>JBBBVM010000275.1:1200000-2400000 GCA_037355625.1 Petunia x hybrida
GATCATATTCATGGCCCATAACAATCATCTTCTGTTTTTTTCTCGAACGCACGTATGCATCAAAAGATTTTTTCTTTGCCGGATCAACACGCCTATAAATATTAACAGGAAGTTGCTCCTCAGCTTCAGCCTCAACCTGTTCCTGAACCTCTTCCTGGACAATTTCACGAACCTTCTTTGCAACCGGAGTGGTCTTCTTGTTCTTCACCATCCTTGCCCTCCTCTTTATAGAATGTACATAAGGAGATATCTGTGTCCTTGCAGGGTACACAGTCCTCCTGGGCTGCTACTTTGTCCATTGTAGAAGGGAATCAGGGACCTCCTTCATATCATTCAACATTTGTTTCTCTTTATCTCTTTGTTCTTTGCAGTCTTGGCACAATTTATATTGGCAACAATAATGGGATCTTGACGTACCTTCTCCACCATCACCTACAGAACCAAATGATCTTTCAAAACCTCTATTATGACCACCACCACCAAAAGCACTGAAGCTCACACGTCTGGCAACTTCATGCTCTGCAGCAACATCTTGTACAGGAACTTCAACATCTGCACAATCATTCAAACCACCTTCTCTAAAATCTCCACCATCACCACGATCTCTTAAAGCTCCAACAATAACTCTTGAACCATCTTCCTGCCCATCCACTGGAATTTGAACTGCCAAAGTCAGTCTACTAACACCATCCAACTTTTCAGTCAGCCTATCAATCACTTCGTCCTCCACATCTTCATACGGAACAAACTTTTTCATGAAATCCTTCTCCATCTCGCTAGGAGTTGGAACAAGGCAAGGGGTCACCACCTGCACCCCCCATCAACCAAAAAAAAAAAGAGAAAAAAAGACATCACAAATGAGATGAATAGATAGAAGTTTTAGCTGTATATAATATGTGCAAACATCTCACAATATGTGCACGCATAAATCATTATGTGTACACATATTATAGAAGGATCAACATCAATTGTGGTGCTGCATTATGTGCACTCATAAAACATTATGTGTACACCTATAAAATATGTGCACACATAAATTATTAAACGTGTACATATAATATATATGTGCACACTTAAATCACAATGTGTACACATAAATGGACTTTGACTGCATATAAACTACAGACTTACCGGGTTAACAGCATTGCGGAACAACTGGTCGCACTCACGTTCTTGCTTGTCTGACATCCACCGTATCATCCTTGGCTCTGTGGGCAACTCAGAAAATTCACCGTGCCTCAGCGAAGGAATGGCTTCATATGCCCAGGCAATGAATGCCCAAGGAAAGCCATATAGGGTGAAATCCTTTTTATCCACAGACTGTATAAGAAGATACTTAATTGTTTGATCAAAGCTCTCTCTGCCCCCATGGATATTCATTGAAGTATGTGTTGGGCCTGGATGCTAGGTGGACGTACTTTTTAGGAATGCTTGTACGCTTATCTTTGGCACAAAGAATTGCGTGTGCAAACCAAGCCAAGCAAAGGCGAAACTTGTGCGGTCTACTAATGGTTGTGCTTGTCTCGATCTGCTCCAGTAGTTGCTCTGTTGTAACAGACTTCTGTTTGCACTCCTTGGTTATCGAGAACCATAAAGCTTCACCCCTCTTAGCAACCTCCCCAGTTATAAATTCGTCAGACGGGAAAGAGTGACACTGCAGACCAGTCATCAATGCAAATTCTCGGAGGCCAAAACGAACAGGCAATCCGTTAAAGTTGACCCACAATTCCTTCTTCTTTCCACAAACGATTGCGCGTTCCCGGAGGCCATGGACTAATTTTGGAGAGAAAATGGCATTGGTATTCAACTCCAATAGGTGACCAAATATACTGTTTCTGAAACTGTCCTCAAATTTAAGGGTTTTCAAGAGTTTTCTAAAAGCGGCAAAGGAACCAGAGATAGAGGATCTTACAGCAAATCTAGGCACTTTCGTCTCACCGTGTACGTCCATATGCGTCATCAGGTTCTTCTGAGGAGTGAACGCAACCTCACCATGAACCTGCACATTCAGAACACATTACTGACTGCATGAATTAATCATCAGACAGAGAGATATGAGCACATCTCATAATATGTGTACACATATAACGAGATGTACGCACCTAATATTATGTGTCAACTATAATGAGATGTTGGCACATATCATAATATGTGTACACATCTGCCACATTAGTTTGACGAATTCTCCAACCTGATCAGCGACGTCTTCACCTATTGCCATTTCAACATCCTCTTCTCCTCTTTTCTCTGCTGACTCATCTTGATCAGCACTACCTAGTTCCCTTAAAACATTACCAACAGCAATAGCAGGATTGAAATTTTCTCCTACACCACCAACTTCTTTTTCTGCAGCTTCTTCTTCTCTAGTTTCAATAGCTACTCTTTGTTCTCCAGCTTCACCGGCCTCACCTGCTTCATTTTCTCCAACAGTCTGATCATCTTCCCCTCTTTCTTGTTCTCTTTCTACTGCTTCACCATCACCTGCTTCAACTTGTCTTTCTCTTTCTCCTGCACCACAACTACCATCACCTGCTTCTAATTGTCCTCTTTCTTCTTCTACTCTACCACTACCAACACCTTCTTCAGTTTCACGCCCAGTTTCACCTGCTTGTTCTTCTCTAATACCACCTCCTTCAATTTGTGCTTGGTTTGCTCCTTCTCTTTCACCTGCTCCATAACTACCTGCTTCTATTTGTCCAATTTGAACATCTTCTCTTCCTTCTTCATCTCTACCAGCACCTCCTTCAATTTGTGGTTCTCCTCTTTCTTCTGCTGTACTACTAACTGCACTGTCATCATCAGATGATTCCGCTACTCCAACTTCATCATCTGCTACTGCATCACCAACGGCCTGCTCTCGTTCATGCAACTGTTCTGGAGGATTCATATCAATGCTAACTTGACTTTCCCCCTGCTCCTCGTTACACTCCTTACTAGCAGGTCATTTTTTGCTAGCGGCTTGAGCCGTCTGGATTTCCTTATCATCCCTCTTCCTCTTACTACTCCGTAGATGAATAGACCCCTGTGACTGTGTCTTGTTTGCACCACCACTACGAGTACTAACCATTTTATCTACAAAACAAAGTTAAACAAAAATATAAGGAACATAGAATACATAAAAGATTAGATGATGCACACATAAATTAAGATGTGCACACATATTCTTTTTATGTGCACACGTACTATAATATGTGCACACATATTATAATATGTGCAAAGACTACACTGATGTTGTACAAGCTAAATAATGTGCACACATATTTTGATATGTGCACACATAAATTAATATGTGCACACATATTTTGATATGTGTGCACATATTATAATATGTGCACAATTTATGACCATCATCACCACGAACCATTTAAGCAGATATGTTCAACATAAATCTAGATATGTACACATCAACCCTTATGTGTACACATCAAGCCATATATGCACACATATAACGCCGATGTTTGTGCACAACAACGATGATTCTTTACAACCACCAGTTTTACTAGTTTGTATGTGAAGTTAACCATCAAAACCCAGAAAAACAGTGATACTAAGCAATGTAAAAGCACCAGACAAAAGCAGAACAAACTAAAATACACTTTTTATTTTTTATCGACACACAGTGAAATTTCATCAAAAACGTCAAATTTTACCTTGATTTTGATGGAACCACGATACCCACTCAGCGATGATTAGAAATTTCGCTAAAATGAAAACGAACTGAAACAATGTTGACTGGAATTGGAGATTTTGAAGTTGTTTTTCGTTTGAGTTCTTTGTTTTGGAGAGAGAGAGAAAATGGGGAAGTGTGAAGGGGAAATTATGAGAGAGGGTCTGATATGATGGGAATTGGGAAGAGGGAAAGTTTTGAATTATATCAATTTTGGCCCGTTATTTTCTGCCCACAAGTCTTGAAACATACAAAATAATCCCTAACCCCACTAATTAACTCAATAATGACAAATTAACATTTTTTGGGAATAAAAGAAAAATAAAAAGAAATAGTTGTCCCCTATTGTAATTTAAAGAGTTAGGGTCCTTTGCCCTCTTTCTTCTCTAGTAAATAACATGGGTCCTTTGGGTGAGAGGGACTTTTAAGTTAATCAAATAAGAAAAGGGGACAAAGTTTTTAAGAATTTGGTGAGGGGGACACTTTTAATATTAATACTAATTACTAATACTTTAAAAGCCCACAAGTTTTTTTATTTGCACAAAGCCCCCCACTTTCTCATCTCCCCACCCCAGCCCCCCCCCCCATTCGGACCCCCACCCATCTGCCTATCCACCATCACACCACCACCTTCTACCACCCACCACCACCTTCAACCACCATCCACTACTCACCACCACCTCCTATCACCCTCCACCACCAACCAGCACCTCCTACCACCCTCCACCATCAACCAACACTTTCTACCACCATCCACCACCACCTCACCGCCCTCCACCACTATAATAAAATGATATGTACACATCAGTCAGCCGTGTACACATATATTATATGTGTACACGTATTTATTATATGTGTACACATATTATTATATGTGTACACATATAATATTATGTGTACACATCAGTTGAGATGTGTACACATATTATTACATGTGTACACATATAATATGTACACATATAATATATGTGTACACATCTGACGAGATGTGTACACATCTTTTCCAGCCGTGAAAAATATCTCTAAAATTGTATAAACATGTGAAAAATATGTTTATTCATCCGAAAATATGTGTGAAACGATTAGAAATAAAAAAAATATGTAAAAGAATGAAACATTGATGAAGAAGAAGAAAAAAGAGAAAAACGAAAAAAGATAAAATGAATACGAAGAAGAAAAGAAAATGGAGACGAAGAAGAAAGAAAAATAACAAAGATGGTGATGAAATGAAATTTGAAGAAATCTTGAAGAAAGAAGGAGAAGGAAGAAGAAAAAAGAGGGAGAAAGAAGAAAGAGAGAGAAAAATAAAAGTTTGAAATTATTTGAATAGGTGGGAGAGTAAAAGTGGGTGGGAAGGAGGGAAAACAAAATATTTGAATATTTTTGAATTTGGGGTGTTTTTGTAAATTTTAGAAACTTTTCTTCCACCCACAAGTTTTAAATATTACAATTCGACCCTTACTTAAGTTAATTAATTTTTTGTCCCCTTTTCTTTTTTTGAAACTTGAGAGGTCCCTATGCCTCTTTTTACACAAATAACATACACCTCTTTCAAACGACAATAATCACCTTCAGCACACACTTCACATCAATCGCAGCCATTTTTGCTTCTTCATCACCATTGCCTAAAATTTCACTCTTTTTACGCTCAAAATTTTTAATCTTCAAGAATTCCAAAATGATGGGTTTATTGAGAACTGTGATTAAATCCAACCGTCCATTTCAAACAGGTTTTCAAAATCAAGGGCTGACAATGCTTCTCAGCAGCAGACAATTATCAACTCAAATGGAAACACCCCAACAAAACAACTCCTCTGATCCATTCCTTCAAAACCCATCTACTGGTATACATAAAATTTCCAAATCTTTCATAAAGATCTGTTCTTGCAGTTTATTTTTAGTAAAGTTCACATTTTCCTGTCATTTTTTCCCGGTGTTTAGGGTTTAGGGTATAGGGTTTTGGCTAGTCGGATTGTTTATTTAGCTTTTTGTGTGTGATACTTGTAGTTATTGACTTGAGAATTTTGGAATTATTGTTAAGTGATTATGAAGGATTCGTATTAGTTATTCGATTGCAATAGCATAATACAAGAACACGAGGTGATTTCTTTCATCTGCCCAAGCGTTAGTGGATCGAGTTATCGGGTACATGTGTTGGTGGAAGGTAGCAAGTAACCGTAGAATTGGTCGAGGAGCGAGCAAGCATGCCATACACCACGGTTATAAAAATATGTGGCTATCGTTCTGCGGCTCCCAGGGCTTTGGTGTAGTGATAAGAATGCGATTTGTGATATGTGGGTTAAGTGCATAGTCACATGTTCGAACCCTGCTTCTTGCAAAAACTTGGCTTTTAAGTGATGAAGGGTAGAGGGCATCCATCGAGTTTCTAACTGTGCAATATTGGCCCTCAGGATTTCTCGTTATGAAAAAAAGGGGTTATAATTGTGCTTATTTACACTCTTCTGCAGTTTTGTCAAGTTTGCCTGTCTTTTCCCCAAATTTCAGTGGTTTAGTGTTCAGGGTTTTTGCTGTTTTGCTTATTCTTTGAGCATTTTTTAGTTGACTACGGTTAACTGTTTGACTGTGTGAAAAGACCTACAGATCTTAGAAACTCATGCAAGTGAGAATATTTTGCTGAATTTAGTTTCAGGAAAAAATTGTGTATTTACCTTGTCTCAAAAAAAAAAAGTGTGAATTTACACTTGAGTGGAGGCAATAATCTTCAATCAATCAATAGTGCCATTACCATAGCTCTTTTATTTTTTTCTCAAAACCCTTCACCCAGACTATACTAATCTTAGGTGGTTGGGACTTGGGAGGGGGGGGGGGGTGTTTGGCAGGACCCCTACTTGTAAATAGAATTATCCTAAAGAAGGCATAATACACAGAGGAGGACATAGACTTTAGCCTCCATGATTACATGAAGAATGAGCGAACCCGTTCCAGTAAAAGCTCGGACAAAAGTAAAGTTTGCAATAAGAGAGGACTCCTCTCGTATATTACATTTTGAAGAGGAATTGAGAAAATATTGAAAAGAATTGAAGCCAGCCAGTGAATAAGATCTTAGCCATATCAAAGATGAAGTGACTCTTCTTAGTCTTGATTATGAAATGGACATATCCCATTTGATCATTCTTCAGTAAAGCTTTAGCCTTCCTTGGTAGATCTATAGCTTGTTTGAAGAACCTCTCCACTTTTGTCGCAGCTCCTATATTAGCAAGAATTTCTGCAACAAAGTTGGCCTCCCTATAACAATGCCAACTTGAATATGTCCTTGGATCATCAAGTGCCTTATTTGGTGAAATATGGTCCTTGAGGTAATTCTGGACTTTGTAATCCCCATTAATCGTATTAACGAGAAGCAGAGAAGCCATTTCCAACAAAAGATTATTATGCCCATTATTCATGCACCATTGCAGACCTTTAAGCAACGCCAAGGTCTCAGCTTTGCACTGCAAACTCCAAATTAAGAGAAGAAGTTCATAATCATGTTGCCCCTAGTATCTATAAGAATACCACCTCCAGCTGCTTCTCCTGGGTTGCCTTGACAGCAACCATCTGTGTTAAGCTTCAGAGTATGTGTGACTGGCTTATACCACTTAATAACCTTGATGCCCAATTGTTGCCTGGCCCTTTCCACCCTATCATAAGTATCATTTCACCTATGATTAGCTTTTAGAGAAGGTAATTGGCTATTTAGAATCAAACCAGTCAACCAGGTAACTTGAGTAATGATTTTGTGAATTGAATAACAGAGGGAGTGCATTGAAGAAGAAGCTCATGAATAATGTTCTTAGGCTTAGTATGCCACCACTGGATTATGGTGGCTCTCACTGAGTGTTGATGATATGGAATCCCTCTGGAATTACAAAAGAAATGCTAAACATGCCTCATTTCCCCTTCACAAAATAAGTGGTCAATGGTTCACTGGTTAGATTCCTTACAACAATCACATTTAGAAGGTCCATGAATCCCAAACCTTTGGACCCTATCATCAGTAGGTAATCTAGAGTTTAGAAGTCTAAGCATAAAGAAGGAAACTTTGGAAGGAAGCTTGGAGTGCCAAATCTTCTTAGATGAAAGAGAGAGGTTTCTGGGAGTCCTAAGAACTTTCCATGCCGATTTGCAAGTGCATTCACCACTTCCATCAGCTAGCCAAATAGGATAGTCCACCCTATGAGGATCAACCTTAATCTTAATAATCTGATGGACTAGATGGTCAGGAAGGACCTTCTTAGTATCCTGTTCATTCCATCTGTTGGCGTCAAGAAAAAAGGCGACTTTGATAACAGTGCCACAGCTCAATCCAGAGTAGTTTGGGTAATTGGGGTCGGCTATATGATTACTCTGTATCCTTCTTGCACGCAACTGTGTGAGTTCAACATTCATAGTTCATCATAACGAGAATGTTGGAGTTAGAGGCAATAAATGATCCAAGTTCCAAGCTTACTTTATGCTTATCGTCAACCTACTGCAACCCATTCTTTATCCAAGTTCCAAGCTTGGAAACTCACATAGGTGGAGTTAGAGGCAATAAATGATCAAAGAATATATGAATTCATGTGTATCCACTTTCCCTAGCTTCAGCCTCCCATATATCCGTGCATGTCGAGTGGATGGTTGGGTTTCAGTACTTCAGGCTATTGTCCTAGGCTAGTGTAGCAGTCTTGCATCGTCATCAAAATTATGCAAATGTTATCTTATACGAAATTGATCTTGGTCTTTCTATTTCCTCAGGTTTGGTGTATGGGAGAATTTATGGCATCGGAAGGCATACAAGGAAGAGTGATATTATTAGCATGATAGGGGCCTCTAATTTGAGCCTAGATGACATAAGATTTGAGTACAACGCGAACTATGCACCAGTTGCAGTGTAAGTTTCTTTGTATGATAATGTTTGAACAATATCTATGTGGAAATAGGTCATACCATTGTGGTTTCGCTTTCTGAGCACCCTTTGAGTGGTCAATAAAGCTAGAATGGACTATGGGAGATTTGGGTTCAAATTATAACAGTGGCAAAAAACGCTAGGTAGTTTCTTCCACCCGTATAAGCCTTGGATAGAGTTACTCTGATTCTGATTTTTTGACTTGCTTCAAACCAGCGAACATTCAGAAAAAAACCTTGTATTCTTCTCATTGCTGCTATTATACAAAAAAGGTCATAGCTATTAGGATCATCACTAATGTATATATATATATATATGAAATTCTGTTGGATTATTGATTTTGTAATTGAAATGTCTTTTTTCATTCTCTATTTTAAACACACCCCCCCCCCCCCCCCCCGGCCCGTTAGATATTTACTCAGATACAATAGATAATTTCCTGTAAGGATCAAAGCATAAAATCTTGGCAGCAAATGGGTTCTTTGTATAGGAAATCTACAATTTGGTAACAATACGTGGAGTCTCACTGTTATCTCAAAAGCTAATGACTGACAACTAAGAGTGTTAAGGTGATGCCTACTTACTATTTATAGCCACATCACCTTAATGCTGGAGGATGTTTATCAATAAACTACTTTACTTTACCCATCACAAAAACTAAGGGTGTTCAAGATGTATCATTCGCTATCGTATTTAATGCGTTGCTTCATTTTTACATAATTTCTAAGGTAGTATTGACTAAGAGCTTAATGAATTAATCTGGAATACACTGAGTAGTTAGTCAATGTGATTGGTTGCCCTTTAGTTTATTGCAGTGTAACCAAGAAACTTTGATAGTATATAAAATATATGGATGTACATAAAAATGCCATGTTTCTACATAGCTTTATTACCAATTAAAGAAATAGAATAAAAAATAAAAAAGGAAAGGGAGAACCTTGTATACAAATTTTTGTTCATTTTGGAAAGGGAGGAGTAGTTGTTTTGCTTGATTAATTTACTTAGGATGTTTCAACCCAGGACATTGGCGTAGTGGTAAGAGCGCTGCACGTGATGTGTGAGTTAGGCATGTCACGGATTCGAGCCCTACCACAGAAAAAAGCTTAATATTTAACCGTAGAAGGGTAAAGGAGCGTGCACATTATCCATTGAGTTTCGTACTGTGTGCCGCTGGCCTTTTGGGATTCTCTTGGGATATTAAAAAAGGAAGTTTCTAAGGATGTTTCTTATTAGATTTGTTTCCTTTTACAATAGTGTTTCTCAGAGCTTACTTGTTTGTTTGTCCTTCTACCTTTTTGTTGTTTGTGCTTTAAGTGAGAATAATCACCAACCTTTGACTCCTTTCATGTATGCAACGCTGAGGTTATTATTGTTTGCGTAAACAAGAAAGGAGTTAGCTTTCTTGTCAAATTACTTAAAATATCCAATTAAAGAACGCCTCTTACTGCTTTATCGAAAATGAAAATGCTTATTACCCTGATCCCTATTTTATATCATGAATAGGATGATTCAGTTCCCTTCTCGGAATGCTTATGATTCTTCACTTAGGGCGGTTGTTCGGAAGAGTCGCTTGTTTAGAATGGATAAGGTACTATTTCGAATATACATCTGCTTGATTGTTTTTCTCTGGAGGTTTCCGTGCAGAATTACATTTTCTTTACCTTTCTGATGATTATAGGCTGATCGTCAGCAGTGGGACACTTTACCACGCTATGATGGAAAAGCTGTAAGTGGTTCTCTGGTGTTAGCTGTCTTCATCCTACTTCCTCTTTTTCTTTTTCAGCGTGTAGGCGTGTGGTAGATGGTGGTGGAAAGGCTGATAACCGAAAAAAATCTCAAACTTCTGAATTATTGTTGCTTTCTGAATGCAATGAGGTCAATGATAAAATAATTTAGCAGTTCAAACAGCTTACGAAAAAGTAGTGATAGAAAGTACTTTGAAGCAAAAATCTAATGATGATTGTTGGCTTTCTCAGGTTTTGCTGCAAGGGATCCCTCGGAATGCGTTGACCGATGATGTGGAACGTTTCCTTTCTGGTTGCCAGTATGATGGATCATCAATCCAACTTTTCGCCAGACAACAGCGAGCTTTTGATAGGTATAAAAGCTTTACCACTCACAAAAATCACTTACTCTATGCTCTCTGATGTGCTATATTATTATGCTCCTTATACGATGGACTTCTGCCTCTTTGTTGCAGACCACCAGCTAGAATGGCCCTTGTGCAGTTCCCTTCACAGGCTTCAGCCGCACACGCATTTGTTACGAAGAACAGAGGCTTTTGTCTTAATAACCAAGTTGTGGTGCGACTTCTTCAGTAATCTTCTCCATCTTCAAGATAATCTACTTTCCATGGACGATGTTAGATTGGTAGGACGTGGAATGATAACTGAGATGTTTGGATCATCTGCTTGCATGTGCAGGCTTCAATCCTTTCGAATGAGGATGTTTGTTTTCATTTATGATAGAAAAGGCTGAGATGAAATTCGAAATGCTATGGCCTTGTCAATATTTTGAATAACATTAATTTGCACACTGTCCCAGAAGGGACGAAAAAGAAGATCCTCTTAGCTTAGGTTGGATTGTTTGATCTTGCCAGACTTGACCTGGAAATGGTGCTAGTTGTCTTAGTTGGCGCTGTAAGGTTTACTGTTTTATTCACGATATCACGTCACTATTGATTTGAAGAAGCATCTTAAACAAAATTTGAGGACGCTAGGATCTCATCCTCTGGTGTCAAGAACATCTTATGGTGTAGATTTTTCTTTTATTATAAACCATCTAGTGTTCGAGACCCATTTGTTTCAACTAATCCAAATCCGCATTGCGCAGGTCTCACCTAGAGTGGGATGTGCTCCCGCCTAGGAATTTCTATTCATACTCAGTAAACCCAAAATATGTAAAAATAGAAAGAATTTCATTCATTTCACCACATTCTTAAAGTGACTTTTCTTTGTAGCTAACAAAATGTCCTTGCAAAAAGGAAAGAGCTGATGAGCCTATTGCTGACGAGAGCGAGGTACAACAAGGTCATCCCCGACTTATTTGATTTGCAATGAAGTGTGGTGCTTATACACCTTTTTTTCCTCCCGTGTGTGGTCTCGCAGAAGCCAAACATTGGTATCAGAATCTTGGATTGGGTTTATTCCAGAACTTAAACTCGGTCATGTTGTTTGTTACTAGCATGATATAGATTATTGTATGTGGATATCCTCCCACAAATTGATAGCGGGGCAAATTGGAGCCAAAGCACCAACCATCAAGAGCCAAATGTGAGAGCACAAAGGATCCAAGACAAGGGCACCGGAGGAGGGTTCGAGAGTGATTTGGAGTCATGGACTTGAGCGCCATCGAGGGAGGACCGGCTACGGACCAAGGAGGAACACTTCCATTTTGAGCCGTTTCCAAGCCTCCCAGGAAGGGGGCGGACCGCCCATTGGACTAGGCGGACCGCCTAGTGACTTGCACTCTCTGGACTTTGGGCCGCCCACTTTTTGGGCGGACCGCCTACTTTAGAGCTTGGGGCGCCTACTCTGGGCGCCTACTCTGCTATTTGGGGTGCCTGTTTTGCCTAGTTTTGGACGGGATTTTGACATGTAATCCCTATTTTGGCCCTACGAGGCTTGTATTGTTTTTATATCATTTGAGGGCGTTTTAGACATTACATTAGGAGTGTGGTGAACCTATAAATACCACACTTAGTTATTTTATTTCATTAGCCAGATTTGAGTATTGAAGAATAGACATTAGAAGAGACTAGGTCCTTCTTGTTGAAGCTTGGCTTCATGTATCTCTTACTTGGAATCCATGGTGGATCACCGCTAGTGTGACCCCGTTAGTGGTTCAAGTCTCTTTCTCTCTTGAATCAATCTAATTTGGTTAGTTTGATTCGTTCTTTCTTCTATTTCTGTTCTTCCCCGTCCCTTATTTTTTTGATCTCGTGTTTATCATTTGCTTCCGTTACTTGTTATTTGCTTCCGTGGGTTTACCCCGTATCACAAATTGCCTATTAAAGAAGGATGATCTGAGAGATGAGAAAGGGACCAAAATAAGAGGTAACTACATATTAATCCGAATTAACGTAATTTTTTTTAAAATAAAATAATCCAAACCAACTTGATCTCAATGATAAGAGGGTAGAATTTGACGATTGGTAATATAAATATACTTTTAAAAGACGGTTCTCTTTAGAGATCTATGAGAAATCTGTCTTATATCTAATATGATGCAATACAAGAGAACAGAAACAAAGGTACAATGACATCAAATGTCTTGGTTTACCAGAACTACATGTCTATTCTCTGGTACAAATAAACTAGACAGAGATTATTCCTATGCCCTTCTTGCTGCCGATGCAGAATGCAGTTAGCAAAGCACAAAGATAACAAGTTAACAAGGTATAACAGAACAGCTGTGAAAAAATAAAGTTCTCGTATAGATACAATGGAAGCACAATTGGTTAAAAAGATCCTTTCCTCAGTTAAAAATTAATTCTCCTCATACAGAACCATCAAATCCCCTTGCAACCCAGTTGATCCTATAATCAACAAGATGTTAATCAATAAGTGGTCAAATGAAAGTATTCTCAGAAGAGGATCAAAGAACTGCATTGAGATATGGTAAAACCATGAAATGATGGAGAAAGCATGACCTTTGTAAATATCACACTACCTTGGTGATTTGATGTGTACTTTCTACTATTTAAAAAAAAAAAAAAAAAGAATCCTAGTTTAGCTCCATAACTGTGGAAAGGTTCACCATTCTCAATAACTTAAGCCAGTCTTGAATGAGCACACTGCAAGTGCAGCCTGGAGTATAATTGGAATAGAATACATAACAAAAATCGCAAAACTAGATGGGCAATGTAACTTCGTGCCCAGTTACAAGAATTTCAATAACTCAGTGTCGGGGAGAAGCCTAGAAAAGACAATACAAGGGTCAGATGAAGCGAAATCATGACAAGGCACTATTACATGAAAATGAGGTTTATATAACAATTCCATGACATCAGATTCCATTATACAAAAATAAAAGCCTGTTTTGTGATTCAAAAGCTACCAAAAAGAAAAAGTGGATAGTAATCATCCCAGTAAATCTTCTATCACTTCAGTAAAACTCAGTGTCAGCTGAGAACTGCAAGAGGAGACCAGCCACCAGATCTCAAAATCACAGCTCAAACTCCTCGTCCCGAAGAGCCAATGCTGCAGCCTCTTCTTCCTCATCATCAAGAACAAAGTATTCATTCTTCTCCACTGGCCTAAACATGTAAAACATCACAAGATAAAAAGCTAGGCTCACGATTTCCTCCGCAGAATATGCCACCCATTGGTACTTATAAGCTGAAATTGTCCTCAAGGCAAACACCACAATCCTTGTGAAGTACAAGTATCCAATCACCACAATATAGAACTGCCTGAAAAGAGTCAACTTTGCCAAGTTCCTCGCCGCCTTCCCATCAGTCTTGGAAGTCTCCCTCAGTGACCTAATCGACCACACAATGGGGAAAATAATAGCACAGCAGCACACAATATCAACAATCAAAAAGACCTGATTCCAAGTCACCCAATCCTTAATAAAAGGACCTGTTTCGCCAATCACAACTGAAGCCACATTAGCCAAAACCTGAAGTGGAATCACAATCATCAACACCTTCTTCTCCCTCTCTTGCAAAAATGGCTTCAAGAATGACCACCCAGTACCAATCAAAACGATAACAGTGAAAAGCAAAACCACACGCAAGGACTGGAAAATGTAGAACAACACATCCCATCCATGTGCAGTCCCAGTAACCTTGACATAATGCTTATCCTCAGCAGCAAAAAGCAAATTCAACGCCTTCATTATAACCAAAAGTGCCATAAGACCATGAATCCTATGCACAGAGTTCTTGTTCTTCAAACACACCAACACCCAGACAGCCAAAAAGCCAAAATAAGCCACAGAAAACAAGAAATACAAAGTAGGCAACTGAGTTAGACCTGCAGAAAGAGGGAAAACGTTGATAAGTTGAAAATGCAGAGAGAAAGGGAAAATACCAAGTCCGTAGCTGAACTTATAGTTATTTCCACCAAAGTGAGCTGCCGTGTTATCATTCTACTTGAATATGATAGGTTAGTAAAAGTTTATGGCGGGGTGTGTTTGCTATTAAGGAAAATATTTCCCGCACTGTTTTACTTGGGAAATCATTTTTTGATCATTTGCAAGTGTTTGGATGGTATAAGAGTAAGTGGCACATTCTAATTATTAAGGAAATGACTTCCACCAAGTTCCTTTCAGAAAGCCATTTCCACAATTCAAGTGCTTCATGATAGAGATCCACTAGATCAAATGCGATAAATTTATTTGTTATTTTTAAGGTTCTGGTTGAGCCAGCTTGGCCACACCTCGCGTTTTCCACCCGGTACCTACTACCTCCCACCCGCTAAAGTACCGGGTAATTCTCTAGCCACCAAGGCTAAGGCAGATGGGAAATAAATCACCTAGTGTTATTAGCACATTTCTTATTCTTCAAACACACATAGACCTATATATCCAAATAAACAAAACTGGTTTCATCAATGAAATATTTTCCTGGACAAAATTTGCATCACGCCAAACCTAAAGGATCCTTTTTGGCTCAACATCATGATACAGAGACTCACTTGATCCAATGCATCAGATTCACTATTCTACAAACATGCATACAATTATTTTTTATAACCGAAATATCCCTGTGGTCAACGGTGCAAAGTTGGAAACTTAAGTGATAATATGCCCACCCTCTCTGTGAGTTGGGATGCGTCCCTAAATCAGACATCACAAGCTACGTACTCACATGAAATTTCTAATTCTTCACACAAAAATATATACCTATACATCCATCATAGACTCACTTGATCCAATGCATCAAATTTTCTATTCTTCTAACACACATACACCTTTTTCAATAACCAATAAATCCCAAAGAGCCTATGGAGCACTATTCGAAACTCAATAAATAATAGGCCCACCCTTCTACCTTTCTCCACTTAAATATAGACTTAAATACAGACTTTCATCTGCAGCAAGGTTCAAACTTTTGCCGTAAACCTAAACCACAAATCACAAGCTGCAATCTTACCACTAGACCAAGGACACAGGGGGCAAACACACACACTCGCACACACATCCCAAAACACAAAAAATAACCTTTTTCGATAACCAAGAAATCTGTAAGAGCCTATGGTGCACTATTCGAAACTCAATAAACATACGAGCCCACCCCTCTACCTTTCTCCACTTAAATACCATACTTTCATCTGCAACAAGGTTCAAACATGCACCGTGCACCTAATGTACCTAATAATCCACAAATCACAAGCTGTGATCTTACCACTAGACCAAAGCACTCGAGGGCAAACACACACACATCCAATAAACACAATATAACCGGAGCCTATGGGCACTGTTCTAAACTCAATAAATAACGAGCCCGCCCCCCACCCTTCTCCACTAAAATACCAGACTTTCATATGCAACAAGGTTCAAACATGTGCTATGCACCTAATCCACATGTCACAAGCTGCGATCTTACCACCAGACCAACGCCCTCGGCCGCAAAGACACACACACACACACACACATTATATATCCAATAAACACAAAATAACCTTTAAAAAAACAAAAAATTATAAAATGCACAACTAAACTAACCTGCAGAGAGATAATCTTTAACACGACCATCGACATTATAAAGCTCGGTCCTAACATCCATAGAAACTTTACATTCAGGAGCACAATTAGCAAAAAACAACGAATACTCATTAGGTATAGTAACAGGATAAGCACGATCAAAGCTGGAATTAGGCGGTGGAGAAAGATCACGGAAAGTAAAAAGCCTTTGAATAAAATTGGAATCCAAAACACAAAAATTAGGGTTTTGTTGTAATTCAATTAATACTTGAATTAATGATTCTTCAGATAAGAGGAAAAATCCTAAACGGGAAGGATCAGGTGATGTTACGGTGGAGATTACGGAGACTGAAGATACAGAGATTGATGCTTGACCCGTATGTGTAAACCCGAACCGTTCGAATAAGATCATGGGTCGTGGATCGGATCGGATCTTTAGGTTTTTTATTTCGGCGGTCGTGAATGGGGAGAGGCATAGGAGGAGGAGGAGGAGGAAGGGTAGTTTTGACATTTTTACGGCGGCGATGGGCGGTGCACGGCGGAGTGAATTAAAGGAAAGTGAGAAGAAAATGAGGAGAATTTTGAGTTTTACGGAGAAGGTGATTTTTGTGAAATGACGAAATTGACCTTGAATATGGGGATCCAAAACCGAGAAAACTTTTTGTTTGTTTTTTGGCGCAAGTATGAAGAAAATGCAACCCACAAGTGTATTTTTGGAAGAAATTATAACATGTCTAGATTCGAGCCTTTGAAATGAAATTGTTTATGATAGAATTCTATGCATACGAATTGATCGGACTTCAAAATGCATAAATTGAACGGTAAACAAAAAGACAATAAAAAGATGTTACATATTTATGAATAATCTACTTGTTATGTATCATTGTTGATCTCCCACGAGTAAAGACTAATATTCATTTAGAGAGAGAGTTATGAAATTTCTCAGAGGCGGATGTAGGTAGAAAAATCTGGTTCATGTGAACTCATGGTCCATCCAACAAATTAATTATATTATGTACATATTTATCAAAATATGTCTAATATGATGTTTGTGAACCCATACTCTAAAAGATTAAATGGTTCACGTGGTCAGGCGAGTATGAGTAGGATCGACCCCCACTTAGAATCCGTTAATGTCCTTTTTTCCCTTCTATTACTTACATGGGACTAACTTATTTGTTTTTACTTTAAAAAAGTAGCAAGTTACTCTATAATTTTCGGATGAAGGTTGCTTGTCGACCACCATGGTGACACTGTTACCACGTCCGTGATAATGGTGAACCCATCCTCTTCAAATTTTAGATCCGCCTCTGCAGTTGTGATCATAAAGGAGAAATGCATTATTCATTATAGATAAATTCAGTGTGGTTAGTGTTGGCTCCTTACTTTATCCTTCCCACATAATCCTTTACTCCTTTTAATAATTCTAGACGTATCCGCTATCAAAGCACAAGTGTAGTGATATCAAAGAAGTCGTTAACACAACATGTATGAGATACTCCCGTTATCCCCTTTGCTAGCTCCTTATTTACGTGATTTAAAAAAGCAAGATATTATTATGCATCATGTCAAATTCGTCAACGCTACTAGCTCCAATTTGTTAATATTAGAAAAGCAAGGTACTTCTTTTTTATCTCCTCGTCATGTTTAAGTTTGATTTATGGAAAATCATAGTCTATTAATCTAATCAACTTTGACTGACGGATGATGTTTAATTTGTGATATTCAACTAGAAAAAGCAAAGAAACTCAATCAACTTATATCTCTGTAATTCTGTTAGGACAAAATTCTACTGAGACGTGATTTATCAATAAATTGTCAATTTTAATTGAAAGTGACTATCCGTCAAATTATACCGCCACGTCCAAGCTCCGGAAAACCAATGTCGTACCCCACGAGCATGCACATCACACGTTTGCCACAAATGACTTTGCTGCATTTGCCTTGCCTCAATGCCTTGCCTGACACCAATTCACCTTGCTTTGATGCCTTTGCCAAGTGATTTGCGCACAATTTTGACACTCTTTAACACTTTCCTCAAGGTAGTGCTTTCACGTTGTCTTTGCACCCAGATGACATTGCCATGGCACCAAAGACTTGCCAACATCATGCTAAGTTGTTTATCACACCTGCCGAGCTTGCTTGACAATCGACAGACTCCTTCAAGGAAGCTTAGCTTTCATTGTATAATTTTATTATTTTGCTGTATTAGTGTAATTTGGCATGGTTACGTAGCATACGAACACGACTCCACGGAAGGAGATTTCAGGAGCCGCAGCCCCAAAGGCAAGGATGAGATAATAGTCGGAGAGTTCAGTATTCGAAAGGTCTTACAAGGGAGACTCTGAGAATATGTATCCGTATGACACTTACCGGAAGATACATCTCAGAGTGTCTGTAAAGGCTAAGCTGATGAACTCCATGTCCTCAACTGTTCACGAGATTTGAGGAACCACTCCTAACACACATATCACCCATGATCAAATCATTGGGGAACGTGTGCAATGTAACATGAAGGGCCAACTAAGCCTTCTTACTACTATAAATACTTCCCCTTCCCTTTTGTAAAGAAGATCACAAAATTATATACTGAAACTCTGATTAAATTGTTCTCCCCATATATTCCAAGTTGTTTTTTTGCTTAATTATCAGAAATTTATGCGCACTAACCGATGCCTTCTATTCTACATAACTACTAGTAACTAAAACATTGCTAGAGTCTGGAGCTTCACAACCTGGTGGCAATAAAAAAATGACTATATAATGACTTCTTTAATAACTACTGAGACAACTAGCGTCTACCAAAACGTACTTATTCTATTTTGTTGACAAGTTCACGTGAATCAATTTATAAAAAAGTATCACCTTATACCTACTTAGTTTGCACCTCCTATTAAATATTTTTGTGCATGCTTAAAACATTACACATTAGACGGTGACTAAATAACATTGACTTGCGCCAACCACACATGAGCTGCATAGTTTTATTTTCTTGAAGCACATTAACACCCCAAAATCAAGTTGTCTGAGTTTTCATAGACATCCCATAAATCTTTCTTTTCATTGTAACATTCTCGAGAATTTTCAAACAATCTTATCTTCAAGATCTAATTCAGAATTAATATTTTTAAAACTTAGAAACAGATGTTTAGATTATTATTAGAAGAATAATTTATATATGATATATGGTAGGAAGTTGCAGGTATTGGTATGTTATCATAATTATGCGTCAATCTCAAATTAAATTTGGATCAATTGTATAAATTTTTATAAAACATGTAACTCTTACCAAAGCACCCTAATATGAAGAAAACAATATGTTCAAATGAATTTCATCCAAGTGTCCTTTTATAGCCGAGAGTCTATCGGAAACAGCTCCTTTATTTTGGTAGGGTAAAGTCAGTATACATCTCACTTTATCCGAACTTCACTTGTGGAATAATACCGACTTATTATTATTGTTGTATATGTCAAGAAAAATGTAACAAAATGTAACCACTTTTGATTTACGTGAAAACAAACTGATTGAAGTTACTTGCTATGGTGAGAAATGGTAGTTAGGACCACACAATTGGTGAGAAATGGTAGTTACACACAATTGGTGAGAAATGGTAGTTAGGACCTTCGAAGCTATGGTTTCTCCCTTTCATAAACAACAATAATGTCACATTATTTAGATAAAAGAATACTTTCTCAGTTGTTTTTCATGTGAGCATGTGACGGGTTTACATGGAAGATTTTTTTTATCCATAAACAAAATAAATGAAGACAAAGTACAGTAATTATTTTTACTATCAATAATTAAATAAGATATGTTAAGAGTTTCATGTCTTTTCATATTTTATATTCACCTAAAGAGATGAGATTTGTTGCTCCAACGCACACACAAGTATACGTGGTCGACAAGTAATAAAGTGATAAGTAGAGTATCATTCCCACGAGAACTATTCAGACTGGGCTCCTAACAAACAATTTCTTAACAACTATTCAGGGATCTTTTCCAATAGTGAGAATATTATCAACTACAAAAATAGTAATTAAAATGGTAGAAGTGAGTTCAAACAATGGAGCAAAAATTAGTTGTTATCAGTAATAAGGAGACGGTCCAGGGTTAGAGCTGCGACCAATCCAGTTGATTCCACTTCTTAAGTCCCAAGATTGCTAACTAACAGGTTAATTGTACCCGTAAAAACCTGTCGATTCTTCACGGTCTATACAAGCTACTCTAACGCCTATATGTCTATGGAGTTAAATCACATGCATGCATTAACGAACTCTGTATTTAGCTAAGCAAGGTGAATAGGTATATGTCTATCCTACCCACAAATTGATTCCCCGATGCCCAGGTTCACAATCAAGCCCTATTCTTTCTTATGTGCGTTCATAAATTCCCTCTGTCGAGTTCAATCTAAGAACCGTAGATAGTGTTCAATTATTCGGCCGTTATAATCAAACAATTATGATCAAGAAAGAATAAACAATCTGTAATTGGAATTCAATTCATGGAAATCAACATTCAAACCTCAACCTTCATGAATTCGCTCTAACCCTAGAACGATATATTTAGCTACGCTTACTCATAATAACAACACAAGGATTTGATGAAATAATGATGTAATAAATTAATGGAAGGAAGAAAAACCCTTGTTCAAGATGTTATGAGCTCTCAAATTTGCGTTTACAAAAGCCTAGCAATTAGTTACGCCTAAGCCTAGATGAAATAGGAAATCCAAAAACGCTCCGCGCCTCAAACCGCGTGGAACCAAGCAGAGGACGTCGAATCTTGCACGTAATGGCCATGCCCCGCGTCCCAAAACGCGGAAGAAAATTGGGTGATGCAGCAGGCACGGCGTGCCCCTCATGGCGCCAGGCCAATTTCAGTTTTTTTTTGTTCGCAGCTTGCTTCATTCCGTGCCTCCGCGTGCTCGATCCAATCCTCAATCCAAATTCAATCTTTTCTAGCTCGATTATGCTTTTCAAAGCTCCAATTGCACCTCACAACATCCTACAAGTCACACGACACAAAATCAGTGTAAAATCACATTCGTCAACTAGAAAACGGGCGAATAAAGTACTCAAATGTGAGGAAATATTAAGGAAATATAGGCATAAAATGCCAAACATCAAGATTTTATAGGAAGATGAGTACTAAAGATTCATGTAACTTTGAAAACAATAATTAAGTGTAGAAAACAATGATGATAAGATTACTTTGAAAATTAAATAGTTTGAAAATATAAAACCGTAACAATTTTTTAAAACATATATAAAAGGTGTATTATTACATAAAATAGGACTAAGGGAGTTAATTAATTTAAACAAACTGGTGAGATACAAAAACCACTTTGCAAATAATGGCTTCACATGAAAAATAATAAAGTATTATCAGGCGATGCTTCTTAGGAAGTAAGGATCTAATTCTAGAAGCTAAGCCCTTTCTTGAGAATTATATAGAAAACTTTTTCAAACTTTAATAACAAAAAAAGAAAAAAAATCTTTAAAAAAATGTATAATAAACTAAAAAAACCAAAAGCAACTCCCAACTTACATTCGAACTGCAACTGAGTGCAATAATTGTCTTTACCTCGTTCACCATGGAAACCGAAAAAGTACCTTATTTCCAAAATAACCCTTCCCAACAACCTAGTTTCACAATAAAACCACTTCGTTCATTTCCTTATTGGTCCGTTCTAAAAAGAATAACAACATTCTAAATTTGATAATAATTTAATTTCAAAATTATAAATTTATTATTAATGAAACCACACATATCTATGTCCTATTTTATACTACAAGTTTCATAACTCTTTATTTATTTGTTATATTCTGTGCCGAATCAAACTATGACATATAAAGTGGACGGGAGGGAGTATAAAAGGACAACATACCTATTATAATCCAACAAGTAGGGTATGAAAAATGATGACATATATGCTAACCTTATCCTTACTTTGAAGTTGTTTCGGATAGACTCTCGGCTTAAAAAACAGTTTTGAAATACGAGTTACAATCCGACTATGTAATTTCGAAATAAAACCAAGGGTACTAAAGGAATTACAAGATCCTCTATTAGAAAGCCAATACCTATTTATTCACATTGAACATCTAAGAATTTTGAGAGGTGCACTTTTATTTTTTTTGCAACAAGTTGAAAAGAATTAATTGACTCTGGTTGTATCTGTTATCCAAAAATTCATTAATAGTCCAAATTTCAAAGCCACCCTTTTGTTCCAGAAAAAATTTACAATTTGTTATTAGAAAAATCAACAGAAGTCACCTACTTTCTAGAGAGAGAAAAATATACCTTATAATATTCTTGGTATATTTTTTTTTATATATATAACAGTAATACAAACAAATATAATGGAGAAAACTTTCAATTCTTGATATTGTTTTCTAATTTTATTTCTTTTTCTTTGTCAACCCTTTTCAGCTGTGAGATCATTGGAGCTTTCAATCTGTAAGTATAGTGATTTAATTTGCTAATTTGGGTTTTTGTTTTTTTTAAGATTTAATTAGTTTTCATGCATTCTATTAATTGAATGAATTAAATTCTCATTTGGGTTTTTGTAATTTCAAGATTCTTGATGTAAAGTTTTAATCTTTAAGAGGTTTTATAATTGTTCCTATATGATTCTTGAATTTCTCATTTGTAAATACTATGCATGGTCATAAATTTGTTTATCTGTTGCATGCAGGTGTTCTTGTATTATTTTTCAAGAATTAGGAATATTGGATTGTGAGATCAAGTTTAATTGGATCTTTAGATTGTATTATATAGTGTTTTGTGATTTTTTGGAGGTAATAAGTGTTTTGAGTAGTTGAACAGATGAATGTTGTAGGTAAAGTTAGTAGCTTTATAACACAGGGTGTATATTCAGTTGCAACCCCATTTCACCCTTTTGGTGGAGCAGTTGATATTATTGTTGTAAGGCAGCAAGATGGGACTTTTAGGAGCACGCCTTGGTATGTTCGATTCGGGAAGTTTCAGGGTGTTCTTAAGGGGGCAGAAAAGGTGGTTAGAATAGAAGTTAATGGCAAAGAATCTGATTTTCATATGTATCTTGATAATTCCGGTGAGGCGTATTTTATCAAAGAGGTTACTGCTAACGATGAGACTGAGGAAAATGACAGCTGGAAGGAGTCCGATAGTCTGAAAGGTGAAGGAGATACTAGTAATCTTGATAATGTTAACAATGAAGAAAGTATACTATCTAAACTTGAAGATGGTGAGTATAGTGCTGCTGATTTGCCGGTGCGAGATGAACGTGTGACGTTAGGTATGGATCGATTAGATAGGACAGACTCGGATGCTGACCGCAGATTCTATGAGTTTCAGGATGAACAATCTTCTCTGGACGATTCAGAATTTGGTTCTAGCAGATATGATAATTTGGATATGGAGCATGTTTTAGAGTCACAAGACTCTAGTTCTGAAGTTGTTCTTGTGAGTGTAGATGGCCATATACTAACAGCACCCATCTCATCGTTGGAAAGGAACAGGAACACAGAAGATGTCGAATTAGACACACCTCAGTTTCATCTGGGTCCTGGTCAGGGGACAGAATTTTGCGACGGTAGCTCAGAGTTTGATTCAGGTGAAGGTACATGGTCTGATGATTATTTCAGCGACCTGAAGACATCGAAAGTTGCATCAGCAGATACCTGCAGCGTGAAATTTGAGAGCACTACAGTTGAGCACCAGTTAGAAGTCTCTGAAGTAGATGGGAAGCATCTTGATCAAATTCCAGATAATGACCTGAAGAACCGGGAAGCAGATCTTTGCATGAATAGTACTTCGGGGAGTACATCATGCAGCATTAAGAAGGATGATGTGTTCAAGAGCTGTTTAGAGCTATCAGCACTAGCCTTGCAGGCTGAGGATGAGGTTAATCAGTCAGATATGGTTTCTCAGTTGGAGAATCAGGGAGTGGTTGAAGATCCAGAAGAAAGGTCTCATAGGAGTCCTTCTGCAATCAGTGAAGCTGAAGATAGACATCCTGAGCAATCGCAAAATGAAAATGGGTTAACTCCTGATTCTGACCTCCCGTGTGATTCTCTGTCACGTGATTTACAGCTTGAAGGTGTAACCGATCAGAAAAGTGACTTGGACTTGGATCATAATGCTTCAAACAGTGAAAAAGACAGTGACTTGGACTTGGATCATAATGCTTCAAACAGTGAAAAAGACCATCTTTTTGTGAATGGTGAACACCCAAAGGAACAGGATGATATAACACTAGCAGCAGAGGAGACACAGAGTGGCCAGCAAGGATCAGAGAAACGTACTGAATGTGAAAATTTGGAAGATCAGACTGCAGCTTTGCTTAAAGGTATGGAAACTGATTCAAGAACAAGTAGGACCTGCCTCTTGTTTTTGATTAAAAATTATAGCGTCGAATTCCATTCTCACAATGTTCACGCATTTTTTTAGTAATATCTGCAGGAGTAGAGATTTCTCTTTGTAGGAACTTGCTTCATGCTGGAATGGGTTCCACTGCTGCTAGAGAAGCCTTTGATGCAAATCGTGTTTCTGAGGAGGAATTCAAAAGTTCTGCAAAATCCATAATTGTTAATCCAAATTTAGTTGTCCGAATTCAAGGAAATTATTTGCAGTGGGATAGAGCTGCTCCTATCGTTCTCGGGATGGCTGCATATAATATGGAACCAGCAGTTGAATCTTCTGATGTCATACCTGTGGAGCAGGACATGAACCTTAAAACAGGTGAGGATGATAGTGGGATGCCTTCAACTCCTACTGGTCGACGATGGAGACTTTGGCCAATTCCATTTAGAAGGGTTAAGACAATTGAGCATACTAGCAGTAGTGCATCAACTGAAGAGGTGTTCGTTGATTCTGAATCAAACACGCTGAGCCAGCCTACAGAACAAACAGCAACACCACGAGGAGGCAAAGAATCTCCTCACAAGCAACTTGTGAGAACAAATGTCCCTTCTTCTGATCAAATTGAATCTTTAAAGCTGAAGGAGGGACAGAATTTGGTGACTTTCATTTTCTCCACCAGAGTCCTAGGGGAGCAAAAGGTGTGTTGTGTTACCTGTGCCAATTATGTTTACTTCAAAGAATGTAGTATGTTTGTCATTTGGTTCCAATTTCAATGCTAAACCAACTTACTTTAAACAGGTTGAAGCCCATATATATTTGTGGAAGTGGAATACTCGGATTGTAATTTCTGATGTTGATGGGACTATCACCAAGTAAGTTTTTTTTTTAGTCAATATACTTTAAGCTGCATTTCTTTAGCCTTTACACGCCATCTAATAGGTTGTCTGTTGCCTTGATGAGTCACTTACAAGGCCCACCATCATGCACTAGAAACTTAATAACTTAAAGCCAGTTGAATCTTGAGACATCTCTAGAATAGGCTAGTTTCACATTTCCTAACTTCTCACCTTTAAGCTGATCTAACTTCTCACCTTTAAGCTGATCTAAGAGCATCAAAGAATATTATAAGTTGAAATTTGTGGAATTAAACTGTTTAATGGAGCACTATCTTTTTCTGGCAGTGTTTATTTATTTATTTATTTTTTTGGGTAAAGTAATAATATTATAAGTTAAGGGCATAGAAGAATATTATATGTTGGAATTTGTGGGATGGATCTGTTTATTGGAACAGTATCTCATTCTGGCCGTGTATCATGTAATTATCATATTATACTGGATGAGGACATCTTTTCTGACTTACCGAACAAGTACATTGTTTATGTCTAGGTCTGATGTTCTTGGTCAGTTCATGCCTTTGGTTGGAAAGGATTGGACCCACACCGGAATTGCTAGGCTCTTCTCTGCAATCAAGGTATTCCTTTTGTTTGTCCTTTAATTCAATTTTCTTTTGACTTCAAGTTGTCACATCTGATAGGCATTATACCGTGTTTACTCTAAATTTTTCTTTTGTATTTTGATAAAATTCTTTAAGACAAATTGATGATCAATACCTCCAATGCTCCGGGCTTTGGTCTAAGTCTTTAGAGCTCAACTTGTGTGATGCGTGGGTTAGGCTCATATCATTGGTTTGAGCCCAGCCACAGACTAAGGCCAGGTATATAAGTGGAGAAGCGCGTTCAATATCCGCCAAGTTTTGAACTGTGCGCCACTGGCCCTCGTGGATTTCTCGGTTATCAAAACAAGAAAAAGAAAATAGAACTCCGCTTTAATGCAAATATGTTATCCGATTTACTTCTGTAACCACTGAAAACACTTTCCTAGACATTTAGTGTGACAACAGGACCTTATAATACCACCTCTTTTGTGTATTTGCTATTATTGCTTCATAATTATTACTGCATCGTGTTTTTCTTAGTGTACATCTCATAAGATTTAGCAATTCAACTGCTGCATTACCTCTGTGATATACCATTCTGTGTGAATGTACATATCACCATTTTTGGGAATTCCTGTCCTTAAACAAGGTTGTTGACTAATTGTGGAAGGAAAGTATTATACCACAACAATGCTGCGTAGTGATCAAATTATTTCATGAATTGGATTAGTTGACCATTTAACCTCATGATGTCTTCAGAAAGTAAAGTCATCTAGAGTTTTTGTTTTGTTGATTGTTAGTTATGAATAAATTCGCACCTTTCGTTTGTTATTGGAAAGATTCAGTTCTATCTTATTCTGGAGTGGGTTGGAGCTGGATGTAGCAATTCAGGATTTTGATGCTTCAGCACGATGAAAGAGGTTGCAGGGGTGACTGTGCCTATGAGTCTATGACATTTAATGTGATTGATAATCATTTCTGCTAGGGATGATATCTGGCAGGGAACCTATTTAGCATATATATCATCAAAAGAAAGGAAAGTAAAACTTTATCATATAGGATCTGTAATGCTCGAAATGGAAAGAATAAGGTGTTCATTAGTTAGCATGGGAGAAAGTAACATCATTAGATAGAAGAGCTAAAGATTGTGGGTAGGATCCGTCATCTGTTTAAGTCTTGGTGGGCAGAGTTCCCCTGTACTTGCGCTGGTGGGAGGGAGTAGGTATGCGGTTGATAGTTGAGGTGCGCGCTAGCTGGACATGGCGCCACCGTTAAGGAAAAATATGTATTTCTTTCTCAAATATTGTATATGTATGATCTTTCCGTTCATTGAAAATCTTGTACAGGGTTAATGTCCCTTGGTACCCATATCAACACGGCCTAAAAGGTTCGTAGATAATCAAACGGTTCTATGCTCAAGGCGAGATGTAAATGATTTCAATACACACTACTGATAGGAACAAGCAGTTTCTAATGCTTCTTTGAGTTTGTTTATCCTAAATTAAGTAGACAGTGTAGTAATACCATACTAGAAAGATAGAATATAAAAGTTGTACACCTGGTGAGATAGTTGGGCGGCTTGATAGACCACAGAAATAATTCGTAAACGGCTATGAAGTGGTATCTATATATACCTTCATGGGAGTATTTACTTTTGGATAGCTATTAACTTTTTGGACATATCTAGAAACAATATTTACTTTTCAAGAATTTGTGAAATACTTTGGGGAGAAACTAGGGAGGTTGTGTAGCTCGACAAAGCTAACATTGACTATGGAGACGACGACTCAAAATCCAACAGAGGCAAAATGCAAAGTAATTTTGTGTTTTCATCCGTCTAAGTCTTGGTGGACAGAATAAAGGGTACCTGTACTGGTGGTTGATAGTAGGTAAGCTGGCCCTGGCACTCCCATTATCAAATAATAATGGTAATAAATTAAAAAAATAAATTAATTGAATAAATAAAATAAAATAACGAAAAAGGTAAAAGAGCAACATAGGAGGGTTAATGAAATATTGTCGGTAAGATGGTGGTTTCAACAAATATCTCACCTAAGTGCTGCATTACCAACTATTAGGTATTATAAATCTCTTCCGGATGTACTATTAGGGCTAGTAGTTGTGTCACAACCTAGTTCTGTGTTTAGAACAATATGTTAACCCTTCCTGCTTGGAAATTCAACATTTTGGTTTATGTACATGAAACTTTTCATCTAATTTTACACCCAGGTATTGGTCTTTCTTTCTCAATCATTATAATTGCTCATTATGCACATTTGAGCCCTGTATCCTAGTTATCATAACTTCAGAGAAAGCGCGATTGGCTAATTGGTAGACCCATTTTCATGATCTCTCACTTCCATTTTCATTGATGTTGAACTATTATTCTTCATTATTTTTATCATGGATGTGTTGCCTCTTATTTGCAGGAAAATGGCTATCAGCTACTCTTTCTCAGTGCACGGGCAATCGTTCAAGCATATCTGACCAAAAGTTTCCTGTTCAATCTCAAACAGGTATTCATAATCCAGTGTACATGAAATACCGATGCTACTAATTTTGTTTCTAAAACTTACTGAATATTTTATCAGAATCCCAAGGGAGCCCGTTGTTTGGAGTTTCTGTTACATTCAGAATCTTGGTTTGTTTGGCACTGCTTTTTGTTTGATTTGGTTTCAGTTGGTGTCAGTCTCTGTGCAGAGAAGTTTGTCTTCCCATGTGGTTTTCATTTTTAAAAAAGCAATAAAACTAAAACTGAAATGAACGATACATTTAATTCGGGTTTCATTTGTTGTATCCACTTCACTGTCACTGCAACACCTGTCTTTCTCACCTTTTCTTTTCCTTCCTTTATGGGAAAGGGAAGTTTTGGGGGACGTGTTTTGGTCCTGCTACCTGTGGCTCAACTGTATACGCCTCACTAAGAGGCCTCTGTTTGCCGGTCTTTCTTGTGAGAATTCTGGATCTGCAACAATTTCACTGATCACAAACGTGTAAATGATCTGTAGGATGGGAAATCCTTACCGCCTGGACCTGTTGTTATTTCACCTGATGGTTTATTTCCCTCATTGTACAGAGAAGGTAAGTACTTTTCGTGCTAGTCCATCTGTTGCCTTTGATTTTGCGTCAAACTGCATTTTCCGTGCATGCCAATTTCATGTTTCTTGGTGTTTGATTTCAATGAAAAATACCCGGAATCTTTAGCTCTTTGCCTGGAGCAAGTTTACCCATTTTGGTGACTGCTAAGATAAAAAGAGTTGTTGAAGCAGCATTGTCTCAGTTTTTATGGTTCTCCGACATGCTTTATCTTGAAAAGATAGTATGCACACTGCATAATTTAGGAGCATGCTTCTTTTCATCAAAAAAATTAATTAGGAGTATGCTTTTTGTAAAGTTACTTCTTACTTCTCTATGTGGATGGATATGCTTGTGTCATTGAACATAAACGAATGCATTATAAACCATTCAACACAAAGTCAGCTATCTGCGTTTCCCTTTCATGTCTAAAGGAAAAAATTATCAGTTTTGAACGTGGGATTATTTTATAGTTTATGGTCACTTCTTTTAAAGCCGAATACAAGTGTTGCTCAAGCAAGTACTAGGGACTTCCTGTCTTCCATTTCCATTTATGTCTGGTCAATTTATTTCATTTTTCTTTGTCATGTTAAGACCATTTATCTAGTGTTAGTGCCATGTCATTATCTTCAAAATGTCTGAGTCGCACTTTTCATGTATGATACTATTATCCTAGTTTTCCTCTTTAAGAAGGAATTAGCATATATTTGATCTCTGACAATTTGGCCTTTTCTCTATTATGTCATGGCAGTTATTAGAAGAGCTCCTCATGAATTCAAGATTGCGTGCTTAGAGGTAAGTACACCGAGACTGAGTTCTTTCAGGCCTTTTTTTTGTATGCATGAATGGGTAAAGTGGGATTTTAGTCTCTTGGTAGGAATTTTTTTTTATTAATTTTTTGTTTTGTTTTAAATAAGGTCTCTAGATAGGATTTTAATTAGGAGATTTGGGGCTGACGTGAAATCCTTGACAAATGTTTGGTATTCCAGTCTAAAGGTCTGATGACTTCGTCTAAATCCAATTCTATATTTGGTACAATGCTGATTATATTTAGGACAAAAATACATTTTCACAGATATAATTTTAAACGCAAAATCAATAATAATTCTTTTATTCACTTGTTTCCTAACTGTCCACTAATTTAATAAGTTAGAAGTTTCTAAGTTTTCGTAAGTTAAATGTTTAAACAAAAAGAAAATGGAAATATATGGGACAAATAGAAGAAAAACACATCGAATACCGCAAATAAGCACCCAAGGTGTGGGCTAAGTGCCTAAGGTCACACATCCCCTTGAAATTATGGGTTATGTCCCATTGCTTGATTGTGAGCTTGTCTTGTCTAATCTAGAGAGTCAAGTATTGTACCAAAAGGAGCTTAAATCTTGTTGCGCCTAATCCAGAGGCTAATGCCACGTAGCACACGTCCCTAAGCGTATTCAATCCGTTTGTATCTCTCCAATGTTTTGCCATCTTCTAATGCATTCTTCTGCATTTCAGGACATCAAAGCACTTTTCCCAGCAGATTATAACCCTTTTTATGCGGGTTTCGGGAATAGGGACACCGACGAACTCAGTTACAGAAAAATTGGAATTCCGAAAGGCAAAATTTTTATAATAAACCCAAAGGTTCGCAATTACTTCTTTTGCTTTATTGTAAAAACAGAATGTTCAAGTTACACTCTTGCCTAACATGTTGAATTGGACTTACAGGGAGAGGTAGCGATTAACCACCAAATTGATGTGAAATCCTATACTTCATTACACACTCTAGTTAACGACATGTTCCCGCCTACATCCATGGTTGAGCAGGTGGGCGATGGTTCTCTTTCTATTATCTTCTTTGTTTGTTTGTAAGTAATTCTAGTGTCATTGGTGCTCATAAGTTCAAAAAGTTCGGAAGCATTTTGCACCATGAAATGCAAGTTCATACAAGAAGCTATCAAAACATCATTTTCCTGTTATTTTATACTATCATGGTTTTCCAATCTTTAGATACATTTTCTTTCTTATTTACCAGTTTTTAGCACTGAATCATTATCTTTTGCACTCCTTTATGTTTTGTTTTGTTTGTTTTGGGTGGTATCCTCAAGTTTACAAAGGGTTCACTCATTTTCTTCACCCATTCTGCATAAAACCAACTTTTCATTTACTTGGTTGTCTTGGAGCTTCGACTCAATAATATGCTTTTTTGACTTGGCATCTCCATCACATTGTTGCTGGATTTTGTTTGTGTGTGCAGGAAGATTTTAACTTGTGGAACTATTGGAAAATGCCCTTGGCAGATATCGATAACTTGTAGAGATTTCTTCGCCATAGAGATGGATCTTCATTGTGAGTTGGGAAACCGGCGACATGTTTAACTAGTAGCATATGTATAACCACCTGCAGTTTCCTTTGAAGGAGAGCTGCCATTCATGTTTTTTGCTTCTGTCAAGTGTATAAAATTCAGTTCTGTAGACTGTAGCATAATTAATTCATATTGTACTCAAAGCATAATCCTTATTGAATAAAATTGTTCTTTCTATTTCTCTTAAGTTCAGTAGTTGCTTTTTTTGTCAAATTCCAAGTCTAAAGGTGCATTTTTTTCACGTTACTCATAATTCATCCTCCTAATTGCTCTAGTACGATGGAATGGACGCGGGGAGAGGGGGGGGGGGGTGCTGTTGCCAGAGAAAATGCAACGCGATAGAAGAGTTTATCTGAGTTGCCTAAAACCTCATGGCAATGGGCGAAACGAGCCATTTTGCAAGGACATGCATGTATATGTGCATGATAACCTCTATTTCTAATGTTTGGCTCTTTACTTCAATCAAATAATGAAGTGCATCTCAAATTTCAAATTTGGGTCAATTAGAGGATTCATAATAAAATATTCTGCTACTTGTCAATCTACTACAACGTTCATGTTTTACTATCTAAGTTAGGATCAATTGTGTTTTGTGTACAGCTTGCATTGGCGGAGTTTGAATAGAGATAGTCCAAATTAAATAGCTAGAATGCAGCCGAGTAATAATAGTGAATTGGTTCAGATCTGGCCTTCCTATGTACATGTCACTGTTAATTTTTTTTGAAATTCTTCTACTTGTTGTCTTGTCCCCATTAGTTTGAAAGAAATATAAGTCGACAGGATCGGAGGATCCTCATGTTGTTATAAAATTACCTACTCCTAGCTCTTAATTTAGTTTCCAAAATATCCTTACCTTCGTAAAAGTAAAACTTATTGCAACTACAATTTATTACATTTTCAACATTGTACTAGCGTTAATTTCCTAGTGACCGTGTATATACACTTATCTGTAATCGAATCGGGGACAAGTTTTTTAATGGCTAAACCAAGAAACCCCCGAGGAACAATTTAATGGTTGATTCATAGAATAACAATCTAGAGATTTCTTGTTTGAATTTGATTTGCGACACTAACGTGTGCACCGATATACTCTTAGTTTAATCACAGATGTTCTTATGGAAGGCAGTAAATTACCCAACTCATTAATTGAGGCGTAGTTCGTTAATATTAAAAAAAAAAAAAAAATTTACTGTACATGTCTCAATTTACATGGCACAGTTTGAATTTCGAGAAACAAAATAAATTTTCTTTGGCCACAATTTTTTGATAAATCTTTTCAATAATTTGAATTACTAGTATTAGTTATTGTTACCTAGTTTGTAAATAAACAAACTTATTTTAAGAGTTAAAAGATTATGTCCAAATAGAGGAAAGAGAAGAAAGGCGCGAAAGGAAAGGCAAGAGAATCGAACTACCGAACAATGTGACATTTTGGTTACAGAAACAAACTTGAATGTCTTTTTGAAATCCAATATTGCAGAACCAAACCAGAAAGTAGTACGCTTTGATCATTATAGGCTGCAATGTCATGGCTGAGATCAGCGGTAAACAAAGCTGTAGAAGTAGGCGGTGTTGGAAACAGAAACCTCCGTTATTACGCTGATTCTGTTGTTCAACAAGCTTCTAATGCTGTTTCTGGTGGCGCTAAGTTATTCCTTGATCGCACTGTAATGATCATTTATTTATTAGCCTCAAAATTCCGTTTATATATCTATATATTACAAATTTAAGAAAATGTGTAAATGATCCAGGTTATAAGTCTAGAATTCCGAGTGAATATATGTATATAGGAAATTGTATAAAATTCCAGGCAAACAAATGAATGCACGACGCATGTCTTACATTGTTAAATTGCTTGATTTGATGTAAACATCGTATGTGGGTAAGTTTTACCATCGGACTATTGACGCGCAAGCATACTCACATATTTTTTGATATCATTGGTGTGTGGGATAGCTTGCGGGCATCTCGACTAATTTCACCGAGTACCTGTTACCTCTCACCATCACAGGTACCGTAAGGCTTAGATAGATAAGAAGATAACACCTATTATTTTTCTCTCCACTCCACTGAGGTTTCATGGTTCTCCTCTCACTTTTGCGCACACACATTTTATTTAATATCGGTGGTATGTTGGCTAACTTGCGGGTACCTCGACTATTTCACCGAGTACCTGCTATCTTCCATCATCCTAAGTATCGGGTAACTCTGTCTACTAAGTGTTTAGGCCGTTGAGAATAAAACACCTTGCGGTTTTGTCTCGGTAGATTTGAACCTAATACCTCATATTTCTCCTTGCTCTCTCGTACAAACACATTTATGGATGGATGTATGTATGTGTATGTATAGAAAGTAAAGAAAATTCAAGGAGCAAATGTATGTTTGAACCTAAGACCTCATATTACAAAATTAAATATATGTAATATGTGTACAATATGAATTGGTGCAATAACGGACTTTGGATTCTGGTTTTTCCTCGTATGAGTAGTAATGGTCTTTATGGATGAGTTGTAACTATTCGCATTTCGACATTGTCTTTCCAAATAAAGCTCAGTACTTTGAATAATACGAATTGTATTAACACCTGATCAGCTATTAGCACAAGTTTGTTTCTTTGTTGAATTTTACTGATGATAGAAATTTCCTCCTTAATCCTGAAATTGATGTGGAACCAGTATTCAGTGTCCATTCTCAACAGTTTCTATTGAGTATTGACACCAGCATACGGAGACTATGGGATTCTAATTAATTTAAGCATACACAGTTGCATGCAGAGTACATATGAAGCTGATGAAACTGTTGGAAATTCCTGATACTGTCTGCAATTCTTGCTACATTGTATTGCTGATTTATCTAACTTTCAAGTGCCCAAAATTATGTTCTCAGTGTTGCAGTTGATTCATATAGAACTGTAATGGGTTTGACGCATAGTTGATTTGATTGAATTAGCAAGGACTTCCTGATATTTTCATTAGCTAAATGCATGGTACTCTCCTTGTGGTTTAGGGGCCTCGGAGCCTTCAGAATTTTAAGCAAGCAGTGAAAAGATTAGAGGAACTTTCTGTTTCATGCAGAGGTGTGGAGAGAGTTCAGCTACTACGAAGATGGTTAGTTGCTTTGAAAGAGATCGAGAGGCTATCAGGGCCTGTTAGTGAACCTGCCCCTTCCCCAAAGAGCATTGATTCTATTTATACCACAAATGATAGCACAAATTCTCCCCGCGAGCCGACCTTGGTGAGTAAGTCGAACTGTCCAATTTTTTTGTGGTTTTCAGCTTTACTTTATTAGGGATGACTAATATTACGTTTATCAGGAAACCGTACAACATTGTGAGACCAATATTTACATTATTTTGTTCTAATTCAGATGACTCCATTGTGTTAGCTTTGGGAATTCGTACTGTAATCTGTCATAGTTATCTGATTTCCCTAATCTAAATTCCTGGATATGACAAACCATCTTTCCATATACCTGTGTTACTATCTCTGTACCTTGTTGTGCCGTGAGAGAATAACAATCCTCTCTCTCCATCATGTCTTAAACATAGAAGAGCAGCAGGCCTTTGAGTATCCTTAACGACGAGATAATTTTTTTAGTTTCTCCAATGCCAAATGGACTTTCTTATATCAACTTCCTTGACACATTTGATATATACCTGTTATAGTAGTTAATGTAATAGCATTCTTGCCTCTTGTAGATTAGTTTTCTCATGTATTTGCTTACATTACTATGGACAGATTTTATATTATGATCCTGATCTTGGCGGAGAACCGTTGAATTTTAGAGATGTCTTTCTTAGCAGTCAAGCTCTTGAAGGCATGATACTTTCAATGGTAAGCTAAAAAACAACTTAGCTAGCTGGTGCTGCACACCTGCTTGATGACTTGACAATTGCTCCTCTACATGGGATAAACTCAATGCTGACCTTGTCGTTCCTTCCTTTGAGCTAGGGTTGTGACAAACCTGAAGCTATCCCTCATGAATTCATTGTGTGGTTCCTCCCAATTATTTAGGCTAACGCTGATGACAGTTGGATAATTTTGTCTTTCATTTCCTAAATTTGACACTACACATAATGCTCTTGTCACTAGATGTCTAGTTTAAAGAAACCTCTTGCACTTGTGAATTATTGTAAAGTGGGAAATTTTATGTTTTATTAAGGGGTCTTGTTAACTTGATTAGATGTTGGAATGCTGGTAAAAGATATTCCTATTGTCCTTCTTGAGCTTATCCTGTTTGCATGGATCCTCTAAGTTATTGATATATGTCAGTTCAGCTACTGAAGGTTCTTTCACCCAATCATAAGTCATAACTGTAAATTACTCTACTAGAGGGTGGAAATCTATGCTACACTTGACAGCCACCCAGGGCAATTTTATCAGTCTTGCTTATTTTTGAATTTTAAAGTTATATGGACTAACAGAATAAAGTTCAAAAATCACCATAAACATCTCATCTATTATATCTAGTAATTATGTGTATTAATATCTTTAGACTTATATATCACATAAATTAGACACAATACAAGTGCTCCGATCAGTATATACCTATTTCAGAGAAATGTCTTGCGCTTATAATTCACTTTATTTGTTTTTTCAACACAAATCTTGCTAACTTGATTGGATAATGGGAAGTTAGTAAAATATTCCTATGGTGATTCGTTGAGTGTTTCTTAACCTTTTTATTTGGCACAGATTCTTGAAGCACCTGACACAGAAGAAATATCTTTACTAATGGAGATATTCGGGTGATTTTCCAATACTAATCTTTAAGTTTCTTTTGCTTCTACCCTCGGATGGATTCGGACCAATCAGTTATCTAAATGGTTGAGTCACTTCAGAAATGTGCGCTGAACTCAAGGGAAAATGATAAGCAGAACTAGTACGAGGTTTATTTGGTTGCTGATCTATTTTAATCGCTCTTTAGGCTCTGTCTTATGGGTGGGAAAGAAGTCCGTGAAGCAACCATGAGCAGCATAAAAGTTTTGGCAAAAGCTTTCTCAAGCTATAAAGAAGAAGTGCTGGTAAGGGAGCAAATTCCTTATGCATGTCTGGTAGTGATGTTGCTCTTAGGATCTCAAGTGTTATGGTTGGTATGTTATCAACTGAACAGAAATCTTAGTCTGTCAATCTTCCCATAATTCTTCCCAGGCAAAGAAGGAAGAGCTGCTTCTCCATGCACAAGGTGCAATTGCTGGTCTGAAAATAAATGCAGATATAGTGAGGTATGACGATTTTTTATTCTTTTATGATGGAACTTTTTCTCCATGTCTATATGCAAGTTCATTCTTTGATGTGAGAAATTTATACTCCATTTCTTTTCACATGTCCACAACCAGCTTTTGTTTTATTGATATTTGTGTATACTGTATACACACCACTTCTGGTACGTATTTATGCTGGTCTGAACCTTCTACCTCAAGTTTTGACACCATAGGCAAATGCTTGTAGACTATTGCCACTACCACCATAGGTTTGCTGTTCTGTTATTCTCTATTTTTTGGGTTCACTTCTTTTAGCGTATACCAGTAGCTGGGGATTTGTGAACTTCGTGTATATTTTTGTAATTATTTGAACGATAAACATAATACATTGGAGAGATCTTTTAGCTTTTATTAAGACCAGCTTTTCAAGGCAATAATTTGCTCTTATTTTCTGACTTCTTTTGAATATGGGAGTTTCATTTTCACTGTTTTTAGATATTTTAGTTAAAGCTTCATGTTTAAATTTGCTGGGTGCACGTCATTACAAGTGGACTTGTCTGCCATTGTGTAGGACAGTGCTGGATGAGAAAAGCCTTTCCTGAACTTGGACTGTGTCAAGTCACACATTCGTTGGGGGAGTAAGTTGTGGTCTCCTTATATGATCTTGGGCACTTGCCATCAAGAACTAGCTTTTGAGGTTGAGTAAGGCCCCAAGTCCATTTCTTCACAAACTGGAAACCTTGAGCAACACGAGCTCAGGAACCCAACAGGATATTTAGATATTACTCCCTGCATCCCAAAAAGGTCCACTTTTCCTGTCTGTCAGATCCAGATCGTCCAGATTCCAGAAAAAGAAGATACTTCTCGAATATGTTATACTCAATAGAAAGTGACACAAGATCCACTTCTACCAATCTCAGAATAATTTTTATGATTCTTTTTCTATTCTATTTTCCATTTTTTCAATTACCGAAATTGTAAAGGTAGTTCTAAGGTACCACATGTTCCCCCAACAAAATACTAAACAGTTCAATTTTTCAATCCATCTCTTAATGATGGTATAAAGTCGATCCATATTTGGGACATTGGAAGTATTTCCAGATTTTGTAGTATTGATTGCACTATAAACCAGATCCCCAAGACCTAAATTCTGGTCATCTTAGGCTATCAGGCTCTCTACTCTATGAATAGCTAGCTGTAACAAGTGCATGCTCTCCGTAGGGAGTAGAGCAAAAGATTACCTCATCATCTTTAAAACATAAGTTATCTGCTCTATCCAGAGGGACCAGAGAATAAATTGTCCAAGTCACAAAACGAATCTTGTTACAGCGACAAGGCCTTCTGCAATAGCTCATGCTTCCATAGTACTACTTAGTAGTTCAGCAATAGTACTAAATAGTTATGATATTCCATAACAATGTCATTTATTAGTTGTTTGCAATAAAACTCAGATAGTTATGCATTTCTTTTGCTATTAGCCTGTTAAACTGCATTATATAATTTCTCCTCTTTTGTGATCTGCAATCAGAATAGATTCTGAAGTCTCAAACATACATCAAAAACTAGACAAGATGACATTACAACTGCCTTCAAGCAATGATGAAAAAGACGTGTCTAGTGTTGCAACTAATGCAACAGCAGAGGCAAGTTGGATTTCGATTCCCACTTTTTCTTCCTTTCCATATTATGCTGTCTGATAATGAATTTGCAAGAGACACCATAGCTGAGAGAAACCACAAGATTTTCAGGGGATGGGGGATCAAAAGTATCAAGAAGTACTAGCTTACCCTTAAAATATGAGCATTCTTTCCAGACTTTTACTTCTCCTTCTTGTCTAATAAATAGATAGCTATTTTCTTATTATTATATTCTCCCAAGTGATGAGATTTAGATCTTTGTTTGACCTGGAATCGTTTTGTTCGATTTTTCATCATAAAACCTGTATAGATATCTTATGGGAAGTAGTGTACCACAAATTTAGAAATTAGATTATTAAGAAAATATTTATATATCATGGCAGAAGAAGAAGATATTCAACTTCCCATGAATAGGAATGAAGGAATAGCGTTTTGACAAATAAACTTCATCATTAAAGGACAAAAGGTTGATTATGAAGAAAATGTTGTTTTACTTTCCATTGATAAGGTGCCACTAAATGAGATGAGGCCAAAAAAAAAACAAATAAAATGGGATGGCCTTTCTTGACAAAATAAATACTCTGTAGACAATGGGAAAAATGTCAGTGTTGAATCATTTCTCATATAGGAATACTATATAGGATAACTCGAATCATCCCTAGGTAAAAATACTAGTTGATAAATCCTGGAAAGATTTCGCACTAAATATAAAAAGAACTCATAAGGTATATGGTGCAGGATAGTAGTAAGGACAACAGAGTCGAGCAAAAAGAGGTCAACTAAACGATGACATTGTCTGATGAATGTATTGGAGTGACCTCATAAGAGTAATCTTGTTAGAACTAATATGGTGCAGATGCCATATTTATAGGAATGACATCATTAGCTATCCTATTTAACAGTTAGAAGACAAATTTTTGTGACATAATTCAATGGCACTAGCAGGCAAGATCCTCTTCTCAATTCTTATGCTTGTTCTTGGGAGGTAAAGTTGAGATGGAGACAAATATTTTCCTATCTGTCTACATTTTAATTTAATGTTCTCTTGAATAAGGGGTGATCTGTGATTGTTTTCTCCTTTACTTTATCTATTGAAAGATTCAAACTCGGTGTACTAAAAAATCATTCATTATAATCTATCTGTATCAATAATTTTCAGATTTTCAGTACACAACTTCATTCCGAAGCTGTAAGCTCTAATAAATTTAGTATTGAACTTTGGGGTAGCTTTTAAGAAATCCTAATTTTAAACTGTATGTACTCTTTTTTGAGATGGTAAGTAATTATATTATAAATATAAACAATGCTGCTTGGAAGAGCGAAAAGAGTACATAAACTGTATGTACTCTTTTCGCTATAGCAAACAGGAAAGCTTTCAGATAAAATTATACAGCGAGGAGGGGTTGACGATGTTTGGAAGTCATTCTATATCAATACCAATTATTTGGCTAAACACTTGTAAGACATTTCAAAACAAAGCCCCTTCTGTAGTTTCAAATACCATTGTAAAGACGCTGCATCTTTTGTACATACCTGTAATTATTGTTATAATTTTACTACACACTTATGCTCCGAAATAAATCTCTGCTATTTTCTTTTTCCAAAACAAAATAGTTAGCCACTGAATGGATCAGTTATAGGAATTTCTAGCGATCCAACAAACAAAATTAATCCTAGAAGCATATGTCGATCAACACTTTTTCACTATGAGATATCCTTTTGGTTTATAAAGAAAAGAATCTCTTCAATGAAACTGTGAAAGATCATGTCTCCAGGATGAGCTTCAGATTCATTTTACTTGATCGGACTTTATAAAATTTGTTGAAACTGGAAGCTTTTTCTATGGCAGGCATTAAAAGAAGCACTCTCCCAGCTTCAATCCTTATCCAAGTTGGAAGAACTTTTATTACAGAAGAAAGCTTTGCTCAACAGGGATGCTCCTGAAAGTCAGTCCAAAAGGGTATGCTTTCTAAATGACGACACTGAGTTTTCCTGGATCTGAAGTGCCATATATTCCATGAAAATAATATCACTGGGTTATGGTGAAGCCTTATACCTTGGGCATGTGACCTGCTTGAAAGATCCATAGAATGATACAAATCACCTTTTACTTGAGATGATACTTCTTTTGGAGTTGTTTAACATTGCTTGCTTGTAAGAGCCATTTGCTTTAATTAAGGTGTCCCAATAACCAGATCACATCCATTTAGCTTAGCTTTCTATGCTGGATCCCTTCCTACAGTATACTATGAATTACTACCTTTGCACCACATAGACCTGGTTCAACCTCTGCAAGAACAGTAATATTTGATATGGAGGGGGTAATTATATTTGACCTGCTGAAGTGTCAATCATTATTTTCACTATATTAGGTCTTATACCCTTGTTTTCATATATAAATTTATTATTTATTGGAAAGAGAACACACATCTGTATCCATTTGACAAGTTCTTATCTCCTTCTGTATGTTACTTTACTCGCTGCAATCACAACCTCTAATCATAGTGATCAAAGAAATAAATTTTAAAATATATAACGTGGAGCATTCTAAGATCAGTTATTTATGTTAGTACAAGATCTATTAGAACTAATCATCAGCTGAACATCAGAACCGATTATGAACTTGCCAGAGTAGGAAAGACAGCGGTATGAATGTGGGAGGGGCACAGGGGTAGAAATAAATGGGATGATGATTCTTTTGACTTCTCCTAATTGTTAGGAAATGATGACAAAAGGTAAGAAGTCCATAAAGTGCAGTTAACCCTTTAGAGGTCCGCTTCTACATACAGGTATATTTGGAGCTGTTCTTTTGAGTGTTTGGATTTTTTTTCTTTGCTGTATAAATAGGTTTTTAAGCTGAAGGTTTTATCGGAGTCTCTTTCAAGCTCTGCTTCAAAAACTGAAGAGCGGATTTCAGAGAACAGGTTTGAGCGTCTCTCTTTTGTCATTTCTACTCTCTCTTTCTCTCTCTGAAAAGACTTTAAGATGAGATTTACTTTTAACTGCAATAACTGTGATCCTTAGCACTTTCTTTTTATTTCTCAATGAAAAAGAACATTTTACTGAGCTTCTCTTTTTCAAATGCTTCAGTTCTTATCTATAACTACTTAGTCATCTTGGTGGAGGTTTGCTGAAACACGAAAGCGGAGGGAATACTTAACGTCAACTCTTTAAGTGTCAAATGTGATATTGTATCTGGTTGTTTAACTCAGACCTCTATTTCAGAGCAATCTTGCAAAGGCTAACTAGTATATTAGAGTGACTGCAAAGATCATGGGCAACACCCAGTTCAAATTGCGTATTGATCATACTAATGTTTCTCAAATAGGAACTTATTGTTTCTGAAGTTTCTGCTTGAAAGGTTGCCTCATATTTTGCTTCTTGGGTGATGCATCTCATAATTTGACCTTCTAAACTTACTATCCACTGATAGAAATATGCTCCATACTGTTTTATTTAAATTCCAAGTTAGTACTTCTAGGAAATTCTCATCAATTTCATCCCTGCAGAATCCAAAAGGAAGGAGCTCTTAAGTTTCGTATAGTAAAAACTGGCGAGATCTCCCAGCTTGAAAAGGTAAGATTTCCTGGACATTCTCCTAATGGACATTCTATTAACCGTTCATAGTCAGGTAATGTACATTTCTGGCAAAATGATTTGATGGCATGGCTGGATGCAGATTCTTTCAAATTCTCTTTTCCTAAGTTTTAGTAACTGTCCAGTTTTGAGTATTTCAAATTCTCTCCTTTGACAGGTGTTCTCCTAATTTCTTGTTACTATCATCATAGGTTGCTCTATCGTACTACTGGGTCAAATTGCAAATTTTTTTAGAGAAAAGAATTGAAATCTTTAATATCCATATATGAGGTTTTAAACTAGCTATAATTCCAGAGAACTTATGCATTTAAAATGAGGCAAAACAGAGTTATTTCACACAGATTCATGGATTAACAAATAAATCCAATGGAAGGCCGAGTATATATGAGGTTTTAAGCTCCATTTCTCGTTGTCTTAATCCTGATTTCCCGCCTCCCGGGGACACAAGCATCTGTTTCTTATTCTTACTGTTTCATGTAACCAGTCAATCAGATGATTTTGTTCATTAGTTCATCTGTTCTGTCATCTTTATTTCTTTTGAGTAGATTTACTATTACTGGAAAGAGCCAGCCAATGTTAACTCTTGGGAATGGGGTGAAACTTTTCTCACTTTGTTGATAATTTTCTTGATGTGGGATTGTACTCACCTGTTGAAGTATGATTTTTTTTTTCAAGGAACTTGAGGATGAAATTAAGTCACTTGAGAGTCAGAGAGATGAACTTGAAGAAGCACTCAAAAAGGTAGCCAATACTTTCACTTATTTGCCAAGAGTGTTCCTGTATGTTGTAGTAAAATGATATACCATCAATCTTCTATTTTGATTTTGTTCCGTCACTTGGGTTGTGAAGCCACTTCATCTGCATCTACCACTTGACTTTAGATTGTTAACAATGCAAGTTTGGGTCTCACTTGATATACATGGCGATGAAATAGAGGTATACTCTTCGTATAAATCAGGTGGATGCAAAAGTATACGGAAGTAAGTGTACTTACTCAACATATGTTTTTCCTCTTAAAGGAGATGCCATCACAGATTGTATTGTATTTTTGTTCCTAGAAGGATAAAGAGCAGTCTACAAGTTTTAAACTCTATACAGCCTTCACTTACTGCACAGAAACTGTGGGAGCTTGGGCTTAATTTCATAGGCATAGTAATCTACTTTGAAGTGTGGTCCGACCTTCTCTTTGAAGGATCAGGTCTATTCGCTTGAACATGGGGAGTAGACCCTCCTTAGCCTCTCGTATCCCTCAGATTCGAAATTGACATTCCTAGTGGAAGAATCCTTGCCTACTAATTCCTTAATAGATGTAAAATTGTTTAGTTGTGCGTGACAAACTACGCTGAGTTTTTCTTATATGAAGTCCGTCCTCATTTAAATATTCGAAAGGGGTGGTACTAGTGTACACTTCTTTAAAATACTAATATTCGTAAAAACGGCCCCTCCGGTGACCTTGGTCATTGTGAATTTGAATTTGTGAAATGCCAGAATTCTTTGGGTTGAGTATGATCTACACTGTGCTATACTGTTAGCACTCCTAATCATCATTTTTGCCACTGATCATGCTGTGTCCAATGAGTGTTGTGTAGGTAAAAAGTGCATTGGTTTCTGCAAATGCCCGCCTTTACAATGCTAGGGAAGAAAGAGAGCAGTTTGATGAAGCTAATAATCAGATTCTTCAACACTTCAAGGTGAAGGTAAGGCAATGATGAAGCAGTATGTCCTATAATGAATTTAATCCATAATCTTATAGTCTGCAGGATGACCATCTTAGTATACGATCTAATAATTCAATCCTAAATTCAGGAAGATGAGCTGTCCAGATCGATGACCTTATATAGGGCAGAAGCAGATGTTTGTGATGCATTTATTAGTTTTTTAGAAGACTCCTGGACTTTTGAGTCCTCTTACATCAAACAAAACGAGAAGCAGGTCAAGTATGGAGCTTTTCTGAGTGTGCCTTTGGTTCCTTTTTTCTTCTTAAAATCCATAAAAAAAAGGCGTTACCGTGTTAATTTGACTCTTCTGGCTGGATAATTTCTGCATGCCAATAAGAGTGAAACTAAAATAGTTATACCACTATTTCAACATGCATGTAATATTATCCTTGAATAGTAAGTTTTCTTGGAGATTGTTTACTTAATGATGTGCTTTTCAAATGTCAAGTGATGAGCTGGACAAATGTGAGGATTATTTGGTGAATTTGGCAATCTTTGTCTTATCGATGTACAAGGTATGGCTGTTTTCATTTGGGGTGTCTAAGATTAATGCTTTGCATTGTGATCTGATAGTCAAACTGAATGTTATTAGCGCCTCTTTTCTATGCACTTAACAGGATGAGCTCGGGCCTTCTATTTCAAACATTAAGGAACTTGCAGAAAACTTGAAACGGTATCATAATTCACACTTTTGAAGTATCCTTCTTGAGGAGAATCGCGTTTCTAAATTTGAATTGCCAGGTCAGAGATCATCGACAATGAGAAGATGGAAACAATTGAAGTGAAGAAAAGGCTAGAAGAAGAATACCTGAATGCAGAGGCTAAGGTACATTGACATTTATTTTTCTGACGTACTCTGATCTATTCACTAGTGTCAAGAGCATGATCATTCTCCACCTGAAGAGTATTAATATTGTACTGGAGGATTTGTCTTGCTTGACACTCTTGTTCCATCTGCATTTGTTTCTTTCTGCGTAGTACTCTCTCTCCTTTTCTTGCTATTTCTTGTCAGTGGATGTTCTTTATCTTCTTCCTAAAATTAATTTGCAGTTAGTTACGGTGTTCAGTGTAGTGGATGGGATTAAAAGACAATTTCATGGGCAAGACGGCGGGACCTCTAGGTGATGAAATGTTATTGTTTAATTGTTTTATATGCACTAATGTTGGTTGCATTCTGTAATGATGACCTCGAGACTAATAACACTCACTCAACCAGGAAAGATGATCAGAAAATCAAAGAGTTGCTTGATACTCTTCAAAAGTTTGAAGAAGAATTCGAATCCATTAATCGACCAACTCTGGAACTCGAGACCCCAGCAAAGAAGACTGAAGCAAAACCAAAAGGGACACTTGAAAGTACCCCATCTTCATCTCCTAAGCTGCCACTAAGCGATGACTCTGCGACCTTTATGGATGCTCTTCCACGAATCCAGACTCCAAGGGCCGAGTCTACATCCAATCCAGAAACTGTGGTACTAACACCAAGGCGATGGATGAGAGAGAATGTCGGAAGAAGCATTTCATTAGCTATCAATCAGACAACGGGAACGCTGGAGTCCAGTTTCAAGTCACCAAAACTACGTAAAGGGAAGTCCTTGGATCCAGCTGCTGAGCTGTCTAAACTGAAGCTCGAGCTGGAACTTGAGAATGATAGTAGGATACATCCTCATGAGGAAATTAATGACTGGGAATCTGATGTGATTGATAAAGATAGAGAACATTTTAAATGAACTTTCCAACAACTATCTACAGCTTTAAATATGTACTATTTGGCTATTGTTTGAGCCAACATTGTGGCAACTAGATACAGAATGTATTGCTATAGCTGGTGTTGGACCTCTGAGATAACCGCTGATTCATTTTAAACTGCTACATTTAGTTTATATGGTGTTAGATGAATTTTGTGTACATACAATGACTTTGTTTTAAGACGTATTCAGGTTTAAACATGGATTCTCTCTATATTCTGTCATTTTCATAATTTTACTTGACTGGATTTGAAATGTTGAAGCTGTGGAATGAGTAGTTCTGCTAGTGAAAACGTCCAATGGGTATAGTGAGACGGTTGTGATCCTTCCACCTTTAACCATAAGTTTTGGTTTTGGGCCTACTAATGGAGAAACTCTTGGTAGGGAGTGTTTAAACACGGATTCTCTCTATATACTGTCGTTTTTAGACTGCACTTGAAATGCTGGAGCTGTGGAAGTAGTGTCCAAGTGAAAACCACCAATTGGCGTGGTGGGATGGTTGTGATCCTCCACCCTTTACTGGAGGTCTTCGTTTCGAGCCAGGAATGGAGACCGGCTTAGTGGTTCTATCCTGCATGAATCATGATTAGTCCGGCTAGTGGATTATGCCCAATGCCTAAAGCAAAAACAAAAATGGTCTTCAGGTGAAAGAAAATTTACCTTTGGTCTCTGCTGATAAAAAACTATATCAGATATTTTTGGACTGCAAAAGCTGCAGTAGCGTTAATAGGAAGATGGCAATAGAGACTGGGAGTTGGGCCAATTGAGGAAGGTGTCAGCTTGGAGCGTGTCTATTTTGAACTTTGTCAGGTAAAGTCATGTGAGGAATCTGATGTGAAATAGTAGTAGCAGCAGACACACAGTTGAAGCAGGGGGGCATCAGTGGTTTATAACCTGTAAACAAATCCAAATTAGTACTATCTGTTTACAAATCTCTTGGTTCTCTCAAGTCTTGTGCTATGCATCAACAAAACAAACTAAATGTATACCCCCTCTATATTTTCTTCTCCTTGTTTCTCTATTAGAATTGCCGCATAATAGCCTGGAAAAAACAAGTATGTTTAGGTTTGGATGGTTTGAAGTGTAATGGAAGTGAATAGCATCAACGGGTGCAGTGAGATGAATGAGATCCATCCACCATTACTCATAGGTCTTCAATTCAAGCTCTGAGAATGGAGAAATTTCTAATAGAGAACTCTTCTTTCTTTAATGGATTCTAAGTGATACGAGTCTGGATTAATCGGGTTAGTGAGTACCAAATACATAAACCAATAAAAAGAAAAGGAGACAAATAGAAGATAAATAATGAGTAAAGATATAATCTCCACTTAAAAGCATCGTCTTTCTCTAATCTGAGTGATTTCTTTCACTTTTGAAATAAATTGAGCCCAAAATTTAGTTTTGTTCATTCAAATTCATAACATTACAGTTCAAATTATGACCTCTTAACTATTCTGTTTCGTCGTAAACTATTACTAGTAGATATTATTTTCAAGCCCCACATATGAATTCACCACATACAAACAGAGGAGAGGTAGGGGCAAATAGGGGAGAGGGGGTTATGAAATGTAGCTAGCTACAAGGGGATAAATACAATGACCTCGAGCATTGGAAGCTATACCATTTTAATATGTTTGAATTCAACATTTCCAAAAATTGGAAAGGCAAGACAATGTACCCTATGTGCTATGCCTGTTGTAGTTATGAGTATGGTTAGTAGTGTCAAAAGTTTTGACATCTCAAAAACAGTAAACTAAAGTTTTAAAAAGATGCCCATTACTACTTTGACCTAGTCAATGAGACAATAAGAAATAGGAGCAGAAAAAGAATAGATCCATAACAGAATTCAATTTTTTTTTGAAGGTGCTAAAATCTAAGTGTTGAGGAATGGGTTGTTTTCTTTTATATCCACTGCATAAAAATTGTTTATTTAATGAAGTTTTCTGTATTGGGGTTGTGGGTTCTGCAGACACAAGCCATTACTATTATTCAATTGTTTGCTCACTGATTATTAAAGCTATGTTCCTTTGGACACAAGTAGAAACCACAAATTCAATATAAGACCCTTTGCTCATATAGCTAAGTGTATAACTGTTGGACAATGTCTCACTTCGAAAATTCAAATTAACCTGCAATTATAACGTCTCAATTCAAACAAGTCGGATTAGTTACATGAATTCTCATTATTCATATCGTTCTCTATAAGTTCGTCTTCATCTAGCATTCTAAAATTTTAATTTTTTCAAACACTAAATAGCGAACTATGAAACTTAAGTAGACGTGACTAAAATTTAACCCCAACTTGTTGAAATTATAAGATCATGGAAATATTGTCCCCGAAAAAAATATATCTATTTTCTGCACATAGTTTTTTCGTAATAACAGCAAAAATTGGCTAAAAACCAAAATATAACTGTCTAGCGCCGTCTGTGGGAATCGAACCCACGACCACATGGTTAAAAGCCATGCGCTCTACCAGCTGAGCTAAGACGGCTTGCTATTAATTTATTAACTTGATAACTTATAAATTAACACTGGTAAAAGTGTATTTGTAATTGAAGCTATGTTTGGACAGAATTTTCGTAATAAAAGTTTGTGAAAGCTGAAGTTTTACGAGTAAAGAACCGTATTTCACTTGAAATACACTATTAATACTAAAATTGCAACTACTAAATTACAGTATTTACAAGTACAGAGATACTGATCAATGTCCAAACAGTTATTTGTTCCCTACCTCTACAGTGACCAATGAATCAAAGAAAAATGGCTTCACCAATTTCATGCATTGGACCTATTTATTTTGCTTTTTCATTTTGACTTTGTTTCCTTTTTGGTGCAAGTCTTCTGCTTAGTTTCCATCTATGTATCCTACCTACTATCATTTAATTACATGCTTATTTTCTAGGTCTTTATAGCTTCTTTTTAATATATATTCATATTTTATGCATCTAATTCAAGTAATAATGTGCCTTTATAACCTTGGTCAGTGGGAGGGAGAAGCAAAACATTTCTAGTAGTACTTGTGCATAAGTAACAATTTGACCTAAGAGTAGATGCATGAAGTGTCCACCAGTCATAGAATGGAACATAGAACCAATAACCAAATAAATAAAAGAACAAATGAACTTTCTTTCCCTCTTTTTTTTCCTTTGGAAAAGGAGGTGGGGCATTGTTTTACATGGATATGTATCAGATTCAGAGGCATTCAAGATTTCTTTTATTTATGTTACCTCTAATTTCAATGAAAAGAAAATTCCTGACATTTCTACCTAAAATATGAAGGATAAAGTTGCCTAGTACGACTAATTCAAATTCGCATCATATAAGACTCAGAATGGTTCCTTATCAATGATTTCTCAAACTCGAGACTATAAGAAATATAAGTGAAATAATCCAAGTGTGCAAAGATTGATTCAAACACCACCACCCTTATAAGAAAGAAAAAGTTTCCTGACATTTCCTACAATATTTATATACTTTTCTGTCTTGGCATCATCTCCACTTTAAAGGACCTCTGCTCTTCCCTCTCACATTTGCTCAGCTCCCCATAAGCATCTTTACACACACTCAGAAAACAGTGAAACCAATTATAAGACTGAAGACTCTTGTCTTCTGCTCACATTAAATGGCCACAAATCATCCTCCTTCATCCTCATCATCTAAACACAAGAATGCAGATGAAGAAGATTACATAGATATGGAAGTTACTTCTTCTCCAACAAGTAGAGAATTTGAGTTTCAAATGTCTTCAATTTCCAATGACAAAGAGACTACAACTTCACCAGCTGATGAACTATTTTATAGAGGCAAACTTCTTCCACTTCACCTCCCTCCAAGGTTAGAAATGGTCCATAAACTTCTTCAAACTTCAACAAATGAATCATTTATACTACAACAACAAAAAGTAGAAAATGAAAGATTTAACAATATCAAGAATTTGATTATAACTGAACCTTCTACTAATACTAGCACACCATTTGAATCTTGCAACATTTCTCCATCAGAATCTTGTAGAGTAAGTTGTGAACTTAATCCAGATGAGTATTTCTTTGAATGGTCTACTGAATTCAGCACTTTTATTAATGACCATCCAAAGAAATATTCATGGTCCAAGAAACTTAAGTTAATTAAGCAATCTTTAATTAGTCAAAAACTTAAAGCTTCAAGAACATATATTAAGTCTTTGTTTAACAAGTCTGCATGCTCAGATGAGACTGATCAACAAGTTTCTGATGTTAAAGATAGTTCAAATAAGTACATTAAGGTATCTAAAAAACCACCATTTGGACATATTGGAAAATGTATGCATCCAACATTAGCAAGTGTGATAAAAAACATTGAAAGAGAAGGTATTGAGGACAATGTCAATAGTCATAGAAGGTCATTTTCAGCAGCAATTAAAAGACATTCTCCAACAAAATGTTTATCTTCATCTACATCTTCTTCATCTGGTGGTTCTTGTTCCTCTTCTTCATCTTTTTCATTGAATTCCAATGGCTTTTATGACTTGAATTTCCTTAAGAGAAGTAGCAGTGCAACTTCAGAGATTGAAGGTTCAATTGAAGCTGCTATTGCTCATTGTAAGAAGTCTCAAGAACTTTGTAATCCAAGAAAGAAGTTGAATGAAGCAGGGCTTAATGCATTGTCAATTTCCAAGATTGCAGCTAGTGAGATTCAAGAAAGATCAGATCTTTGCAGATTTTGAATAAAGTTTTCCTTCTTTTTTACTGTCATTTGACAATGAATCTGTTAACCTGGTTTCTTGCTTGAGTTTGCAGATTATATGTAATTAATTCATTGTTTGAGTGTATATTCCATGAGATGTTTTATTATTCCCTATTTTTAATTATCTCTAGTCCTGAATTTTAGTTGGTGTTGTTGAAATAATCTTGGCATAAGTTAAGAGTTGTCGTTGTGTGATCAGGAGGTCACAAGTTCAAACAGGAGAGACAATCTCTTCTAGATATGCAAGGTAAGACTACGTACAATAGATCTAATGTGATCCGGTCTTTGAGTTGAACTTTGTTGTTAGTTGTTCATTGGCATCCATGTTATTAGGCTGAGTGAGAATTTTAGACATGAAGAATAGGAGGAAATAAATGCAAAAGGCTAACACAAAAAATGGACCTTTGCACTTATTTAGATGATGGCAACAGGCAACCTTTATTATAATGAGTGCTAAAGTTTCTACTAGAAAAGGGTACTATAGAAACTAGATCTTTTTTGTAGACAGTGGCTTTTACAGCAACAGCCTTTTTCCTCAACTAGATTCTGCTCCACTTTTCTCATGGCTCATTCATTCAAGTGCCATGGACTCCTGTCAATTGTATTGTACTATTGTACAATTAAGTATAGAAGTGAGGAATCTCTCACCTTTACTAAAGAAAAAGTGAAAGCTGTTAGTATTTTCTTTTTACAATATAAAAGTTTGAATCAGAGTAGTAGCAAAAGGCATTCAAGTCCTTTACAGAAAATTTGAAAAGGCCAAGTACAAATGTAATGTGAAGGGTTATGACCTTGCTTCCAACACCCCCCCCCCCCCCCCCCCAAAAAAAAAAAAAGAAACTGGTCATACATAGGAAATTGGCAAAAGACTATGCATGAAAATCTTTAACCATCATATTTCCTCAAAACACAAGAAAAACTTATCACACTCGGTGTTTATACCAATTCATTAAATACATATTCATGTGTCTTTATATACACGGTTAGCACTAAACCTTAAATTAATATGGTTTTTATAAGTAGCGGGTACAAGTTTTTAAAAGATAAAACATTATAAGGGCAATGTAGTCAACAAACATGGAAGCTAGGACCACATGATAAAGACATAAATTATCCAAAGATCTTCATGATTTCATGCTCATGTCTCCACTGACTTGCCTATGAACTCTTAATAGTTAAGATTAGTTGTCTTTCAATGCTATTAATAGGCACAAAACAAGATAACCATCATTACAAGCCTTTTATTCACCAATCTCTATTATGTGTTGTAGACAATCACCTTTGGGCATCATCATTTCCTATTAGAGCATGCATCCAATAAAAAACTAGCTCAAGCAATTTTTTCTAGGATTATAATTATTAGAGAATACAACAGAATAAAGAAATTAAAAAAGAAGTGAGAAACAAGAAGTATATTAGAAACAAAGATTGAAAGGTATAGATCAACTGGCCATGGAATGAACTTACATGTACAAACAAACTCATATTACAGCTTGTGTGTTCCTACTTTTTTGATATTGACAAATCAATACTTTAGGAGAGCTTGAAAATAAATATTTTATTTTATTTTATTTTTAATAGGTCTAGAATAACAAGTACCACACAGAAGCAACTTAAAATGTCAATAAAAACTTATACTGAACTATAGTCATTCCAATTTTTTCCAATCTTGGAATTAAATAGTATACTGGATAGAACAACATTACTAGAGGATCCTTGAGACCAGGAGCTACAACACGCTAAGAGTGATCAGTTGAATTAACTAAAAAACGAGTTTGATTACATTATTGATGAAAAATATCAGTTAAATTTGAATAACTTATAGTCATACATATTATTCTTATATATTTATTAGCTGTATCTCATCACCTATACAACTATAATATTCTAACTTGATTCCCGAAACCTAAAACTTATGGGATAATTAATCCGGTCTCTAAATTTGCACTCGTGTTGGATACTTCCACCAGTATCGAGCAACATACACTAGCACAATTCAATCTAGAAACACGGCACCTTATCTACTAATTGGTAGGCTCATATGAATTACATGGATATTTTGCTTAAAATGATAAAAAGTTTAAAACCAGCCAAATTGGAACCATAGAGATCAAGTCAATGAGTAGAACAATGTTTCATTAAGGTGCATGAACTTCTTAACAGGAAAAAGGCAATCTGCAGCAACAATAATAGGACCAGTTCACTAGTGGAGCATGTGTTGTAATGTCTAGATTTTGGTTGATATAAAAGCAAGAAATGTTTTCTTGAGGATAATATTTGCACAAACATAATATAAAAATTAGAAAATAACAAAAATTCGTTTCTTAGTATTTCAGTGTTACGTGGAAAATAGTCAGTCATGCAATTTAATGTTAGGAGAGACTCTTTGAGCCATTTGGATCAAGGTTAATCATAAGACTGTTCCGGGAGGCATTTACAAGTAATTCGAGGCGAATCCACAGTTTAGGATGAGTGTGATCTTACTGTATGTACACATATTATCTTTTGCATATGCATAGTTTTAGCAAAGAGCAATATATGAGTTCAGTTGAACCAACAAAGCTCGCGCTACATCCACCGGCAGGTAGCTCGACTTTCTGATTAACATTTAATTTTAAGCCATCAAAGGTAAAAGAACCCTTGATCGAGTATACTACAGCTGAATAAGATTATAATAACAACTTATAAATATTAAATAGGTGATATAATCTTCTCTAGCTAAACTATTCGATATCCAACTCTAAAGGAACGATGGTATTATTTAGATTATAAAAGTTGTCAAACTTGAAAACTAGGAGAAGTTTGATTTGGAAAAATGCTAATCACCAATTTATGTCATATCATTTATTATATCTCATGATCCCTACTCCAAAGAATTGAAACCAAAACTGGAGACAAAGGAAAAGAAGTTAGGATATGAGACAGCATATAGAGATTGGTTGTGATTGCATACCATGTGGCAATATCTTTTCCAATTTGTCTGGAAGCTGTTGGCTCTTCCAGTTGATCCCATTTAAAATTCCTCTCCCCACCAAAGTCAAATTTTCATGAAAAAAGTTGGGAAAATTTACATAACACTCTCATTTACACAAAAATGTCAATATTTTTTCATTTTTAGAACATAGCAATATTCTTTTTCAAAACATGGCAAATATATATAAAAGGGTGCTAAAACCCTAGATCTTCCTCCTACCACCCTTCAGCCACCAACCCCATCACTGTCGCGGCCTCCAGCCACCGGTCGCCGAAAATTCTATTTCATGTTTTTCTTTTTTTTTTGTATTTTTTTTGTAAGTGATGGTGTTGGGGGCACAAGTACTTCATATGTAAACTTACAGTATTTGTGTTGGGAAAGAAAAACATATGCTATAATGTTATACAAAGTCTCATAATTTAGAACTGGGACACAAGTACTTGTTAAACACAGAGTCTCAATATTTTATCATGGGACAATAGTCTATCCCCTACACGAGTCACAGTATATAGTTCTGGGGCACAAGGTTTTTTAAAAAAACCCACCATTTACAATAGAATCAAAAGCTTATATTGTACTTCACTGAAAAATCCAAACATTTTTCGAAACAAAGCATAACCTAATAACCCAATAACCCGTAATAAAATGAAAAAATAACAATGTGAAGTAAAACAGTTACCTTAATAGACGAAACAGCAGAAAAAAATTACTAATTCAAGCAAACCCAAAGTTTCAATATCTCAAAAATAAGAAAGTTTGTGTATTTCGAAAGAGAGTTTGTGTATTTTTGATAGAATTCAAAAGTCACAGTAAAAAGAGAGCGAAATAAACCCTTGAATAAGTTAAAAATACGGAAGGGTAAAAGCAGAATTTTCAAAAGAGCGTAAAACGGCGTCGTCACAGTATAATATTAAAAAACGCGCGTGGTGGCTAATTCTCAGCGAATTGCTGAGCAGAGGCTACGCATCAAGTAGCGGGTGCCAAAGTGGCTTCCCCGCAAAATTTTTACCTCAATTGTCTAGCCACACGAATTGTAAAAATTTAGTCCGGCAGCGAGTTTTTCCATTCCCATTTATGTTTTAGCCAGTAAATTTTTTTTTTTGAAACAGTTTATTTCGGGTCTTTGCCCTATTCCCATTAAACAAGTTCTTGCTATACTCCAACTTCAAACATGAATATGTCTATGTTTGAAGTTGTTATACCTAGGTAAGAAATTTTTGAAGTTGGAAGTTGCTATGGTTTGAAGTTGGAAATTGATATGCCAAACTTCGAACTTGAAGGTTTGAAGTTGGAAGTAATGTTTGAAGTTGGGCATAGTAGCTTCCAACTTCAAACCTTCACTGGTTATATTTTTTTTGTCCCCACTTATAAGTGATTTAGCAAAATGGACTTGGAGGTAGCACTTTAAGTTGACAACTATTGCCTCTTCGGAAAATATAAAGGTGTGCTACCTGCGAAGAGATTAAAAGGGCAAGTGCTGCAGAGGCAACACTTCAAGTTATCTGGGAGAATGTGGGAAGAGATAAAACGGCAAGTGTTGCCTATGCAAGAGGAAGCCAAAGTCAAGTGTTGTCAAGTCCTTGCACCCTATCAAGGAGGAACATGAATTTAAGGATTGCTTCCCAGACGAGGAAATAGCTGTCACAGAAGAGGAGGGCATGGAAATTTGACTTTGATGGCACGACTAATCAAAATGGCTGAAAGCATCTAAGTAGTAAGCCCAACCCAAGATGAGTGCTCTCCAATTCCGACTTCCCCAGAGCCTCCGGTAGCACAGCCGAGACAACGACGGGTTCTCTGCCCCTGCGGGGATGGAGCGACATAAGTTTTTTTTTTAGAATTCAAGAGAAGTACCTAAGAGGCAACACTTACAACGAGAAAGGGAGGGCGGGGCAACACTTCAAGTTATCTGGGAGAATATGGAAAGAGATAAAGGTCAAGTGCTACCTAATAAGCAACACTTACTAGAAATGGAGGGCGGGATGCGGGTGTCAATATAAGATTTCATAGGGGTATTTCCATCTAAAATTTATTCATTAAAGTTAGCGAAGGTCATTCTTGCAAAACCACTTTAAACGGGGTCTATAAGGCAAACCGCTGCCTATGGTGTCTTAGTTTTGTAAATTTCCCCGAATTTGTCATTGCTAAAGTTCTAGCCTTTTTCGAATAACACATTTACTTAACTTTTTTAGGAAAACTACCCCTAGTTTCATTCTAGGCAAGTGTTTTTAAAAGCATAACAAAACTTTATCACTTTACCAAACATAGTAATACTTTTTTGCAATGCTACCAAACATAGCAATTTTTTAAAAAACCTAACTTTCCTCTATCGTCTCTCTCTTCTCTCCCCACACCCCACCCCCACCGCTTTTACCATCGCTGCCACCCCTTTCCCATTGCCAGCGTCCCTTCCCCCATGCCCGTCATCGCCGGCGACATCACTGGACGTTGTTTGTGTCTCGTCGTGGCTGTTTCTCTCCAGTCGTGGCTGTTTTTTCTATGTCTCGTCATGGTGAGTTTCTGGTGTTGCTGTTAGCCGGCGACGGAGCTCCGGTGGCTCCGTCGTCGGCTTTAATGTTTATGCTACCAAATCTGAGGTCCATCGACGACTTTAATATTTATGACCGGACAGATCTGGCCTTTTTTTTTTTTTTTACTTTTTTTGTGTTTTCCGGTAGCTACGGTGGTTGTTGGGGGTGGCTTGAAGGCAAAGAAATTGTATGTAATATGTATACCCCATGTATGTCCGGTGACATACACTGGGTATACACTTTACATACAACACATATAAATGTATGTTTGTTTATTGGTTCTCCGATGGTTCACGGTGGTGGTGGAGACAAAAAAATTGTATGTCATGCGTATCTCAATGTATGTCACCGGACATACACTGGATATACATCTTACTAACAATATGTATAAGTTTATGTTTTGTGTTTATTAATTGTATATGTTGTGTATGACCTATGTATGCATATTCACACTTTACATACACTAGCCATACAAAGAATATACAAACAACACACCTTCAAGCTACTTCGTGTATGCCTAATGTATTTGCACTGTAAATACAAAGAATATACATGTGCATACAATGAAAATACACAATGTCTGGAAGTCAGTCTGGAGAGGGTGGGCCAACAAGTTTTTTGTGTGCCCCATGATAAAATACTGGGACTCTGTGTTTAATAAGAACTTGTGTCCCAGTTCTAAATAATGGGACTTTGTATAACAAAGCATTATAGCATACTTTTTGTCCCCAGCACAAATACTGTGAGTTTACATATGAAGTACTTGTGCCCCCAGCACCAATGTCTGGGAGTTAGTCTGGGAGGGTGGGCCAAAAAGCTTTGTGTGCCCCATGATGAAATACTGGGACTCTTTGTCTAACAAGTACTTGTGTCCCAGTTCTAAATAATGGGACTTTATTTAACAAAGCATTATAGCATACTTTTTTTGTCCCCCAGCTCAAATACTGTGAGTTTACATATGAAGTACTTGTGCCCCCAGCACCAATGTCTGTGAGTCAGTCTGGAAGGGTGGGCCAAAAAGCTTTATGTGCCCCATCATAAAATACTGGGACTCTTTGTTTAACAAGTACTTGTGTCTCAGTTCTAAATAATGGGACTTTATTTAACAAAGCATTATAGCATACTTTTTTTGTCCCCCAACACAAATACTGTGAGTTTACATATGAAGTACTTGTGCCCCCATCACCAATGTCTGGGAGTCAGTCTGGGAGGGTGGGCCAAAAAGCTTTGCGTGCCCCATAATGAAATATTGGGACTCTTTGTTTAATAAGTACTTGTGTCTTAGTTCTAAATAATGAGACTTTGTATAAAAGCATTTTAGCATACTTTTTTTGTCCCCCAGCACAAATACTGTGAGTTTACATATGAAGTACTTGTGCCCCCAGCACCAATGTCTGTGGGTTTTTAGGTGCAAGCATATAGGTGTTAATTTTTGTTTGTTTTATTTTAATACATGTGTTGATGTTACAGCTATGGAGATTATGTCAAATGATGAGGGTATGAATGATTTGCCAAACGACGATGATATATTGGTTCCAGTTGCGCATTGAAAAAATCGTGATTGCTAGTGGAAAGGTGACACAGAGTATCCTGGATTACTTGAAGGGTTATTGTCTGCCGATCCCCTGGAGAAACTGAAGCAAGGGCCATTCGGCAAGTTTATGCTTTTGGAAGATGCTAAATAATTTGGGAGGCTTATAAATTGTTTTCTGCAGTCTCAAACAGTTTCTTCAGACAACACTAAGATTAGCTTCAAAGTTTTTGGTGATGGATATAGCCGATTGCAACGAAATTCTGAGGCGTTACCCATAATTCTATTTGTTGTTTATAAATATAGAATCCATTTCTTCCTACTGGCCCCTCAATACCTCTCCATTTCTCTCGCATACTTCTTAACTGGCTTCTTCTTATTAAGTGGATTACCTGACATTTTACCAGATTTTTTGATAAGAAGCTGGCGCTCAAAGTTCTCATAGTTGTAACGAACACACCGGTTCAGAGCCAAGACTAAATAATTTCCACCACATCGCTCCAGATTCACCCAAGCTTCTTGGGCCGGCCATTACCTAGAGTAGTAGATGATCAACATATGATTATTATTGACGATGAAGATGTGCATAGTTGTTATCAGTGGGGTACTGAGATACATCGTCAAATGATACACCATTTGCAGTCAGTCATAAAGCCAAATTCTTCTAACACTAGTTATATGTTTCCTGGTATGCCCTTCCTATTCTGTTGCTGGGTGGCAGAGGTGTTCCCTGTCTTCAGGCAGTATTTCAATATTCGTCCTATGATCAAACCTCTGATGCTCCATTACACATGTACTGCTACCCTACATTACAATATCTTGTGTGAAGAGTACTTTCATAATGAACATGTGAGTTTTACTAGTAGTTGTTTTTGTTTGTTATTTCTTTTTTCACTTTTTTGTTGGTTTTGAAATGTATTTTTCTTTAATAGTTTTGGGAGGATGCCTCAGTGAGACCAATAAGGCATGAATCTACATGTGCTTCAACTTCAAAGTCACCCTCAAAGTCATCTTCAAATTCCAGTTCAACAGCAGAATCTATTGATGTGAATGAAGTTGTAAAGGTGAAATTCTTTGTAGGTATTTTCTTTGATTTCTCTTTCTTATGTGGTTTTATCCTTTTTTCTTTTATCAGAGGTTGACCGCTAATCTCAAAGCAAATTTACCTAATGAGACCAAGATTCAACATATAATCAATTCCTCAGAAAATAGTGTGAAGAAAGATCTTGTTGACATGGAGAAGAGGATTACAAATCATTTTAATGCAAAGTTTGATTCGTGACTGCTTCTTGCTGTAAAATCAAAGACAAGTGATCTTGGCGAACACTGTGGTGTTTCTGTAAGTAAATCAGACACCAAAAGTAGAAATGAGAAGAGCTAATTTGTTGATGATTTCAATTATTTAGATGGTCGGGATAGTTTTTTTAAAGAACCATCAAACCCAATTGTTACATCAGATTTGTTTGATCATCGGTCCGAGCTTGTTGGTAGTGTAGAAAGTGGTCAATGTATTCCAGGTGCTTTAATAGAGCAAACCAATCAAATTATTGTGGATGTATTAGATAAATACAGAGTTGATGCTTGTGACAACACTGATGAAGCAAAAGGTACAGATGGTTTAGAAAAGACGCCATTAAATCCAGACCATCATCAAGAAAGTCATGGTAATCAAATAGAGTATTCTATATAGTGGTAATCAAAGTAAAAGCGAATATTTTGTTTAATGTAATGATTTTTTTATGTAGATGTAGATAAACAGAATCCTTCATCTGATTTATTGCACAAATGTCCATCTAAAGATGATGATACATCTTTGAATCCAACAGAAGTTCAGCTTCGTGATGAAAAAATTTATTCCACACCTCATGGTAAGAAGAAAAAAACTTGTTGGTAGATTCAACCAATATATTATGCACTATACCCCATAAGAGAGAGAAAATACTGTATTTTTATCAGATGCTAATGTCCCAGATTACAGTTCTGGGACTGTATTTACTTGTCAAGGTATTTAACACTGGAATTTTTTTATTAGATTTTTATCTCCCAGCCTATAGTACTGGGAATCTATTTGAATATGTGTGTTTTGGCATTTCTTTTGTCGATAGAAAATGTAATGTATTGTGCTTATCTATTTTTACAGAAGCTAATAATGGAAAATCTGAGAAAAGTGTTGTGGCTCAAGAAGAAATTGAGAAAGTCAACCAGCTTGTTGAAGCTGGTATTTGGACACCAGTAGGTATGTAAAAGTAATTTTTATATAATAATTAGTGTTCCTATTTTTGTAGTTTAAAATGTGCAACAAATTGTCTTTTTTTAAAGTCTCTCAAGAAGGTTCTCAACCAATTAAGCTTGCTGATAATCAAAATTTTTTGACTCCTGGTATGTGAAAACATCTTGCATATTTGCATGGTCCACACTCCAGCATAAAATACCGTGGTTGTTCAATGAATAGTGTGTCTTGTGCCATTATTAAATATTGTGACTCATTAGTCTATGCATTTTTATTTTTGGCTTCCTTGCATAAAGTAAATGTAATGTATTGTTGTTGTCTATTTTTACAGAAGCAACAAATGTCAAAGCTGATAATGAAGACGTTGTCAATCAACGCAGTCACAGTGCTGAGGTTCAACTTGAAGTTGAGTTTGTCAGTGAGCTTGGCAGAGCTGGTCTTATTTTTACACCAGTAGGTATGTAAACGTCTTTTTATAGTTATTTTGTGTTTTTTATTGTTGGCAAATGTGTGATATATTATCTTATTTATAAAGGTTCTCAAGAAGGTTCTAAAGAAGGTCTCAAAGAAGGTATTGTGCATTCGCCTTTGAAAAAGGCTTTGAAAATATTTTCCAGCAAGAAAAGGAAGGAACGTGATAATGGTGCTTCTCCTGAAATTGCATCTACCCTCAAAACTAAAGTTGTTGAAAAGTTGGTCGAGGGAAGTGGTAGCATCATGAATATTGGTCGCATAGATGCACCTTCATTTTCACTTGGCTTGACACATCCATCGTAAGAGACTACACCAGTGATCGATAGTGTCAGACCAGATTCTATGGATATCGATCGCTCAGAAAGTAAGGGTGGTACAAAACTGGCATCAATCGAGAAAGATAATTCAAAACTTACGACACTTGCTGATGCATCTGTTGTAGTACTAGAGTAAGTGTCTGTTTTGGATTCGGCCATGAAAATACCTGAACAGTTAATTTTTGCGGAGAAATTGAAGGTTGTTGGAATGGATGTCTCTGCAAGGAATACTGCAAATGTTTGTTCATCTAAACAACAGTTGGCTATTCAGTGTTCAATGAAAAAAGAGGAAGTTATGGATTTTGCTGTTTTGCCAAACAAACCAGCAAATGATCCAGAAGGAGGAGAGCTGTTAGGCAGGGGACATATGGTTCATAAGATTATCCGCCACTTATTAACTCCATTCAGGCCTTTTGAGCCAAAAAACAATGGTGATTGGAAGCCTACTTATAGGCGTGCATGCATTTTTCATAATGTCAATGCCAAGTCTAATTGTTTGGGAATTTTTGATGAATGGTTGAAGAAAGGCCTGAAAAACACTGATAAAAACAGCGCCCCTGCAGTGTAAGTTATTTTATTTTATTTTTTTAATTTTTGTGTTTTCAGTTAAAGGGTGTTATAGATTATATTAGTAAATTTGTATTGCCTGTGTTGTTTGTGTGTAACTTTTTCAGGGATGATGATCTTTATGATGAGAAAATTGCAGACATCAATTCTCAGAACCGAATTAAGTTATATACTGTTTCAGAGAAGAGCAAAATCTGGTTTAGAGAGATTGCAGATAGAAGATATTTACTTACCAATGAGGTTTTCTCAGCTTATTTTTGTTGTTGGTTCTGTAGTCTTTTTGTGTGTATATATATATATTTGCTAACTACTTTTTTTTTGTTTGTGTTTGTGATTTTTTCTATCATGCAGCATGTTGATGTTATACTGTACTATCTGAGGAAGAAGCATGTATATCATTTCACGAACTACTCAGCGATGTTCACAACGACAGACTTGAATTTTGATAGTTTTGTAGAGTCGTTGTTCTTTGTGAAGGTTGAATCCTATTTTGATGATATGGCAAAGGAAGAGAAGACCCGGAGATTAAAAGAGAAGAAGGATAGAATGGAAGAAGAGTGGAAGAAAGAACAAGATTTTGAAGAAATGAAGAGGAAGAACAGAGGAGGAAAAAAGATTCGTGCTCAACCAAGGAAAAAAGAATATAAACCTCCAGCAGAAGTTATTTTGGGAATACATGACTTGATATTGGAGGATTTAGAGAAGATTGAGTTAGATTTTGACCTAGCAGAGTTTGAAGGAACTACGCAGAATAACCTTTATGAGTGTGTGAATGGATCTACTAATCGATGTGGCATAGCATGGACACAAGTGGAAAAAGTCTTTATGCCAATTAGGCAGTCTTCAGTTGATCCTAATGATTTCAAGTCTTGTACTCATTATTGGTTGGGAGTTTATTCTATAAAAGATCATAGAATAGATGTCTATGATTCGGTTTTTAGTGGGGACGAAAATTTTGTGAAGATCAAGATGGCAATGTATGCAATATCTATACCTAAGCTACTAAAAGAGATGAAGTTTCATACTAAATATCCTAATTTTGGTACGAAGTACAAGAAACTTGATATTATTTATCAAAGAGCACCCAAAAAAATAGGAGGCAGAGATTGTGGTCTCTTTATAACCAGGTTTACTGACCTACTCATGCTCGGACAGGATTTGTTTAAATATGAATGGGGAGTAGAAGCTATTAGTATTTACAGAAGAATTGTTGCTGCTAATTTACTGACATATGGAAGATCAAAGAGAGATGAAGGCTATGAAACTCCACCAGAGAATTTGAATGATGATTATGGAGAGCATGATGAGAAACTAGCTTGTGGACATGGAAGGTTGCCAATTCTTTGAATCTTTCTTTATCCTTTTTGAATTTGACAAATTGTTATTTTTTTATAAACAATGCAATTTACATATTTTTTGAAGTATGTATACTATATATATTGTTTTTTTGTTATTATTTATTAGCTTTTGAAGTATATAAATATGGATGCTAATACTTTAATTCCAGGTAAACAGTCCCAGGTATCTATACACCGTGACTCGTGTTGAGATAGACTGTTGTCCCATCATAATAACCAGGGAATGAGTCTTCGGTGAGGGAAGCTGGGACTTTGTATTAACAAGTACTTGTGAGCTAGTGCAAAATAATGGGACTTTGTATAACATTATAGCATACGTTTTTCTTTTCCAGTACAAATACTTTGAGTTTACATATGAAGCACTTGTGCCCCCAACACCAATGTCTGGGAGTCAGTTTGGGAAGGTTGGTGGCCCAAAAAGCTTTATGTACCCCAGTTCTAAATACTGGGACTCTGTGTTTAATAAGTACTTGTGTCTCGGTTCTAAATAATATGACTTTGTATAGCATAGCATTATAGCATACATTTTTCTCCCCCAACACGAATACTGTGAGTTTGCACATGAAATACTTGTGCACCCAGTATCACTGTCTTGGAGTCAGTCTGGGGGAGGGGAGGGGGCAAAAATCCTGTGTGCCCATTATAAAATACTGGGACTCTATATTTTTAAGTACTTGTGTCTCAGTTCAAAATAATGGGACTTTGTATAACATTATAGCATACGTCTTTCTTTTCCAGCACAAATACTGTGAGTTTACATATGAAGCACTTGTGCCCCCATCACCAATGTTTGGGAGTCAGTCTGGGGAGGGTGGCCCAAAAAGCTTTGTGTGCCCCAGTTCTAAATACTGGGACTCTGTGTTTAATAAGTACTTGTGTCCCGGTTCTAAATAATGTGACTTTGTATAGCATAGCATTATAGCATACTTTTTTTCTCCTCCAACACGAATACTGTGAGTTTACACATGAAATACTTGTGCACCCAGTATCACTGTCTGGGAGTCAGTCTGGGGGAGGGGAGGGGGCAAAAATCCTGTGTGCCCATTATAAAATACTGGGACTCTGCATTTTTAAGTACTTGTATCCTAGTTCAAAATAATGGGACTTTGTATAAAAGCATTTTAGCATACGTTTTCATCCCCCAGCACAAATACTGCGAGTTTACTTATGAAGTACCTGTGCCCCCAGTTAAAATACTGAGAGTATAATTATTTCACCAAAATAATTAGGGGTCTGCAGTTTTGAGTTGGTTACTAGCATTCCTATTTTTTAGGTACCTATGTCATAGGGGTGCAGTTGTGGGGCATGCGTATCTGTCTATATATACTGTCTTTCAATATAAAATTATCACTCAAAATTGTTTAAGATTTTCAAAATTTTTAGTTTCTTGTGCAGTCTTTTAGAAAGAAAAAAAAAATGTCTCTCTCACAGGAAAATGGGCATGTAGTTGAGAATGGACATGCACTTCAAAATGTGCATTCTACTGAGAAAACAGGGCGTGATGTATATTGGGAGATTACAGGTTTGCGGGGAGACATTGAGGAGTTGACTCGTACTGTAGATCACTTCCGATTATTAATTATTCGGCAAAATCAGAGGATTGAAAGGAACGAGAAACAAATGACAAGGATGATGAGGGAAATGAGACAAACCCCAAACTATAATGAAGTAGATACTCCACCAGAGTCACCAGAGAACTAATTTTTACTATTGTAAGTTTTTTAATGAACTTATGTTGTATTAAGTTGATGTTAGAAAAAAGGCTGGGACTTCTTTTATGTGTTTTCGCAGTGTTATGTTTTTATGCTTCCATCTGCGTGAAGCAAGTGTAATTTATCTTTTCTTGTACTTGAGGATACTTCTTTTGTATTTTTAGAAGTATTTTTCTGTAATATTTATGTTACTGTTAATGAAAATGCATGTAAGTTTGCGTTTGTTTGTGTGAAAATGTTGACTCTAATAATGTTTATGGTATATATAGTCCCAGCCATATATGCTGGGATAGTAGTTAAGGCACATGGATCCCCCAGATGTTTATGCTGGGACTAGTAGTTTAAGGCACATCGATCTCCCAGATATTTATGTTGTGGCTAGTAGTTTAAGACACATGGATCCACAGATTTTTATTCTGGGGCTAGTAGTTTAAGGCACATGAATCTCCCTGATGTTTATGCTGGGGCTAGTAGTTTAAGGCACATGGATCCCTCAGATGTTTATGCTGGGGCTAGTAGTTTAAGGCACATGGATCCCCCGGATGTTTATGCTGTGGCTAGTAGTTTAAGGCACATGTATTTCTTTTATTGATGGGTTTTATGCATTATATATTGAATTTTTGCAGTTTTTTGTTGTTATATATTTAGTTCATATATGAGTAGCATTTCCCCCCCCCCCCCCCAAGTCATAACTTTAATTCATCAAATTAACTATGGACTCCCAGTGTTCTTATACTAGGACATTTGAGTTTATTTTTTATTTTTCCAAGCCTCTTTATAATGAAGTCTCAGTTTTGTATCCTGCAACCCTTTCAAAATAAGTAGGCAGTCCCAATTCTTCATCCAAAAGGAAAAGGACAAGCAATGTGCAGCTTTTACATAAAGAAGAACGAATTTTTAGTCTCATCCAAAAGTAAAAGGACAATATACTAAAATAGAGAACATCTCTTCTATAATTATTTTAATATAAATAGATCACTTTGTTACTGAAGAGAACACACAAATAATTTTCATTTTTAAGATGAGAACACTCGTCGAAGCAGTGTTGAATGAATTGGATGCTGAATTAGATTAATTTGTAAGTTAATCATAGCATTTTTTTAAAGTGTTATTGTTGTTGTTGTTATTATAAAATAGCATTGTTCTTTTTGTTTTGTTTTGAAGATTTTTCCAATAAGGTTGGCAATTATGCTTCCCAGACATCATGGTATTCTGGGACATTATAGTATTTCCGGACATTATGGTATTCCCAGACTTCACCCAGACTTTATACGGGGACGTTATGGTAAATATAGAAGATGACCCAGCCTTTTTAGATTAGGTGAGCAAACATACAGAACACTAACGTTTAATTGTGTGCCTAACATTGGCATTCGAGAAGTCTGAAGTTTATTATTTTTGGAAACTGGAAGAACATAGGGAAGAACATACAACATTTTTTACTACATTTATTCTGATATTTAATCTATTTTTTACTGTACATAGTTTTTTTGGCCATAACATTTGGACAAAAGTTAGTAACTGCTAGCTTATAAATAAGGTTTTGAAGTTGAAGGAAACAATAACTTATTTTAATATAAATAGAAAAATTTGTTAATGAAGAGAACACGCAAATATTTTACATTTTTAAGATGGGATTAGTCGTCGAAGCAGGGTTGAATGAATTGGATGTCGAATTAGATTAGTTTGTAAGTTAATCATAGCATTTTGTTTAAAGTGTTGTTTTTATTGTTGTTATTATAAAACAACATTTTTTTTTTGTTTTGTTTTGTAGATTTTTTCAGTATGGTTGGCAATTATCCTTCCCAGACGTGATGTGCCAGCCACTCTTATTTGCCGTGATAGTCATTTTCAGATGAACTACCTAAAAGTGAGAAGACAGAGAAAGCTTTGTAATGGATGGAGGGAGTTCGTTCGTACTAACAATCTCGGAGTAGGAAGTACCCTACATTTTAGAGTTCTGGAATCCTCAGATCGTGTGGTTTTAGATGTTAGTATTTTGCAGCCTGAACTAGAACCTTTAAGTTCTAGTTCTAGTTTTGGCTCTACTGTTGAAGATACCTGAATAAGATAGCATATTTGTCTGCGTGTTTAGTTCAATCTCTATTGTAATTTTACTTTATTTATGTGTGTGTGTTTTGAGTTTTTTATAAACAATTTCTGAGTTTGGGGCAGTTATGTAAGTGTAATGTAACTGTCGTTTTTTAATTGTGATTGTTCAGTATTATCATAACTGTTATGTAATGGTGCCTTTTCAATTATCAGTTGCAACTGTTATAACATTATTGAATTTATTATATAAATACATATCGTCTGATAGTTGTTTTTTATCATCTTATTATTACAATTATCTATATTGAGATTTTTAAAGCTTTTATACTTCAAGTACAACAATGTCTGAACGTAGTGTCAATCAACCAGTATTGTCACCAGCACAATCAGGGCCACCACCACCACTACCACCACCGCAAGGATTTTCAAATAATCTAAATTGGGATATTGTAGTCCTACAGGGTCAGATACAGGACCACATTAATGTAATACAGCAAATGCAAAATGATATTTGGAATATGCGTAACGTGCAAAGGCAACAAGTTCGAAGGATCTGCCGTGCTATTGAAGCTATAGCAGCACATCTTCATTTTGATCTTCCACCAGGATCTCCATAATGAAATTATGTGAAGTTTCTATGTTGTTATTTTTAATTATTAGTCTATAATTTCCTATTAGTTTACAGTTATTAGTATAGGACCCAGATCAAAATATTGTTATTCTCAACTGCATAAGACTATGGTTCCAGCACAAGTACTAGGACTTTTGTATGTCATAGCACTTTTTTATATATGAATAAATATTGTTAATTTTTGTGATTATGAAAATGTCACTCATACCCCAACTACAGACTTTTGAAAGCTAAAGTACAGAATATGTTGTGGATTTGAATATTGAAAAAGACTTCTTGGAGTAATTTAAGTTATAGAATCTTCCAAGATTTTTTAATGACTTGACTTGTCATGTAAAAGGACAAAAGAATCTATCTACTTTTATTCATGTATTGTCAACTATATAACAATGTGAATTAACTATGGTATGGAATTTCAGGGCATTATGTTGGGTCTACTTCTAAAATAAGTAAAGAGTCCCAGGATTTTATACCAACAAAGTTAGTCCATAAAATGATGTGATTATGGGTTTGTATATTATATATTGCAATTACACACTTTAAAGTTAAAGTAGAGAATATTTTGTGGATTTCAATATTTTGGAACAGAGTTCTGTTGTAGTAATTTAAAGTACAAAATCTTTCCAGAATTTTTTTAGTTGGCTTGTCATGTAAAAGAATCTCTTTGATTTATTTTGTATTGTCAAATATGTAATACTGTGACTTTAATACATAATTGCAACAAAATCTCAGTTCAATCTCGTCCTATACAGATACGACCCCACCTATAAAAAAAGTGATATCTTCTTTATTGGATTTTGTTCAATTTTTTTCAGAGAGAGATGCTTTACTGGTATCTTTAACAAGCTTGAAAAAATAAAAAAGAAGGAATCTTTTACAACTTTTTTGAGTTATAATGTCAGCTAAATAGAAGAGATATTCTTGACAGGTTTTTATATATTTTTGTTTTGTATAAATTAGACATTGGTGTTGTGTTTTTACTTGTACAGAACTAATATTATTCAAAAAAAATATATATAATAAGAAATGGCTTGCAATGATGAAGCAAGAAGACAACAATGGCGCCAATTGAATAACGATGTTAGGAATTTGAAAAGTGATCTTGAGTTTTTGAAAGGTGAGGTATCGGTGGTGAAGAATAATTTGGATGTGTTGTTTGAATTTTTTGTAGCTTTCAGAGAAAAAAATAATAAAGATATAGATCGACTTTTTGACAAACTCATGGACATTGAATTGCAGAACTTTACAGACTCAACCTCTGGTTCTACCTCTTGTGTTCCTAGTAATCGTTAATGTGTTACTGTATTTCTTTTATGTGTTTCACATTGTTAGGTTTTTATGCTTCCATCTGCGCAAAGCAAGTGTAATTTATCTTTCTTGTACTTGAAGATACTTTTTTTGTGTTTTTAGAAGTATCATTTTCTGTAATATTTATGTTACTATTAATGAAAATCCTGTAAGTTTGCGTTTGTTTGTGTGAAAAATGTTGACTCCTATAATGCTTATGATATATATAGTCTCAGCCATATATGCTGGGGATAGTAGTTAAGGCACACGGATCCCCAGATGTTTATGCTGGGGCTAGTAGTTTAAGGCACACGGATCCCCAAATGTTTATTCTGGGGCTAGTAGTTTAAGGCACACGGATCCCCAGATGTTTATTCTGGGGCTAGTAGTTTAAGGCATATGGATCCCCATATTTTTACTCTGAGAAGTTATTGTAATTATAGAAGCTGACCCCGTTTTTAAAAGTGTGTCAGCAAACATACAGGGTACCAGCATTTACCAGCATACTGGATAACATTGGCATATGAGAAGTCTGCGAACTGGAAGAACATAGGGAAGAACATAGAAACACTACATTTATAGTGATATTTAATCTATTTTTTACTATACATATTCTCTTTGACCATAACAATTGGACAAACGTTAGTAACTGCTAGCCTATAAATAAGGCTTTGTAGCTGAAGGAAACAACAATTAATTGGCAATTCATCTGCTCATATAAATTTTTATTTTTATTTTTTCATCAAACAATAATTTGGACGATCGTTGGGAGGAACTAGGCCATTTCACTATGCGAATCGCAAAATCATACTTCAAAAGAGATGATTTTGTATGTTAAAAAAATTACCAAACTATTTTTTATATTTTTTTCATCTAATTTTTCACTGTCTGTGATTTTGTATTAACTGTGTAAATTTATTTTTTTAGATCTTTCCAGAGAGTTGAAAACAGAAGCTGCCAAATGTAAATGAAAATACACTTTTACTTTGTGAAAATAATGACACAGAATATGAAATGAAATTCAAGGCTGGGAGGATACATTCAAGGATGTATAATGGATGGAAAGAGATGCTTCATCGTAAAGGGTACAGGCTGGGTGATATGCTTCGGTTTGATCACCAAGTTCATGAGATTTACAACGGTATTGCCACTGTTGTTGTTGAAATTTCATTAGTAAACCGTCAGGATGGTCATGGCAACAATGATGATGATGATGACAGCAGTGAGGAAGATGATGTAGGATCAGCCCAGAAGCCTATTGTAATTGAATAAGTTTTAGTAGTTTTTATGTTTTTTAAGTTAATCTGGGATATTTGACTGTCTTTTTATTCATAAGTAATGTGTTTTTAAGTTAATCTTTATTTTTTATTATGAATTGTGTTTTTATTATTTTTAAGTACTGTGTTTTTATTATCTAATCGCGTAATCTATTGCCTTTTTTATCAAATAAGTGAAAGTGTTGGTTGTTCAATAAGTAAAGAAACTAGAAAATAGATAAATTGCGACAAGTATTTTGCACAGCAACAAATGAAAAGTATATTTTCTATATATAATAATCCTTGTTAAAGAGTACAGAGGAACTAAATTTTTATTTTTTAAAAAAAGAAGCTCTATAAGTGAATAGTTCTTTTTTGACTTCAGAATTGCTGCGACTGGAAGAAAATAGAGAAGAATGGTCTTCTATCTATCTAGTGACGACGGGATTCCTAACTGACAAAAAAAAAAAAAAAATTTAACATAGCATCTTTGGTCATCTTTAAAATTTCTTTTGAATTGCAATAAAATACAATTACAAAATAAAATGCAGATAAAGAGACATACCTATTATTTTTATTGAGAGTTATGTTTCTTTGAATATGGATGAAGTACTGGAGTGTGTCTGCATGATGTCCTGTTGTGTCCATGCTTTCTACATATCCCACATTTGTTCACCTTTTGTCTGACATATTCTGCAGTTGAGACAAATCTTTTCGTCGGCCTTCTAGCTGGTTTAACTTTAAAATTTGGGGGTTTTGTTATCTCTTCTTTAATACTGTCAGGCACAACCCATGATTCTTCATGTCCAACAGTATTGATTTCCTCTTCATACTGTTTTAACCATGTTTCTCTTTTATACCATATAGAGCAATAGTCGGACTTGTGTATGTGTACTCTCTCTATAGTAGCCAGTGCATGTTCACAAGGTATTTCATCCATCTGGAACTTGAGGCATTGACATTCTCTCTTCTTCAAATAAACAGTGAATTCTCTCCCTTCATCTGTTACCTTAAAGCTTTGATCCGTAGTCTAGTCAACCTGAAAAAATATTTTGTATAAGACTGTTTGTCTAGTTTTTATTTAGTAAAAAGAAAAATAAATAAATAACCAGCATAACAGATAAAATGCTGCAGTTTCTTTTGTCCCATGACTATATACTGGATCCCCTGCTTTAGATACCATGTAGTCCCATCCAAAAATAACTGTATTATTTCATATACTCACATTCATTCTGTATGTTTTTTTTATTTTCCTTTTCAATTCATCATCAGTCCATTTTAATGTTGCAAAAAAAAATATCCTGCGCGTTCTTCCGTCTCTCATAAAACCAACTCTGTAGCTTGTTCATTATGTTGTCCACCATTGACAATATTGATTTTTCCCGAGCATGTAACAGAGCATTATTCATGGATTCCACGATGTTTGATGTCATCATGTCATATCTTCGATTTGGACACCAAGCTCTAGTCCATCTCTCTAGTGGTTCTTCCATGAGGTAATCATAGGTTGCCCTATCCATTTCTTTCATTTGATTCATGTCTTTTTCAAACTCTGCAATCGTGTAGACCCGACATGCACTATTGAATATACTTATCACTGTAGAAGTCACGTTCCTTTTATTAAGGTTCTTTTCCAGATGATATACACAGATCCCATGCGCACATTCAGGATATACATTTATAATCCTATTTGCAATTGCATAATTACGATCTGAAAGGAGCATCAAATTCTCACGGCAGCCAAATGCAATGCGTAACTGCATAAAGAACCAATTGTATACTAGATTATTTTCTGAGTCCACAACTCCAAAGTCAAGTGGGAAGATTTGGTTATTTGCATCTTTCGTCACTGCAACCAATAGTGTCCCTTGATATCTTGCTTTGAGGAATGTTCCATCAACAACTATCACAGGTCTACAATGTTTCCAGCCTTTGATTGATGCCGCACAAGCAAAAAACATATATTTGAACCTGTATAATACAATTGCAATGTTATCAGTAAAATGCATGAACATAAAATTATTAGTCTCAGCTTTTAGTAATGGATCCTTACTTATACATAACTACGACGTCCCAACATTTTGTGATGGGACTCCAACAAATACTGTGGAGTCTCAGGCCTTTTCCCAGCACAAATATTGTGAGTTTACATAGGAAGTACTTGTGCCCCCAGCACCAATGTCCGGAAGTCAATCTGGGGAGGGTGGGCCAAAAAGCTTTGTGTGCCCCATGATAAAATACTGAGACTCTGTATTTAATAAGTACTTGTGTCCCAGCATTTGTCGGACCCCTTTTTCCGAGCTTGCTTAAGTTCGAAGGTCGGGTTTGACCAAGGTAGCTCGTTTGTAACGAGTTTGGAGTCGCCACCTAATAAGTTTGTATAAAGGCATATTAGGTCACCTAAGATGTCTAAGTTTTTAAACTAACTCCGGGTAGGTCTTTTCAAAGAGATTCTATGGGTAAGAAGTCCTTGTGACTCGGGAAGAAGGTGTTAGGCATTTTTCGAGTCCCGCGAAAGGTGATTCCCAACCGGATTCAAAATTTGGGATCAAGTCATCCAATTTTAGCTAAAGAACATAAGTTAAATAAGGAAATAAAAGGACATGACACACAAACAAGTTAAAATGTATACGATAGGAGCAGCTTCTAAAGGGACATTTTAATTCAAGTCATATTTGCAAATCAAGCCTAGATTCTGTCTATTCTCTCAAATAATTGTCATAACCAAAACAAGTTCTCAATTCCAGGATGCTTCTGCAAATTCAGATTAAGGCAAAGAGACAAGTAAAAATTTTGCGTATGAGCCTGTTTGGCACGTGCTAATTGATTTGTAGCCGTCAAAAATAAATTCGCTGAGAAATAGCCACCTCCGGACAAGTCCCAATATAAATACTGGGAATTTATACAACTTGTTCAAAGCCCCAGCAGTTTGTTATGGGACTTTGTATAAAGCTTCAGTCCCATAACAAAATAATGGGATTTATCCCTTTGATGAGACCTTTGTTATGGGAATAAATCTCATTATTTTGTTATGGGATAAAGTCCCATAACAAAATAATGGGACCTTTGAACATGTTAGTTCAAGGTCCCATTATTTTATTATGGGATTATTTTGTCCCATAACAAAATAATTGTTCAAAGCCCCAGTATTTTGTTATGTGACTAGTCTGGGGTGTTTTTCCAACGCTAATGGACCTTAAGTATGCGCGCAAATTTTTGGCTATTCTTCAGTGAATTTTGAAACGGTGGATAGTCCCCAATGAGCGCGTCCAAAAATGGCTAGTAATCAAAATTTTCCAAGGAGACAATGTTAATAAGATTCTTTCAGAAAGGTCACGTGTTACACATTTAGGCAATTCAAATCATTCTGCAGAAATAGTTTTAAATCACATCATATTACACATGTAACCTACCTCAAATTGAAAAATTAACTAATTACCCAACAAACAATATATCATCTCTTACTTTAATAAGCACAAGTTAACTTCTAAATGACAAAAGAACAAAGAGGAAATATATAGTGTAAAAAAATGTGCGCCACTAAAGGATGACATTGTGACATTTGTTGGTCACATATCTTTAATTTTGGTGGCGACTTTGATTTAAGGTCGCGTTTAAAATAATTTGTTTAGAATAAGTAAAACATTTAAAATAGATATTATAGAGTATATTTAGAAAACACCGGTAGTGTAGCAAGCAAAGAATGATAAATAAACACATATATCATTAACTAGAGTATAAATATGACATTAAAAAATATTAACGAGTAGTGTATAAGAAAATAATACTGGTTTAAAAGACTAACTTATAATAAAGAAAATAATATAATTTCTTAGGACTCGACCTTCAAAGTCCTAAATTTCTCACAAGCTATTAATTAACTTGGAGAAATTTGTGATATATTTCCCTTGAAAAAATAATAATAAAAAAAAATAAGAATATCAGTTACGATCTGCAATTGTTTTCAGAAAATTAACAATTGCATAAACAATCCTCTTTTCACCCTGAATAAAAAAATAAACCTTTGAACATGCAATATAATAGGGAGATCAAGATATGGTCCCTGTATAGCCGAATGTTCACTTCTCATAGCAGTAACTCATATGTAGCACATAGCACCTGTAGCGTTAGCACATGACACAAAATGAATATTCAAATACCAATTACCTTTCAATGAATAAATAATTTTTGTCAATGCGAACCCCAGGACTAGTCCTTAATGAAGCTCCCGAGAAATAGAATAAAGAAGAATGGAATAATATTTTAAAGATAAAAGAAGTATAGAGAGATAAGTGGTCAAGTCGTGTGTTGAAAAATGAAGTGTTGCTAAACCTTGAGAACAAATTAGTATTTATAGGACAACTTAGGAGAAAGGTCTAGGATTTCTTTTGGTGGTTTCAAAACTCAGTTTGAATCTGAACGCATAGAAGGGAAAATGCATTCTAGCAATGATGATTTCAATTGAAAAAGGAATCCAAATAATGTATAGCAAGAGTCATTTGAATAGATTGAGAAATCAAAGGGAATTCCCAAAGAGGTGCTAACATATCACGTTAAATAAGCTCTTCAATCCAAATTTGTTACCAAAAGATGGCAACCAAAAGAAAGAAAACAATCTCATACCTTTTAGTAGTACTATAAATTAGCAATTAAAAGAGATTTGTATATCTTGACATAATTAAAAATGTAAAAGGTCAAGAGGAAATTTGAAAACCAAATTTGACAAAAGGAGAGGGAAATCAGCGTGTAGGAAAAAAGAATTAGAAGAGAATGGAGAAAATCATGCAATTGCTTATTTTTGTATGAAGTCTTGATTTGCAAGATCCAAGAATTAATACAGTAAAACAAAAGGAAAAATTAAAAGATAAGATTTAAATAGACATAATCAGTTAAACTAATTTGAAGGAAAAAACTCAAATAAGTAAAGAAAGAAAGAACATAAAATAAAGAACGGAAGTGATTGAGACATTAACGGCATGCTATGGTCTTGAAATTTAGACTATATTGTGAGTATATGAAAAAAGAGATCATGACCTATAACTCACAACTATGTCTAGGTACATAGTAGAGGTGCTATTTTGGAATATTAAAGATGGTTGGAAAGTGAAATATGGTAATTAGTCATTTAAATTGCAGAAAAAAATTAGAAGAAGTAAGACTATGATTGTTAAAAGAATATTACAGAATATTGAGATTGTAACTATGGTAACAAAAAATAGATGGGAAGCATAATTAAGAAAATAAATCAAAGTTTAAATAAATGAAATAATTTAAAAAGAGGAGGAATGGACGTGTCTGGAGTTAATGAAATGATGGACAAGGAGGATTTATGGGAAGTGAATTAGGATGTGTTGGAGGAGATTGGTTTTCCTATTTTGGCATTTGATTTGGTGGCAATGACTAAATTTAAAACTTACAAAATGTAAGGAAGTCATTCGAAATGTAAGGTTGGGCTATTGGTATTATATAGCACTGAGTAATTCATGAAATCACTGGATGAATTGTTTGGCCATGGTAATTTGTTTTGGCATATACTTAATTTAGAACACTAATAGATAGAAATAATAAATAGAAGCAATGCAAACAAATATACTTTGGCGCAAATAAAAACGAATAAGCTCAAATAATAATAATAAATATGTTGAAGTAATTAAATACACGAGTAATGCAAGAATTGCACAAATAAACATAATTATGAAATGTACTAAAGATATGACCTAAATGATGCAATTATATAGTATAGTCACAATTAAATAAGGATTATATAAATAAAGGAACAGTAATAGGGCTCACACACGTAAATTCATGCTATCTAATGCAAATGTGTTCGAAAAATTAAATATGCACTTTTAAGCCAAAATACAACAAATTATAAAAAAGGAGGGACAAAATTGGGTGTCAACAGCATTTGGCGATGAGACTCCAACAAATAACTGTGGAGTCTCAGGCCTTGTGCCCCAGAACTATATACTGCGACTCGTGTAGGGGATAGACTGTTGTCGAATGATAAAATACTGGGACTCTGTGTTTAACAAGTACTTGTGTGCTAGTACAAAATAATGAAGCAGTTGTGCCCCCAGCACAAATACTGTGAGTTTACATATGAAGCACTTGTGCCCCCAGCACCAATGTCTGGGAGTCAGTTTGGGGAGGGTGGGCCAAAAAACTTTGTGTGCCCCATGTTAAAATACTGGTACTCTGTATTTAATAAGTACTTGTGTCCCAGTATTTTATGGTGGGACTCCAACAAATAACTGTGGAGTCTTAGCCTTTTTTTACTGGGAATTACTGGAATTCTATACAAAAATGTATAAACTACACATTTTCTTTTTTTTTTTACCTGTTCTCAGCATCTCTTTGAAGAGCAACGTGTGAGCCTGGATTGATGTCTCTTAGCACATATAAATATGCAGGTAACTTCTGAAAGTTCTCTTCAGGCGTCCCTCTAATCAAATACTCTCATTCTTTTATAGCACGTCATGCCATATTATAAGAGATTTCAACTCCCAATTTCCTTCTAATCTCTGCAGCAACAAATTTAGGCTTAACTGGATAATTATCGTCTCTCAGATTCTCAAGTATCTCATCTCGCATAATCTTTGAAGTAGCATATTTTTGGTCTCTTTTTCTGTCATCCACCGAACAAGTGTGATTCTTCCCAAACTTCAGTAATATCTCGTTGTGCTTGATCTCACAACTTTGAATTCAAAATGATGTGCAATTGCAATTGTGCGGAAATATTTAGTGACACACTGTTTGTTTAAAAAAATTGATCCAATTTTGATTCCTCCAAATCTGCGTGTTCTTTCAGTATTGGACGAGGAGATTCTTTTATTTTCTTCCTTGAAGACCTCTTTCTCTTTTTTGCAGCATTTGATATCTCAGGAGGTTGAAGATTTACAAGCTGTTGTTCTGTGTTTTCAGTATGTATTAACTGTTGATCTACTACTACAACTTTGACAGACGGAGGCGTTAACACTATCACTTCAAAAGCATCATCGTTGTCTATTTGCATTATCATTTGGCCTTCAGTGTAATCAATCGTCTCAGACTGTGGAGATCGTTGTGTAATGTCAACTATGAAACATCTACTCCTATACTCGGAATTGTTCTTCATCAAATGTAAACAGTTGATTAAATCATCGGTATTTCTTATAGAGACCCCTTTGCCAAGTTCCATATCAAACCATATGACTGTCTCAAAATTTTCTTCATCCAAATCTATCTTTTTCCAAAGGTTTTTTTTTTTTTTTTTTTTTTTTGAAATCTTCAAATGTATCTGTTTCAGTATGCAGAAAAATCCTTGTCTCATGATATATGTACTTATAATCTGGTGTCCATTTCCAATTGAATGCAACAACAATACAGTCTTTAGTCATCCCATGCAGTAGTTATAAACACAGTAAAAATACTGAACTAAGTGACAAAGAAAGCCGCTTGGTAAAATACTATAATTGTAGCTTAATAATGAAAACTTAAGAACTGCTAATCTATAAGCTAAATATACATAGCCACAGGATAATGTAACTAGGCTTTGCTTCAACATAACACTAAGCCCCAGTATTCTACGCTGGACGACGGGGGGGGGGGGGGGGATTTAGAAGTGCAGCTTTATAAGCTAAATATACATACCTACAGGATATTGTAATGGGGCTTTGCTTCAACATAACACTAAGCCCCAACATTTTATGATGGACAACAGGGGATTTAGAAGTGCAGCTTTATAAGCTAAATATACATAGTTAAAGGATAATGTAACTAGCCTTTGCTTCAATATAAAACTAAGTCCCAGCATTTTTAGCGCCGGATTGCAGAGATTAAGCATAGCCACATGATAATGTTCCTTGCCTTTTGCTTCAACAAGGCACTAAACTCCAGCATTTAATGCTGGATAGTAGAGATTAAGCATAGCCACAACATAATGTTCCTGGCCTTTTGCTTCAACAAGGCTCTAAACTCCAACATTTAATGTTGGATAGCAGAGATTAAGCATAGCCACAGGATAATGTAATTGGCATTTGTTTCAGCAAGGCACTAAATCTCAGCATTTAGTGCTGCATATCTTTTGAACTCAATGCAGATTCAAATTAAATACAACAAATTCGCGTCGCAAAAATAAATTCGTTGAATGAATCGCATATTTTACGGTAAAAATAAGCTCATAATCACGAAATTTTATTTGAAATCATTGTTTTACAGTTACAAAATGGATTTATTTCTGCAAAATAATTGAAATTATGAGAATTCAGCACAGAAACTGAAAAAACGCAGCTCAAATTAATAAACTAATCGATACCTTTTACAGTTTGAATTTGAACTTCGGGAGAGAGAGAATGATGATCTGTAGAGAATGTGTGTGCTTTGCTCTGTGTTTTCATGCGAGATCTGTATTTAAGAGGAACTATAGGTTTTTAAGGGTACTTCAGTAAATTCAATGTATGGGTGTTGTTATCGGCAGTAGCCTGTAATCATACGTGAGTCATTTTTTGCTATTTCTCAATGAATTGTGAAAGTGTGGATGGAACTCATTTAAGATGTTAATTTGGCTAGTCATCAAATTTTCACACAATTGAGTCAAGTTACAATGGGGAAAGTGCACGAAAGGCCACTTTTGCCACTGGGCTTTGGGCACAGGCCACTAATACCAAAATATTTAGTTTGTGGCCACTTTTGCTTAAAGAGATAGAACTTCAGTCCATAGGCCGGATTGAAGTTCAGTCCTTAAAGATTGAACTTCAATCCAGAGCCATATGGACTGAAGTTCAGTCCAGTCCTTAAGATGGAACTTCAGTCTATATGGCTATGGACTGAACTTCAGTCCATAGTATGGCCATGGACTGAAGTTCCATCTTTAAGGATTGAACTTTAGTCCATGGCCATACCATGGACTGAAGTTCAGTCCATGGCCATATGGACTGAAGTTCAGTCTGGAACTTCAGTCCAGGGGCCGTATGGACTGAACTTGGGTCAATTATCAGAACTTAAGTCAATATTTATTTAGTAAAGGCCCAAAAGTGGCCTCTAGTGTAAGACCAAAGAAAATAGTGGCCTCAAACCAAATACCAGTGTTAAAAGTGGCTGCTGGGCGAAATTTTTACAGTTACAATATCTATGGCCCATTACAATTTTTCTTTTAGTTATATGACTCATTTCACATTAGATGTTTATGTTATGACCAATATGCATCGATCCTCAAAACAACAGTGGGAGTTTGTGTAGGGAAACAACGGGAAAAACAACAACAACAATAATAATAATGATAATAATAATATATGACGAAAATATTGTTGAATATAAAATAAGTAAAAGGATATAGTTAATATCTCAAATAGTATGATGCTTTGAGTCGTGCTGGACACTGCTCTAAGAAACTATTTCAGCAATTTGAAATGTTTCTCCAGGATAAAACAAGCCTTCCTCTATTTATATTTTAGAGGGAACAGGAATCAACAAAATTATATAATGTACCCAACAAGTCTAAGGTGGAGATGGCCAAAGGAAAAAGAATTAGGCTAATATTTGTGGCTAAACAATAAGATAGTGGCTAACAGTGGTTAATGGTGAAAAGTAGCTGAATATACTGGCTAAAAGAGAGAATGTTGATCCGCTGTGGGGTGTTGCTTTGATGGCTGAAACTAGCCTCTATTTACAGGGAAGTTTACATGGGAGCATCCTTTGCATGGGTGATAAGTGTCTTGCTAAATTAGTCACTTGTCAAGAGATTTTTGACACTTATATAGACTTCTCAAAAACAAGGTGCTACCATCCATTGTATTTGAAAACCAATGTGCCAAGATTGACACATGTTTTACCTCTACATGATTTCTCACAATTTGCTTGCATGAATGACATTTGTTGCTATCTTTTGAAATATATCATAATTTCCTTACAGTTTGTTGGATACTCCAAAAGCTGTACATTTTTGGAGGTTCAGACACAGGTCTAGCGGCTCTTTTCGAGGATTGAGCAAAACAGCTGGTTGAGATATAGGAAATTGGTAATATAAAATACATGAGATCTTTGTAGGGTTATTTTATGTTGTTCAACTTATAACTAGTTGTTTTGTATCATGCTTGAATAGGACTCATCATACTAGAATGAATGCAGAGTATGAATCAGAATGTAACAGTTTTAAGTATGCCATTGAATGTGCCATATGTATCCAATGTAGTTAAACACTTTGCCATTAAAAAATATGCCTAAATACAGAAAGTTACAATATACAAGTCAGAGGGGTAGGGATATGGAGTTACAAAGGATGTATAGCTTTAGGCCTACACTGAAAAAGATGAAAGCATTGCACATTGGAGCAAAGGGAATGTTTTCAAGAAAACTAAAGGTTGAGTCAGTGGATGCTAATGACTATAGATGCCAAAGATTCTAAGAGATTTCAATTTTGAAATTATGTGTCCATGATCGTCGTCAAGAAACTCAAACCAATGGTAACAACATGACTATTAAATTTAGATGGAGGAGTTGAAAGTTTCATGTTGACAGAAACAATCCAGGTTAACTTATATATTCATGATAACAAACAATATATGTTCCACTTCAAATCTGGTTGAACCAATAACTATCAGATAGTTTTTGATACAATGTGGCTTTCTTAAGATTTGAGCTTGTCAATTACTAAAAGACACATCAAGAGAATGAATGAAAATGAGGAAGTGAAGCATATAACATACAGGGGTACTGGAGCTAATATTAGTGAAGGGTGGCCAGTTGAACACCTTCGCCAAAAAATTATATTGTATATATAGATCAATTTTTTTTTCGGTACATATATATTGGAACTTGATCACCCTTAGTGAAATTTATGAGTTCGGCGCCACTGCTAGCACGGAGATATAAAATTGTATGCTTATGATCTGTACACAGTAGTAATATGCTCAAAATTCTATAGTTCACTGATCTTGCTCATATACTACACTGTTTTTCACTTGGAGAAAGCTAGCAACTAGCTAGTAGTGAAATGCTCAAAATTCTGAAGGGCATAAATTTCTACACTAGCAGCTACTATATTGAAGCTTGAACTATACTATGGATATACTATTATTACACAAGAATATACACAGGCTAACAATTTGATATACAAGTCGAGGAAGAACTAAATGGCATAAAGTTGCTTATACTCTTCATCAGGGATATCTGATTCTGACATGACTGATATGGACCTTGACAGGGACCTGCTGCTCCGAGCTGACTTACGCTGACTTCTCAAATTTGAAGACTCAATCCGATGCATAACTACCCAATAACACAGTGTCCCTAGTGTTGTAACCATGATAAAAGTACCTATAAAACTTACTCCAGTTGCCATCCATCTCTCTTCTTTACCTACAACAATATAAGACAGTGCAAGAAACGCCACGGAAACAAATGCACAAGCCAACCACATTAGCTTGTTGATAATTGCCATCATTTGCTTTTTGGCTCTTCTTTCAATAACCACAATAGATGTCTGAACCACCACAACAGCTAATGATATGAAGAGTGCAAGAGAGTCAAATATGAAGAAAACTGCAAAGGGGAGTTGAAGAGCAATACGTCCTTCTCCTGCTGAGTATCCTGGAGGAATATGCTCAGGGTCATCAACATATTGGCCTGGTAGATTAAATATCGCAGCAAAAGTTACAGTGGCAATAAGAACTGCTACGACCGTGGTGGAATTTATTGCATTGTTGAGCCCTTCTGAGTGCATTTTATTCAGCCGCTTGGCTATGTTTTTCACTCTTTTTTGTGTTTGAAAAGTGTGCTCAAGCTGATCATGAACGTCATGTTTTATATCACTAACAGTTTGTTTCAGTTCTTTGGCTGAACGTGTCGGTACTGCTAGCTTCATGTTTTTTGCACTCAAGATACCATGTTCCTTTAGAATTGCTGCTATCTCTAATTGCCTTGCTTTCTCAGCAATGTCAAGAGCAGTCTCACCAGATTTATTGATGGCATCCCACTTCATCCGTTTGTCCTTTAGCAGTGCTTGAATGATCTGCACGAAATTTTTTGCATAGTTAGTCAAAAACTTGAAACACATTCGAGGATTTTTTTTTTTTTTTTTCTGTAAAGAGTTGCTTCAATTTGGTACACTTGGAGAAGCCTTGTGATGTAAATTTGAGGCACACCAACATATTTTAGAGTTTCAAGTGTTCAACCACTGTATGAGTTCATCTCTTTTCGGTTCCCTTCTATTTATTAGCAAAGCAGGTTCTAAAACCAAACCAGATCCCAAACTGGAGACATTCTTTAGAGTCAGCAAAAGAAAATTACTGTTATTATCAACTTTTAATTGCTAGAAATACTAACCGTCTGCTTCTGGTGATAATGATGAGAGGTGTGTATTTGACAGAGAAGATAACATTATACGAGCACCATGGATTTCCTTTTTATCTGTAAGAGAGACTAAGATGGCTGTGCAGTTTATACTATGTAGAGCTTTTGTTGTTCTGTGTTTTCATTTGAACATATAAAACTGTAACTGCTGGACTCTATGGCACGTATACACAAAGTTTGCTTATGGAGACAATAAAGGCCTGGCAGGGAAAACATATTGAACTATATAACTAACATGCATGTGGCCAAACAATGTTGTCAAGGATAATCTGCAGTCCGATGGAATTTTAAAACTTTTGAGTGAATGAACAAAGCTTATCAGAAGTCTTCTTTTTTGTTCTAATTTCTGTTTTTGGTCGATACCTCCATATAAAATGAAACAGAGGTATAACATACATGTGAGAAATTACCTGTAGACGACCTTTTCGTGTTGCAATATGCAAAGCAGTATTACCCTTTCCATCAGCAATTGTAGCCAAAGAAGGATCTGGTTGAACAAGCTCATTAACCACATCAACACTTTGGCCTTTGACAGCCATATGAAGAGCAGTTTGGCCCTTTTTATCTCTCCAATTTAAAATCCCTTCTTCTTTGCTTAAAAGTGCCTTCACAACTGTTACATGTCCATTTCTTGCAGAAGAATGAAGTGCTGTCTTCCCATTGTTCCTTGGTATTGTGGCTAAACTGCTATTAGTCTCCAAGAGGAAATTGACCACCTCAATATGGCCTTGTGCAGCTGCAGTGTGCAATGCAGTGGAATTTGACTGATCAAATGAAACTGATAGCTGAGGAAAAGCCTCCAAGAGTACCTTCACCATTTCTGCAACAAAATCCAATCTTTTAGTATCTTGATCAAAACTTCAGTACTAAGTGAAGTAGAATTACAACTAAGGACTAAAGGAATATTAAATTTATTAACTTTAACACAGAGGGAACTTCCATCTTCTGTTTTTTTAACTCATTATGAGAATCTCCTTTATTTGTCCATCTTGACTGGTCTATCGGTAATGCTACCTCCGCCAATACAATCGAGGTAATTCTCTCCACCAAGACTTAGATAGATGAGAAGAAATCACCTAACGGGTTTTGTTTCAATGGAGATTTGAACCTGTCCCCTCAATATATTACCTACTTCATTAACCGCTAAACAAGGAGTACTTGTTACCTCCCCCATGTAATTCGGGCAAATCTGTCCACTAAAACTTAGAGAGATGAGAAAAGTTACCTAACAGTTTTTATCTAAATTGAGATTTCAACCTTTGTTTCCAAATGATTAATGCACTTCATTGATCATTAGACCACAGTCTGAATGCTCGTTATGAGAAATTTTATTGTAAGTTCATAGAGGACAAGGATAACAAAGAAACCCATTAAAATAAAAACTTACCAATGTCTCCCTGTTTAGCAGCAACATGAAATGCGTCATAGCCATTTCTAGCCTTGATACTAGCTGAGCCAAGATCATAATACTTGATCATCTCCTTCACTAAAACTACATGACTAGACTCAGCTGCAACATAAAGAGCAGTTTCACCAGATTGGTTCTGCTTAGACCACAATTCTTTCAATTCTCCTTCATCACAACTACTAATTATCTCCAAAACCAATTCAAGATTCCCAGCTCTTAACACTGAATGAAGTTCAGTGTCTCCTCTTTTCCCTGTTAACTGTTTAGTCATCTTTTTCTCAGAAGAAGTTTTCATTATTCTCAGCTAAAAGTTTCAACAGTCCCCTTAAACTTTCAACCTTTTTTATGGTATCAAAGTCTTTTATAAGTCAACAGGTTACAATGAGTGCACTAAATATTCTACTTATCTATGACATGGCCAAAGTACATCTTTTTCACACTCACAATGTGATGTTATATAATGCTGGTCCCTCATTTTCACTATGGGACAGAAATCAGAGAACTACAAAGACTTTTAATTATGAAGAGAAAGAAAGTCAACTCATTTCTAGATGAGCAATCAGTGATAGTGATTTATCAAGAAAACCATAATGGTGGGGTCAATTTATGGCTTTCAATTAACTGAAGACTAATACTACCTTATTACTCCATTTTTCGGGTTTTATATGACAATATTCGATCAGATACAAAGTTTAAAACATAAAAGAAGACTTTAAATGCAAGCCGCATACATGCTTACTACCAACATTTAAATGAAAGGTGGTGAGAATTCTACTGATCCTTTCATATTCCACATAAAAATGTGAATTTTTATATCAAGTCTATGCTAACAAGTCGAATCTTTGAAGGTAAATGCAAAATATGAAAACGATTAAACAAAATAGGTTGTAATTATATATTTTTTGCACAACTGATTGAGGAAGTAATCTTTATCAAAATAAACCAAATTTAACTCATCTTTACTAAGCATGACCCTACTTACTTTAAAGATCTTTGCAGTGTGAACAAGTCTTTGACAAAATTTTACTACTAGTTTTCTGTTGAAAGGGACTTCCAAATATAGAAATATTTCAGCTTTTACTAACACCAAGTGATTGTATGATTGGATTATAGAAGAGACAATATGACTGGTCAGAATAAAGCATATAATTGTGAGTCAAGCCCACCATTGTTTAAAGGCCACTCGTGGATTCCTTTATATATATTTTTTACTTCAATTATGGCACAGATTATTATGAACACACGTATTAGCATTTTTATATATGCATTTATCAAATTTAAAACCCATCCACGGACTAATTCCATTATATTTTACTTCAATCAAGTGGACTTTAAAAGCTGCGGTAAGCAGACGATATGTTCTCTCTTGCAGGAATTACTAATTACTCATGATCAAGTGTCATTTAAAATTCCGGACATTCCTTTAGCCATCCTTAGTGTGAGTAGATACATAGTCTAAAATAGGGGTATTCATGGGGCGGTACGATTCGGGTTTGAGCTTATTGGTAACGGTATATCGGTTAACGGTATGTAATTATGTAAAATCAATACCGTACCAATAAAATATCGGTTATCGGTTCTTAACGGTTCGGTAACCGATACACCGAAGTAATGCGTGAATTCTTGGTGGATGGTTGTCAATAGGTAATATTTTTTAATTAATATGAATAATCACTAAAGTAATAGACAAACCATTCACACAAACTAAGTAAACAAGTGCAATCAACAAGTCTTAACAATATGCTAACATAACACAAAATAATGAAATAGAAAAAGAAAAGATGAGAAAGTCTGATCAATGATCCGAGAAAGCAAAATTAATTATAAAATAGGCCGGACTCATTAATTAAAGTGTATGAGTATTGACATATAACCACAAAAAATAATAATAATTTAAGTTTAACCTATAAGTTAATATTATAAATTAAGAGTTTAAATGACTTAATATACTAATAATAATGAAATAAAATATATAAAAATTAAAAAAAAAAAAAATCTTATCGGTTATCGGTACGGTAATGGTAAAGAGATATAGAAACCGTTACCGTACCGATATCTTATCGGTATTGGAAATTAATACCATTACCGAACCAATAACCATTATACCGATACCATATGCTTATCGGTAGCGGTAGCGGTTCGGCTATCGGTATCGGTTCCGTTTTGCACACCCCTAGTCCAAAGTACATTACAGCTAGATAAAAAATTATTTACACCGGATGTTTACATTAAACTACTATAGTTTCCTTGAAAGTTGGATATTAAATTGAAAACACATAGTACTTATTATTTAGACCTTTGGTTAAGTCATACCTATATATATGCAAGACATGTGTGTTGTATTAATTCACTACTAGAAAAACTCGATTTAGGTACGGAAGAGTAGAGACGGCTAGCCGTCCGTATTTGCGTAGAGAGGGCTAGCCGTCCCTAAGCTTCTGACAATTTAAAAGTTTCAAAAGTTAGGGACGGCCAGCCCTCCATATTTTCTTAGAGACGGCTAGTCGTCCCTAACACAATCTGTTAAATTTTAAAAAGACAAAAGTTAGGGAGGGCTAGCTTAGGGAGGACTAGCCGTCCCTAACACAATCTGTCAAATTTTAAAAATACAAAAGTTAGAGACGACGTGCCCTCCCTATTATCTTAGAGAGGGCTAGCCGTCCCTAACCATTTTGTTAAATTCTACCATATCCACCTACAAAATACACGAGCATATCACAAAAAAATACATCTTCTTCCTTACCAAACATCTCTCTCCCCAAACCCATTTGCTTTCTTCAAACACCTCTAAAACATAAATCAAATCACTCACCTTCTTCATTGGTAAGTTTTTTATGTCTTGTTTCACTTTTTCTCGGTAAAATTTAAACATAAATGGGTTTAATTTTTTTTTCAAAATTTACAGCCCCTCCGTCAAGATCTATCATGGATATCAACGTTAAAGACTCAATTGATATTGCTCAAGAGTCAATTGAAGACTCAATTGAAATCGTTCAAGATATGATTGAAGATTCAATTGATATGGTACCGGAATCGGACTTGGATGAAGATGTTGATTTGCCGGAGTTGGACTTGGATGAAGATGTTGAAGAAAAAAAGAAATCAATACAAAAAATGTTGGACATATTTCTTCCATACCACTATTAATGTCCTTTTGTTAAGACTTTATGTTGCATGTGTCTTTAATTGTTAGTTGTGAAACTTTATATTTGGAGTTGGATTTGGCATAAGTGTTATGTGCCTTTATGCTTAGGATTTAAACTAAATGTATGGAAGATTTAGTAGACTTATTATTAAAATGTTTGTGTATTCTAGTTTAATTATCTGTTCGACTAGCTGTGTATATGAATTTGTATTGGTTTTTGGCAAGCATGTATCTGTTTTTTTGACAATTTATTGTGCAGGTTTATCAAAAATAGCGACGGCTAGCCGTCTCTAACAAACAAAAATTGTCAACATAGGGACGGGCACCCATCCCTAAACCAAACAAAAAATATAAAAAAAATTTAGTTTAGGGACGACTAGCCCTCCCTAAACGAAAAATTATATTTCAGATTTCGCAGCGTAGGGAGGGCTAGCCGTCGCATGTCTCGGACGGCTGCCCGTCGCTATGTGTCTAGCGTCGAGCGATATACGGACGGACGATGCCGTTGCATAGCCCGTCCGTAAACAGCGTTTAGGAACGGCTAGCCGTCCCTATCGTTCGTCCGAAAAACGCATTTTTCTAGTAGTGATTGGTTTGGTGTAAACACCTGACTCGAGTAAATAATCAATGTATCAATGTACTTTGCATTATATATGGGTAAGAAGGGTTGCGGGACACAGAAAGGACAATTCTTGAGGTTGTAGAAATCAATAAATAGGAGCGTGGATACATCTAGAACCATACTGATGATTTGAACGACATGCTCCAGAGATTCTTTTACAAGGTAAGAACCATATGTATAACCATAATTAGTAGTAGGACTAATTCATAATAGCAAATCCAACAAAGACATGTATGCCTGTGTGTATTTTATAATGTGGACGTTATTTCGATTTTCAAGTTGATTATGCTCTTTCACATAAATTGATGGTTAAATGATTGAAATCTTAGATACATTCTTCTTTTGAATTGATGGTAAATGATTTCAATTGTGAAAATCGCAAGTTTGCAACTTTCGGCTATTGAAACTTTTCAAGCAGGCAGCTGTGTGTTGGTTCACTTCGGTGATTTCCAAACTCTAATAGAACTTCTCAATTCCCCTAGAATAATGCTAGGTTCCTAAGCAAGAACAGCATTATGGTTTTGCTTAGGTTTTAATAATAATAAAAGATATCTATGTGAGAACAAACCACTACTTAATTTGAATATGTTCTATAGCTTTACAAGATATAATTGAGAACCGTCAAAATTTAACCACTAGATTTGCGGATCCTCAATTAAGAGGACCCTTATTTTAAAAAGAAAAATTTACACAAAATGACTACCCTAATAGCTAAATTACAAAAAATACCGATACTTTTTCTACATTTACAAAACATAACAATAGTTTTTGAAATTTACCCTACATACCATTTTTTCATCTCCACTTTCCCACCCACAAAACCCTAATTTCTTCTTCTCTCTTCCTCTCTCCTACTCTACCCATCCACCCACCCCAGCCGTCGTCCCTTCCCTCTCTCCGGCGAGCAGATTCGGCCAACCCCAGTCGCACCCCGCTGTTGCTTCTCACTCCTCTTCGGCGCTGCTGCCGCCGCAGTGCAGCGGCGCTGCTGCTTCGATTTAACTTTTCCGGTGGGTTTTCGGTAGTGGATTTTCAGATCTGTTATTTTTTCCTTTTTTTCCTGTTTATATGTGTCTAGTATGTATATTTTTGTATTTTTTGTATAAAATCTGTATATACTTGTATTTTTTGTATATAAAATATCTATCTTCCACTTTTTGTATGTGTATGTTGGTGTATATATGTGTATGTTGTTTGTATATTTGTGCATTTGTATGTTGGTGTATGTGTATGTTGGTGCATATATGTGTGTGTTGTTTGTATATTTTTTTGTATATCTTTGTATGTTTGTGTATTTTTTATATGCTTGTGTATGTTTGATTTCAAAACAATAATTTATATGAAGTTTCATATGTATATATGTGTATATTTTGTATGTTTCCCTTTGTAGATCTAAAAAATTAAAAAAAAAATTATAAATCCGGCGACCTGCCGCCGCCAGCCGGCGGTTGACCGGCCGCTGGTCACTGGCGCCGTCACTGGTGACTGAAACTGTTGTGAGGGAGATGATAAAACTTAAGTTGTATGGTGTAAATGCATTTTGTATATGCTATGTAAAAAAAGTATTGTTATTTTTTATAAATTAGTATAGTATTGTTATGTTTTGTAAATACGGTATTAGGGTTGTATATTTGTGTAAATCTCCCTTTTAAAAATAGGTGTATGCCACTATTTGCAACGTGTATACGGTATTCTTTAGTAAAAAGCTAAAGAATAGTTTGCTGTGTTCACCGCGTGGCTGCGAAATTTTTCCAAGTTCAGCTCCATCTTTTTATATAGTGCTTGCAACAGCTCGCTTCTTTGTTTTATTCTGATGTGGGACTAAATCTATGGGCGCTGTTGGGTCGCCTGTCGACGCCCATTTTTCCCCAAACCCCGGTTAGAGTTCGAAATAGGGCTCGACTTATTGGGGACTCGCGGGTAAAGACTTGGAGTCGCCACCTAACATATTTTAACTAGGCGTATTAGGGCACCTATTTTGTTTCTAGCCAATTTTAATATCAACTCCGATATTTGATCTACGAACCGAGAATTCTGAGTAAGGGTTCAAATTAACCCAAGAGGAAGGTGTTAGGCACCTCTCAGATTCCACAAATGTGGTTACCGGCCGGACTTATAATTGAGATTCTAAGAATTATGAAATAATAAATAATAGGCGAATAATCATGCATATAATAATAAAAATATTTAAATTCACTAATTGGCTTTTTCCTTAAAGAATTTCACCTCGCAAAAGACAAACAAAGTTAAGTTAGCAAACAATAATGATAATAATAATGAAGCGATAATAATGAACAACAAAATGAAGGAGAAAAATGAATTTTTATGAAATTGTCGTCTTTTCATAATTCTAACATGATGTACCTCGTAAAAAATTGTAAAATATGAATTAGTATGATAATTAATAATAATAATAATAATAATAATAATAATAATAATAATAATAATAATAATAATAATAATAATAATAATAATAATAGTAGCAAATAATAATGAAGTCAATAAAAAGGGTCCTCCTTCAAAACAGTTCGTCGTATTTCATCCAATTTCACCTCACAAAAAATACGAAGAAAATAAGTTAGTGAGTAATAATAATATTAATAAAAATAATAAAATAATGATAATAGCAATTATAATGATTCAAAACATCAATAATAATGATAATAATAACAATAATAGTTTTAAAATAAAGGGAAGGGGATTTTTAAAAGTGTAGGCTCAGAATATGTATTGCGTCAAGCAGAGGTTAAGGATGCCGGTGCGGCTGCAAACACGGAGCCGGTCGTGTTGCCATGCCAAGCACATTCAATCCCACCACTCCACTATCGCTTACTTTGCAAAGTGATATGCATCGTCATAGCCTTTTGTTTTAGGGACACGGGAATGGGATTGTTTGTTCGTTCAAATCAATAGGCCTCAAATAAACAATTATTTTCCTTGGCCGTAATTGATTTACCATCCGTCAATTCATTATCCGTCAATTCCTTGTGTAGGCCTCAATATATGTAAAAATATATTTTTTCATTGACCTATGGTATAATATCTGTTCAAGATCAGTATCCACATCCGTAATGGATGAAAAATATCCAAAATTGTTCCTGCACTCAAAAACTCGGCCAAGGTATAAATCAGTCCAATAACACAGATTAATTAACCGAAATATCTCGAGTCAACATAGATACAATAAAACGAGTCAACACAGTTAGGCAAGTAAACATAAGTTTAACGGTGAAGAAACAATCACAGAAATCAACAGGGCCACGACAAAAATCATCCCAAAGCATGGGAATTAGCGAGATGGCAGCGAGAGGTCGGAGATGGAAGAGCGACAGCCGCTTAGCGGCATCGCTACCACCCCACTCCCTTTGGGGTCTCGCTTCTGTCTTGGTAACAAATCGAAGTGGAGACGAAACAGGACCAACGCCATGATCGGCGTTCAAATTTCCGGCAAGTCTTCGAACACTGCCGGCGATGATGGATTCTACAACCGTTGAACCATTTCCCCGACCCCCGACTGACGAATCCCCTACCCCCTCTGTTTTTGGTTTGGATCTGTGTACGTAGGTGTGGATATCTGTATATCGGTGGTGGGTGTGTTTGAGAAGAGGAGAGGGAGATGATGGTATGCATATGTATGTATATCTGTTGGTTTTTGCTTGTGGGTGTGTGTATAAATTTAGGTGGTTCTATCCACCATTGTCGATGGTGATTGGTGTATCGGTTCTTCTCCCCACTGTTGGTGTCTCACTGGTCTCTATAGCGTGTAATGGTGTGTCTATTTAAGAAGGGTAATTTGGATTAGACCGTTGGAGAGGTGATTGAGGGAGATGACGGAGAGGAACTCAAGGGATTGACATGATCTGCTAATTTTAAGGGAAAGAAACAAGATATGGGGATGTGTAAAAAAGGACAAAAATAATTTTAGGATTTTACTAAAAATAAATAGGATCAAAAGAGTAATGCATGGTGAAAAGGATGATTCTATCTGGACTAACGGTTGTCCAGGTTCAAAGAAAATTTAAAATAAAATGCCTTGCATATATTGGAATGCTTTAAATTCAAAATAATTCAAACTCAAATATATACAAATGACAAATTATAATGAAATGAAATAGGTGGTATAAAATTCGGACTGAACATTTTTTATTGGACTAATATTTAATTAAAGGTGTGAAGTAAATATATAAGCATATGTATATTATATATAATAAAATGCACATAAAATGATTAGGGTCAAAGCAAATTAATTAAGTATAAATAGTTATAAAATGCATTAATTTGCACAAGCAAACACAAATTGACGTGTATCTAACAAACATCCTAAATGATGCAAGGTACATTATATAATCGCATTTACATATATAGTGTACAAATAGGGGATAATCACACGTAAATGCATGACTTCTAATGCAAATTCGCTCAAACAATCAACATTGCACCTTTAAGTTAAATATAGCCACTTATGGAAAAAGGAGGGACAAAATTGGGTGTCAACAGCTGCCCCTCTTTGCCCGGGGATGATGAAAAAATCTTCGGGCAAAGATAGTTGACGGAGTAGCCGATTTTGTCACGACTGGCAAGCAAAATGGTGGGAAGGGAAAATGAGAGTTTTGGGGTGTTTCGGCCGATCCCCGGTCTCTGAGTTGCCTACATATCTCGGGTTTCACGAGAATCAGGCCTTGTGTAGTTCTAGAATGGCATGTTGCCTGTGTGAGATGTTTATGACGTACGATTTTAGATGTCAGGAGTAAACTTGTCGGAGTATGTAAAGTTTACATTTGTGTATGTTTTACCTCTTGGCGAGATAAATGATTGAAGAATAAAGCAGAGGCACTATCGAAGATTAGATATCGTCAATAGATCGAGCGTGGGAAAAGAGCTTGTAATCATCCCAGTTATGAAGATGTGGTGCACGACACACCCATAAATAGGAGTTTACACGTACATAATTTCCACTTCATCTCGATAAATGAGTCATCTTGCCTTCGATATTTTTTCGGCTAAATTGGAGAATATTGAGAAACGAAACACGATATATGCACACGATTCAAATAGATGGGCACGATTAAGCACGAAAGTACGCACAATTGACACAGATAGGTTTGAATAGGAAGGAACAGAGACTGGCATCCAATCAGGGATGAAGGGTTAGGTAGATCACTTGTGTGAGTAAGGAAATTTAGCCCTGAGCGCTTTGGAACTTGACAGAATAAATAGTTTGTAGGTATAACAAAAGCACTGTCTGTGAGATTTAAGCTTCTAGAATGGTGTTCCAGAATGGTGCATAGTATGCATTTGAGGTTTTGCTGATCGCACAATTTTGTATGGGATAGTGACTTTCGGGAACAAATGTAAGGATATGGAAAATGGTGCAAGGGTTTGTCGAGAGATCGGGGAGTGACCTGCAACAAAACCAAGATGAATGCAAATAGAGATAAAGGTCTATAAAGTAAACTTCTCTGTTGAGTTGAGCTCTCCTTTGTCATGTAGTTGTCTAGTCTTGGAACACTGTCCCGCTGTTGTTGGATTGTCAACTGTCAATGTGTCGTGGTCCCTCGTTATGAGATATTTGTGTATCATAAGTGCCTGCTCGTCAAGAGCTATTTTGCCTACTCATCGGGAGCTTATTTTGCCTGCTCGTTAAGAGCTATTTTGCCTTCTTGTCAGGAACTTTTGCCTGCTCGTCAAGAGCTATTTTGCCTCCTTGTTAAGAGCTATTTTGCCTGCTCGTCAAGAGCTATTTTGCCTCCTTGTCAAGAGCTTTGCCTGCTCGTCAAGAGCTATTTTGCCTCCTTGTCAAGTGCTATTTTGCCTGCTCGTCAAGAGCTAGTTTGCCTTCTTGTCAGGAGCTTTTGCCTGCTCGTCAAGAGCTATTTTGCCTCCTTGTCAAGAGCTATTTTGCCTGCTCGTCAAGAGCTATTTTGCCTTCGCGCCGGGCTGTGTACCCTGCGAACAAAAAGTAAAGTACCTGTCGCCGGGCTGTGTACCCTGCGAACAAAAGTAAAGTGAAGTGCTAAAAATAAAATGTCATTATCATGTCTGTAACACCGCTAGGAAAGTCGTTGTTTTTATGCTTTTATAATGCTTTCATGAACGTTGGGCCTTTGGTCGAGTTTTCTTCAGGGAACTCCCAGTTTCTGTACTTCGTCTCTCTTGAAATTTTTGAGGGGACCTCAAAAATTTCTGCCCCAGTGTCAGCTTGCGTCTTTTGGGAATTTTTGAGGGGATCCTCAAAAATTCTGCCCCAGTTTATTGCCTTTGATAGATCATCATATCATGGTAGTGCCTGCAAAATAAACAACAATATGTGTGTATGTCCAATTCTAAGGCGGACGAGCCTATTATAGTGGTGCCTGCAAAACAAAATATATGAGTTTGTCCTATTTTAAGCCGGACAGAGCTGATTATAGTAGTGCCTGCAAAATAGAAAGAATGAGTATGTCCAATTCTAAGGCGGACGAGCCTAATTGTCATATTCTAAGCCCGACTGGGCTAGCCATCATATTTTAAGCCTGACGTGGCTGATCGTCATATTTTAAGCCTGACGAGGCTGGTCGTCATATTTTAAGCCTGACGAGGCTGGTCGTCATATTTTAAGCCTGACGAGGCTGGTCGTCATATTTTAAGCCTGACGAGGCTAGTCGTCATATTTTAAGCCTGACGTGGCTAAAGTGCTATCAGGTTTGTTGTGATTGTCTGTGAATCTTGTGTTTGTATTGAAAAATCTGCTCTCAAAGAAAGATTCGTCAGCCGAAACAAAGTGGTTGCATTGCACTGAACACCAGTGTATTGGTTTGAATCTGCATTCGTCTTTCAGTGTGATGATTGAGTATCTCGATGACTCAGATTATGTGGGTACTTGCATTCTAAGATTGAGGTTGGATTTGTCGGATTTGAAGGCTGTCCCCAAAATTGTATTTGTCTTGGGTTGTGCTGGGTATTTTGCTGTATCACGATATTGAATGTTTGAGTGATAGGTGAAGATCTTTGTTGGATCAAAATCCTGAATAGGTCTCTAGGGAGTAGTTCATTTGTTGGTCGCAATATCTTTTGTTTGAGCCAAAGGAGTAAAGGTGTGACGTTTCGTCTTTTCGTCTGTCCTCAATTGTGTCGGGCCTGATAAGGTTATTTTTGAAAGTCTTGACAAAGGAAGGTTGTTTATTGTGTAGGTCGGGTGTAGTCTGAGGTTGTGAGTTTTGCCAGTTTTGGTTGTATAGTGATTGGATTTGTTTCTTGCGACTCTTGTCTGGGTATAATGCCAGTTGATTCTGGTTCGTTCATACTACAAGTTGTACGGAAGTGGAATTGGGATTGTCTGGATTCTCTCGGTGTCCCATGCTGGCGGTTTGAAAGGCTTTGTTCTAGAAGGTAAATATTTTCAGCTCGGCTTGACATTTTGGCTTTTTCTCAATGCAGATTTTTGACCAATTTCGGTGTTCGGATGCAAAGCGACCGTAATAAAGTGACAACATGCGCAAAACAGAGTTAGCACATTAGCAAAAATAAAAGTGACACATAAGCTTAAGAGGATGCCTAGACCGCGGATAATAGATTAGCACTTGAATTTGGAGATTATGACAAATTGTATAGAGATTCTAAAATATTGCTCGAGTGCTTTATGTAGCAGTCAAGACAAGGACTCTTTTGTTAAATGACTGATGCTCGCTTGAGCAGAAGATGGGTCTAGTTAGATCTCAATCGAAAGTTGACAAGGATTTCGGGTAAGGGACATATATATGACTGAAAAGGAAGTCGGCTTTTATCAAACACCAAGACCTTAGTGCATTTGTCATCCTTTCTTGCAAATTTGTATGTCATGATGCCCGGGTGTCTTTGAGAGAAATACTCTATATCTCTCATACTTGTCAACCGACTGTTGCAATTCAATTTTTGTCTTAGCTTTTGCTTGTCAGGTAGATTTTGTTGCCAAGAGACCATTCTTAGATCACTGCTTCATTCAAGACTGTTTTAGAGGTTGACCATATTGTATTTCTTGCTCAATGTAGTTGTTGTCATGAAAATTTATTCAACTAAAGCTTTTGACCAAAATCGCTCCGAGAAATCTATCTGCCCCTGTTTTGTATCAAATTAATTCATGGTCTTGTAAGTGTCTCAAATAGCTTCATCATGAGTTCCTCTTCTCGTCCCACACTTTCTAGTTGGTAAAGATACACTTCCAATACTCAAAAAGAGTTTCTAGCTCCGTCATATAATGGAATCTTTGCCACTGCGCCTTTGCATTCTTTTCCAAATTGAATCAGTCTGCCGGTTTTTGTTGTTACGCATAAACCTTTGTATCATCAAGTGGGTTCCGATCATCTCTCACTTCCTTATTGCCTTGTGATAACCCTTCGAACATCTTTTGAGCCAGGAATAGGTGCAAGTTTGGAAACATTTTGGATTGCCTAAAACGTATTACAATATGTACTCGACCGACAAAATGATCCTCAGACATTGTGTCAAAACGAAGTATTTCGCTAAGTCGTGTGTGCCTTTGAGTTTGACCAACAAATCTCATGTCCTGTCAATTTCCGCTTTGTGCGTATAGTGCCTGCTATTACAAACTCTTCTTGATTTGAAAAACCCTTGATAAGTGCACTCTGCTTGGCCAAATCTTCTGCCTTGGTATTCAACTTAAGCCAACCTTTTTGGATAATAGGTTTTGAGTTCATAAGGGATAGGGAATTATCAAGACATGCAAAAGATTTCTGATATCATGATTTGGGCATAGAGTAGGGAGATGAGGTGTCTCGGTAGGAGATTGGATTTGGGAAGGGATTGACTTAGGTAGAAAGAGACCTAGAGCAATCAAGCAATTTTATGCAATGCACGCATATCAAATAAGAAATTCATTCTATAATATGAAGGATCGTTTTACCCACGATGGTTTGAAAAGTGCTTTGTGCCACATGTATCATTTCATTTGCTATAAAATGCAGAGTCTAAAAGAGAATTTGCATTTATCAAACATTGGTCTTTATTACAATGGTTGATATTGAAACAATGCAAGAGAAGGAAAAGACTAAACATTGTTGGGAAATCAGATCATGGCCTGAGCGAGCATTCCTCATGTTGATCCATCCTCAGAAGATTCATCTGCTTCCTCTTCGGACGAATCTTCACTAGTCGAACTTGCCCCTGACGAATCTCCTTGGAAGATGATATTGTCTGCGTCAGTTAGGAGCCGTGATATGTCGAATGTGAAGTTTTTCAACATTTCCCAAGCCTTTCTTCCTTTCTCATCCACTCCTTTGTCAGCCACAGAGTTCATTCCTTCATTAGCCCATACACCGATAGACTCTATGCGTTTTGTCAGAAGTTCTGCCTTATTGCGCCATTTGTCCTTTTCTTTGTTCTTTGCTTCGACTAAACTTTGATTCTTTTCTATTTTCCCTCGTGCCTTTGCCAGTTGTTTGCGTAGCCCCTTGCACTCAGATTCTAATTCATCAACACTTCTTTTTCTTTTTCTTGTTGCTCTTGGTTGAATTGCCCTAGCTATGTCTTTCCTAAGCCAGTCTGGATAGTCTTCATCATAGCCAGCGTCAAACCTGTCTTGTCCAATAGTCTCGATTCCCATTCGTTGCCTTTCTTTCCAAAGTTCTATTATCCTATCTTTGAATGGTATCACTCCTCCAAAAATATCAGCTTTGAAACTTCTGATGTCCGCAATTTGGGGTACAATCTGCTTTCTCCCCGCTTGTCTAAGTGCCCTTAAAGGAGTGTATGGGTAAACTCCTCTAAAGCCCACTAAGATGAGAAATGAGTCTCTTTCGGATCGTGTGATTACCGTTGTGCCGGGAAAGTAATCAAACATCCATTGTATGCTTTCAGATGTCAATTGAGAGAGTTTGTGGTGCCAGCCTTCGGTTGTTGTTGGTCGGTCCCACTTTTCAAGAGCAGTGTCCATGCGGGTGGTATGAGTCAAGATGTAGTTTTCTCTTGATAAGGAGTGGAAGCCTTGGTCTGTGAAGTTCTTCTTGTGCAAATGCTCTATCAACCAAATTTGTAGAAGCAAATTGCAACCTTCGAAAAAGCTAGCGCCCTTCTTGCATCTTTCTAAAGCTCGATACATCTCTGCAACAATCATCGGTACCAAAGTGTATTTCTTGATAGAGTATTTGAGTAAGGCGTCGGCAATTGATACCATGCCAACATCAACTCGTCCTTTGTGTTCTGGAAAAACGACAGTTCCTAAAAAGCTGGTGACAAACGCAAGTACCCTCCGCTCTTGCCAATCTGCCTGGTTAATGTTGAAATAGTCTTCGGCTTCTTGAAATGCTTCTCCATACCCAAATTTGATATAGAGGGAAGTCAGAGAAATTCCTGACTGCCTTATACTGTCTGTGCATAACTCGGGCTTAAACCCTACCATTTCGAAGAACTCCTCGGGTGCAATGTTCTTAGGCATCAACACTTCTTCACTTTCAAATGGTAATTGGGTTAACCCGCCTATTTCTTCCAGTAATGGTGTCAGCTCTACGCTCCCAAAGTGAAAAATTGCTCGGTCCGCATCCCAATAGTGTACTGCTGCTTCTACTATCCCTTTTACTGCCGTGTGCTCCATTAGAGAAATCAGGTTCCCCAACACTACTTTAACTCGGTCTTGTTGATCTATGCTTAAGTTTCCCCACCAATCTCTTAGCAATTGAGGGACTTCAACAACCATATCAAATGTTCTAGTGGCCATGATCTTTTGGAAAAGGTGAAGGAAGGAGAAGAAAAGGAAGGAATATGCCTAAATTTTGCTTTATTGCAAACAAATGATCAACGTGTGGCACAAGCTTTTGAAAATAATGCAACAGAGATGTGTCGTTATGAGTTGAGAACCCTTTAGACATTTTAGAAGGAAAAAGCTAATGGACTTTTACCAAACCACGGGTGGCAAGTCTTTATATAATGCCTAAAGGATAAATGCGCATTATGTGTCATCCCGTCTGTCAAACGGTCATTTCTGCTTCAAATTGGGCCTTTAATGCCTTTTCGGTTACCTTTGGCGCGTTTGAATAGCATTGAATACAGAATGATTCCAGCCGCTTAGGAATAACAGTCACTTCTGATTCAATTTCGGCTTTGACGCCTCTTCGGTTACCATTTGTGCCTTTAAATGGTATTGAATGCAGAATAATTCTCATAAACGGTCTACATTTGCACGTTCAATCCTTTAAGTATATGCTAATAAATCATGATTAACACTTTTTAAGGCCAAAAACCCGTTCATATTGTTTGAACAAGTTGGCCTATTAGACTTGAGAACAAGTCGACTAATGATATGTCATGACGCATGATTCCTAGCATTGCTACTAAAGAATGAAGTTGGCTAGACCGAGTTTTATTATCCTCCTAAGCGGACAACTCAGGAGTGGGAACGTCTCGGGCCAAATAGGTTCCAAGTTGTTCCTCCTAAAAGGAGACTTTTGTGAGGGAAGAGGTGGTCGTAACCACCGCACGATTTAGAAACTTGCCAGGAGCGGCGGAAGGTATGCATGATATGTACAATTTTAAAAAAAATGCACAAGTTTTGAAAGAAATGCATATGTCTTGTAAAATGATGCACACATATTGAAGTATTTGGTAAAATGATTTTAGAAGGATAAGAACAAAACAAATGCGTTAGTTGCAAAAGATAGGATTAATATAAACTAGACAATATTAAAAATCATGAAAAAGAAAAAATGCACATATTAATATTTTACAAATTAAGTTTTTAAAAGGGATAACAAAATGAACGCACATTAGTTTTGAAAAATAGAGTTAATAGAAACTAGACAATATAATGAAAAAAGAATTAAATCAAGTGAAATTGTTTTTAAAAAGATTTATCAATTTTATAGAATGGGTGCACATATTGAAGCATTTCAAAAATGATTTTTAAAAAATGAGTAAAAAGAGAAAACGAAACAAACAAGTTAGTTTTAAAAAAATAGGATCATGGAAACTAGACAAAAAGAATTATGAAGTGAAATTGTATAAAAGAAAAAGTTTTTGCAAAATTTATGAAAGATTAGAAAATAGTAGAAGTGTTGGACGCTTCCAAGAGTGGGTTTACTAGACAAGAACATGATTCCCCCAGGCGGACAACCAAGGGGTGGGAACGTTTAGAATTGTTGGTTGTACCACGGACCAACTTATCCCAACCGTCCCCCTAAAGGATTTTTTGAGAGTGAAACGGCCGTGAGATCCACGTAACCGTTTATGGTGTGTGCAAGTATAAAAAATTCCAGGAGTGGAGGAAATATAAATAAAATAACAATTACAGTTAATAAAGAAAACACAAATAAAATAGAAAACTAAACTTCAAACCTGAAAAAGGAAAAGAAAGAAATATTAGTTTTGAGAAATAACGAAAACGAGAAAATAAATGCAAAGAATCCCAAAAAGTCCGTTATGGTTTGAACCATGAACATCCCCAGCGGAGTCGCCATTCTGTCGACGCCCATTTTTCCCCGAACCCCGGTTAGAGTTCGAAATAGGGCTCGACTTATTGGGGACTCGCGGGTAAAGACTTGGAGTCGCCACCTAACATATTTTAACTAGGCGTATTAGGGCACCTATTTTGTTTCTAGCCAATTTTAATATCAACTCCGATATTTGATCTACGAACCGAGAATTCTGAGTAAGGGTTCAAATTAACCCAAGAGGAAGGTGTTAGGCACCTCTCAGATTCCACAAATGTGGTTACCGGCCGGACTTATAATTGAGATTCTAAGAATTATGAAATAATAAATAATAGGCGAATAATCATGCGTATAATAATAAAAATATTTAAATTCACTAATTGGCTTTTTCCTTAAAGAATTTCACCTCGCAAAAGACAAACAAAGTTAAGTTAGCAAACAATAATGATAATAATAATGAAGCGATAATAATGAACAACAAAATGAAGGAGAAAAATGAATTTTTATGAAATTGTCGTCTTTTCATAATTCTAACATGATGTACCTCGTAAAAAATTGTAAAATATGAATTAGTATGATAATAATAATAATAATAATAATAATAATAATAATAATAATAATAATAATAATAATAATAATAATAGCAAATAATAATGAAGTCAATAAAAAGGGTCCTCCTTCAAAACATCGTCGTATTTCATCCAATTTCACCTCACAAAAAATACAAAGAAAATAAGTTAGTGAGTAATAATAATATTAATAAAAATAATAAAATAATGATAATAGCAATTATAATGATTCAAAACATCAATAATAATGATAATAATAACAATAATAGTTTTAAAATAAAGGGAAGGGGATTTTTAAAAGTGTAGGCTCAGAATATGTATTGCGTCAAGCAGAGGTTAAGGATGCCGGTGCGGCTGCAAACACGGAGCCGGTCGTGTTGTCATGCCAAGCACATTCAATCCCACCACTCCACTATTGCTTACTTTGCAAAGTGATATGCATCGTCATAGCCTTTTGTTTTAGGGACACGGGAATGGGATTGTTTGTTCGTTCAAATCAGTAGGCCTCAAATAAACAATTATTTTCCTTGGCCGTAATTGATTTACCATCCGTCAATTCATTATCCGTCAATTCCTTGTGTAGGCCTCAATATATGTAAAAATATATTTTTTCATTGACCTATGGTATAATATCTGTTCAAGATCAATATCCACATCCGTAATGGATGAAAAATATCCAAAATTGTTCCTGCACTCAAAAACTCGGCCAAGGTATAAATCAGTCCAATAACACAGATTAATTAACCGAAATATCTCGAGTCAACATAGATACAATAAAACGAGTCAACACAGTTAGGCAAGTAAACATAAGTTTAACGGTGAAGAAACAATCGCAGAAATCAACAGGGCCACGACAAAAATCATCCCAAAGCATGGGAATTAGCGAGATGGCAGCGAGAGGTCGGAGATGGAAGAGCGACAGCCGCTTAGCGGCATCGCTACCACCCCACTCCCTTTGGGGTCTCGCTTCTGTCTTGGTAACAAATCGAAGTGGAGACGAAACAGGACCAACGCCATGATCGGCGTTCAAATTATGGCAAGTCTTCGAACACTGCCGACGATGATGGATTCTACAACCGTTGAACCATTTCCCCGACCCCCGACTGACGAATCCCCTACCCCCTCTGTTTTTGGTTTGGATCTGTTTACGTAGGTGTGGATATCTGTATATCGGTGGTGGGTGTGTTTGAGAAGAGGAGAGGGAGATGATGGTATGCATATGTATCTATATCTGTTGGTTTTTGCGTGTGGGTGTGTGTATAAATTTAGGTGGTTTTATCCACCATTGTCGATGGTGATTGGTGTATCGGTTCTTCTCCCCACTGTTGGTGTCTCACTGGTCTCTATAGCGTGTAATGGTGTGTCTATTTAAGAAGGGCAATTTGGATTAGACCGTTGGAGAGGTGATTGAGGGAGATGACGGAGAGGAACTCAAGGGATTGACATGATCTGCTAATTTTAAGGGAAAGAAACAAGATATGGGGGATGTGTAAAAAAGGACAAAAATAATTTTAGGATTTTACTAAAAATAAATAGGATCAAAAGAGTAATGCATGGTGAAAAGGATGATTCTATCTGGACTAACGGTTGTCCAGGTTCAAAGGAAATTTAAAATAAAATGGCTTGCATATATTGGAATGCTTTAAATTCAAAATAATTCAAACTCAAATATATACAAATGACAAATTATAATGAAATGAAATAGGTGGTATAAAATTCGGACGGAACATTTTTTATTGGACTAATATTTAATTAAAGGTGTGAAGTAAATATATAAGCATATGTATATTATATATAATAAAATGCACATAAAATGATTAGGGTCAAAGCAAATTAATTAAGTATAAATAGTTATAAAATGCATTAATTTGCACAAGCAAACACAAATTGACGTGTATCTAACAAACATCCTAAATGATGCAAGGTACATTATATAATCGCATTTATATATATAGTGTACAAATAGGGGATAATCACACGTAAATGCATGACTTCTAATGCAAATTCGCTCAAACAATCAACATTGCACCTTTAAGTTAAATATAGCCACTTATGGAAAAAGGAGGGACAAAATTGGGTGTCAACATCGCCCAATAGCTCTTTATGCACCCAAGCGCCATAAATATTGGGAAGTTTTTAAAGTTAGTCAGCTCACACTAAATTATTACCCGACCATGACCCAAGTTTTGTTTAAATATTTTGTAGGCACACACCCACAATATTGAGGTATACCATTAAGGTATCAAACTTGTATATCATTGGGGTATACTGTGATATACTGTGGCTATGGGGTATACCAGTTTGGAGTATACTGCGACTATGAAATGAAAATTTTTAGTCAAATGGCTAGCTCGGGTAAATATTTTTTTAAATATGACTATTTTTAATTCAAAATAAAAGTCACTAGACATGCAGGGTAAAAATCCCGTAAATATTTTTCTATGGGCCTATATTTCCCATGCCATTTAGTTTTTAGCCAGTTTTTGAACTTCAGACCTTGGAGGCAAACTTCAATCCTTTAAGTATGAAGAAGGTCTGAAGTTAGGCATAAAAGGTCTGAAGTTGAAAAAATAGCTAAAAATAAAATAATTTTTTAAAAGTGTCTTCAACTGTAATGACTGGCCCAAAAGTGGCTGTTTCTGCACTTGCTCCAGCGCCCGATAGTTGAATCCGTTCATATTTTGTCCAAACATAAAACAGCTCCCTGGTTCCAAGTGTATTGCTCTTTATTGCACCCCAGCTTTCAATAGCTGAATCCCTTTTAATTCTTGTACAAAAATAAAACAGTTCGCTACTTCAGCGAACTACTGTTTATTGCACCCCAGCATCCAGAAGCTGAATACATAAAGGGCCAAATTTGCCCCTCTACTATGGCAAATCGGACCAGTTTACCCTCCGTTAAGTTTTTGGATCAACCACACCCCTGCCGTTACCAAAGTACACCATTTTGCCCTTAAAACTGACGGGCCTCCAGCGTGTCAACAACGTGGCTGCCACCTCACTGCCATGTAGATCCAAACCATAGTAGAGGGGCAAATTTGGCCCTTTTCCGTTTTTTCCAAAGTCGTTTCTGGACTAAGTTTCAATACTTAGAGAAGAAGTTTCGATGCTTAGAGGAGTTATTATAAGAGAGAAAAATGTGCTAAGAATGGTAGATAAGATATTTTGCGAGAAATATGGAATTAAAATAATACTCCCCTCAGTTTGGTTCCATAAGAAAGATATACTTTTGAATTTTGTGACTAAAATTATCTTTATTAAAGATGAGATAAAAGTTTAAAAATAAAATTATTTCTAAATAAATATATATGTTCTTTTTAAAAAGACTAAAAGGTAAAATATGATACTCCTATTAAAGTGGATGAACAGTTCTTTCCGGTGTTTCAATTTAAAAGATATTTTTAATTTATCACAAAAAGTGACTTTTGCTATATATTGACTCATTAACTTTAGTTTAATCTCTTTTCCTTTAATGACATACTTTTTGTAACAGTAGAAAAAAATATAATAAAGTATTATGTTTAAAATCACAAATTCTAGTATGCATTAAAGGAAAAAATATAATAGAATATTATTTTTAATACATAAAATCTTATATTTTTTTCTACTGTTACAAAAAGTATGCCATTAAAGAAAAAGAGATTAAACTAAAGTTAATAAGTCAATATGTAGCAAAAATTACTTTTTGTGATAAATTTAAAAATATTTTTTAAATTGAAACACCGGAAAGAACTGTTCATCCACTTTAATAGGAGTATCATATTTTTCCTTTTAGTCTTTTTAAAAAGAACATATATATTTATTTAGAAATAATTTTATTTTTAAACTTTTATCTCATCTTTAATAAAGATAATTTTAGTCACAAAATTCAAAAGTATATCTTTCTTATGGAACCAAACTGAAGGGAGTATCATTTTAATTCCATATTTCTCGCAAAATATCTTATCTACCATTCTTAGCACATTTTTCTTTCTTATAATAACTCCTCTAAGCATCGAAACTTCTTCTCTAAGTATTGAAACTTAGTCCAGAAACGACTTTGGAAAAAACGGAAAAGGGCCAAATTTGCCCCTCTACTATGGTTTGGATCTACATGGCAGTGAGGTGGCAGCCACGTTGTTGACACGCTGGAGGCCCGTCAGTTTTAAGGGCAAAATGGTGTACTTTGGTAACGGCAGGGGTGTGGTTGATCCAAAAACTTAACGGAGGGTAAACTGGTCCGATTTGCCATAGTAGAGGGGCAAATTTGGCCCTTTTCCGTTTAATCTTTGTACAAAAATAATACAGCTAGCGGAATATTTTAGCTAACTGCTCTTTATTGCACTCCAAAACCCGATAGCTGAATCCGTTCTTTTTGGCCAAAAATACATTTCATTTATATTTGAGCGAACTGCTGATTATTGCACCTAACCACCCGATAGTTGAATCCCTCTAATTTTGTACATAAATAAAACAATTGTGGATTTTTAATTTCATTTTTTTTTATGTAGGTAGTTATAAAATTATCCCTTTTTTTATTTTTGCGAACTTCTCTTTATTGCACCTCAAAAACCCGATAGCGAATCCATTTAACTTTTGTACTAGAATAATCAACAAAAACAACAAATTCAGTGATATCTCATCAAGGTAGTCTAGAGAGGGTGAGATGTATGTAGACTTTACCCCCACCAATATGAAGAGCCTGTTTCCAATAGACCCTTGCCTAAATAAAAGTATTTAGAAAACATATTTGAGAGAAGCAAGATAACAATACCAAACTAAATGAAATACTGACAGATAAACAGAAAGCATCAATAACAAATAAAAACGAAGAATAAGTTGGAAATAGAATATATAGAAATAATACTACTCCTAATATAAAAAAAATTGCTCAACTACTACTATACTTTTACTTCAATCTTCGACCTTCATGCTTTCCTATGTAGGGCCATGTCTATTGTAATCTGGAGGTGGGTCATTTCCTATCTAATTACCTTGCCTTAATTCTTCCTCAGTCTACATCTACCTCTCCGTAGATTCAATACTATCAACCTTTCGCATCTCCTCACCGGAGCATCTGTGCTCCTCATCTTCACATGTTCAAACCACCTTAGCCTCGCTTCTTGAATTTTGTTCGCTACTGCAGCCACTCCCACCTTGTCGCGTATGACCTCGTTCTTGATCTTATTCATCCTAGTATGTGCACACATTCATCCGAGCATCCTCATTTCTGCTATGCTCATTTTCTGAATGTGAACAGTTTTTACTGATCAACACTCTGCATCATACAATAAAGCTGGTCTAACGACTACGCTACTAGAACAATACAGTTCGCTAATTTAGCTAACGGTTGTTTATTGCACTACAACACCCGATAATGTACCCTTTTAATATTTGTCCACTCCATTTCTAGGCACTAGTTTATTTTATGACCCATTTTAGGTGCAACTCCAAAAAGAATGTATTACTACAACCACCCTTACTTTCTAATGATTTACTGATATTTTGCCAACTAAAAGACACAGTGTCGGTCAGTTACAACATCAAGAACATTTAAAGCAGTTCATGTTTTCAGTTAAGCTTCAAAAAAAAAAAAAAAAAGCCATAACATTCAAGAACAGTAGTAATTAATTAATTAATCAAGATTTGTAATAAATGGGAAACCACCATGGCTGTTTCAAAAAACACCACCATAATAACCAACAAGATTCCTCAGTTCCTATGCCACATAGACCCACAGTTCCAAGTACTCAAATGGGCTTGAATTTGCCTTATAGTCATGTTGATTCAAGCTTGCGTGGTCTTGCTTGTCAAGCTGAAGGCTTTGGTTGTGAAGCCAAAGGTGGTGTTGATGGTGACATTTATGTTGTAACTACTCTTGCTGGTTAGTTTGCTTCTTTATCTTTATGTCTGGCTAGATAAGTTAATATTTGTGTCTTTAGTTGTTATGTCTCCGGTGCGAGTCTTGGGACTGAAGTCGTTTTTGGTAGAGAGCGGTTTAGTTTACCTTAAAGTAGTTGGACACAAAAGTAGGTACTAAAGAATTATTTATGGATTAAATTTTTGTTCTTGATAACCACAAAATTTGGAGGGTCAGTGTGCATGGTTTGAAATCGAGTTATTACATTTTTGTCCTTGTGTCTTTAGTTATTTTTCCATCCCCCAATTTATGTGAATGAGTTTGACTTGGCACTTAGTTTAATAAATAAATGAAGACTTTTGAAACTTGTGGTTTAAATTTGTGTGGGTGTTAATTATTTCATAAAGTTAAATTGTTACTAAATATAGACATGTGTTCATGGGTCGGACTAAAAATGAAAGTGTGTCACATAAATCGGGACGGAGATAGTATGTGTTATAGAGGTCTCCGGTTCGAGCCTAGGGAATCGAGTCACTTTTGGTAGCGAGCACGTTACCTTCAAAGTTGGGACCTTTAGGCAACTTTAGAGTAGTCAGACCCCAGAGTAGGTACAGTACAGGACACTGGGCGAAAAACCAAAAAATGTTTTTTCTTGATAACTGAAACATCCTGAGGGTCAGTGATGCGTGGTTCAAAACAAAGTAACTGCAGCCGCTCCTTTACCCTTGTTCGCTAAAAACCAAATTTTTTAATACCAAACTTTTGTTTGCGGTAAGGTTGAACAAGTGATGTGCACCTAACCCACGCAACATAAGCCGAAGACCAAAGTGTTAGGGGTTTTATGGGTTAAATTGTTTGTTGTAATAAGTCATACTATGGTATCTTCAGTTAAGAGGGACAGTGTTTTTCTTACTTGGTGGAATGTGTTTGATTTTTGATTTGATGTTGTTCCTAAGTAGTTTTGCTGGTTGAGGGAGATCTTTTGAATCGGTTTGACACAACATGGACTTCCCATTTCTTTTAGTCATTCTACCTTAATAAAAACTTCAATTGATCGAGCAACTAGGTCCTAATCCTAAACTGGCTATTCGGATGCGCCGTATCCATTCTGCTCTATTCATGTCCACTTCATCCTAATGCTAAAATAATTGTGCTTTTAATGCAAATCAGGTTACTCGAGATCTCACGCTTTTCCAAAAGAATGTTGTTTAATTCAAACTTGTTGGTATCGTGTATATGTACCATTGTCTATTGTTGTGTTATGTCCTTAGCTAAATATGGATTGGTTTTTGAAGAAGTAGCTAAGTTTGCATTGAACCAAGAGATTCATTTGAGACAACTTCAATTGCTTGTCTTATTTTTAGACAAAATTTACTCGATGAAAAGAAATCTATTAGACAAAATTCATATAAGGTCCTTCCTTCGCTTCATAAGTTTTCTTCTCTGTGGTACTGTCTCAATTTTAGGTTGTACTCTAGGTTGAACCTGTGCGGACTAGCATTATAGCCATTGATTTTATCAATTTAGCATTGGATGAAAATAAAATCAGAAAATAATTGCAAGTCGGGGTTCTCTCCATTGGCAAGTTAGCAGTATTGTTATTCTACTTCATACCTTGCCACAGTTAACTTTTATCACCATTCTTGCACATGTGCGGTCAAAGGCGATTGAATTCCTTACTTGTCATTCTTATACCAGTTTAGAAGAATTAGTTAATGGATATGGACAAAGGCATTTGGATCTCATTGTTAGTATGGGTTGTATTGCAATGGTAATTCTTTTCTGCAAAGCCAGCCACCATCCACTGGCATTATTGCCTGCTTATGAACATTAGCAGCCTCCTCCCTGCTTTGCTCTTGGCTTTCTTATCTTTCATGTTTTCCGTCCCACATCATCCTTTTCTACCACCCTCCAATAACTCCCGTTCACCATTGTGCCACTAGTAATAAAAAAAAAAAAAAGGTTTCACATTGCATATAAAAAATGGTGTCACATTTAAGAAAATTTCAAAGAAATTGTTTAGGTAGAGGATCTCTCATGAATGCTGCTGAAGTTGCTCTGAGAATGAAAAATGGACAAGTTTCTCGAGCATAGAGGGAGGAAGCAATGGTGTAAGATGATTTAATAGCATGGTAAGGTTGAGGGAATGAGGTTCCTCTTTCCAAGGGAAGGGGAGGTGGTACTGGGACTAGTAGGGTCAGAGGAAGCATTGGCATTGCATTTGTTTTATTTTTCGTTACCCTTATGTTATTGTTACGGTGCCAGTTAGGATTTCCTTTTGAGGTTTATTAAGGGAATGGGACGGAATGTTCTAAGTTCAGACAGAATCTTCTCGCTGGTGGATTTATAGTAGTGTGACTATTTTTGGTTGTTCTTTATCACTGATAATACTATATGGCTTATCTTTCACATATTATTGTAGATGATGGGCCAGGATCACTTCGAGATGGCTGTCGTAAAAAAGAACCTCTATGGATCATCTTTGAAATTTCAGGGACCATTCAGCTCCGTTCTCATTTGAGTGTGTCGTCTTACAAAACTATTGATGGGCGAGGTCAAAAAGTCAAGCTCACAGGGAAAGGTTTGAGGTTGAAAGAATGTGAACATGTGATCATATGCAATCTAGAGTTTGAGGGAGGCAGAGGACCCGATGTTGATGCCATTCAGATTAAACCAAAGTCGAGGAATATTTGGATAGATCGTTGTAGCCTTAGCGACTATGATGATGGTTTGATTGATATTACAAGGGAGAGCACAAATATAACTGTTTCTAGGTCAGGAAAAACAAATTTTTCATAGACTTTGTCATGCTATCTATGTTTGTATCTTGAACCTTGTTATGGTAACCAGGTGTCACTTTTCGAAGCATGATAAAACCATGCTTATTGGAGCAGATCCATCTAATTGTAGTGACAGAGATATGAAGGTCACCATTCACCATTGTTTTTTTGATGGAACCAGACAACGGCATCCTCGTGTTAGGTTTGCCAAAGTACATTTGTACAATAACTACACCAGAGATTGGGGAATTTATGCTGTTTGCGCAAGTGTAGAATCACAGGTAGTATTGCTTTCAGCAAATTTTCCTCTCTTGCTCCCCCACCCCCTCTCCCCCCTTTTTGACGGGTGGGAAAGAGGATTATGTAATTTGAGTAATATTTGTCCATGCTGCTATTGTTGATAACTTAGTTTTCTCATGTCAGATATATTCCCAATGCAACATATATGAAGCTGGAAAAAAGAAGGTGGCCTTTAAATATCTCACAGAGAAGGTAAATCTACTAATTCTTATTTTTTTCGCAAACAAAAACCATGTGATAATCATCTGTTGTCTTTTCTTTTATGCATAAAATTTTCCAATTCGTTCTCTAAAAGCAGCAAGTTTGCTTACACAGTAGACTGGACAGTGTTAACCTATAAACTTGATGGGTTCAAAGTTAGCAGAAAAATTAAACATAATCCTTCTACCCTAAGTCTTAGTTGTCGTGTTGCAATAGTACAATCTTATGTGTAAGCATATCACGGCCTAAGTTGCATAGACTCTTCACCTTTGGTGCCGCACCCATGTCGAAATGACACTGACATGGTTGTGAGTGTGGAATCTGTACCGAATTCTGGTCAATCCTAATTGGGTACTTTGACCACAAACTAGGAGAAATTTGAGACAAAATCTGGCCGTAAGCCTACAATATTTTCGTTTCTGGAGTCTTTTCCCTACCAACTAACTTTTCCTCCAAGAGTAAGTATACAGATAATAGCCAAACCAAAACCTTTCTTTCTGCAATTTCATTAATCTTTACTCTATCCCATTTTTGTCTGCAACTTTCATTCCTCTTAAAGAATGTCATCCTCAAGGATCTCAACAAAAATTAAACGGGAAAAGGCTTCTTGCGACCAACAAAAAGTGTACGATCAGTTTCATTTTTTGTTGTGCAAGTTGTAGGAGAATGGAAGAAATCATACCATCTTTGGGAGTGTCTATATGTCTGCCCACTAAACTAGAGAATAAAAGAGAAACTTTCTACACTCTACAAACTGCATGTAAGTTTTCCACATAATGTCTCATAATTTAGGCATATTTTGTAGCTATTTTTAGATATTTGAATAATTGTTAGCCAAATCCTTGCAACCGTATATGTACCTGGATCTGTACCCCGGAATCTTAGAACATGCAGCTTTAGGAGGAGCACTTGATCTCCGTAGTATTTCCAAGGCCATTCAACTTCCCTATCCCCTGATTGTTTCAGTAATAGAGAATAGTCATTGTCCTTGCTAGGTAGCCAGACCTGTAGGCTGTAAGTCCACTTCATCGGGAATTACTGACTCTTAAGATATAAAAAAAACTGACGAACTTTCCCAAATTGTAATTTTTTTTTTTTCCTGAAAGATTTAAAATAGCAATAACAAACTATCCTTATTTGTAGTCAGTCTGTACAAAGTAGGAAACCTATACTTTAACTTACCACCATCTAACCAGATATTAGTCTAAAATTTAATTTTAACCCCGTTTCAGACTATTAGAATGATCAACCGCTGAAATTCACTCCATAATATGCATATTTTCTTCCAAATAGCTAATCTGTTAGGAAGTAACAGCCTCTCACAAGGGTAAGGTCTGCGTACACCTTACCCTTGTTTGATCACACTAGGTATGATGTTGTTGTTAGGAAGTAACAAGGTAGGGCACATGTTTGCCATATTTAATGTTAACAACCTCCTTCCATAGCTCCTTGCGAATATGATTTAACCTCCATTACCACTTGAAAGCCAAGCTCTTGTTGAGTAGCTTGAGATTTTTAACTCCCCAGTCCCCACCTTTCTATCCAACATTATGCTTGCCATTTTAGCATATGAAAGTTTCTCCTTTTGGAATCTTCCAACAAGAAATTGTTCCTTGAAGAGTTTATCAACATTATTAGGGATAGGAACAAGTGACATTCGGTAAGTTGAAATTCCATCCAAAACACTATTGACTGGTTAAGTCTACAACCAAATGAAAGAAACTGTCTTTTTCCAGGGGAGCAGCTTCATAACTCAGTTGCCAATCACACCTTTCCAGACATCCTGATTATTGTATTTATCTCCTTCATGGATCCCCTAAACCGTGGAGAAACATCAAATTTTTAAACTCCAAAATACCTGCCAAACCCATGATACAATTACTGACAGGGATGGAAACAATACTGCATTTTTTCATGTTATTTCAATTACTGACACGGAGTATGAGAGTATCACTCTTAAATGCATAAATTGTTAATCAGCCTCGCACAACAGCAGTGGGTTATCCACATACAAAACATGAGAGATTGTCATTTTCCTTTCCCTACTTCCCATTAATACAAACACCGTTAATCTATTCAAGGTTTTCAGCTTTTCTGAGCATCAAGCTTAAAACGTCCATCACAATAACAAATACATAAGGAGACAGAATCTCCTTGTGGCAAACCCCAATGGGACTTAAAAGAGACCCTCAGGATTCTTATTGATTGAAAATGAGAATTTAATAATAGAGATGCAGAAGGAAATCCAATGAATCCATTGTTTTTTCCAGTTTCTTTTCCTTCAGCACATCTAGGAAGAAAGACCAACTCGCATGATCATAGGCATTCCGTCTTTCTGAAATCAGCTTGTTAATTACAGTCTTCAGCCTTCTTGTTAAAAGCTTTGCGAATAGTTTTTTATGCACTGTCCAACAAGCTCTAATAAGTCTGTAGCCTTTCACCTCTTGTGGGCATTTGCAAGCTTGTGGTTTTATGGGAGGTGACTCTAGATCTTAGCCATAAACTGCTAATTGAGTAACCAATCTGGTCCTTCCTTTTTCTTCATTCTTTCTTTGTTTTGGTTTTTATATAAAAATATCTTTGAGAAGGGAAAGAACAGGCAGATACTCAAATGCGTAGCTCTAATACCATGTAAAGAAAAGAGAAAGATGATATTTTGGAGAATGAGTTGCTTGGTTATTTTCTCGAGCATCCTTACACAATTAAAACAATTCTAAACCTTTCCATATTTACAAGGAATTGGCTCTTGTCATATTTATATTTCCTTAGTCTTAACAATACATAAGATGAAAAAATTATGCTGTCAATATTTGTATTAGAGGGGACACACACACACACACATGTATATATACATACATATTCATATCTATGTGTGTGTGTGTGTGTGTGTATGTGTATATGCATGTATAAAACTGCAACACAGTGTATTGGAGTAAGAAGGCTAAAAGTCCTTTAAATCCTTAAATAATAAAACTAAAAAGATTGAGAAAGAGCTGGATGGTTAAAAATTAAGTGTCTAGTGCTAATATTTAGTTAAACTTTTATTAAGAAGTATCTGCTGTGGATCATCCATATATGTAGTTAACGTTGGAATTAACCCGAAATATGTTGCTTATGAGTGTTCTGTTTTCTTCATAGAAGAGCGGGATAATATCTAAGTTTTTTATTCACTAATGTCTTTCTCAAACATGCAAAGGTGGCAATTCACCACCTTATTATACATCAGGAGAAAACGTTGTTAAATCATCAGATTTATTAGTGTATCCTTGTATCTCTTTATTTTTATATTATTGAGCTAGCTCAATTCTTCTCCTTCACCTCTGCTTCTTCTCCAATGGAGTTCTATGCTGTGCCTTGTGGTTGCTCGTCAAGTTTAGTGTCAAAACTTCACATCAGTTGAGCTAATCCAACTTATAGCTTATTCCACACCCTTTTCTTGGCAGGCCTAACAAATGAACCAGCCTAATAAAAGGGTGGATGTAACGTAGTTCAATCAATTGAGTGTCCTTCTGAACCAAAATATCTTTGGTTTTTTCATATGAGAAAATTAGTGGTCAAGCAGGGTTAAAGTTACTTCTATCGTGAAAAGTTCTTTTTGAGCTGAAAGTTCCCCTTTTCCTACTGTTGAAGAGTGTTGTAGTGTGGGAATGTGTCCCACATCGGTGGAAAAGAGAGGGCAAGATGCCCATATAAGCTTTGGACAATCCTCCACCCTTTGAGCTAGCTTTTGGGGTGTGAGTTAGGTCCAAACTTATGTGGGCGCCCGTGTGATAGGCGCCCGAGTTTGTTGTGTCCGGGGGTGTGGGTGCCTGGTGCCCGGTTTTATCATGGTATCTGTCACAGGGGCGAATTTTGACACTTAAAACCTGCCGAGGTTTGCCCCTGCGAGGCAGCCAAGTCCCACTTGGTTCAGCCGACGTTCAACACTTAGCCAAATTTCAGTCTTTGGCTCAAATCGTTTGGAAATTTAATGGCAGCAACGAAATAAAATGAGACAAGCAGATTTACGGGAATAAATCCCAACCAATGTATTAATATATCAAGTCTAATACAATGGAACGACTTCGACTTCGTCCTAAGCCAAGAACACAAGTCGTTCAATGGCTTTTCTACTTGGAACACACTTTTACAAACCCTCTCGTTTGTTTCTGATGTTTCCCTTCGACTTAGCTTAATGAAAATGACTAAAAATACTTAATAAAATACAAAGGGAGACTGCCAAGGCAGTTTACAAGGGAGTGGGGCGAAATCAGCACATGTCTAGGCCATGCAGGCCACGTTTTGGGCCACTATGCCCACGTTTCTGCTTGATTTTAGGCGCCCAGGCCACTTCAGCTCCTGCTCACGTGCACAGCACACTTGCCTGCGCTTTGCCAAGCTTTTGCTCACAGCTGCACGCCTACGTTTGGTCTTGACACCAATTCTGCGCCCATCGGTTGGTTTTGACGCTGCCTACGTGCGTCCAATGCCAATGCCATGACAAACCCATGTCTTTGTCAATTGCCTAGTCGTCTTGCCTCAGCTCACATGCCTTAGCTTTGCCTTCATCGTTTGACACTCATGCCGTGCCATGACGTGTCTTAGATTAGCTCACCCTTTGCCGTATCAATCAGTCACACACAAACCACACATAAACGCTGCCACCCGCACCGTTTCATGAAAAACGTCTCCCACACTTAGGTCAATAGCAAGGCCATCGAGCCAAATCCTTGCCATTGCCGTTTCATGCCGAGTTTCAAAATCAGACGGCTGACAGTATCCCTCTTTGAGCATGTGGTCCACGGGCCACCCATGTGGGTATGGCTGGCCGTGGGGGGGTGTTGAAGAGTGTTGTAGTGTGGGAATGTGTCCCACATCGGTCCCATGTGGGTATGGCTGGCCGTGGGGGGGTGTTGAAGAGTGTTGTAGTGTGGGAATGTGTCCCACATCGGTGGAAAAAAGAGGGCAAGATGCCCATATAAGCTTTGGACAATCCTCCACCCTTTGAGCTAGCTTTTGGGGTGTGAGTTAGGTCCAAACTTATGCGGGTGCCCGTGTGATGGGCGCCCGAGTTTGTTGTGCCCGGTGCCCGGTTTTATCACCTACCAAATCCCCTATAAATGTGTCTTTTGTATATTGCGGACATGCATTTTAAGTTCCGCCAGCATGTTCTCATTGTTTGAACACCCCTATCTCCAAGTGCTGATAAATGTATCTAACTTCAAAATCCAGAATCTGACATTCAAAAACTTCAAAATCCAGAATCTGACATTCAAAAAGTCAAAGTCAAAGTAACTGGCAGAGCCAATCATCCCCCTCTTCCCTCCCCTCCTCCTCCCGCGCCCCCAAAAAAAGAGAAAAGGAAGAAGAGGCATTTCATTCTCACACTGGAATATATTGCACATGGCTTTTTGGTAGTTATCCTATCTCTATCAATCTGCTGTATACTAGGTCCTTACATAGGTGCCTTGTGGGCCATCTTTTCTCAGAATTATTAATGAAAATGGAGGTCATGTTTAAAGAACCAAAGTGAGGAAAGCTCACGGCATCTTTTAGGACTCTTAGGGCGCTTTTTGTCGCATACACTAAAAGACAATTTCATAATAGTAAGTGTTTAAGTTTGACATTTTCTTTTGCTATCAGTTCTTAGATTGCCACTATAATGATCTCTGGAGTTGAACTAGCCTTGTCCACTACGTAACTGGCATTGTTTTTCATTCTACAGGCAGCTGACAAGGAGGAAGCATGCACTGGTAGCATTAAATCTGAAGGCGACTTGTTTGTCTCTGGAGCTCAGGCGGGGTTACTGCCTACATGCAGTGAAAATAACGTCTTTCATCCATCTGAATTCTACAAAACCTGGACTGTTGAACCTCCCTGTGAAGCTCTCAAATGCTACCTTCAAAATTGTACAGGATGGCAGTGTATCCCACGGCCAAATTGATCAGCCTGTCTCCTGTTAGAATTACGTAAATGAACAGAGACAATTAATTAAATTTGTGTGCATATATTACTTCAGGTTCATTTATCGTCATTTATTGTTGCTTTTTCCTATTTTGTGTTTTAATTACCAGTATATCTATGTAAAAGAAACTACAATTCAGTGAAAAGTGGACATTCTAAACTCATATTTTAAAAAATTTCTCATGCTGCACAGCTGCTGTCTCTTTAGGTAGGAATTACTGCATATAAACTGATTCGTCTATCTTGCGGCTAGAAAGAAGTTTTGCCAGATAGAGTTGCTGTATGGTTAAATGCTTCATTGAGAAGTTCATGCTTCTTGGTGTTGCACCATGTGTTCTAATGCTTGCACGTTGCATCATTCATTCTCATGGTCAAGCAGTGCATTAATTTGCTGACAATTTCCTATTGCATGTGTTTCCAAGAATTGAGAGAGTTTTTCTGGTAAGGTAGTCCACAGAATAGTTCAAATGTCTTAACCAAACAATTGAACTAGTTTTAACAAATACCTTTGCCAAAAGAGATGGTAGAGAGACTTTGTAGTCACTGAAGTTGTCAATACAATCTTCAAGTGGTGTAGGGATTAATTGAATGAGGGAAGTTCATTAATTGGTTGACTGACTTGAACTACTCCCTCTGTTTAAGTTTACCTGTACAAGTCAACTTTGCACTCCAAACAAGACAAAATAAGAAAAATTAAATTGGACAAATTTACCCTTATTTATTGTACTTAATTTAATTATTATATCACCTAATAGTTAGAGCCAAAACAACCAACAATAAGGAGTACTGATTTGAATTCAAGGTTTTGACCATTTAATGTCAAGGGTAAAATAGGAAAAACATAGCTAATTTTATCTTGAATTGCTAAAAGGACAAGTAAATTAAGAATTTGACTTTGCCAAAATTGGACAAGTAAACTTAAACGGAGGGAGTATAATTCTTCGTCAGTAGGGTACTCTTCAGTTGAGGTGTGACACTTTTCCTACTGTCTTAATGGACATATTTATGAAGAACCACTGCCTTAAATGATCAAAATAAATGTTAGGTGCTATTGCGTTGGTTTATTTTAGCTGATTTTTCAGTTAGTTACTCACGTTTACTCCCTTGGGGAAACCTTTTAGGTAGAGGCACAATAAAATGGTCGGATGTTGGCTATCTGAGGGGGTGCAGTCGCATCAATACCTTTTGTTCGAGCCATATATATGAATGTAAAAATAAAATTAAAGATCGACTCTATATTATTTATAATAAATGGCATCATTTTGGATTGAATCCACATTTGAATCGACCTCATGTATATTTTTGGATATTGACAATGGTAGTTACAAATGTTGGCTTAGTTAGATGATCATTTTCATGGGAGATTGCTTTCGATACAAAAAGGTCTTCTTGATAGTCTTTGAACATTCCACATATGCCTTGATAAAAACAAGGAGGCTACATATAATGTCCTTGCCATCTAGATCCACATCAAAATGTACTAATGCATGAGTCAGTAAATTAAATTGTGGAGATTATTATGTCATGTTCTTCTGTTCAACTATAGTAACTGGTTATAGGGAGACTACTTTTCTTAGTTCTGAATCCGAGCATATGTAAATTTAATGATATTTAATTCAAACTTACTCTGCAAGTGGTTTAGATATTAATTGAGGTTTGATGAAATGCTCTATGGTTCACATCTTCAGTTTTCCAGGACCGGCACTGCTATACTTTACGGGGAACAAGTCTTTTTCAGTTTGTTGCATGCCAGCAGTTCTCAGGAAGCTGCTTATAATTGACATGTTACACTTACAATTTATGGGTCCAGAAGTTTTCAGCTTCAACTCGAGACATTTGGTTAAAGATAGAGATGTATTTATCATCTCACCATAAAGATGATGAATATATTAAAGTTAAATGGCTTAAAATGAGCTGCTTTTAGTATTTCAGACCACGCCCTGTAAGAACCTAATTGTAGATTAAACTACATCTACCTCAGGATCTACTATGTCAAATCATCAAGAATTATAAACTGAAAGCGGAAGCGTACCTGGATCCATAGCAACTGATGCGGTTCTTCTTTTTCTTGGTTTTGGGTCTTCCAAATCTAGACGTGAGCCGTTTTCCCTATTCAACTGATGATGGGATATCAATTAATAAAACCTACGTCTGATTTGGGGACCATAACCCCTTTTTATACTAGAGTATAGTTTATGTAATTCTAGTTTAGCCCATCATTAAACTAGAATTACATCCGAGTATCTACACATAGGCCCCCACACTTTACGAGGTGTCTAAATAGGTCCACATAACTTAAACCTTAGTAGATCACGTTTAATCTGGACCAACTTTTTAATGATAGCAACTGACATTTAATTATTTATGAATTTATATATTTGCAAGTCCATATAATCTTACAATCTCCCACTTGGACTACACATATATACATTCACATAACCTTATAATTTTATGTCACCTAATGAGCTCCAAATATTCGCTATCATAAACTGAAGTACCTCTTAACAATCTCGTCCATCAATCATGCCAGCATAGAACCAAGGCGGCTTTCGCTACATTTATATCATAACTAAACCTTCCTTGATCACGTATACCAACATAACCGAATGACATAGATCAAGCATGGATGCGTAGCATGGAAATTACATGTAATGTGATCTAAACATGCCTATTTCCAACTGGTCCAACCGAAAAATAAGTCAGGGAGGATAATAAACTGAATACTTTATTTCTGCAGAAATATTCTTAAAATATCCATACACTGAAAACCATAAACCTGAACCAAAACTGAAAACCAAATTGTGTCTAATAATAGAACATTAAAAGTTACAAACTCCCACTAAAACTGAATATCCTCAGATGACATAACACCCATACGAGCAGTGTGCTCATGAAAGACATTGGGTGGTAGTCCCTTAGTAAGCGGATCCGCAACCATGGAGTTTGTACTGATATGCTCTATAGACAGCTCACCTCCCTGAACCTTTTGCTTAACAACCAAGAACTTTATGTCAACGTGTTTCTTTGACCTCTTGTTGTTATTAGCAAATCTGACTGCCGTTTCATTGTCACAGAATATCTTAAGTGGTCTTTCAATTCCATCTACAATTCGCAGCCCAGTGACAAAATCGCGCAGCCATGATGCACGTTCAGATGCCTCAAAACACGCTACATATTCAGCTGCAAATGTGGACGGAGTAACGAGTGACTGTTTAGCACTTCTCCAAGAGACAGCTCCTCCAGCAAGCAGAAATATGTAGCCTGAAGTAGATTTTAAACTATCTTGGCATCCCGCATAGTCGGAGTCTGAATATCCAATGATCTCCAACTTATCCGACCTTCTGTATGTGAGCATGTGCTCTTTTGTTCTCTGTAGATACCGTAAGACTCGTTTGGCTGCTTTCCAATGATCCATTCCCGGATTACTCAGGTATCTGCCCAACATGCCAACAATGAATGCAATATCCGGACGCGTACAAACTTGAGCATACATCAGACTTCCTACTGCTGAGGCATAGGGAATCATCTCCATTTCCTTATGCTCAAATTTATTCTTAGGGCACTGTTCGAGACTAAACTTGTCTCCTTTAGCCACAGGGGTATCACCTGGTTTACAATTTTGCATGCCAAATCTCTTTAATATCTTTTCAATATAGGCCTTTTGTGATAATCCAAGAATACCTCGAGAGCGATCTCGATGTATCTGAATCCCTAATACAAAATTTGCATCACCAAGATCTTTCATCTCAAAATTCTTTCTCAGAAATTTCTTGGTATCATGCAACAAGCCCATATCGTTTGTGGCAAGCAATATGTCATCGACATATAAAACCAGAAAAATATGCTTACTCCCACTGAACTTGTGGTATACACAATCTTCAACAAGATTCATCTCGAAACCGAATGAGGTGATAACTTGATGAAATTTGTGATTCCACTGACGAGACGCCTGTTTAAGCCCATAGATGGATTTCTTTAATTTGCAGACCATAGACTTTGCATCACCAGACACAAAGTTTTCAGGTTGCACCATATAAATTGTCTCATCAATGTCACCATTGAGAAACGCAGTCTTAACATCCATCTGATGTAGCTCAAGATCAAAATATGCGACTAATGCCATTATAGTCCTGAAAGAGTCTTTCGATGAAACCGGAGAGAAAGTCTCTGTATAATCGATGCCTTCTTTCTGGGTGAAGCCTTTAGCAACAAGACGTGCCTTGTACCTTTCCACATTGCCCTTCGAATCCTTCTTGGTTTTAAATATCCATTTGCAACCAATGGGTTTCGCACCTTCAGGCAATTGGACAAGCTCCCATACGTCATTGTCGTTCATAGACTTCATCTCCTCATTCATGGCATCAATCCACTTTTGAGAGTTAGAACTTTCCATGGCTTGACGGAAGCTGATTGGATCAGCTTCAGTCATTCCAATGTCATCTTCATGTTCTTGGAGAAACACAAAATAATCGTCTGGAATTGCATTTCTCTTCTCTCTAGTGGATTTCCTTAATGGCATTGGTTCTTGAGGCTGTAGAGTTTGTTCAATGACATTGTCTTGATCTGGAGTTGCTTCTTGAGCAATGTCAGGTATAAAAGACTGTTCCTGAACATTGTCAATAGCAATTTGAGGAATATCAATATGCTCATCTTCAAAGACAAAGTCATTTATTCTTTCTTTCCCCGCAAACTCAACATCCTCAAAGAACCGCGCATTATTCGTCTCAAAAATAGCCTTAGTTGTGGGATCATAAAATTTGTAACCCCTGGATCTTTCAGAGTATCCAATAAAATAACAACTGATAGTCCTTGAGTCCAGTTTCTTTTCATTTGACCTATAAGGCCTTGCCTCAGCTGGACATCCCCAAATGTGCAAATGATTTAAGCTATGCTTTTTGCCTGTCCAAAGCTCATAAGGGGTCTTATCAGTTGCTTTAGTTGGAACTCTGTTGAGTATATATGCTGCGGTCTTTAATGCTTCTCCCCAGAGTGATTCAGGCAAGGTAGAATGACTAATCATACTTCTCACCATGTCTTTAAGCGTTTTGTTTCGTCTTTCAGCAACACCATTCATAGTGGGCGAACCCGGCATGGTGTACTGTGGGACGATACCGCATTCCTCTAGGAATTTCGCAAATGGTCCTGGACGTTGTTCACCTGATCCGTCATATCTACCATAGTATTCACCACCACGGTCAGATCTAACGCTTTTAATATGTTTGCCAAGCTGATTTTCAACTTCAGCCTTAAAATTTTTGAACACATCCAGTGATTGCGATTTTTCATGAATGAGATATATATAGCCATATCTTGAAAAGTCGTCTATGAACGTTATGAAATACTGTTGACCATTCCAAGAAGCTGTAGGGAATGGTCCACAAATATCAGTATGTATTAGTTCTAAGACGTCAAGTTTCCTGTTGGCTCCAAATCTCCTAACATTTGTTTGTTTCCCCTTTATACAATTCACACATACATCAAAATCTGAAAAATCAAGGGGATCGAGAATACCATCGGACACAAGTCTCTCTATTCTCCTTTTGGAGATGTGACCTAATCTCTTGTGCCACAATGTAGCTGAATTCTCGCTGGTTAATTTGCGCTTTTTACCAATTATATTAACATGCAAGGATTCATTATACGAAGCAATTGTATCTAGTAAATATAGATTATCGTAACCTGATAAAGAACCAGATCCAACCAATTTTGAATTATGAAAAAGACTAAATTTTCCATTTCCAAATGAACAACAATAACCAAATTTGTCCAAAGCTGAAATGGAAATCAAATTCCGTCTAAAAGACGGTACAATAAAAGTCTCATTCAAATCCAAATAAAAACCAGTTCTTAACAATAATCTAAAAGTTCCAATTGCTTCGACTTCCACCGTCTTGCCATCACCTACGTAGATGTATCTTTCACCATCACTTGGCTTTCGGCAATTCAGGCAACCTTGCACAGACACACTGATGTGAGTTGTTGCACCAGAATCTATCCACCACGTGTGTCTTGGCACTGAAGTCAAATTAACCTCTGAACAAACAAAATTAAGAAGCGTACCTTTCTTTGCACGCCAAGCGTGATAGTTGGTACACTGCTTCTTCTTATGCCCTGCAGCTCCACAAAAGAAACAACCATCATTATCCTTAGATGGTTCCTTATGTTGCTTCTTTTGTGTTGCCGTATCCGCAGCTTCCTTATTCTTTCTTTTCTTGTCTTTCCTTTTGTCCTTTGGCACAACGGCTAAGTGAGCACTTTCTGTCCTTTCTTGCTTCAATCTATCCTCTTCCTGAACACAGTGTGAGATGAGCTCATTCAGAGACCAAGTCTCTTTCTGACAGTTATAGCTCACCTTAAACTGGCTAAACTGTGGAGGAAGGGATATCAAAACCAGATGCACTAGAAAGTCCTCGGAGAGTTCCAGCTTAAGTGCTTTCAACTTTGAAGCAAGATGAGACATTTGCATAATGTACTCCCTGATGTTACCTTTTCCTTGGTACCTCATTGAAATCAGACTTGTCAAAAGTGTACCAATTTCAGCCTTTTCACTCTTGACAAATACTTTTTCAATTTCAGCTATAAATTCCTTAGCCGTTTTCACCTTATCAGACATAGTGCCCCTGAAAGTTTCTGGAATGGCTTTCTTCATGATCATCATACACATGCGATTTGATCTCTCCCACCTTCCCATCTCTTTCTTCTGTTCAGAAGTACTGTCATATGTAAGAGGTGGTGGAGAATCAACCCTTAACGCAAGGTCGAGATCCATGACTCCGAGAACTATATTGAGGTTCTCTTGCCACGATTTGAAGTTAGTGCCATTTAGCATAGGAATGGAATTGATGTTGGCAGTAATACTTGCAGGAGTAATTTCAGCTGAATCAGAGAACAATAACAAAATAAGCTCACATTAAATTTATACCAAAACTGAAAATAAATTTGAATAAAGGTAAATCCCATCTCAAGATACCGGGTACTCCATTAATATTTCATCTTTGGATAAAATATTAACTTGTAAGTGGTATCTTGTCGTAGTAATCAAACATTGATAATAAAATAACATGTCAAATAAAAAATCTTCCTTTGGGCCGATTTATTATTCACACGTAAACCAAAAAATCATCACATGTTTATTACCACAAAATGCACGTGTAATTCTGTCAAACATTTACCTTCCTTTGGGCCGATTAATATTTACATATTTTACACGCACCCAATTTTTTATATTTCAAAATGCATAAATCTCCACAAGAGAGGTCACTTTGGTGACATCTAGCTTCAATTTATTCATCTCAAAATATATACAACCATACCAATATCCAAATTTAAATTTATTGAAAGGAAAAGTATAAATTTCCAATACTAAAATAAATTATTGGTGGGCTCCAAACCAAATTAACCAAACATAAAAGACTGCCAGTACCTCTTTTTTTTTTTTTTTGAGTATTACAAAAAACTAAATCACTAATAATTACTCAAGAATAAAACCTTTCTGGCAGTAGATAAAGGAGGACAAAGCCTCCACGTTCAAACTTAATTGCCAAACCATGGCTTCAAGATTCCAGGAGCACAATCCTTTATTCCCTTTTTTTTTTTAATGCCAAATAAAAAGAAAATCACAAATACCTAATGGTTTCTTTCTCGCAGCGGGTAATGCAGCAACGTAAAGTAGTAGACAAAATTCATAATCAACTGTAGTTCTAGTTTAAATGTAAGAATTACAATTGTAGTTTTGTTACTAGTTTAACTTAAAACCTAATATGATGATAAAACATGAAATCCAAATAATTTATTCATGTCGTCTGATGACTCCATATGGCGGGATCTACATGTTAAACCATTAGCAGATTGAAACAATTTCACACTGGAATCTCTGATTATGCATACAAGAAACTGTGGCCGCCATATACCGTATACTTGGATTATGCCAAAAATATTCTCAATAATTTAACATAATAAAGGCTCTTGATACCACTTGTAAGAACCTAATTGTAGATTAAACTACATCTACCTCAGGATCTACTATGTCAAATCATCAAGAATTATAAACTGAAAGCGGAAGCGTACCTGGATCCATAGCAACTGATGCGGTTCTTCTTTTTCTTGGTTTTGGGTCTTCCAAATCTAGACGTGAGCCGTTTTCCCTATTCAACTGATGATGGGATATCAATTAATAAAACCTACGTCTGATTTGGGGACCATAACCCCTTTTTATACTAGAGTATAGTTTATGTAATTCTAGTTTAGCCCATCATTAAACTAGAATTACATCCGAGTATCTACACATAGGCCCCCACACTTTACGAGGTGTCTAAATAGGTCCACATAACTTAAACCTTAGTAGATCACGTTTAATCTGGACCAACTTTTTAATGATAGCAACTGACATTTAATTATTTATGAATTTATATATTTGCAAGTCCATATAATCTTACACGCCCAACTTACAAATATATTGCATTACATTTTTTTTGGCTTTAAGTATAATTTCTCGAAGTAATTTTATTACATTGCATCTCTTTAAATATAAAAGTTTATGCTTAAGGAAACGATACACTCCTACTTAAAAATTAAATCATTGTATAATATACATATCACTTATATTTGATAATTCGTCATTTACAACGTCTACTGTTGAAAAGGATTTATGTTCTTTTCACAATTGAATAAATGTACTACTCGTTTTAATAAAGAGAAAAGTGAAATACTATGATGAGATCACCCCCACCACAAAATATTAAAGACCCTTAAGGACAAAGGTTTAGTTTTCTTTTCTCCCACTCAAATAATTTTCAACTGTTCAAAAGCAGAAAAGTAAATCATTAAATACTAGGGAACTCGCAAAAAGATTTTCTAGAAGTATATTCCCTCCAAGGTCGAGAGGAAAACAATTCAAATATGTCCCTAAGCAATCACTTAGTAAAGAAGGATGTAGATAACTTCTACGACTCAAACGTGTAATTGCCCGCTCTCTTTTTCATGTAATTATCAACTCATATTTAATCTAAATATTTACTGATAATAATTCTTTAATGACACCGTTTTTTGCTTATCAAGGCCTTTATATATTAATTATGACCAAAAACTATTACAAAATGAGCTCTTTATTACCCTAAGAAGGGAAGAATCATAATCTAGTTTGGATAATACAAAAGAAACACTACTAAAAAAACTGTCTTTTTCGACCGATCGTGGTGGTCGACACAAATAAGGTCGAAAATAGCTCTTCGACCGAAAATTGGTCGAACCTCGAAGGACTATCGACCGAATTTCGGTCGAACAAACTTTCGACCGAAATTCGGTCGACAGGCTGGTAATTTTTTTTGACCAACTATCGACCGAAAGTCGGTCGAAAACCTGTAAAAACCTGCAACATAAAAGCTGAAAATAGCCCTACACCACCTGTAAATTCAGCAACACGCAGAAAAACCAGACAAAACACATTCATAAACGATATTCAAACAAGGCTAACAAAACCAAACAATAGAAAGGAGTCTTTCAACATTAGTTCAAGTGTTACAATAATCAAACAAACTTAACAAATAGTTTAAAGTTCAACAATCACTACTACTACTGGCTAGAACTCGAACTAGAGTCGGCATCAGATTGAGACGGCGAACGGTGGCGACGCCTACTCTTGCTCTTTCCCTTTTCCGAACTATCACGCTTTCCTTTGTCTTTTTTTTTTGTTAATGAGGATTTGTTGCATCATTTCGCGCATTTCTTGTTGATGAGCCTCATGTTGTAAGCGCATAGCTTCATTCTGTCTTTTCAGGTCTTCGATCTCCTGTTCCATCCGAGTCATTTTTTCAGGGGTTACATAGCTGGAAGGCGCAGTAGAACAGGAGCCCAGATAGTTCGATTTATGCTTGCTAGCTGAATACAGAGTTGCAAGGCCATAAGCGGACCCCTTCTTCACCCCTCCGACCGCTTCCAACCATAAATTGGTTTCTTGCTCGAGCGTTAGCGGTGCTGGGGTACTGCTTCTGCATTCACATTGTTGAGTCGCGGTCCAGTCCTCAACGGCCTTTGTTGCTCTTTCCTGAAAAACAGAAATATATCAACGGTACAAATATGAAGTTTAAAAGTTGAAGGATTGGCGCGACTTTAGTTTGAATTTAATTACTTACCCAGGTCTCTTGTGCGCGAGGCTCGACCCAGGCTTCTCCGCCCTTTTTATCTTTCTTGATATGGTGGATCTTGTGCATTTCAGAGAGTGGAATAGTCCGATTTTCTTGCTTTTCCTACAAATTAAAGAAGAGAACAAGTTAGATAAAAAATAAACTATTATAGTAATTCTTATAAATTAAATTACTTTACCAAGCGCATCTTCTGCGTCGCAGCGCTAACTGAGCCACCGGTATGCAGCGATCCACCCTTACTTGATGCCCGGGCTTTCTTCCCTTGTTCGCTCTTCTTCTGAAATTCGGGAGTATCCCAATATTGCTGCAGCTCTCTCCATTGATGATCATAGAGGAAGCCGGGCATTTTCCCTTTTTTGCGCGCATTATACATTGCGTTCTTGAATAAATCCCCGCATTTCTTGGGGAAGTTAGAACGGACTTTATAGTCCAGAGCCGGATGCCACTTACACTGAACCTGCAATATTCATCAAAATATTTTATTTAAACATAATCATTAAAAAAAACCTGCAATTGGTGATAAACCGTATGCATATTTATCACCTCAAAAGCTTGCATTATTCGTTGCTTTACTTGAGGGGGCACAGCGCCCCAGGATGGCCACGATTCTTTCCATTGAGATTTCATGCATTTCGTCACCACAGGAGTAGCATCAGTGTTGGGGCAAAAGCTACATAAAAAAACAGAAGGGTTAATAGAAATACTAACATTTAAAAACTTACTACTAAATAGATAAGAACTTCAAAAATACTATACTTACCTGTTATCCCCCTCGGGATAAATAATCAACCGCCCGTCTTCCCATGTGCCAGGCTCACCGATGTAATAGGGCGATCTCCGATCATAGTAAGGAATCTCCTGCTGTACCGAAGGGCAGGTAGGGCTAGATGGGTCGGAAGGCGACTGAGTCGACCCAGACGGACTAGTGGACTGTGTGGGATCGCCTAGTCTGGGAACGCCCTGGGATGGACCGGCCTGGGTCTCAGTCATGTCATAACTACTGAAGTTATGCCGCCAACCAGGATGGCCCTGAGACATGCCAGGTGGCCTGAAAAAATCTGGACTGTAACCTGTAGGTGCTCCTGTAGGAAGCGAATGCGGCACCTGAGACATGCCGGGTGGCCTGAAAAAGTCTGGACTGTATCCTGAAGGTGCTCCTTTAGGAAGGTGATGCGGCAACTGAGAGGTAGGAGTGTCCTGTGCCGGCTCACCTGAAGGCTCACCTTCCTTTTTCCTTCGACTAAACACTTTCTTCATACCTGTTGACACATTCACATTACTTAAGGAACAAGTAAATATGTAACATACTAGCACATTCATTGCACAAAAATAAAAACATTCATTGCACAAAAACAAGAATACAAATAACTTCTTATGTTTATAATTATATAAGTACATTAAACTAGCCTATTAAAAAAATAAAACATCAAAGTACAGATTGAGAAACAATATGTATGATTTTTTATAATATTTTACCATTTTTTTGCCCCAAACAAACAATATTTTTTAATAACACCCTATTAATTACTATTATCAAAGCAATTCAAACCAACAAAAGCTTATTTGTTTTAGACATAACATGTTCATCTTCTCAACAATACCAAGGCAACAACACATTCCAAACAAGACTACCAAACAATTCCAACAACTACAACAATCCCAAACAACACAAACCTAACTTTATAATAGCTAACAACACCAAACAAGTTCATCATCATCAGCAATAACTACAATAAAGTTTGCTAACTAATAATTAACTACCTATGCAACATTATAGGCCAAAGTTAAAAAATAATTAAATACATAATTAAATTCGGATTTAATAAAATAAAAAAAAACCTTACCTCGAGGTTGATTTATGTTCCAATAGAACCTACTAATGATTCCCCACTAGTTATATGCTTCAAAACTACAAAAAAAAAATGAGTTAAAAAGTTAGGGTTTAAGTTTTACAAAGTAATTAAAATAATCCTAAATTTAAGAATTTACCTTGAATTTCTTGTTATAGGTAGTGTGTAGGAGGGTAGAATGTGTTTGATTTTTGATTTTGGGGGTGGGTTATGGTGGTTTTCGGGTTTTTCACGTTTGGGGAGTGTTTTAGAGGGTTTTTGATAATTGGGGAAGAAGATAGAAATGGAGGAGAGGGGCGTTGCTGAAAAATATAACGGGTGGTCCGACCGACCTATCGACCGAGTGTAAAAATATTTTTTGTTCGACCGAAAATCGGTCGAAATAGCTGTTCGACCGATTTTCGGTCGAACACTGATAGTCGAAAAATACAGTTTTTTTAGTAGTGAAAACGCTAAATTAAATGTAATATGTAGAGTAGTCTACGAAGCATTATATTATTACAATCAAATATTGATAGTAAGTCCGCCACATAGTTTGCTTCTCTCTATATATTTGTCTGGCTTCTTCACATCCTAATTAATTCGGTTAGTAAAAATCTACAATCAGTTAGAAGACTAAAGTGAATATATATGATTTGGACCATGTATGTAGCATATGGAGAACATTGTGTAGAAACATGTGTGATGCAATGCATGGACGTTCATGTGTGAACTTCTTACCCCAAAGTCATTTCTTGTACTGAGTATAAGGATGTATAAGAAATAGGAATTTACTCGTAAGAACAAGCTAGTTGAAATTGAAAAAAATAAATGGTGGTCTCCTAAAGTCTGGTACAACGGTTTTCGTGGAAAGATGATTTTCTTTTGTCTAATTGCAACTTCTTTAAGTGATACTCCACCAGTTTAAAAAATATTGATAAACATATTTTTTTAGTCCGTTTAAAAAAGAATGATTTCTTTCTAAATTTGAAAATAAACTTTCACTTTTACCTTTAATGAGATGATATGCAGCCACACACATATCTATAACTTATTTTATACCAAAAATTTCAAAAATCTTCCATTTTTTATTAAGTTCCGTGCAAAATCAAATTGGTTCATCCGTTTTTATACGGAAGGAATAGTATATGATAAGATAATCATATTTTCGTCAGTCGACATGCCTCATTTGTAATGATGAAAAGTAAAATACCTTTGTTTTCCTTAGATATCGGCTTACGTCCCGTACGGCTTGTCATATTGATTTCCTATTTTCATATTAAAAGACAAAAATATGACTAAGAATTCTTTCCATATATCCAACTTAATGCCCCAAAAACCCATTTGTTTACATGCAACAATTACCACTCATTCTTAATAATCGTTGTCGTAATATACTCAAAATACTTGATAAAAGTATATAGCTGTTAGAAAGCCGCATTCATTTGACAAATAAGCATACATGTGATTGTGTGTGTAGCTAATATATACGTTGCATATATCCTTGAAAGTGCAACCACATATTTGGAAGATTCGAAACATTTGCAATCAGAAACGAATGTAAGATTTGAATATCATAAATTTGAGTTCAAATATATCCCGCATTCCATTTAATTTATTGTATTTCAAATCAGTGCTTATTAAATGGACCTTTAACACATACACCGTGTCCAAGTCAAAACTACTAAGTCCGATTGAATCCATAACTAATACAATAGATCCGCCTTTGGGTGCAACACATTTTTGAAGGACTAAAGCAACATATAACCATATAAGTGTGTAGAGGTAATCATAATTATACCAAAATATTTTTATATATTTGTTAAGCCATTCGATATTTTACTAATTTGATTAATTTTGGAGCCTCAAACTCTTATTATGGTCTATGCTCGACTTCTTCAATGTTTGCTCCCAACCTTTAATTTTTCTTTCAAGTTGCGCGACTAAGTCGAGCTAGCTATCACAAATACTATTAAAAATTATTTAGTATATCATTCTGACCATGTGACCAACTCAATATCCAATTATAATGTATTTTTATTTAATTTATCATTCTTACCATGTGACCAAATCAATATGAAAAATAATGTACATGTGTGTACAAGGGCGTATCTACTCACGGGTTACCGGTGTCATCCGACACCACTAAATAAATTTTTTTGTTAAATATGTATATAAAATATTAAGTAAAAGCAGAAAATTGCCTATAAAAATAGAAAATGACACCACGAAAATAAAAGGAATAGTAGTTAAGTTGGTATAAGCACATGCATTTTAATTGCGGAGTCCAGGTTTCAAATCCCAGCAGTGGCAGCACCATACTTAAATTATTTTTAAGCTATATTCCGACACCACTAACAAAAATTTCTGCGTACGCCACTGTGTGTGTATAACACCCATCAAATCTATTCAATTATATCAATGCGAAAAGCTTAAGCAGCGTAATCGTATGATAGCCATAGGATAAATACTTTATCGCACTTGATTCATATGTTCAGACCCATCATATAATTAAGTGATAAAAATATATGTACCATATCATGCATTTGTTATAACACGGAGTTCCCATTTACACTGGACCTCACCCTCAAGCAGGGGGATGTAGGGTTTTTCTTATACGAGTTTCGGTGCATTATTTTTGTCTAAACTTTGTTTATGTGTTAATAAAAAATTCACTAAATATATTTATAAATTAAATTCGAAACTCAGCTACTTGCAGTTGATATCGTCGTTTTAAACTTAAACCCATAAAATTTAAATCTCGAATAAGTTAGAAGAAAGAAGGTACATCGTTCCTTTTTTCTTTTAGAAAGGAAAATAAGTGTTCAACGGGAGATAAGAGCGTTTCTATTTATAAAAATTAAATTAAATACACAACGAACTGGGCCGTAGATATATGAATATTTCAAACTCTTGTTACACAAGGCACGTGATAGAATGGGAATCGGACCCTTCAATCATTTTCCAAGAAAGCAGCATTTCCAACCAAAATAATTAAAACTATACTCTCGTAAACGCAAAAATGTTTGAATTAGCTTAGATTATGTTAACTTTCCTCATTAGAGAGAAATTATTCAATTAAGTTGACCTTTAAGAGTCGTTATTCCACAGTAATCCACGTGCACGTGTCACAAATGTGTCCATTGCTGACTCCCAAAGTCCAAGCTCCTCTCCTCAACCCACATTTCTCTAATGATAATTCATAATTTTAATTTGATGAATTCTAACTTTAAGATATTATCATTAAATTTATTACACTTTAAAAGTATGAGTTCAAAAATTCAATATTGCATGTCAAAATTGTTGGGTTCGCAAAAGCACATAGTTAAAAAAAATGAGCTAAAAAAGAGCATCTATTATACTACTATCATCATGTTATAAAAACATGTCATATATTAATTAATTGGAGACATATAGTAATTGGATTTGTGTAAATAATTAATGAGAGGGTTTTTTTTTTAAGGAAATGATCACCCATGACTAGCAGCTATAATTTGAACGATAAGAAAACGGTCCTATAAAAAATTTTCTTATTCCGTAAGTTTTATTTATTGATATATCTCATATTATTTGATACTCCCTCCGCTCCATAAAAGATGTATGTTTCGAATTTTGAGAGTCAAACTCTCTCATTTTGATCACGAATTTGGGCATATAATTTTAAGTTTTTTAAAATAATATTCATATATTTAGAAACTACTATAAAAAGTATTATAAATCACAATAATTAATAATTTAAAGTATTTAAAAGAAATATGAAAACATTACCATTAAATTATTTGACTCTTTAAACCAGAATCATGACATTCATTGTGGAATAGAGAGAGTATTACCAATCTCTTTGTGAAATGTGTCATAAAACTGAAAGAAATATTCGTAATACTCAGTCCATAAACCAATCACGCGTAAACATTTACCATTTCATTATTCTCTCTTTATATATATATATATATCCCCTGAACTCCATGAAAATCTATTACTCTATATATAAAGCTTCAAAACAAAAACTGAACTCTTCATTTTTAATTTATTCAAAATTACACCCCATATAACTCAACAATTTTACAATACACGTGAACTCACTAACGATGCCAAGAACTGGGAGGATGAGAGAACTTTGTTGTTCTCCTAAAAGTTCAACAACTGATACTTCTCCATCTCCTTCACTATTCTCTTCCCCTTCACGTTTCAGCTTTTCGCCTTCGCGGCCAAGTTTTTCTGATTCAGTAATGAATCGAGCGCTAGGAATGGCGGAGGCGATGATCCTGAAATGGGACCCCGATACCACAACTTTTGCTAGAGTAACTTCTATGTTCTATGAGAATAGAAAAGAAGCTAAGGATTTCATAAAGTGTGTGTATAATTTACAAAAAGCCATGCAGTTTCATACAACTGAGAATTCAAAATCCGATAAGCTTATTCGTGCTCAATCTCTAATGCAAGTCGCAATGAAACGACTTCAGAAGGAATTTTATCAGATTTTATCAATGAATAGAGCACATTTGGATCCTGAATCTATAACAACTGTATCTTCTCGTACCTCGGCTCGTTCGAGTACTTCTGAATTCGATGATGAGGATGAGGATGAAGGTCGTATAATTGAGGATCTTTCAAATGTTGTAATGGCGGATCTGCGATTAATAGCAGAGTGCATGATATCCTCTGGCTATACAAAAGAGTGTTTGAAGATTTACAAAGTTATACGTAAATCGATTATTGATGAAGCGATTTACAGACTCGGAGTTGAGAAATTGAGTTCTTCACAAGTTCATAAAATGGATTGGGAAGTTATGGATATGAAGATTAAGGATTGGCTAAATGCTGTAAATGTAGCTATGAAAACATTATTCAACGGAGAGAGAATTCTCTGCGATCACGTCTTTGTATCCAATGATACAATAAGAGAGTCGTGTTTTACTGAAATTACAAATAATGGAGCGATGACTCTGTTTAGTTTTCCAGAAAATGTGGCTAAGAATTGTAAAAAATCGCCGGAAAATGTTTTTCGTTTGCTTGATATGTATACCGCAATCGTGGAGCACTGGCTAGATATTGAAATTATTTTCTCTTCTGAGTCAGAATCTGTTATCCGGTCTCAAGCATTGGCCTCGCTTAACAAGCTTGGTGAGTCTATCAGGATGGCGTTAGCTGAGTTTGACGCCGTTCTACAAAAGGAGTCGTCAAAAACGACAGTGGCCGGAGGCGGAATTCACCATCTCACCATTGATGTTATGACTTACATCAGTTTACTTGCTGATTACAGCAATGTACTCTCAAACATCCTTGCCGAAGCTCCTCTGCCTTCGACAAGGTTTTCTTTGCCGGAATCATACTTTGGCGTGGATGATTCCAGCGAGTCTCCAGCACCAGAGATTTCACTGTGGATCGCTTGGTGGATTCTCGTGCTTTTATGTAAACTCGATGGCAAAGCGAAGCACTACAAGGATGTATCCCTGGCCTACCTATTTTTAGCAAACAATCTCCAATATGTTGTTGTAAAAGTTCGTTCGTCGAATCTCAAGTACTTGCTAGGTGAAAATTGGTTATTAAAACATGAGGAGAAAATCAAACGGTTCGCGTCGAACTATGAACGGCTAGGATGGAGCCACGTGTTAGAGTCCCTCCCACGAGAGCCAAATGCCACAATGACTCCTCAACAAGTGAAGGAGATTTTCAAGAAATTTAATTCGTCGTTTGAGGAAGCTCAGCGGAAGCATTCTGTGTATGTTGTACCTGATAGTAAACTGCGGGATGAATTGAAAGAGTCGATTGCTAGTAAAGTAATTCCAGTGTATAGAGAGTTTTACAATGTGCATAAACTTACAGTGACAAGAGAAAGATATTCTAGTTATGTAGTTAGATTTTCTCCTGAGGATATAGGGCATTACTTATCTAATTTATTTTTTGAACTGACTGAATATTCAGATAGTTCTTCATCATCATTTGAGTTTTCTCCATCTCGCACGATGGCAATAAATAAATAAGAAAAAAAGCAGTTACATTGCACTTATGTGTTTTTCTTGTTATCTCATGTAATTGTATATGTTGTACAATGTACAGTACATCAAGATCACATGTACAAATGATGAATATTTCACAGGTGCTGATAATTTATTTTGCTTGTCCATGAAGAAGCAATTAGGTTTTAGAAATTGATCAATTATAGTACTGTTTTGCTCATATTAGTTTCCTTGCTGAGATGGAAAGCTAACGAATAAGTACAATAATATTGTATTGGGTGGAAAATTACTTAATTACCTGGTGCCTCGGACACATGGCTCGAGGGGTGTTTATATCAAGACACAAGGTAAGTTTATTGCACGAGAAGTTTGGTTCTCGAGGTGAATCACTACAAGAAAATGCATCTATAGCTACAAAATACATCGTAGCTAAACATGAAAATATTCGTGGCTAAACACTTTAGCCACAATATTTTTCTTCCGTAGCATTCGTAGTTAAATGTGGGGTGACTAAAAGTCAGCTACAAACTTTACATGTCGCGTGGCTAAGAACTAATACTTATTGCCACAATTTTTTCTTAAGTGTTAGCTATAATGATAAAACCTTTTGCCACGAAAAGTGTACGTATAGCAAATAATTTTTTAATTTGCCACGAAAATTTTACTTATAACAGATGATTTTATTGTTTTGCCACGACAAATTAAATCTATAGATATTGCCACAAGCTCTTATATTATAGCAAAAAATTTTACTTTATCATAGTAAAATATAATTTCAAAATTGTTTTTACACATTTCAGACTATATTAACACACCCAAATTGGTTGATACATGAAGGGGGGTATTTATTATTATATGAATTACTAATCACTAATTAACAAACACATGACAAATTAAAGTGAATTCACCACAATCACCAGTCAGCACACTTACTCATATACCTGCACGCAATTCAAGAAGTGAGCACCAACCATTGCTTTATAAGTACCTAGTATTTGCTGTTTTGTCCCGATGTGGGAGTATTGATTTCAATTGGCTACTACCCAAGTAAAACTCTTTCCAAATGTAATTTTGGACATACTATATGAGATATACTTAATTAAAATATGTATCTTTCAAACAACATACTATAATTAAGTTACATTATTTCATAAACATATTCCTTTCACTTTATTTGTAACAATTTGAATTTCGATAGCCAAACTTCTTGACTTTGAGTATAAATTTGAACACAGATTTTTGAAGTCATTTGAAATAAAATGTATATATATTAAAACTACAATAAAAAATAATATATGTCACAATAATTAACAATTTAAAATATTTAAAAAACATATAAAAATATGTTAAATAAAAACTCATTTCACCATCAAAATCTGAATAATGCCAAATAAAACAGAACATATGGAGGAATAATTAAATCATATATAATAGATAACTTAAAATTTATTTTATTTATTTAGTACATACATTATAGACATCTAATGAATGAGACAATTCACATCAATAATAAACGTAGAGTTATATATACACACAAATAAAATTAGTTATATAATGTAATAGTTCACTTTAATTAATTTTTCAAAATATTATAAGACACATAAAACGATCATAGGCAAATAAATCTTGAAATTTGAACTGTGCCTAAACAAAGTAAAACGTTGGGAATGATAATATATATATACACACACATACATAATTAGCTATACAATGTAACAACAACCACAAAAACAACAACACCAACAACAACGACGATGACGACAAGAAGAAGAAGAAGAAGAAGAAGAAGAAGAAGATAGGAAGGGTGGGTTGTATGCAGACGTTATTCTTACGGTCTCTACCTTGTCTAAGGTAGAAAGACTGTCTGTGATAGACCCTAGCTTGGCTCAAGAAATTAAAAAAATAGGTGGAAATATAAATTAAGATGGAATGTAACAATAAATACGCTTATAATAATTTAAAATATATATAATAGTTAGTCATTGACACATTAATTTAATATCATAACATTACTTATTGAATTTTACATACTAAATCATATATTTGGATCAAAATGATTAAAATAAAATAACATAAAATATGAGTTTAAGTGCAATATGTTAAGTTATACTCTTTTAAGGTGACAAGTATACAAATGTTCTATTATTGGAGATTATATTTTATAATTTTAATATTTTTTTGTTATTCAATACTTAATAAATTCATTAACTTATATTTAACTACTATGTCATTTTGTCATGACAAATAATTCTAGAGATTAAGCCAATTGTTTTCACTAATTTTTAATAATTTGAGCAAAATATACATTAACCTAGTTACAGTATTTGTTTCAAATAATTTAGGGGTATTGCTATTACAACTCAACCGTGTGGCAAGAGCCTGTGATTAGTTACAAAATTTTATTATAGCAATAACTTCGTGGCTATTAAGCTATCTATTGCCACAGGTATTACAGAAGTTGAATAAAACATATTTGTTGAGCTACAATTTTTTGTTTTATGTGATTTATTGTGGCTAAAATGTGCCTATTGCTACACTAATTTTACACACATAGCTAAAGCTTATTATTAGCTATAAAATTTTATTGTAGTAATTAATTGCAGTTATACTTTGTCCAATTCCGTCTTACCAAACAAGACTGACTTCTTACCAACCCGCGAAGGGGTTGCCACAAATTTTTATAACTTGAAGCAAGATATTGGTGTAGCTCCAGTATTTTGTTACAAATAATTTGTTGTGGCTAGAATATTACTATTGCCACGTTAACTTAAAATGCGTGGCAAATAGATATGTTTAGCCATAAAATCTTATTATAGCAATATGTTTGTAGCTATTTAGGTAATTCTTGCCACAAAAGTTAGCAAATGTAACAAAAATAAGGTATTAGCTTTGCCAATATGACAGTCGTGGCAAAGAAATTTTACGAAATTGTAAATAGCCACGACACCTTAATTTTTATAGTTGTTGCTAGGCATTAGCCACAATATTCATATTTGTAGCCAATAATCCGTAGCTATAGATGCATAATGTTGTAGTGAATCCCCGAGATCGAGGTTTTGAAGTATGCTTTGAGGAAATCATCCTTCGGCAGAAGAAAGTTCATTTCCCCGAGCAAGCTGCTTAAGCCTCGGGAGAAATAGTTACATTTCAGAAGAAGAGAGGTTTTATAATGGTCGCACATTAATTCGACATTTAATGGGATGATCATGGGAGAGCCATAATCAGAGCGTGGGAAGTGGCTAGTTATTGCGTAATTAATGCCTTAATTACCACTGTACTCAGTAAAGCTATAAATAATGCTTTGTAATCCACATGAGGATCATCCAAAAATACAGACTACAATTTTACTTTTTTAATGTTCTTCTTTTTTCATCTTTGTCGCTTATTTCCTTGAATTAATTCGTAACTTTGATACGATAAATTGCTTGTTAACCGCGTTACAAATTCGATTGATTGACCTAACCTGATTTAGGCCAATACAAATTGAAACCGTTTGTGGGGAATAAGCAATAGCATTTGTTCCAAAGTTGCACGTCATATTTTTCGTATCTTCTCCATCGATTTTCATCAATGGATGACAACATCGATAACACAGTTGAACAGATTGGAGATGGAACCTTTGTTCCTAATCCAGATGATGGTATGCAGGTTCCTTCAATCCAACCAGGTAATAGAACTCTAAATCCACCAGTTGGTGTAACCCCACCAATTCCACCAGGTGTTAGAACGCCACTTTTACCACCGATTGATCCCTCTTCATCGGGGTCAAATGACTCATTCCAATCCAATGTTATAAATACTTTACAACAATTGCAGGGGCAGTTTGATATGCATGTAGGCTTCAACACCGAGTTTCGAAACTCGCTGCAAGCTCTCTCTGGGAACACGAGGAACAATACGATTTCCACCGATACTCCACTTACAGTTCCCAATGGAGGCATCTCGAACTTTACTCCTAAGGGCGCAATAATAAGGGGACTTCCAAATAGAGCTGCATCTACAGGCTCGGGGACTGCCCTCGATCGGCACTCAGCCTTTTGGAATTGCCCCTACAGTGGCGGAAACAAGCGTCTTGTTAGACCTAGAGAAATGGAAGAAAGATTTCAAAGCCCAATTTAAAAAAAGGCTCGAAAATGTTTCCGGGGTTAGAAAGGCTCAACAAGTCTTGAATATTGAGATATGCAGGCAGCAACCTTTTAAGCCCGAAACTGCACCTGCCCCCATACCAAAACACTTCAAGTTTCGGATCTTGAAGAGGTATGATGGGACTACTGACCCCGCTGACCATGTCGCCGAATACATGGCCATGGTCAAGAGTAATGATTTGACCCCTATAGAAAATGAGTCGATGTTCTTGAAGAAATTCAGGGACACCCTTGAGAAAGGGGTACTTCGGTGGTACATGCACCTCCCTTTTGAGTCAATCTCAAGCTTTGATGAGTTAGCTGATTTGTTCATCAAAGCACATACGAAGGCTTAGAAAATCCTCAAGCGGAAGGAGGATGTGTTTGAAATCAAACAGCGGTATAGGGAGCCCATCAAAGAGTTCCTCGAGCATATTCAGGCAGAAAGAATGGAATTACCAACTATGGATGACAACTTGGCAATCATGCTATTTGAAAGAAACATTAACACTAGCAATTCTGAGGCTGCCGCCGAGATGAAAAGAGACCTCTAACAGTGGCAGGCTCGAACCTGGGACGAATTGCATGATAGGAAAACTGCCAGGATTAGGCTCGAGGAAGCAGATGGGGTCATCGGGCCAGTACAATGCTTATAGAAATCGATCTAAGTCTTCTCGATGCACCGATGCACTATGAGGAAACTCAAAGGGTCAGTACGACCCCTATATCTCTCAAAAGCAGTATGTAAGTCAGCAGCTCAGAGCCCAGCATGTGAGCCAAAGGCTCTGGAGGAAGGTCGGAGTGAACGCCAATCAGAAGAATTCAGTGGGCCCATATTTAGTGTCCAAGGAGAAGGATCGTCCTCGTATCCCTAACTATAATTTCAATATGTCCACCACGAAATTAGTAAATACGTTGAAAGGGATGACTGACCAAGGGGTTTGGTTACCAAAGGATATGAGAACGCCCCTAGGGAAGCGAGATCATAATTTGCATTGTGAGTTCCATGCTGATTATGGACATGCTACCGAGGACTGCAAGGCACTTCACATTGAAGTCGCTCATCTTCTGAAAAGGGGGATGTTGAGAGAGTTTCTCACTGACAAAGGGAAATAAAATTTTGCTAAGAATAGGGGAGATGAACAACTGCCGAGGGCTCCATCCCCTAAGAGAGTCGTGAATGTGATAACAGGAGGATCGGAGGTGAATGGCGTCAACTTCGCCGTTGCAAAGAAATTTGCAAAAAATTCTCAATTACCATGGAGAAAAGGACTCGAACATGTGGTTCGGGTGAAGAAATAATTTTTAATAAAGATGATTGTGATGGGATGATGTTTCCCCAACATGATGCCTTGGTGATCATTTTGAGGATCAATGACTCAGATGTTAAGTGGGTCTTGATCGACTCCGGCAGCTCGGTGATTATTATCAGCTACGGGATTGTGAAGAAGATGTGGTTGAAAGACCTTGTCGTCCCGAAGGCGACCATATTGATAGGGTTTAATAACTCCACGGAGAAGACGTTAGGTGAGATCACTGTCACTACTTTTGCCGAGAGGGTTGATAAGAATATGGTGTTTCATGTAATGTTCGAGGACATGGCCTAGAACGTTATCCTCGGAAGGCCTTAGATTCATAAGATGGAAGCTGTGCTATCTACCTTATATCAAGTTATCAAATTCCCTACTTCGTGGGGAATACGTGCAATCCAAGGCAAGCAGCGAGTAGCTAGGGAATGCTACTCAGTTTCTATAAAGAATGGAGTCGTCCCGAGCGGGCCATCAAGATAGCAATTAACTTGCTCGGGGTCTGGCGAAGAGGAGAGTTAGGTTATTAAAGTGGACTCTCAGAAAGAGGTGGAGAAGATCTTGATGTACATCCAAGAGCCTCAGAAGCAGAAGGCCTAGGACTCAACTATTGAAAAGTTAGAATCCTTCACCTTGTCGAAGGAATTCCCAGAAAAGAAGGTGTTTGTGGGCTCAAAACTGGACCCAGAGTAAAAAAAGGCCATGACTAAGCTATTAAAAGCTAATGATGATTGCTTCGCTTGGTCTCATGCATATATGGTTGAAATTGATTCTAAAATAATGATGCACAAGCTAAAGAGGTGAAGTATACTGATTGGCTCGCTAATGTAGTGGTGGTGCCAAAGAATAATGGCAAGTGGAGAATGTGTGTGGATTATACTGATCTGAAAAAAGCTTGGCCCAATGATTTTTGCCCACTACCTCAAATAGATAGGTTGATAGACTTCATGGCTGGACACAAGTTATTAACCTTCTTGTATGCTATTCGAGGTATAACCAAATTTTGATGGATCTAAGTAATGAGGAAAAAACTTCTTTCATCACAGATCAGGGTACATATTGTTATAACATGATGCCATTTGGCCTCAAAAATGCCGGGGAACGTATCAAAGGCTAGTATGTCAAATATTCAGAGATTATATTGGAAAAATAGTGGAGGCATACATAGAAAACATGCTAGTGAAATCGGTTCGAATGAAGGATCATTTGAATTATTTGAGGGGAGCCTTTGCTTTTTTGAAACAGTATAGTATGAAGCTAAACCCCAAAAAGTGTGCTTTTGGGATCGGCTCAAATTTTTTTTTTGGATTCATTGTCTCCGAGCGAGGCATTGAGGCGAATCCTGAGAAGATTAAAGCTATTAAGGAAATTCCTGAGGTACTCGCAGGACCTAAGGAAGTTCAACATTTAATTGGCTAAATCACTGCCTTAAGCAGATTTATCTCGAGGTCTTCCGAGCGGTGCCACAAGTTTTTCTCTATCTTGAAGAAAAATACCGACTTCGAATGGACGTTGAAATGCAAAGAAGCGTTGAAATAATTAAAATGATATTTGGCTAACGCACTGTTGCTTGCCAAGCCAAAGGATGGGGAGATATTGTTGATTTACCTCGCTGTGTCTGGGGTAGCGGTTAGTGGAGTCTTGGTTCGAGAAGATGATAGGAAACAACAACCCTTATATTATGTAGGCAAGACTTTCCTTGACGCTGAGACAAGGTAACCCCATTTAGAAAAATTGCACTTGCCTTGGTTGTAGCTGCTCGTAAACTTCGGCCTTATTTTCAATATCATCATATAGTCGTAGTTACCACTTTCCCCTTGATGAGTATATTACATAAGCCTGAGTTGTCGGGGAGGTTATCTAAATGGGCAATTGAGCTAAGTGAGTATGACATTGTATATCAACCTCGAACAGCGATAAAATCTTAAGTGTTAGCTGACTTCGTGGCTGACTTCAGTGCTAAGATACTCCCCGAGGCAGAAATGGAGAATTTGATATCTAGAGAGCCAACCCCCGGGGTGTGGATACTGTATACTGATGGGGCCACTAATTTCAACGGTAGGAGGCTCAGAATAGTGTTGGTGGCTCCTACGGGGGAAAAGTTGAGGCATACCATGCAGATCAAATAGTTAACTAACAATGAGGCTAAATACGGGGCAGCTATAGCGGGTCTGAAACTAGCCAAGGAAATAGGAGCAGAAAAGGTTGAGTTGAGATGTGATTCACAGCTAGTGGTGAATCAAGTGCTTGGAGAGTATATGGCTTGGGAGCCTAGGATGAAGCAATTCGTGGCTCCAGTACAAGAGGCCTTGGCTGCCTTCCAAGAATGGAAAGGTAAAAAAAATCTCTCGAGAAGAGAATATCGAGGCAGATGCCTTGGCTAATTTAGGCTCCGCCATCGAAGAATAGGACTCGGGGTCTGACTCAATTATTCGAATGCTCACATCTGCGGTAGGAAAATTAAAGTTGGAAGTGAACTCGGTAAGCAATACCTAGGATTGGCACACCAAGTTCATCTCATATTTAGATCTTGGGTTTTTACCAGCTGATAAGAAAGAAGCTAAAAAACTAAGAAAGCAAATGATCCCCTACTTGATGATTCAAGGGAAATTATACAAAAATCTCTACTGCGGCCTAATGTTCAAATGCTTAGGCCTAGGAGAAATTGAATACATCATGAGGGAGGTGCACAAGGGCGAATGTGGTAATCATTTAGGCGGTAAGACCCTGGTGTGAAAACTCATCCGAGCAGGGTTTATTGGCCGAAAATGAGTGAGGATGCTAGGTTGTTTGTAAGAAAATGTGATAAATGCCAAATGCATGCTTCAATGATTCATCAACAAGCCAAACCACTGCATTCGGTTGTCTCGACTTGGCCTGTCATGAAGTGGGGGATAGATATTGTTGGCCTATTTCCCAAGGCAAAAGGCGGTGTTTGATTTATCCTTGTGATTACCGACTATTTCACCAAGTGGATCAAAGCAAGATCTTTTGCTAAGATTAGGCAAAAGGAAGTTACCAGTTGTGTCAATGAGGGAGACACTGTTTTACCTTCCTCTAGACATGGTTAGAATTATTAGCTGGAATGTACGAGGCCTAAATGGCCTCAATAAGTAGAAGAAGGTGACACTCCTCTGCAATGACAAGGCAGTTGGCTTGATTGGACTGCTGGAAACAAAGTTGAAAGAGAAGATGGTAGATACTGTGATTAAAAGAATATTACCATGATGGAATTTTGTGCATAACTTAAGGGAGCACTACAATAGTAGGGTGGTAGTATGTTGGAAACCAGACCTTTATGATGTAGTACCACTAAGTTATATAGATCAACAAATTACTTGTAAGGTGAAATTTATACCAAAGAACTGTAAGTTTTGGATGACTTTTGTATATGCTCATAGCACTAAAGATGAGAGAATGGGGTTGTGGAATAGCCTGAGGGCTCTGAAAAAATCATGCGATGGCCCTTGGGGTATAATGGGAAACTTCAATGATATTCTTAAAATAGAGGACATAATAGGGGCAACCCAGTGTCCGTAAGTGATATTTTAGATTTTAGTAATTGTACTGAAGAATGTGGGTTAATGGAACTACCAAACAATGGAGCTAGATACTCATAGAATGATAGGCAGAGAGAAGAGAGGGTATACTCAAAGATTGACTGGATGTTCATCAATGAAAAGTGGCTTGAGAAGATGATGGAATGTATAGCTAGCTACCTGCCTGAAGGAATTAGTGATCATCGACCCATTCTGATTAGTAGTTTAGAGAGCACATACAAGGAAATGAAGGCTTTCAAGTTCTGTAATGCTTGGATAACACACCCAGAGTTTAAAACAATAGTAGAAGAATGATGGAGAACAAGAGTACAAGGCTGCTATATGTACCAAGTTATGCAGAGGTTGAAGATGTTAAAGCACAAACTCATAAAGCTTCATTATAAGGCTTTCACACATGTGGTTGAGGAAGCTAACTTAGCAAGAAGCCAATTACACTAGGTACATAAACTTTTACACTTAGTACCTGAGAATAGAGAGCTGCAAAATGATGAAAAAGAGCAGTATCAGAAGAACAAAAATGCCTCACTTGCAGCTGAGCTTTTCCTTCAGCAGAGTAGTAAGGTCACCTGGATACAATTAGGTGATGAAAATAACAGATACTTCCATGCTGTTCTAAGGCTTAAGAAGCGACAACAAATGGTGATACAAGTAGAAGATAAAGATGGACAGTTCTGTCAGTAATAAAAAGAAGTAGCCGAGGCTTTTGTGAAGTACTACAACAACCTATTAGAGAGATGTTCTGGAAATTAAGTGAAGGCATTTGCAGGATTCATAGCTCGAGGGAGTACACTGAAATTGGAGAGGCAAATGGAGCTGATGCATGTGTATAAGGAAGTAGATGTCAAGCAGGCACTCTTCTCAATATCATCCATCAAAAGTCCAGGACCTGATGGCTTTGGGAGTGAGTTCTTCAAGACCTGCTGGGGAATTGTGGGTGCAGATGTGACAAAAGTAGTGGTTGATTTTTTCCAGTCAGGTAAGCTACTAAAATAGCTGAACACAACTATCATTGCACTTATTTCAAAAGTGAGTGCACCAAGTAGTGTAACTCAATTTAGACATCTATCATGTTGTAATATTTTATATAAATGTATTTCAAATATGATATGCATGAGGTTGAAAGTACCTGTCTCAGACCTGGTGGCCCAGAATCAAGAAGCATTTGTACAGAATAAGTCATTGACACACAATGTCCTAATCTGCCATGACATTCTTAGGCACTATAATAGAGCCAATGCATCACAAAGATGCATGATGAAAATTGACTTTAAAAAGGCCTATGATATAGTGAGATGGGATTTTTTTGGAGCAGGTATTGAGGGGATATGGATTTCTTGACAAATTTGTCAAGCTAGTGATTATTATGTATGTCATTACCCATGTTCTCTGTAAGGGTGAATGGTGAAAGTTGTGGTTTCTTTCCTGAAAAAAGAGGTTTAAGGCAAAGGGATCCAATGTCCCTCTTGCTATTTTTTTTGGCTACGGAGTATTTCTCTAGAGTTATGACAGCTGTGTGGGAACTCCCAGACTTCAGGTTTCACCCTATGTGCAAACAGACAAAGTTAAATCATCTGATCTTTGTAGATGACTTAATAATTTTCTGTAAAAGGGACTTGAAGTCAGTAAATAGAGTAATGGAGGCACTACAACACTTCACAGATGTGTCTGGGCTGATTTCCAACCTGGATAAATCAAGCATATTCATTGCTTGTGTGACTGAGAGTGTCAAAGAGATGCTGTTAAGAAGAACTGGTTTCCAATTGAGTAAATCTCAATCAGATACTTGGGATTGCCATTATTAATAAGGAAATGGAATAAAGTTGATGGTCATCAACTAGTTGACAAAATAACAACCAGAATTAGGATGGCATATGCAAAAAATCTCTCTTATACAGGAAGATTACGGGTTATCAACTCTGTCTTATTCTCTGTATATAATTTTTGGAGTGCAGTGTTCATACTACCAAAGAGTATTAAAGGAGATAGATTGTAGGTGTAGAGCATACATATAGGGATCAACATAGGAAACAAGGAAAGTTATGTTGGTGGCTTCGGATTTTGTTTGTACCAATGAAGTGTTGGGGCTGAACATCAGAAGTTGTCAACTGTAGAATGTGGTAGCTATAGAGAAGTTACTATGGCAGCTTACAAATGAGAAAGATGTGTTGTGGGTTAGATGGATCCATGGGGTGTATATGAAAAGGGAGGAAAGAATTTGGGCACATTCCCCAGCACTAGATAGCAGCTGGTATTGGAGACAGTTAAATAAGCTGAAAGTGAGAATGCAGGACTGGTATGAAAATGATAGATAAGCTTACAAGAAATGGGGTATATTCTCTGACTAGAAGCTACCACCAGTTGATTGGACCTAGAGACTCTTTACATGTTGCTGATCTAATCTGGAATTCTATAGCATCTCCAAAATGCAGGTTTTTTGTGGCTTGTTGTGAAGGGAAGGTTGTTGACTAGAGGAAGAATAGAGGAAATCAACCTGCACTGTGATGATACAACATGTTGCATGTGTGAAGATCAAGTCATGGAAACAGCTGAGCACTTATTCTATCAATGCTCTCGGTTTAATCAACTAAGGGAAATAATGATACAACGGAGTGGTGTGTACATTACAAGCAAACCAGTCACATAAACACCAGAGTGGATTCATACTAGAAGATGGAAGAGGTTTAAGTAGAATGTAGCTGCTGCAATTCTAAGTGTAACTATATACGACACTTAGAAATGTATGAACTGCAAGGTTTTCAACCAGCAATGGATGCCAGTGCCAGAGATTGTGAAGCTGATTCAAAGAGAGCCGCGGGTAAGAATAGGAAGCTGCTAGGAATCAAGAATAGCACAGGGATGCACAGGTCTGATAGCAAGGATCTGTAGTTAGGCTGAGCAGTGTGTGAGTCTTAGTGGTTCAATGGCTGATATAGAGGTTGTTAGTGGTCATCTTTATATCTGATTTAGTGTTCTTCTTTTTTGTCTGATTTTGTATTTACTTTGGTTTCAGTAGTGTAACTAGTAGCAGGTAGTTAGTTCTATTAATTCAGGCTAAGCCTTGTACTTAGATGGGAGTGTTTGAGATCCTGATCCCTTGGTATAAAAGGACTGGGAGAAAGGATGCTCATTAGGTTGTATCTTGATTTTGATGTTAATGGTACCTTACAACTTACCAAAAAAAATTATCAGCTTCATCTTGAAGAATATCATTTGCAGATTCGAAGTTCCAAGGGAGATAACTTGCGATAATAGTCCGCAATTCATGGGTTCGGCAATCACCACTTTTCTTGCAAAGTGGGGTATTAAAAGAGTGGCCTCAATACCTTACTGTCCAAGCGCTAACGGGCAAGCTGATTCTTCAAATAGGATAATCACTAATAATATCAAAAAGAGACTAGATGAAGCTAAAGGAAAATAGCACCATTGAGAAAAATAGCACAAGTGAAACCCCATTTTCCCTCGCCTATGGAATTGTTTCTTTGATTCCTTTGGAGGTTGGCAAACCTAGCCTTCGGTATGCTCACGCAGCCGAGGAGTCAAATCAGCAGGCCATGCATATGGAGTTGGATTTACTCGAAGGGCGAATGGAAATAGCTTTGGTTCGTTTGATGGCTCAGAAAAGGCAAATCGAAGCTTACTTGAATAGGAAAGCTAAGTTCACAGCTTTTAAAGTTGGTGATTATGTGTTAAAAGCTTCGAATCAAACTACTTGGGAGAAGAATGCTGGCAAACTAGCCGCGAATTGAGAAGGTCCTTATCGAGTCAAAGCTATTATTGGCAAATGATCTTATCAATTAGAAGATTTGGAAGGCAAATAAGAGCCTTCAAATTGGAATGTTTCCAATTTGAAGCGTTATTATTTTTGACATTGAGGTATACTACCCTTCGTCAGCGAAATTTTTTACCTATAACATCGAACTGTTAATGCACCAACGCTTAGGTTGAATAATTCAGACCCCTCATTTTTCTTTGCTTGTCCTTTTCAAGAAGTAGGGGGAATTATATTCAATGCTCGGATCCTCATCAATCCGCACCCGATCCTTTGGGAACTTCGGTTTTTGCGAAAAATTCCCCTGCCTCGAGAACTTCTTTCTTCTTCTCTTTCTTTCATTTTTTCTTCTTCTCCTTTGGCTCGGAAGCCACCCTGTTGGGAAAACCTACCAAAGGGGAGGTGAAATTAGCAAGAAAAAAGTCTTGAGAAGATTTCAAAGGAGAACAAAAATGATAGCTAAAACCTACCGTGCCGTTTGCATGACTACTTGTTCTCTTCTAATACAGCTAAGACTATCCATGATCTCTCCGGCCACATTTTGATAACAATGATCGCTTCAACCCAAGTGACCAAATCTTTTGGGGGGGACAATTGGAAATCTTTCAGTTGAGGAATTCGATGCAACAGTTAGAAAGTAAGAAACTATAAGGGGAAAGTAAGAAGATTACTGAAGATCACAAAAAATGTTACTTAAGTGCTTTATTCCATACTTCGGGAAATTCAGGCTCGGAGGACAGAAGACTGGTCGGGAGAAGAACGAAGCGATCACACCATCCACGATCATCTGTGTCCTCGCTCTTTGTAATCAACAAGTATTTGCCTTGTTTGCTAAGTTGAACAATCCCACATTTGTGCAATGTGGGGCAGAAAAGAGAAATCAGGTGCTAGAAAGTGAAGGGTACCCCGACCTTTCGACTTAAGAAATCAAGACATTGAATGACCCTGCAGAGCCCGGGGCTTAGTTGGGCTAAACACAAATTGTATGTTCAGCAAAAGGTGTCAATAACCTGATGGACAAGGAGAGTGAATCCTATCATGAATAGATAGGTGTAGACGAAAGAGTGACCGAGTTTTCTGTCACTGCTGCGACTATCCGGGGCGAGGATGCTAATTTGGACCTCAGGGCCCCAGTTGCATTCTTTCTGAACTAAAGCTGTATGAGCTTGTGTAATCAAGCTCGGTGTAACTTAGGCTGGAACATTCCTGTTTTTCTCATGCTCGGCAGCCGTTTGATCTTGAAGCTTAAAATATTTATCAAGGTCAAAGTTTGAAGAGATGACCTAGTGAGGCACAAGCTCTTTGACAGTGGATTTCTTTTTCTTGGGCTTTGAAGTTCCTGCCTTAGTGTCATTAGGTATGTTGACATTTGCTTCTCCACTAACAGTCGCGGCGGCTTCAACCTATTCGCCAACTGTTTCCTCAATATTGTCGCGGTTAGCAGTGGCTTTGCACCGCCTTGGGTTTAGACCACCTGATTGTGACACCGCTTTAGTATCGCCGTCAGTCAACAGGATTATGTTTAAACGCTCAGGGATGTTAACTAGTTCATCACCAACTATCATAGTGGTGGTGTCGGGGTGCCTCTCATCCGATGGACCTGAAGAACTATGCCTAGATTGGGTAGCAGACATTTTTTCCAAAGGATTGGTATTGTTTCTCCAACTGAGAATTAAGAAGAAGGAATTCAAGTTGAAGCTTAACTGTGGAAATTTTTCTATTGCTTGAAAGATTGAAAGTGAGGAAGAAGGAAGACAAGTTGGGTTACTTATAGGGGAGAATCATCATTGCGTTTACATGAGAAAAGAGGAACGAAGAGTCTCGGTCTCTTAGCGATCGCCACGTGTAACAGATGGGAATTCGAAATGACTGCCGCTTTTTCAAATTGCTAGGTGCACGTGTTTTCACGTCGACTTCCTACTTAATTTCATTCCACTACTCGGGAGTTCAGTCAATTATTCGAAGAATGAGGAGACTATCTGTATTGGGTGGAAAATTACTTGATTACGTGGTGCATCGGGTACATGGCTCGAGGGGTTTTTATATCAAGACACAAGGTAAGTTATTGAACGAGAAGCTTGGTTCTCGAGGTAAATCCCCGAGTTCGAGGTTCGAAGAATGTTTCGAGGAAATCTTCCTTCGGCAGAAGAAGGTTCATTTCCCCGAGGCAAGCTGCTTAAGCCTCGGGAGAACGGTTATATTTAAGAAGAAGAGAGGTTTTATAACGGTCGCCCATTAATTCGACACTTAATGAGATGATCATGGGAGAGCCACAATCAGAACGTGGGAAGTGGCTAGTATTGCGTAATTAATGCCTTAATTACCATTGTACTCAGTAAAGCTATAAATAATGCTTTGTAATCCACATGAGGATCATCCAGAAATACAGACTAGAATTTTACTTTTTTACTATTCTTTGTTTTTCATCTTTGTCGCTTATTTCCTTGAATTAATTCGTAACTTTGATACGACAACTTGCTTGTTAACCGCGTTACAAATTCAATTGATTGAGCTAACCCAATTTTGGCTAATACAATTATAAATGATAGAATTGCTATAAGTCATATCAATTATCATGTTGGTGTATTGGACTTATGTTTTTAAGTTTGTGGGTTGTCATAGTCCCTAATTTTCATCTCTCCCATAAAACATGAGTAAAGATAAACATATATAGTCGTTTTCAGCTGTGATGGATATGCATGAATGACACTGCAGTCTGCAGATTATTTCATTGGCATAATTGGGAGAAGTTTACTTACTTCACTTACTTTTCACAATAACTGTATATAGTAGGAGTAGTAATCATTTGATTCCCACAAACTAAGGATTTGTTAGGTATATATTACCCGATAGCTATGCAGATTATGTTGCTTGGCAAAATTCACTCCGTCTGAAGCTAGAAAGTTTATTTACACCGACTCAATAAACAAATAACATACGTATAGTTTTTTGATACACAATCTTTCTTCAATTTCTTTACTAATCATAGTATACTAACATAGTTCGGTATATCACCGAGTGTTAGATAATTATTTCTTTTCATATCGAAGGAGTAGTAGTCATCTTCTGAATATATGTAAGGTTCGAAATGCAACATCAGATTCATCATACATTTGTCAAGGCCTACAAGGTCCACACACTAACACTTCTCTATTCATTCTTTGAAAATATATGAAAAGTGAGATTGCGTGATATGAAAGAAGCCTTTTAAAAAGTCTCATCTAGAACAAAGATCTTGTTTAAAGAATGTTCCCCAATTTATCTTTCTCCATTAGCAACAACTAGTCAAATCAATTTAACCATTCATACCACCAATGACAGGTAGTAGGCGAAGATGAATGTGATTTCACCATCCTTAATTAAATTCTCACATTCGTAAATGAAGAAATTTTAGTAGGGAGCATTTCTTTTTTCTTTTTAATGGTCTATATGCAATGCCAATTAGAAATTAGTCGGATCAATTATACCTGATACATAACAGTTATACCAAATAATATAACCATTCACTGTGCCAATATCTAGTGTAATTTAATTGTAAAACACAAAAAAAATATATCTGCAATTTAATTAATATATTATAAAGGTATTTAATGAAATTTATCATTTAGATAAGTTGATGAAGAGAAGCTATCTCATGTGCATACTACGAGTCGGGACTTACCTCAAAAGGCATTAGCGGTCACATACTTTTATTTGTGGACCTTGAGAAAGTCATATAATAATATCATTGTGGACTCTACAAGACGTATGTGAAGACTTTGCAGTTAGTTATGGGACAATCTGGAAGTATAGTTCGTTAATTTCTCCTTTTTAGAAGGAAAAAAATAGGTACAGTCGTCACCTTCGAGCCAGTTAATTCAAGATTTTAATACATGAATTATCTTGAATCAACAGTTCTTACACGGCTTGTACATAAAACTTAGTGACTCTTTTCTTAGTTGATGTGCAAATAAGAGACGTATGGTTTTGATGAAAACAAAAGTCAAGAACCATTTGAAATTCCAAAAATATATATGAGAGATAGCAACTATCAACAAAATCAATCAATAGCATATGAAAGATACTGGTCACCGTTTCGGTAATTAACACATGTACTCTTTTACATTATCGAATAATATGTATTTCAGAGTGTCACACCTCAATTAAAGAGTACCCCTACCTCAAATGAATAATAATGCAGTACAAGTCAGTCATGTAATTAATGTACTCATCCAATCATCAATTAATTTCTGCACAGCTTGGACATTTTATTAAGAACTTTAGTACGTAACTACTAGGTCTCTGATTTATGCATTTCCAAAAGTCATACACAGACGACTCTGCAAGTCATTCCACGATTAAAATTTCTTCCTTCGACACATCGTTTCTCCCTACTATGCGTGTAAAATTTTAAGCACTACTTAGCTTTTCGATTTTATTTTAGTTTTCCATTACATAAGGAATTATATTAGGGAAGGGAAAGCGGGAAGAAAGTAATGAGAATCGAACCAATACGAGTGATCTTGTATATCCTAAAAACTGATTTCAGGTATTACAATTAAATTTATATTTAGTTGAGCCTTAGACAACCGTTTATATCTTGATTCGATTGGTTGATGAGCAGTTTACATTGACAGATGATCGATTTAGCAAGTACTATGTCGATGATAATGTGCAAACAATAGATTCGATAGAACAGATGACAATGAACTCGACAATACACAGTATAGCAAGTTTGACTCAAAGGCAGATATGATCGAATAAACGAAGGCAAGTAACAAGTTTATCGATTACGATAGTGCAACTATTTAACTGCAAACGATTGATTCTTAGTGATTCCGAACAAATGAATTACGAGCAAGGCAAACAGCTATGGACTTATAGAACACGTGTTTAACTATCAAATGACTTTGTATTGAGCAGATGATTTAAAATAGAATTCGACAAAGGATGTTGCGATAGAACTATGATGACAACGATGATAAATAAATGAAGTAAAACGAATTAATTGATTATCATCCTAGCTAAAATGATGAAATTATGACTTATGGGTCGAGCAATAATCTTGTTAAATCAGTATTACGGTCAAAACGATGACAAGCAATTAACAAGATCAACGATGATAAACAAACAGGTTAGACAATGAAAACAACGAGTAAGCAATTGAACAAATAAAAAATAAATGAAAGCAGTAAAGCTTATTGTATTGGTTGATCGAAGGCTGATGCTCCGTTGAAAGAGAAGAATCTTCCTTCCAGAATTGAACCAAGTAGCGATTTGCACAAATACAATGATTGACTGATTGTAATGGTGGCGGCTTAACGATAGTAACGGTAGAGATATGGTAGTAAAGTAAAAGAGGGGGTTGCTTTTTTCAATAGAACGTAAGCTTACAAATGGGAAAATAGGGGAATATTTATAGGATGAGAAATATGGAGTCTCCAACCCTAGAAGGACTCCACCCTCCCACATTTCTTCTTCAGTCGCACAATTATAGTTGCCCACGTTTAACAAACTCCGCTAGATCCGGTCCGATAAAAGCGGGATAAGATCGACAACCCTTATCTGACACAGCGATTGTCTTCGAAGTCTTCCGATCACGATCTAGTTGAATCGATCACACTCTATCGATCAACGCTATTCCTTAACCGATCTCGCTTTATGCTGTCTCCGATAATTGCTCTCATCTTGCCACGTAGTTGGCCACGCAACGCGTGATCGCACAAAATCCGACCAATACAGATAGTCCCCCCACTTGCCAAGCGTGTGTTCGAAAAACTTGGCAAGTGGTTTGAAACTTAAGGCGGGAAAATACGTGGAGCGCTGGTGGCCCTTCATTTTGAAACGTCAAACCATCATTTCAACTTCCCATCATTGCACGTGTTAGACATCATGCCGACGACGGTTTTTCACCGGTTACCGAGGCAATGATGACTCTTTGCCTTATAAATATCACCTTCAAACCAAATTCCCAAACTTTTCTTCTTCATCATCAAACCATACTGTAAAATTCATGTTGTGTTCTTCAAATTCTTACTGCAAATCCGCTTTGATCTTTGTTATCACTCCTTTATTAAGTTAAGCTCGCTCAAATATTATGTTAAACTTGCTTAAAATGTCTACTTCATCTGCTCAAGATACTGCTGACGTTACTGCTTCCACCACTCCTATCGCCGTAGAACCGCCGCAGTCTGCCGCGGCGGTGGAACAAGTCGCCGCCGCCGTTGGCCCTTCTGAAGATAACAAGGGAAAAAAGCGGAAGGAGAGAAAACCAAAGAATTTTGGCCCCAAAAAGCTTTATTCAGAAATTCTTCCGAAGAAGTTTACTTTCGATAATGATTGCAAGGTCAACATTCAGAATGACGCAGAGAAGAGGAAGAAGAAAAACATCTCCATCGACTCTGTGTTCAGTGCGATTACTCCTTATTCGATGTCAAGAGTTCAGGAGGACTGTGGTTGGAAGACGTGGTATGTCTTCCGAGGAAGGCCACATTGGCCACTCACCATGAAGGTCATTTGGTGGTGTTAACTTACCCATTCACAATCGGCTTCACTCTTCCGATCGATCCTTTGATTGAGGAGTTTTGTCGAATATACAACGTATGCATTGGATAACTTTCTTCGTCGATATGGAGAACGGTGGTGATAATGCGTTTCATTGCGAGGAAGGCTGAAGTGGAGCTGACACTTCGCCATATCCTCAACATCTATTCTCCTCGAGTTTATAAAACGGGGGTGATTACTCTTGCTAAACGAGGTCAAAGGGCTCTGATCTCGGATAATGACGACGATCTCTGAGGATGGGATCAACGCTTTGTTTTCATCCCCATAGATCAGTTGACTGCCCCCGGAGCTGAGCTACTTCCTAGCGTGTGGAACCGAGCTCATAAGTATTCAATCACTTTGTGCTTTTTGAAATCATCCAACCTCCTAAAACTTGTTGTATTTTTATAGCCTCAACCGATAAAGTTTTGTTCGATCTGGTTCCCGACATCGAACAATGGTTGATAAAAGCCTTGGATAAGACAACCAATGATGAAAAAGCCTGGAAACCAATCGCGGCTCTATTAACATTGAAAGCCAAAAACCATGGTATGCTTCATTCTTTCAAAACTGTATTTGGATTATTCCTTCAGCTAATATGAGTTTACACAGGCATTATAGGCGCCAGAGGTGAGCCCCGCGATGAAGAGGATGACGTCGAGGAGGAAGAAAAAATCGACGACGTTCCTCCTCCTCCTCCTCCGAAGAAGAAATCCTTCAAAGATTTAAAGAGCAAGTACCTTCCAAGGAGTGTGGAAAAGGAGCAAAGGGGTGGCTTGTCGACCAACCCCAATCTATCGAGGAAGTGATTGCTGGGGTGACTTCAACTGTTGCAGCGGCAAATCCTGCCGAAGAAGCGCCACCAGTTTATGTTGTCCTCAACAATGAGATGGGAGAGGAATCAGGGTCCGATCGGTCAGTAAGGCACCCCAAGAATCCGGTGAAAGAGTCTTCAAGAGACAGCCATCCATCTTAGAGTGGATGAGCAAGTTGAAGACTCTTCAGCTGACCTCAGGGGCGAAAGTCGTCCTCATTTGTCTCAGATAGCTGAAGGTCTAGAGGTCAATTCGGGATCTGGGGGTTTGCCCAGCAGAGAAGGCACTATCGTTTCTTTAGGTGTTGTCCATGGAATCAGGGAAACAGTGATCGAAGCGATGGATCAAAGCCTCGAGGAGAGGGATCCGAGGAAAAGAAAGATGCCGGCTCTAGATCGGCCAATGGTCACGACAAAAGAAAGTACAGGTTCATCGTTTTTTGTTGTGGATCACGCTGACCCAATAGTTCCTCTTCCTCGAGGTGAGGATGTTGCAGCCTTCGCCGCTTTGGGTGCATCCGAGGAATTGGGTGACAGGTCTGTCACAGTGAACGTGCCTCACAATGTCGATCTGCTTAGGTGCCCAAAGCGCCTTGCTGACTATCTCTTCGAGGTGATGAGCCTGATAGAGCAAACCCGGTTGAATGTGCATAGTGATTTAAGTCTTCCTTCACAAATCGCTTTTGCTGGTTTCAGGGTAACCTCTCTTGACCCCCCCCCCCCCCAATCTTTTTTTTTATTTCTTTCAAATATAGCTCACTTATTAAATCCAACTATTGTTTGCTTTCAGAATACAATAATGGCGATTGAAACAGCTAATCGAATTTGCCAAATCCAAGATGGGGCCAAGGTTCTGAATGAGCAAATTGCTCAGCTTACCTCGGCAGGGGAGGAGTGGCACAGAAAATTGAAGGCTTTGGAGACCGAGCACGCTGAGCTTGCAGCTAATTTTGACAAGAAAACTAAGGAATACACTCTTCGTGAATCTGAATTGGAATCTCAGGCTTGATCAGCTCAATCAGCACGAGGCCAATAAGGAAATCAAGTGTGCCGAACTCAGCTCTGTCTTGGAGAGCAAAGATCGAGAGCTTGTCAGGGCGTCCGAAGAACTCCAAACTCTCCGTGGGAGCAATGAAGACCTAAATTCTCAAGTCAACAGCTTAACAGAGAGAATTCGGGTTCTTCAACAGGAATCAGTCAATCTGAGGCGCGACCTCAAAGGAGAATTTGAGAAAAAGAAGGATTTGATCCTTGCTGAGTCGAGGCGCAATGTGCTAAAGGAGATGCTCGATCGCAGTGTTGACGTTCCTACTGAATTGGATGAAGCTACAGCTATTGTAAGACTTGCTCGTGAAGACCTCGGCCTCCCCCAAGCTCCTCCGACGAAGGCTCTGACGGAGATAATGAATGAGCATCAATTTGGTTCTTTGTTTTTGTTTAGCTTTTTCGACCAGTAGTTTGGTCGTTTTTGTTTAGAAACGATGAGGCCGCTGGCTGATCAATGAAAATATTTTATTCGAATGAATGAATTGTGACTTATGAATTTCCCTTTATCACTTCAAGTATCGTCTTTTCGAAGATAGGATTTTGCCTTGGTTTTTCGAAAGACAAGTTGGTTCAATCATTCGAAGTTCTAATGTTTTAGCGATAGTTGTCGAAAAAAATGAAATGATTGGGGCCCAATGTACTTAGCGCGTAGTGAAGAATGACGTCTCATTTTCACGTAGTTGCACTTTTCAAACATTTCAAGTCCGAAAATTTGCGATTGAACACTTAGTCAAAAATTGAAATTGTAAAATTCAATAGTGTAAAGATCGATAAGATAGAATGACAAAAATGTTGTAATTTCATTGAAGTATTGACCGGTATCGGGCGCTTGATACATCATTAGATCAATTAATTCGACCAGCCGTTTAAAGGCGCTGATACTTAAAAAGATTCCTTGATCGCTAATGAACCATTTACATTTTGTCCATGTTTAATCTAAATGAACAGTCCCCGATGTGAGTGAAAATATTGGGGCTTAAACTTTTCCATTGGATTCGAACGAGTCCCCAGTTTGAGTGAAAACATTGGGGCTTGAACTTTTCCATCAGATTCGAACGAGTCCCCAGTTTCTTCTTCAAACGATCACGATTTCATCTTTGAAAGAAGTTCCCGTTTTCTGGGCAGTCCCTAGTTCTCGAGTGTGCGATCATCTTACTACCTCCATCCCCCCTAGTGTTTGGGTACGAAATATGAGCAATCGAACACTGGACTTCATTTTATGATATCTGAAATGAACACGTTGAAAGAAAGAAACAATGGGGAGATGCCTTAGAGATGAAGACCACGTTAGATTATTTATCAGACCTTTCGACCCCGATTGGAGCGTTTCAAGCTCAAGTATTCGTGGGTGATATTTGTCATCATTCGATTCCAACTGTGCCTATCATCTAAAAGTGTTAGTACCAAATATTCAACAATCAAATGTGCCCGATAAAGGGAAAATGAAATTTATGTAAAAGAGAAAGTAAAATTCGGTCATACGATACCGTGGCGTTTTCTGAAGTAATACTTCTTTAATTTTGTAATGTTTCAATTGAAGTCGACTGGCTTTGAGTCTATTGTTTCGAGCTGATATGAGCCCTTTCTGACCACAACTTTGACCCGATTAGGCCCTTCCCAGTTTGAATCTAATTTGCCATCGTTAGGCTCATCTTTCTTCGGTCGTTTTATCTTCAACATATAGTCACTACCTACGTTGAAATTTCTGCACTTGAGTTTTTTGTTGAGATAGTTTTCTGCCCTTTGTTTTTATGCCTGTATTTGAACCAAAGCTAAATCCTTTTTGCCTTCGAGCAAGTCCAACTCCACTAACAATGCCTCTTTATTTGATTCATCGTTTGAATGTGCAAACCGTAGACTTAGTTCACCTACCTCGACCCGAATCAAAGCTTCTGCTCCGTAGACAAGTGAAAATGGAGTTTTACCAGTACTGTTTTTCACCGTGGTTCGATGAGCCCACAATGCACCTGGGAGTTCGTCCGACCAATTACCCTCTGATTCATCTATTCGTTTCCTCAAGTATTCCATTATTGTCTTGTTTGAAGACTCATCTTGACCGTTTGTGCTGGGGTGATATGGAGTCGATGCAATCCTCTTAATTCCCCATTTCTTAAAGAAAACTGTAATTCGTTTCCCAACAAACTGTTTCCCGTTGTCACATGTGATTTGCTTTGGTATCCCAAACCGGCACATAATGTTTTGATGGATAAATTTGATAACTTCTTGCTCCCTCGTCTTCGCTAAGGCTACTGCTTCCACCCACTTAGAAAAATAGTCAGTTAAATATAATATAAATTTTACCCCACCGGGCGCTTTTGGTAGCGGCCCGACCAAATCCATCCCCCACTTCATGAACGGCTACGGTGAAGTGACCGAATGAAGGGGCTCTACTTGTTGATAAATGAGGTTTCCATACCGCTGACACCTATCACACTTTCGAACGAAGTCTTTTGCATCATCTCCCATCGTTGCCCAATAGTATCCAGCTCTTATTAGCTTTCGTACCAACGACTTGCTTCCGGAATGATTGTCACATTCGCTTTCGTGAACTTCCCTCAACACATAACTCGTGCCATCTGGTCCAACACACTTTGTTAAAGGGCCACTGAACATTCGCCTAAAGAGTTGGATATCTAAAAGGCAATATCTGGCCGCTTTAGCTGTGAGTGATCGGGCAACTTTTTTGTCTTCTGGTAGAACACCTGCCTGCAAATAAGACAAATATTTTTTTCTCCAATCCCAAGTATGATTGAAATTTTTTACCACTTTGATGCTCCGACAGAGTGGAGATTAGAACCTGTTGTTGCTCCCAACGCACACGCAAGTATACGCGGTCGACAAGTAATATAATGATAAGTAGAGTATCGTTCCCACGAGGACTATTCAGACTAACACTTAACAAACAATTTCTAACAACTATTCAGGGATCTTTTTCTTCAATGGTGAGAGTTTTAGTAACTAAAGAGCAGTAATTAGAAGGGTAAAAGTGGATTCAAACAATGGAGCAAAAATGAGTTGTTATCAGTAATGAGGAGACGGTCCAGGGTCAGAGTTACGAACAATCCAGTTGATGTATCCAATTGATTCCACTTTTTAAATCCCGGATTACTAACTAACAGATTAAATGTACCCGTGAAAACCTTTCAATTATTCACGGTCTATGAAGGCTACTCCAATCCCTATATGTCTATGGGTTGAATCACGTGCACGCATTAACGAATTCTGTAATTAGTTAAACTAGGCGAGCAAGTATATGTCTATCCTACTCACAAATTGGTTCCCCGATGCCCGGGTTCACAAACTAGTCCTATTCTTTCTTATTACGTAATTAAATTCCCTCTTTCGAGTTCAATCTAAAAACCATAGATAATGCGTAATAATCGGGCCCTGACAATTACACAAGTGAAATCAAGAAAGAATAAGTAACCCGTAATGGGATTCAATTAATGGAAATCAATCTTCAAACATCAACCTTCATGAAATACTCTAACCCTAGAACGATAGAATTAGCTACGCATACTCATAATAACAATACAAGGTATTGATGAAATAATGAAATAATGATGTAATAGATTAATAGAAGGAAGAAAAACCCTTGTTCTTGATGTTATGAGCTCTCCAATTGCTCCAAAGTCTGAACTCCTATGAAAAACTAAGTAAAAGAGTATTTATAGAGTTTACAAACACCTAGTAATAAGTTAGACCCAAGCCTAGACGAAATAGGAAGTAAAAACGCGCACAAGGGGCGCTATAACGGGCGCCCCGCGCCTCGGAACGCGCTAGGACAACCAGAGGACGCCAAAGTTTGGGCGCTTTTAGCATGCCCCGCATGAGTAAAAGCACTGGGGCACTGGGCGCTATAACGGGCGCCCCGCGTGCCCCAAAGCGCCCAGCCATTTTTCTGTTCCGTTCGCTCCTTTGCTCGCTCGTGTCGTGCCTTCGTGTGCTCGATCCAATCCTCAATCAAAATCCCATCTTTTCTTGCTCAATCACGCTCTTAAAAGCTCCAATTACACTGCATAACAACCTACATACACACGACATAAAATCAGTGCAAAACCATATTCATAAACTATAAAACGTGCGAATAAAGTATCCAAACGTGAGGAAATATTAAGGAATTATAGGCATAAAATGCCAAACATCACCACCCCACACTTGAACCTCTGCTCGCCCTCGAGCAAGTCATATCTCACTTCCCAACCTAAGTAAAACAGGTCTGCCAATGACTATGGTTGATACCGACCATTGAACAAATGCACACATGACTACTATGGATCCACAAACATGCCAATAACAAACTCAAAAAATATGAGAACAACCACCCCAAAATAGCTAAAATACACAAAATCAACTCATTGCAACCATGCTCCCACAAAATCACACCTATCTACTCAACCAAGAACCATCAACTTCACCTATTTCATGCAAACCATGTGCCTTCACCAATATGAAGCAAAAGAGTGTCCCCCAAATATCACACACAACAATAAATATCAAGAATAGAATGGGGACAATAGCATAGAAAGAATTCACTCACTCTCATAAAAAGCTCACATGTCACACACAATGTACCATAGGCTTGCCCGTAGTGTAGGACTCCACTAATGTAAGCTCACTCCAATCGGGATTAACTAGGACTTTAGAAAGGTCGTAATGTAGGCTAAGGGGTGGGTAGGATACATATGGTAATAGTGACTACCTCCCTAAGCACTTTAATACATCACAAATATTTCTCCACAATTCTCAACAAGCCACCCAATCACAACTATCACACGTATACCTTCCCAACAAGTAGCATTTTTCTTTTTAAGCACACACTAGCAAGGATGGACATCTTTCTCTTTTTATTTCTTTTTCCAAATTTTTTCAACTTTGCTATTTTTTCTTTTCTTTTCATTTCATTTTTTCAATTTCATTAACTTCCAACCTTGCCAATGCTTTTCACTACTTCACAATTTTCACAATTATTCCCCTTCATTAGCTCCACTCAAGAACCTCCCAAACTCCAACCACAACTCCAAAGTAACAACACAATATTAACTAAAGTGCTTAAGGAGTAAAGGGCCAAAAGAGACAATTTAGAACAAATGGGTAGGCTCGGGGTGTGGGTGCCAACAAAAAGGGTCAAAGAAATCACAACAACAATTTTTTTCAAGGTATATATGTGAGGGTAGGCAAGTAAAAGAAGGCCTCGTATCATTTCCCGACTAGAGCAAACCTAGGATTTCGCTTTGCACACACACGGGGCAAGTTCTAGACATTAATATGCAACATGGAGCAAACAAGAATATGCCTTACACACACATTGCACATGATCCACACAAAAAGGTTCCATCAACAACTCTCAACCAAGCATCTAGAATGCAACTTGTGAAAAATTAAGCACTAATGCACAAAGGTTAACAACAAAGTCAAGCAAGTGGACTCAAGCATCTCAAGGGGGTTGTTCCATTTTTTTCTCCTAGGCATGCATCTCAAATTAAAACTCAAGGACACCACAAATAGCACATGCAATCAAGTCCAAGTCCACCGGTATCAAACAAATCAAAGGCACCTAGCATTCTACCTAGTTCCTTTCGTCTAGGGCCACCTATACTAACTACTCTAATCCTAAAAATAAAAAACTACCCGGTTCAAAGGTCTACCCGTGGAAAAGAACCGAGGCCATAAGAAAAACCACGGGGCGGATGACATGTACCACTAATAAAGACTAAAAAGAATTTTTTTTTTTTTTCAATTTTTCATTGGTTTTCTATTTTTTTCATATATTAAAGCAAGAAACAAATCAAAATAAAGTCAAGTGACAAAAGAAAATCCTACGGTACATGCATCCCTAACCTCAAAAATAAATAAAGGGTAGTTCCCAAACCACACTTAAACTAAGCACTGTCATCAGTGCTAAAAATAAAAATACAAGGGTAAAGAAAACTTCCCTGAAGGCCAATAGGCTTAGCCGTTGGCGCTAGCATCCTCCAAGCTTCCATATAACATGAGGTACTCAGACTTCCCCCAACAGGTCATCAATATTAGACAGGGGTCAGGACACCCCACACTTAAACTCGACATTACATGAACCTGCAATCCAAGGAAAAACCTGAAGTAATATACAACTATAAAAATAATAATAAAAATAAATAAAAGCAAAGCAAACAAATTGGGTTGCCTCCCAAGAAGCGCTTGATTTAACGTCGCGGCACGACGAAGACAACTTCATCACTTTTTCCTCCACCTTGAACTTATGAATTGAATCCCCAACTTTGCCTCAAGCTTACAACTATGGTATTGGGATGGTGGCAAAAATATAAAAGGACCAAGTAACCATTTTAGCATTTTGCACTTCTTAGACTTTAAATGAGGGATGTCGTTTTGTCTCCTCGGCATCACAAACTTTAAAATATAGGCACCCTCCTTGGGTTTCTTCATAGGCTCGGGTGGCTCAATCTTCATGTCACCATCCAAACACAATGTTGAAAAATGATTGGAATGAGGTCCAATGAGCTTCAATTCTAAAGTTGCATTCCTTTTGACACCCTCACTTGCACAAACACTAGAGTCCTCAAATATGATGTTTTCTATTTCCTCACTTGACTCTAATGTGATTTCCTCAACCTTGGCATCATCAACTGCTATTGGGTCGAATGGTAGGAATTCCACTTTTTGCTCCTCAAATTGGCTTCTAAGCTCTTCTATCTCAAATCTACTAATCACGACAACTGATAATTGAGCTTCAGACACCTCAACCATATCACTCAAATTCTCCTCCAAGTCGTGAATAGTCAAGCCAAATTCGTCGATCTCTTGCCCGAGCACAACCCTTTCTTCCATAAATTGCCTCGTCATATTTGTAAGTTCACTCCTGAAATCCGCATAAGCTTCTAAGAGTTTGGCTTGCTCCATTAGCCAAGTTTCGCTAACAACCTGCACTTTATCGCTCCTGTCAAACTCACAAACATCATTAGAATCATCACCAAAATTATTGGGGAAAAGAGCATGACACTTAGGACAATCATTCTACCGACCACCACACAATTTACAAAAATTCCAATCAAAGGTGGTAGAAAATTCACATAACCAGTCTCGCAGGGTTGAAAGACTCGGACAATTTTCCCAAAATTGATGTCCTCCACAAAGTAGACAAGAATCAATAAAATTTGAGCAACCATTATTCAACCCACTTTCATTAAAAGATGCCATGTAAACTAGCAATACAGTAATAAAAAAATAAAAAAAATTAAACCTGAACATAAAATAATAAATTGTTCAAAAAGAAACAGTCAATAATTAGTCCCCGGCAACGGCGCCAAAAACTTGTTGCTCCCAACGCACACGCAAGTATACGCGGTCGACAAGTAATATAATGATAAGTAGAGTATTGTTCCCACGAGGACTATTCAGACTAACACTTAACAAACAATTTCTAACAACTATTCAGGGATCTTTTTCTTCAATGGTGAGAGTTTTAGTAACTAAAGAGCAGTAATTAGAAGGGTAAAAGTGGATTCAAACAATGGAGCAAAAATGAGTTGTTATCAGTAATGAGGAGACGGTCCAGGGTCAGAGTTACGAACAATCCAGTTGATGTATCCAATTGATTCCACTTTTTAAATCCCGGATTACTAAATAACAGATTAAATGTACCCGTGAAAACCTTTCAATTATTCACGGTCTATGAAGGCTACTCCAATCCCTATATGTCTATGGGTTGAATCACGTGCACGCATTAACGAATTCTGTAATTAGTTAAACTAGGCGAGCAAGTATATGTCTATCCTACTCACAAATTGGTTCCCCGATGCCCGGGTTCACAAACTAGTCCTATTCTTTCTTATTACGTAATTAAATTCCCTCTTTCGAGTTCAATCTAAAAACCATAGATAATGCGTAATAATCGGGCCCTGACAATTACACAAGTGAAATCAAGAAAGAATAAGTAACCCGTAATGGGATTCAATTAATGGAAATCAATCTTCAAACATCAACCTTCATGAAATACTCTAACCCTAGAACGGTAGAATTAGCTACGCATACTCATAATAACAACACAAGGTATTGATGAAATAATGAAATAATGATGTAATAGATTAATGGAAGGAAGAAAAACCCTTGTTCTTGATGTTATGAGCTCTCCAATTGCTCCAAAGTCTGAACTCCTATGAAAAACTAAGTAAAAGAGTATTTATAGAGTTTACAAACACCTAGTAATAAGTTAGACCCAAGCCTAGACGAAATAGGAAGTAAAAACGCGCACAAGGGGCGCTATAACGGGCGCCCCGCGCCTCGGAACGCGCTAGGACAACCAGAGGACGCCAAAGTTTGGGCGCTTTTAGCATGCCCCGCGTGAGTAAAAGCGCTGGGGCACTGGGCGCTATAACGGGCGCCCCGCGTGCCCCAAAGCGCCCAGCCATTTTTCTGTTCCGTTCGCTCCTTTGCTCGCTCGTGTCGTGCCTTCGTGTGCTCGATCCAATCCTCAATCAAAATCCCATCTTTTCTTGCTCAATCACGCTCTTAAAAGCTCCAGTTACACTGCATAACAACCTACATACACACGACATAAAATCAGTGCAAAACCATATTCATAAACTATAAAACGTGCGAATAAAGTATCCAAACGTGAGGAAATATTAAGGAATTATAGGCATAAAATGCCAAACATCACCAGTGCACAACTGTTTCATCGAGTTCTCCTTCGATTGCTGCTGCAGAGCCGAGATTGGCTAAGGCATCGGCTTCGATGTTCTCTTTCCTCGGGATTTGAGCTATCTTCCACTCCTGAAAAAAAGCTAAAAGATTTTATACCTTGCTGAGTAATTGTTGCATCCTTGTGTCCCGAACACTAAAGTCTCATTGGATTTTGTTCACAACTAGTTGGGAAACGCTTTTGATATCCAACCGTTCGATTTTCAAGTCCTTCGCAATTTTTAGACCTGCAGCGAGGGCCTCATATCAGCCTCATTGTTAGTTTTGGCATGTAGTTTGATCGCATACCTTAGTTTTTCACCAGTTGTTGCTATTAGCAAGACTCCAAGGCCAGTTGCCTTCATGCTTGAAGCTCCATCGGTATACAACATCCAGACTCCGGGATCTGGATCCCTCATCATAAGTTCTTCCTTTTTTCCCTCCGAAAGAATATTAGCACTAAAATCTACTACAAAATCAGCCAAAACTTGTGATTTGATGGCAGTGCGAGGCTGGTAAGTGATATCGTACTCACTCGACCGCCCATTTCATCAATCGTCCGGAGAGATCCGGCAAATGTAAAATACTTCGTAAAGGAAAAGTAGTTACGACAGATATAGCATGACATTGAAAATAGGGTCTTAATTTTCATGTTGCTATAACTAGTGCAAGTTTTTCTAGGTATGGGTATCTTATTTCCACATCAAGTAATGTTTGGCTAACATAATAGATAAGAAATTGTTTACCTCCATCCTTGCGAACGAGGACAATAGACCGGATTAGTAGCCCTGTAGGATAGAAATGATATTTGAATTGTGAATAACTATTGTAAATTACCTACATTATTTTTATATGAATTCTTTGTATCATTTCTTTTCGAATCGCCAGTTAATTTATGGATGTTTAGAATCATTTGTCAATTAATGAGTGCAAAATCAAATTCGACTAAAAAGCGTACCTTTGTCATAACTTGTATTTGAATTACTTATTTATTGATTATATTAATATTCAATTACTTATTTATTTAATCTAATTTATTTATTTAGTTAATTAATTAAATTTTAATCCTTTATTTATTTATTTATTTACTTAATCTAATTTATTTAATTTCAATTAATCATTTATTTAATCAATTAAATATTTATTCATTTATTCATTTAATTAATCGATTATTATTCATTTACTCCTTTATTTAATTAAAATTGGCAAGTATTCATTTATTTAATTAAGTTATTTATTTGTTCATTTATTTATCTATTTATCCAATCAATTAATTAATCCTTTATTATCATCCATTTATTTATTTATTTAGTTTGTTTTATTTAATTATCTAACTTCATTTAACCTTTGCTTATTTAATTAATTAATTAATTAATTAATTATATTTCATTATCTAGTTAATTAATCTTAAATTGGATCATTTATTTATCTAAGTATCGACATAATTAAAATCTTATCTTATTTATATTATTCATATTACCCTTATATAAAATTAGCTTTATATATTTATTATCCTTAACGAATTCGTGAAAATCGCCGGATTAACCGCATTTAGCGGATTTTCGAAAGTGCTCCCGCTAGGGACCTTCTTTTGAATTTAATAGAACCACTTACCTAGAATCTCTGATTTTAATTTAATTTCCTTTAAATAAAGAATAAATTGCACTCATTAGTTAACTTAGGTTCCTAATAATCCTTAAATTAGGTGGCGACTCCAAAGAAACCCTTTGGAATCCCAGTTTGTTGAAATATACCCGCAACCTATCTTTTTCTAAAGAAAGGTTAATTTTTGGGGTTTAACAGCGCCTTACATCTAAAGCAGGCTTACTAGAGCAAATCCGAAATACAAAAATCGGGTAAGGAATACCAGGTAAAAATAAAAGGGTCAGATAGCTGGAGAAGGTTCTGCAAGGCTGAATGGCCATCTTATTTTGACCCAGCGCTACTGCAACATTAGAAGAAGATTCTGTTAAACTTCTTCAATATGGGATTATTTTTTCAAAGGCTTTAATTGGTAAAATACCATATTCCATATTAAACACCACAGAAAAGGAAAAGGTCTATGACCGTTAATGCTTTGTGGTCAGCCCTGACACAGACTGTGATTTGCTTCTTTTTATCACCTTGTCATTACAACGTGTCCTTTTATCATATCACCCAGTCTCAAAATTTCATGAATATTCACTCAAGCAAGTTTTCATACATAAGTTTCTATGATGGGTAGAAAAAGTGTTATTGTACGCCTTGTCAGACGTAATATTCATGCAATAAAGTTTGACTTTTGCTTTGAATTTTTACTACATTAATTAAGGGATTGGGAAGGAGTGGAAATGAAGTTCTTGCAATAAAAATTGCATCCACATACTGAGCGAGAAACTCTCATGACTTGTACCACTACACCATATGTTTGATGCTAAGGCTCGTTATTTCTATGACTCGAGATTCAGAGAACATAGATCAGAATAATTTCTTTTCCATAAAAAAAAAATTCATTCACTAAGGCAACAACTTAGTGATACCACCAACTATACCTGTCAATAGGGCCAGGACCGGCTCGGCCCGTTAAGAGTTGGCTCACCGGTTCCGGTACCGGTCCGGTCCGGTCCGAATCGGTCTTTTTTCAAAAAATTGAAGCCCGGTTCGGCCCCTAGCCCATTACTGGTCCGGTTTTTTTTCTTCTTTTTTCTTTTTCATATTTTAGCTAAGCCTATCACTTTATACTTGCAATTGGAAGGACATATAATTCTATATAAAAAGAGAAGGAAGATGAAAGCAGGAAAGAAAGGATCAAACATTTTGAGAATTATATACTTTGACTCATTGATGGAAACCAAGTTTAATCACTCTATTAATTTAATGCACTACTCATGAAGTAAAAGATCACTGTTATTATTTTAAGTAAGTATTATCTCATCATTACTATAACACGCTTAGTCAAATAGATACAACTTTAATACTATAACTCAAGGGTGAAAAACTGAAACTATCAAATTCTCTTACAACCAAGAAGATAAGTTGTATAAAATACTTAATTAATATATATTCTTGATTAGCAATGAAAAAATAGTAAATGAATATGTTCATTCGTTGTACTTAATGAAGCTAAAAATATCTTTGATACTATTGCATATTAAGGGATTCTAAAAGGGACTAAATGCTACATTATATTTTGTATGATTTTTGGCAAAAGCATGTCTCAATTTCCCTCGATATATAGTATAATTTTCCTATGAAAAAACCGGTCCGGTCCGATCCGGTCCACCGGTGGGCCAAAGACCGGTCTTTTATCGGTCCGGGCTAACCGGTCTTTTTACTTAAGCCCAGCTCGGCCCGCAACCCGCTTCCTCCTTGTCCCGGACCGCTTATAATGAACCGGTCCGGTCCAGTCTTTTACCGGTCCGGTACCGGGCTAGCTCGGCCCGATTGACAGGTATACCACCAACAAAAGACGTGATGAGATATATTGGATGAGATATATCTGGCACCTTTTAATTAGAGGTCTTGAATTTATGCAAACTATATAAATGAATAAATTACCTCGTAAAGCGCTTTCTTTTTTAATGAGTCATTTGCCGCATAAAATTAAATTAGTCTACCAGTAGATTTCAGATACCAAATGATTAAACAAAAACCAATAATAACACCTATGTTTAGTAAGTCTCAAAAATCTATTGTTGCATTTTTAACACATGTTTTGTCTGCAGGGTGAACTCTCTACTCCTCAAGCTCAAGGTATCTACCTAGTGATTTTCAGATTCAGTGATATATGAATCATTGATGTAACCGCAATATAGCCTTGTATACCAATAAGCACTCTTATAAGTAATTAATCTCCTTATTCCTGCAGACATGTATATTTTGTTCCCTAAAGCAAAGAATTAGCTTAGCCCATATATAGACATACATTTTTCTTATTCCAATATAGTCAAACACATCACAAAACTCACGTTTAGTATATATCTCTCCATCTAACTCCATTGCGGATATTAACCATCGATGTGTTTTAATGTGTTGTTATCATTATAGGGTAGGGAGTACATCTTTGATCATGAACAACTCCATGACACCAAAGTCATGAACAAAAAATACAAAATCAGATCAATTGGAGTGAGTGTTTTTGCCAAAATCAAACTCTTCAATTCAAAAACCTATTGCCTCTGTATAAAATAATACCAAAATAACCCTATATTTACAAAACATTCTTGAAGCCAACTAAGGGCATAAACGTGAATGGCTTCTGTACGTAGAACAAAATATAAAAAACAATGTGCAATTTATACACCATTTTATTATGATCTTCATGTTACATGCAATTACATTAACATATATAACAAGAAGAACAAATGTCTTCACCGCAGTCTTGATGGTATTGTATGTGATGGGGAAGACTCAACTGATGATGAACTTTCAAACTCAACCGGTCCAAAAAATAAGTCGGACAAGTGATGTCCTATATCCTCAGGGGAAAATCTGATCACATGACTAGAATGTCTTTCTCTTGCCATCGTAACTTTATGTGTGTTGTAAAATTCCCTATACAACGGAAGTATTTTCCTTGCTATGGACACTTTCAAATCATCGCGGAGCTTACTATCAGGTACCACGCACACAGAATGCTTGCGATGAGCTTGCTCGAACAATGAATTAAATTTTTTGAATGTCTCCTTCACTTGTTGGGAAGTCATTGTAGCATTTGGCTCTCTAGGGAGGGATTCAATTACGTGACTCCATCCTAGCCGTTCATAGTACGACGCGAACCGTTTGATCTTTCCCTCCTGTTTTGATAACCAATTTTCACCTAGCAAGTACTTGAGATTTGATGAACGGACTTTTACAACGACGTATTGAAGATTGTTCGCTAAGAACAAGTAGGCGAGGAATACGTCCTTGTAGTGCTTCGCTTTTCCATCGAGCTTACATAAAAGCACGAGAATCCACCAAGCGAACCGGAGTGAAATCATCGGTGCTGGAGACTCATTAGAGTCTGCAACACCGAAGAATGACTCTGGCAACGTACCCCTCGCCGGAGGAGGAGCTTCGGCGAGGATGTCGGGGAGTACGTTGCTATAATCAGCAAGTAGAATGATGTAATCCATTGCATCAACGGTAAGATTGTGAATTCCACCTCCAGCCACCGTCGTCTTCGATGATTCCTTTAGTAATGCTGTTTCAAACTCGGCTAACGCCGTCCTGATAGACTCGGCAAGCTTGACAAGTGACGCCAAGGCCTGAGATCGGATAACGGATTCCGACTCAAAAGAGAAAATAATTTCAATCTCTGGCCATTGCTCCGCTATCGCGGTGTACATATCAAGCAAACGGAAAACTTTTTCAGGCGATTTCTTACAATTCTTAGCCACATTTTCCGGAAAACTAAACAGAGTCATGGCCCCATTATTTGAAATATCAGTAAAACACGACTCTCTTATAGCATCATTAGATACAAAGACGTGATCACAGAGAATTCTCTCTCCGTTGAATAATGTCTTCATAGCTACATTTACAGCATTTAGCCAATCCTTAATCTTCATATCCATAACTTCCCAATCCATTTTATGAACTTGTGAAGCACTCAACTTCTCAACTCCGAGTCTGTAAATCGCTTCATCAATAATAGATTTACGTATAACTTTGTAAATCTTTAAACACTCTTTTGTATAGCCAGATGATATCATACACTCTGCTATTACTCTTAAATCCGCCATCACAACATTTGAAAGATCCTCTACTGTAGAAATAGATTCGCCAGCAATTTCACGATCAATATCATCATCATCATCCTCTATATCGAATTCAGAAGTACTCGAACGAGTCGAAGTACGTGAAGATACAGTGGATATTGATTCAGGATCCAAATGGGCTCTATTTATTGATAAAATCTGATAAAACTCCTTTTGGAGTCTTTTCATTGCAACTTGCATTAGAGATTGAGCACGAGTAAGTTTATCGGATTTTGAATTCTCAGTTGCATGAAAGTGCATGGCCTTTTGTAAATTATACACACACTTTATGAAATCTTTAGCTTCTTTTCTATTCTCATAGAACAAAGAAGTTACTTTCGCAAAAGTTGTGGTATCGGGGTCCCATTTCATGATCACTGGCTCCGCCATCTCGATGGTTCGATCGATCACTGAATCGGAAAAACTTGGCCGTGATGGCGAAAAAACGAAACGTGAAGGAGAAGAGAATTGTGAAGTAGATGGAGAAGTATCGGTTGATGAACGTTTTGGTGAAAACCAATTTAGAGTTCTCATTCCTTTTCTAGGCATAACGAAGTTTGCAAGAAAATTATACGTAATTGTTATGGTTTGCAAAAAGATTATTTGCGAAATTATTGAGTGATATGTTATGGTTTTTTTGTTGAGTAATATGAAGAAGAAATGAGTACAGTTTATATTGTTGAAGCTTTATGATAAATTTTCATAAAGGTTATGGGGATATATATAGACATAATATTGGAGGCGTATTGACTTTTAGGAGTAATAGAGTCAGCAATTAACGCACGAGGAGCGTTTGACTTTCACGCGTGATACGATGATACGTAGGATTAATGAGAAAGAAAATTTGGTTTATTATATTTCAGGTGCTGATTTCTTGGAAAATTGGTTTATGCAAAAGGTTCTATTCATACTATATTCTAATCGGCTGCCTTGAATAATAAGGACTTTGAATTATTCATATTCATATTCTGAATTTTAAAATATTATTTGGAATTTAACTTGATACAGGTCTTATTTCACGCAAAGAATTGGTCAAGCTGACCTATGATAATCATCAAGTGCCAAACAGATCGCAACAAGATAAATACTAGAATAAAGATTACTTTATTTAGTAGTAACACATTGCTTAACAAAGATTAGCAGAACAAAGATCAAGTAAAAAAGAGCAAATATTGGTAGTGAAAAAGACTGATTATTTGGAAGCTATAAGTAAATGATTGCTGATTAATGAATCGTGTCTTTGTGCGTCGAAGTTAGCCAAGATTGTAAAAATATAGATAGGATCTTTCCACTTTAATTAAAGGTTTTGAGTTTGAGTGTAAAATACAGAAAAATTTTGGTAGAGGAAGGCTGCAACCAAATATGTAGCTTACGTTGCAGGAACCAGTATTAGTATATGGGCCTAAACTGATTTAGGATCACAAATGGAATTTGGGTTGTGAATACAAGTAAATCTAAGTATCAAAGTCGAAATATAAACAATAAGAGACGGAAATATATGTGAAAGAACGAAATTTCAATATATGCCAATGAATAAAAATTTTGCCAGAGTTTCTGTATGTATTTCTGAATGATTACATAATAAAATGAGAAGCTATTTATAGATTAGCAATGATACAAGGCCATGATCTCACGTTTCCACTAAGATCTGCATGATCCCACTTCTCAAATAGTGGAGTTAGTGGGCCGAAATAGAAGGAAACCAATTGACTGGCGATGACCTTATCCACCGAAGCTGGGGCCATCAGCTTCGGGTGTGCGGCTTCGCAATCGACCAAGATGACATCTCACCGAGGCAAACATCTTATTTTCTTTCCCCGGTCGTTGACTTCGGTCGCTTAAAGTTTGCCTCGGCTCGCAGCTTGCCAACACCTGTTCGGTCAACCTCAGATCGTGTTACCGAGGTGCCACGTCAGCGAGTCGATTTTTATCCATACAATTAGTAGGATCTCAATTAAAGATACCAAATACGGGGTGAAAAACTTAATTAAAAATATAAAATTTCTCCAGTTTCTTTTTATAATTTAAATATGAAAAGTAGGAAAAAGCCAATAACAGTTCCGTTTTTGACGTAAGTCGATATGTTTAAGAAAAACAAAACTATTTGGAAAGTTACAAATAAGGCATGACGAAAACATGTTTATCGTATATATTAGTATCAATTATCAAAAGTCGCTATACCAAATAATAGGAGATCACCCATCTATTTTGACTACAACTTGCTCTTTAATAGTAAAACACAATTTCGATGTGATTTCTTCCTTTCTTTCTTTATTTATCATTAATCATGTATTTAATTAATACAAGAAATGAGAACTGGAAGGAGGGGAGAACTGGAGAGTAAATTAAACTATTAAAGGCAAAAGAGACCATTTGAAATTGAGTAATTTGTCATCCGTTAGATTTTTGTTTATAATATTACCCCATTGTTTGCAAATTTCTTTTTGGCCCCTCTAGAAACTCCAGCATGAGAGTAATTTTTACTATAGTTAAATGTTAAGGGGTAAAAAATTGAACGCACGAAATGCACTCATTTTATGTTGAAGCACCTTTGATGGCAAAAACAACTACAAAACAATTTTTCTACAACAAGGACATGATGAATTCATCAAGACATTACAAAATTGAGCAATCATAAGTATAAATTTGGACCTTTTCGGCCTCTGTTTGTTGGATGATGCGAGCAATAACCTACAAAGGCTAATACGAAAAATAAATTTCATAGTGTATACTCATAATGACTGCAAATTTTCGAGAAAAACATAGCTATGTTAAATTCAATACGAATAATATCAATACACTCTATTAATAGAAACTTTTTACTGGCTTAATCCAACAGTCAGCACTGCAAAATTTGTCCCAATAAAGATTTATTAGCATAATTATTTTTTGACTTTTAAATGTAACGAGTATGATTATTCAAGAACTAGGACCAACAGTAATATCCATTTGTCTTGTGGATCCCATCGTTTATGTCATGGAAACTGTAAGCACAAAGATTTACATGAAATCGCTTACCTCATCTGTTTTAACCTTACTTATCAGCCACCATTCTAGTTGTTTCCTCAGATTTTTTTTGTGGTTAGATTTAATTTTTCTCTCTTCTTTAACTTTTTTAAAGAAAACTAAGCCAGAAAACAAATAAGAAGAAATTTAGTTACTCATATAGTCAATGGGTTTATTAGCATCCCAATTAATTACAAAAACTTCAAATAAAATTCTCTGTTAAGGGTCTTTATGTTTGTGGTCAAGGGTTGATGTCATTGATCTCATCATGTTATTTTCTACTTTTCTTATAGCTGACTACTAATAGTACATTACAACTTCTGATTATATAATGGTATCTATGACACAATATTGCTGGAAGTTTTCTTGTAGTTAACTTTCAGACAACCAAATGCAGTTAATAATTACTAGTCATTTTCAAGAATTCACGACTAGGCCAACACTAAAAATTTTATGACCAGAAACAGAAACTTAACAATTAAACCAACTTATTTATATGTTTAAGACACTTGTTCTCCAAGCGACCAACATTATAAATTATAATATCACGTAAACCTAAAAGTCTTGACCATTTTATTTTCCTTTTCTGTCACATAGGATAAAGTATTACTCCCTTATGTTTCGTTTACGTGACCCTATTTTTTTACACTGTTTCAAAAAATGACACCTTTAATTTCTAGCTTTAATTAAAAACACTAACTAATTAGCTTAAACTTTTTATCTTATCTATAATGATAAAATTTTATAGTGACACAAATGTAGATAGTTTAGTTTTTTTTTTTTTTTTTTTTTTTTTTTTTTTTTTTTTTTTTTTTTTGTTAACCGTGGTTTACAATTTTCAAAAGTCTAATTTCTCTTCTGTAAGCTCCATCCTCAATCAACACATAGTACGTCACATAAGATGAAAGGTGACTAAAATGTAAACAGTCAGAGATGAAGATATCGGGCTCCTTTGGAATAATAACTTTTTATTGTTAAAATATTACTACAATGTAATAAAGAGTATTCTTTTCATGGATGAAACTACAATTGAAACTATTTTTCTAGAACTGTAATTATTTTTCAGTGGAAATGCCCTTTGTCGAGAAGGTCTTGTTTTCATATTACCAACTTATTCCTTCATGATCTATTCTTTCTTTTTGGTTTTTTTAATTTGGCCCCTCCTTCTTTATTAGTGTATGGAGTACTTTACTTTACCTTCATTTTTTCATTGTCTTTGAAACCGTGTTGTTTTGAATATCTCCATTTCAAAAATGTTGGCTACTTCATGTTACGTTCTTACGTAGTTTATATATAGCATAAGAAAATATATCAATAATTGATAGGTTATCTTAATCATGAAACTCTGAATATTTATGTTATTTTAGTGCTACTTGTAACTTAAAAAAGAGCAAGTGGACAATATCTTTGAACTTTATGAATGATAGCCCCTTTAGTAAAGGAGATAATATGAACGTGCATGCTGCATTTGACGAATCACATCAGTCCATGCATTATAAAAGCTTAATTGCTAGAGTGATAAGGGTTAAAAAATATAAGGGATAAAATAATTAAAACTTTGGTGAATCAAAAGATCTTATAAACTTAAAACCCCAAAAGGAAGATTTTTTTTTTTCTTACAAGCACTTTTATTAATTACCAAAACATACATAATGTAAAAAGTACTTCTAGGTTCACCAAAACATTCTCTATTCAAGGTCGATTATATATATGAGTCACGTATATGCATTTTATATTATTCTGGTCCATCTTACGGTCAGGCTTGGCCTTAGAGGGAGGTCACTAAAGCATTTGCTTTAGGAACCCAAATTAGGGGCCCCCAAAATTTTTTATGTTATATATATTTTTATAAAAAGAGATGGATGAAGTATACTTTATTCGGCTTTTCATTGTCTTTGAAACCGTTTTGTGCTGGATCTTTATTCCAGAAAGTTGGCTGATCTATGTTCTTAATTAGTACTAGTTTATAACACATATATAAGAAAACAGACTGTTAATTGTCTCCAGATCATTAATGGATAAGTTATCTCTTAAACTGAAACCCTGACGACTTTTTTTACTTCCATTTAGTGCTACTTGCAATTGTGACTAAACAAAGAGCAAGTTGATAAATCCATATATTTGAACATTCTGATCAAGTATATCACCCTTTTAAATCCTAATTATTTCTCAAAGCCACAGATAAAGGATAATGTGAACAAGCATACTGCATTTGAGGAATCACATCCATGCATTTGTACATAGACTTAGAAAAATTGGTTCAACTGCTACGTACTTAATTAGAACACGTCTTATAAAAACTCAATTACACTCAATTAACCTGAAGTTGTTTGGGTCGACCATGCATGTGAGTTCCGTATATCTATTTCACTTTGTCAGCTCCATCTTATTAAATCAGTCCCTATTAATAGAAGGAAGGGATAAACATGAAAAAAAATACTCCACTAAACAGCTGTATTGAGCACCCAAAAATGGAGCATGGACTTGTAAGACTTGCAAATGACCAAGGGAGTAGAATCATATATTTTTCCTCAAACCCTAAGAGTGGACTGAGGACATTTATAATTTGTCAATGTAAAACCATAAGTCCATAACACACTTATTCACATGAAACCTTTTTTAGTTTAGACTTCTACAGTAAGGTCCCTTTTCGATTAGAGACATAAAAGCACATCTCATGGGCGCAAGTCTCAACCTAGCTAAATCCTCCATATATTACTCTAATTAACTATCGTCTATATATATTCAGATGGCCTTCGAACAAGTCATAATTAGAGAAACTAGTTTTATCTCATTGAAAAGAACGGGCTTTGGAACATCTTCATTCTATTGGTGATATTGTCTATTTTGGTCCTACCTAGGTGCACTAGGTAAAAACACATTGTTAATTAGGGTCTTAACTCTTAACTTGCCTCCTTATATACCGTCCTTATATACCAATATTTCTCTCGTATTTCGCTGGTGTGAGATTTACTAGGGTGTTCTATACAGCTCGTTCAGATTTGACTCACCATCATCTTGAAAATGTGAGATTTATCTAAACTCAATTGAAAGACGATAAGGTTAATTAGCCCAACCAACAAATATTGTTCGCTTTGGGTCTAAGTTGTCTCGCCTTTAAAACGCATCGTTAAGTTCTTAGACTTTCTTCTTTAGATACCCAACATATATTCCTTATTTTATCGATATGGAATTTACCTAATTAGGATATGTTACAGTTGTGTTGTGATCGGGGTCTTGCACAAATTAAATTCTAGGACTATATGTTATACTATATAGATATACCTAATATGGTTTCGTTTTCATAATGATATGGCGTAGGATGACGAAACATTTATGATTAATTTGATACTAGCCCCAAACATTCATTTATCTGCTGGATGAGAAATTAAAGACAACGTAATGTAACGAAAGGTCAAAGATCCTTCAAGATGTAACAAAGTTGAAAGAGTTGATGTAGACTTAACCTTGGCATATATCTATGTATCATTTTTCCTTCGATACTCTTCAACCCATACATAATAATCAAGCTATTTCGTACCATAAGTATGATTTTGAAATATTTACTAAGTACGTGCAATTGCGCAATTACGTGGAATATTTACATGAATTGGCGGCTTGTAATGATGTGAAAATAATACTCCTAACTAAATGTTGTATTCAGGTGAGATCATGAAAAAGGAATATCGCGGACTGATAAAAGTTTTAGGTTGCGACTTTCACTTATGGATATGGGTCACATCCCAACCATACGATTCATGGCAAGTTTTAATTTTTATAAATTATTTAATTATCAAATAAATTGGTAAAATCTTTTTTATTTATTTTTTTATTATGGCTATGTAAACATGTCAAAACAAAAATTGGATAAAAATTTTGGGCAAAGTTTCTCATATGTAGTTTGGGCTACGTATCTAGCCTAAATCAACTCAACTGGTAGATGAGTTAAATTAAGTTAGGACAAAATTGATTGAGTTAAAAAATGAACGGCTCAAATGAGCTTGGGTTGATCTTCACACCACTAGCTAGTTTCGTAGCGATTTTAGCAATTTCTATGTTTCTTTAGCCGCTACAAATTAGGTCTGATTTCTTGTTATAGCTTGGTACCATATGTAGCGGTAGCTTGCATTATATCCATATAACACTTTGCAACTTCAATCTTTTCGATATTGGTACCCCGATCCTACTTACTAGTACTTGTTAGTAGTATTTTAGTATGTTGCACCCTCTTTTTTTTTTAAAAAAAAAAAACATTAATAAAAGCTGTGTGATTAAATTCCTTTATTTATTCTTTCTCAGATCCTATTTACTTGAAATTACGATTGCTCGTGTATGAACACATACACTCATATTTCTTGACGCACATTAGTTTCTGTTTTTTTTTCCTTGTATAAATATAATGTAGTCTATGTGAATAGAACATGAACCGCCCCTATTGAGTTTGGAAAAGTATTCAGCTAAATATAGGTGCAGGTTTTCAAAGTTCTTGAAATGAAGCAAGTAGTAGAAATGGACCCTTGTTAAAATGAATGGTTAACATTAGACTTAAAAGTATTACACTAGAAAATTGACGTAGCTCATGTAATCTTTTTAATTTCTTATGAACGCTGAAATTAATGCAATTGGTATAACGTGCAATTTAGGATTACTAACAATAACAGGTTTGGCCAAGCATAAGTCATAAAATACAATTGAAAAGTAGCATAAGTTGTTTTTCAGTTTTTAACTTCTCCACAAAATAAGTGTTTTTAATTCTTTTAAGACATACCATATCGAAAATTCAAATTTACCAGATTAATTGATACTCTTTTTGTTTTAATTTATGTGGGTTCTTCTTTGAACGTATTTTTCTTGAATTATTTATTAAATAATTTGATTTATTAAGTTGTGTGACTTATAATGTAAATATTATTTAAAAAAAATTAAAATATTTATGTCTGAATTCACTCACAAAATTAAGTAATTTTGTCCTCGTAGTCCAAAACTTGCATATGCTTTTTTAGTAATTTGAAATTCAAAACCACTTTTAGAAAGTATTGGCCAAACAAAAATTATCAAAAAGAAAAAATAAAAATATTTTTTAAAGTATTTGTCAAACACAAGCTACTACTCTCTAATTTTTTATTTTTTGAGAAATATTTAAAGAAGAAGTTCTTAAAATAAGATGATTTTGACAACTTCATCTAACAAGTTTGACAAAAAATTTCACCATGTGTACCCCTTATGAATTATGATCTTTGCTTATGTCTTTTTGTATCTACTTAAGAATGATTTTGCAAAATGGCCTCGGATGCAACACTTCAAGTTGTAAATCGACAAGTGATGCCTCTTTGAAAAATATAAAGGGAAAGTCTTGCATGCGGAGAGATTGAAGGGAAAAGTGTTGTCTAGGCAACACTTCAAGTTATCTAGGAGAATATGGGAAGAGATAAAAGGCCAAGTATTGCCTATGCAAGAGGGGGTCAAAGTCAAATGTTGTCAAGTGCCGCCTAAGAGGCGTACGAGAGAGGGAGGGCGGGGCAACACTTCAAGTTATCTGGAAAAATGTTGGAAGCAATAAAAGGACAAGTATTGCCTATACAAGAGGAGGTCAAAGTCACCTTTACAAGAAAGAGATGGCAGGATGCAGGCGTCATTATAAGATTTTGAAGGGGTATTTCCGTCCAGAATTAAAATTAGCGAAGGCCATTCTTGCAAAACTACTTTAAACGGGGCCAATAAGGCAAACCACTGTCAATGGTGTCATAGTTTGTAAAGGGTTTTTTACACTATGTACTCTTGAAATCCAAAGTATTTAGCCATTCTACCCATTAAGAATTATACCACCCATGAAATTAACGGTATTTACCCAACCTACCCATTTATTACTGTATACCTTTGTTACCTTTGTTATACCTTATGAGCGTATACTTTTTTGGTATACTGCATAAATTATGGTATACAAGTTTAGATTGGTAGGGCATGTAAATAGTTTAAGGGTATGGCTGATAAATATGAAACTTATGGGTAGATGTGCGTAAATATTTTAATTTTGATGGGTATTTTCGTAAACCTCCAATTTGTAATTATCCCAAGTTTGACGGCTAATTACTTCCCTTACTTTATTCGGCCTATTTTGTTCCACAATGTCTTTGAATTCTTGTGGACCCAAAATAGCCCATGGACTAATGGACAATAAACACAAAAAATTTCACCGCGTGCCCTCTATAAGGAAGGGTTCTGTAAAAATTCCAGTGCTAAAAAATGTATTTGCAAAATACCCTTTTTCGCCTGGAGCCAAGACTTCAAGGCAAAAATCTTGTATGTCTTGGCAATTAACAAAAATTCAAAGGCAAGTACTGTTTTGCCAAATACTTCAAGTTATATGGCGAGAATGTAGGGAAAGACTGGAAGGGGCAAGTTTTGGCATTTGCCAAGACTTACGACCAAGTGCGGCAAGTATTTCCTTTTTCCAACATTTTAAGGGTAAGTGTTGGCAAATAGAGAGGGGTCAAAGGCAAGTCTTGGACTTTCCAAAACTTACGACCAAGTGCGGCAAGTATTGTCTTTTGCCAACACTTGAAGGGATAAGTGTTGAAAAGCAGAGAGATATAAAAGCAAGTCTTGCCCCCAATCTAAAAACTTGACAGTAGTATTTTCGTCCAAATTTTTTTCATTAAATCTTAATGAGCGCAATTTTGCAAAACATCTGTTAGCACGGGCAACAAGGCAAGCCATTGCTTATGGTATCATATTTTTGCAAATTACAATAAACAAGGATCTAAGCTAGCGTTTGGACATAGATTTGGTTGAAATTTAGAAAAAAAAAAATTGAGTTAAAAAATCCTAAAAATTAAAGTTGTGTTTGATCGCATTCACTTAAAAAAATAATTTAAGTTTTGTGAGTGAAAGAAAAATTTAGACCAATTGGCCCAAACCAGTTTTTGGAACTTAAAATTAATCTTCAATTTTTTTAAAAAAAAAATAAATTGCTTAAAATTTATGAACAAACAATGTTTCAAAAAATTTGAAAAAACGTAAGCCATCTGCATTTCCCAACTCCGAATGTGATTTTTGTAGAAATAATTATCAAATGTAAAAGTACAAAGTTCTGTTCACATGAAACCTTCTAATAATTGTGTTAGTTGAATAAAGTTTTGTTTTACAACAAAGTAATTTTAGATGTACCCCATTCTTTTTAACACCTTTACTCACCAAGATTGTATACCTATCTCCTGATTGGTGCATCCGGAGATTGACGTAGTTCATGATCAAACTATCTCAAATAATATCCTCTCATTTTAATCCTAGAAACTAAACAAGCATGAAGTATGCACTAGCAGGTGTACCTTGGATCAACTAGCTGTTTTATCAACAATTTTCAAATATTTTCATATTTATATGTACTACGATATATATTAGTAAAAAAAATATGTTTCATCTATCATATTCTGTTTGCAATAGAATTACAACAACAATAACAATATTCAGTATTATTCGACAAGTAGGATCTGAAAAGCATGAGATGTACGCAAACTTTATCCCCAGTAAAATAAAGAGGGTGTTTCTGATAAACTCTTGGCTAAGATAAGCGATTTTGAAAACATGTTCGAAAAGAGAAAACAAGATGGAAAAAATCATGGAAAAGAAAACCCTAACATAAAAAAATCGGTTTGACAATAGAATTAAATGTCTTTGTCGATTCCTATCAATTACATGGTGCATCTCTTAGTAGAGGCACGTGAAAAGTGTAGACGAAAATTAATTTAAAATTAAATTTGTTATATTAATTTATATATAGATCCAGGTGAAATGAAGAAGAGCATGCTATTATTAGTCAAATTAAAGCAATGTCTTTGAAGTCAAAAATGTTTTATACCACTAAGTATACAATGTGACGTAGGGCTCAATGCTCATTACTACATTTAATCAACTCACGGTCGAATGCAAAATCATGAATTTGCATGTGCACTGAATTTTACTCCTTTGCAACACAATTATATTCAGCTCGCGAGATATCCAAACTCTTGAAAATAGACCGCTAGGGGTTTTTTTCAGAGCGAGGGTGATCGTTAACATTTATAAGTGAAATCTTAAGACAAAAAGTTGGCACAGGAAATATCACGACAATGGAAATTGAACTTATAAGTTCAAAGCATTGGACCATTAATATTGTTGAATTAATTACAGGAAAAATAAAAAAGTATTGGACCATTATTTTATAGAATTTATTATCTTTTCTATTTCTCACTCGATGTCCCATACCTACTTTCGAGTATAACAATTCATATAAGTGCTAAAATGTCCCACTTATTCTTAAATAAAAGTGCTCCATATCAAAGACGAATGTACTCAAGATTTGACTAGAAAGTGTAGATTATGACATTAACCTTAGACATGGATCATTTTTCCTTCAATGAATTAAATCTTTACCTGATAATCCAAAGCTGTTTCACACCTTATATGCTTTTGAAATACTTGCAAAGCCTGTCCAATTGCGCTGCTACGTGAAATATTGAAGTAAATTTTGCCAGCGGTCGTCTAATTTATCATTTAATACACTTTTTTTTTACATTTTGTTATCCATAAGTCATCAAAACTTATCCTTTACATACTAAAGTCACTTTTTCTTGTTTTGTTACCCCAAAAACCATCCAACTTATCTTAATAAATGGAAAAGTCATTATGGCGGGAATTTAAAAAAAGGTGACAGAAAATATGACATGCATACAAAAATTACTAATTATCTTAATAAATAGGGACAATTACAAAAATATACAAACCTAACACCATATTTACAAAACATAACAACACTATACCACTTTACCAAAAATAACAATACTTCTTTTACATAGCATATACAAAATCCATTTAAACCATACAAATTAGAGTTTTACCATCTCCCTCCCCACTGCTTCAGTCACAACAGCGGCGCCAATCGCCGGCGGCCGGTTGCCGGCTTTGTATTTTTTATTTTATATAGATCAACAAAACGAAACATACAAAATATACACATATATACATATGAAACTTCATATAATTTATTGTTTTCAATTTACATATAGTCAAACATACACAAACATATAAAAATATACACAAACATACAAAGATATACAAAAAAATATATATACAAATAATTTTATCACTCCACAGATACGCATACACAAACACAAACATACAACAACATACACATATATACACCAACATACACATACAAAAGTGGAGAATAGATATTTATATACAAAAAGTACAAGGACATACGTACTTTACACAAAAAAATACAAATATATACATACTATACACATACAAAAAGAGAAAGAGAAAAAAAAAAGAAAAAAAAAAAAGAGGACCAAATCGAAAAAATCTACTGGAAAAAGACAAATCGGGACAGTGCAGCGCCAGCTGCGTCGTAGAGAAGCAGGCACAATGGGCGGGGCAACAGCAGCAGCAAGTAAGCTCGACAGCTGACGCAGCAGCGACGGGGCTGCTCGCCAGCGAGAGTGAGGGCACGGCGGCGGGTGGGTGGGTGGATGGGTGGAGGAGGGGAGAGAAGGAGAGAGGAAAAAATTAAGGTTTTGTGGTTGGAAGAGTGGAAAATGAAAATATTGTATGTAGGGTAATTTTTTAAAACTATTGTTATGTTTTGTAAATATAGTAAAAGTATTAGTATTTTTTGTAATTTAGCTATTAGGGTAGTCATGTGGTGTAAATTTTTATATAGATATTGGGCATCAAGTCGAGCCCAACCGAGCTTACTATGCCACCGAGTCAAACCGTCTCAAAGTCAGCCTAACCGAGGTTTATATCATACTGAATCGAGCTGAGCTAGCACCGTCGAGTCAAGCGTTTATCAAGCCGAGCCGAACCAATACTGAGCTGAGCCTCTTTCTGAAATAAGTCGAGCCGAACTAAACGCAGACAAGCTAAGTCGAGCTCCGAGCCAGTTCAGCTCTATGACAGAACTAAATATTTGCGTTGACATAATAACTCATTTAGCTATCCATCACGCGACCCATTACCCCATATAATTATTAAGATAAAGTGACAACTTTCTTATGCCACGTTATCCTTTCGGCGACCTTTATTTTTTAAATTCGATCGTGATGACTTTTGTGTATATTAGAGATAAAGCATTTGACTATTTGAGTAACAAAATAAAGAAAAATGTAATGAAAGATAAGCGTAGAATGAATTTTGGGTAATTAACAAAATAAAAAAAAAAGTTACTATTGTGTAATGAATGATAAGTTTGATGACAAGTGAGGGTTGCTCAGATGGTAAGCACCCTCCACCTACATTCAAGAGGTTGTCAGTTCGAGTCACCGTAGGAGCAAAAAGTGGGAAGACAACTATTTATTACGAGAGATGAGAAGAGGTGTTTTTAAAAAAAAAAAAAAAAGAATGATATGTACGATGACAACTGCTAAATTTTACATTGTGTTTAATGAATTGGCGGTTTTTAAATTTGAAAATGATTACGGAAAAATGTTGCTTACATGTTAGAGATCACGAGAGGAATATTATAAAATCAGTGGCGGACGCAGAATTTTTGCTAAGGGGTCTAAAAAATATAATTGTTGTGCATGGGAATTGAATTAAAGACCTCAATTATAAATTTGATATCCCTTCACCACTAGGTTGGAAATTTTTTTATGCTAAAGGGACTTAAAACTTGTATATATCCATATAAAAATAATACTTTACCTATATAGACTGTAATTTTTGGACGAAAGAGTATCAACTGGTACCCTTCAACACACCTAGGTCCGCCCATGTATAAAATGATAGAAATTTACTCTATGACTTTTACGTGTTGGCGTTATCACGAATAAATTCGTGGCGACTTTTGCAATTTTTGCGTGCAACTTTAGCTGCAAACAAAAGGTCCGCCCTCTAATTATAGGTAGAAAATACGATTAATGTAGTGATAGTCTGCAGAATACCACTTGCCACTTCAATCGTCCTATATTAGTAATACTCCCTCCTATCATATTTGTTACTTGTCATTTTTAGTATTGTGCATACACTTTAAGAAAACAGAACTGTTTGAGGTAAACTGCCTTTATTAATTCCTTCTCCGATCCTATTTACTTGAAATTATGACTGCTCATATATGAACATTTTCACCTTTCATGAAGCACATTATTATTTCTTTTTACCTTTTCAAAACGTATAGTCTATTCATGAATAATTAAACAACTCTATTGAAGTACTTTGAAAAAATATATAGCTATATGTGCAGTTTTTCAAAGCTGTTGAAATGAAGCAGGTAGTAGAAATGGACCATTGTAAATGAATGGCTAAAATTAAAAGCGTTGGACCATTGTTGAATCACTTTCTGATAATTAAAATTCCCAACATTGACGTATTTGTAACCTTTTCTAATTTCTTTGTGTTTGTTAGTTGTTAGTCAATTATCTGGACACAACCAGCTACCCGAAGATCAGTTGAATTAATGAGTTAAGTCTAACATGTGCAATGTTTTCGTGGTTAAAAATAAATGGATCAATTTGGGTTAAATAATATGTCATAACTCGTGTGATTACCAAATTAGATTAATATAAATAAGGGAAAATTATCCCCTATACACATTCATAGTACTTATTTATTGTTTCTAACCCCACTTTCCACTCCCTTTCTTTCTCTAGCCATATAGCTTATATATATATATATATATATATATATATATATATATATATATATTAAATTATATAATTTTAAATATATTTAAATATTAACTATTTATCCCTTCTATTTAGGATCAATCACAAATCAAGATAAAACTCAAAATATTTTAAATCCCTAAATGTCAGGTAATTAAGTGTGCGTTATTTAAGGCATTACAATACATCTATTCCTCTTTCACTTTCACACATGATTCAATATACCATATTTTTATCCTCTCTCCTCTTTATTTAAATTTGAATAAATATTAATTAAATAAATAGTACGTACATAATATATTAAAATATTAAGTAAAAAATTATTAAATACACGATATGTAAGAAATATTAAATATCATACATATCGTGAATCTAATAATAAATGTTAAAATACATGATATTTTTTATGTATATGATATTTAATCACTTAATGTTTTAATATATTATGTATGAAATATTTATTCAATTAATATTATAAATATATTATGTATTGAATATTTATTTACTATTTTAATACAATATATCACACTCTTTGTATCTGTTGTGTATTCAATATTTATTTATTTTCTTATTTTTAGGTGATATGTATTTTATTTGTGCAAAATATTAAATATGGCAACTAAAAGGAAAAAGAGAAAGAACCCCCCCCCCCAAGAGAATAATAAGACTACAAAGGGGGCCCATGTTAAAAAGAGGAACGCTCTAGGCGCACAATTAGCAAGGATAGCTAACTTGCACCGAGAACAATGCCTCACCAGAGATCAGCTGGAAATTCAACCAAATTTTCAGAGATCCTAGAAACCCCAGACCTAGATAATCCAAAGCCTCATCAACTGCTAACATTTGGAAGTTTTCTACCACCAATGTTTTCTATTGCTGAGGAAGAAGCTAAGAACACAGTCATGAAGGTAGCTCAAGCAACTAAGCTAGCTCAGACAGAGGTCGCGAATCAGATTAAATAAGAGCTTGCTGGGAGACGACTTCAGTACTCGGATACTGAATCCTCACAGAACCCAACGCCAGTGCCAGCTGAAAGAGAAAATCGTAGCTCGCAAATGGGTAAGTCATTGGTATTTATCCCTCATGTGATTCAAAATGGAAAAGTAGTAGTTAAGATAGAACAAGAAGATGTAAAAACACATGAAGAATACTGGAAAACCTCCCTGGTTGTATATGTTATCGATGATATACCATACATAAAATCCTTGGAGAACTATGCTGCTCATGTGTGGAATTTTGTGACTAAGCCTCAGATCTTAATTCATGATGAGGGTTATTTTCTGATTAAATTTAGTACTGCAGAGGACTGTGACCTAATACTACAATCAGGGCCATATACTTATCATAATAAACAATTCATCTTGCAACAATGGTCTATGAATTTTAAGTTTGATCCTGAATGCTTAGCTAGAATTCTTCTATGGGTTACACTACCTGGATTGCCAGTAGGATATTGGTCTGAAGAAGCATTAAGCAAAGTGGCAAGTGCAGTTGATAGACCTCTCTACACTGACAAGTTCACTTCAAACATGAAAAAAATATCTTATGCTAGGTTTTGTTGGTAGAAGTAGATGTAGCTCAGCCGTTGATAGATAGTATTGAATTAGACACCCTCTTTGGCATCATACATCAACTTGGTCTGCTATGATTGGATGCCCAGATACTGTGTTGAATGCTTGAAATTTGCGCATGATAGCGTAAATTGTTGGACAAATGAGCATAGAAAGGAGGAGAAAGAAGAAGAAGAAGAAGAAGAAGAAGAAGAAGAAGAAGAAGAAGAAGAAGAAGAAGAGAGGAGGAGGAGGAGGAGGAGGAGGAGGAGGAGGAGGAGGAGGAGGAGGAGCAGGAGGAGGAGGAGGAGGAGGAGGAGGTTGATTAAGCTAGAGTGGCAAACTGTCCACCACCAAGAAGCACCTGAATCAACAGCAACTAATCAAATAACTGAAACTAATCAAAGTGCTGAAACACATGGGTATAACAATGCAGAGCTAGGGCAGGATACTCACATTGTGAAGGGGTTAGAACAACCACAGAAGGAGAATGAGAATCAAAGAATCAATGTTGCCGGTACTGCTATTGGTACTGCAAACAGGTATGTTATGCTAAGTGCTATAGGAGTGGGAGGCACTAGTGGGGGGAGGAGCTGGACAATACAACCCACCATGAGAGTCTCAACCTGGAATATTATAGGGCTGAATAAAGCCTTCAAACAAAAAGAGCCGAAGCTCTTTTTGAGTAAGAATAAGATTGATCTCTTGGGATTCCTAGAGACAAGAGTATAAGAAAATAGATACAAAAAAATAATGAATAATATAGCAAAATGATGGAAAGTAGTCTGTAATTACACTAATGAATTGAATGGAAGAATTTGGGTAACGTGGAAACCTAACCTTAATGTACAGGTGATTCAAGTAGCATAACAATGGATATACTATCTAGTGAGTGATCAAACTGGTCTATTCTCATTCCATTTTACATTTATATATGCTAAGAATGAAATACAGCAATGACAAGTGCTATGGAGTGAGTTGTAGTAGTTAGAGATAGTGTGCAAGGACCTTGGCTTCTTGCAGGGGACTTTAATAATATCTTGTCCTCTGATGACAAAATTGGAGGCTCAGTTAGCCAAGCTGAAATGCATGGGTTTAGAGACTGTGTATATGCACTTCATCTTACTCCACTGAAAGCAACTGGGTGGCACTTTACTTGGTGCAACAAGCTGCCAATAAAGTATACAGAACGATGGACTGGGCATTTAGGAATTTCAGTTGGGTGCAACAATATGGGCATATTGAATCATAATTCATGAATCCATCAGCATCTGATCATTCACCTATTTTGATTCAGTGTGGTCCAAAAATGCAGCTGAAACCTAGACCCTTTCAGCTGTTTCCTCACATCATGGAAGAACCTGAGTTTGGGAAAATTCTAGAGACAGTGTGGAGACAACAAATAGTAAGAGATGCTATGACAAGAGTCTGGAGGAAATTGCATAATCTTAAAGAGCATCTGAAGAGCTTCAACACTTACATGGCTTCATATAAACAGAAGTTAGAGCATGCAAGGAAAGAGCTGGAGATAGTGCGAGCAAGTATGACCAAATATGTTGCACCAACAGGATCTGATTGATGAAGAGAAAATGTTGATAGCTGAAATTGAGAAATAGAGCAAGGTGGAGGAGCAGGTCCTAAGGCAAAAATCAAGAGCAGTATGGATAACATGCAGTGATGATAACACCAAGTACTTCCATGCCCAGCTGAAGATTAGAAGCACCAAGAATACTATTAGTTCAATTCATAATGATGTTGGACTGAAACTAACGAATCGGAAGCTTATTGAGAAGGAATTTATAACTTTCTTTTCTGGGCTGATGGGTGCAGCTGCTAAGGAACTTTCCTATCCAAATACTGAAGTGATTAGGAGAGGATCATGCCTCTCATATTAGCAGCAATGTCAACTGATTAGGGAGGTAACCAGTGAAGAAACTCAAGAGGCAATGAAAGACATGCCAAGGGACAAAGCGCCTGGAGTGGATGGTTTTCCAGTAGAATTCAATACTACCATCTGGGAGCTTGTGAAAATGATGTAGTTGAGGTTGTTCAGGAGTTTTTTAGAACTTGGAGGCTGCATAAAAGTATAAATGTTACAACTATCACTCTAGTGCCTAAGGTCCCTTCTCCTACTCAAGTGAAGGACTTTAGACCTATTGTATGTTATACAACACTTTACAAGATCATATCAAAGGTGCTAACTGGGAGAATGAAAGAAGTGTTGGATGAAATAATAGGTCATTCACAGACTGCATTCATTCAGGAAAGAAATATCCTAGATAATATCATCTTCAGTCATGAATTATTCAAAGGATACAGCAGGAAAGGACTGTCCCCCAGGTGTGTGCTTAAAGTAGATATTAGGAAAATATATGACACTCTTGAATGGTGCTTTTTAAAGAGAATGCTGAGTGAGCTGGGATTCCCCCTAAAGTTTGTGAATTGGGTTATGGAGTGTGTATTTACTGTCTCATACTATATAACTCTACATGGTGGATTGACCAAACCATTCCAAGGGAGGAGAGGGATAAGTCAAGGGGATCCTATGTCCCCTTACTTATTTGTAATAGCTATGGAGTATCTTCAAAGAGAGATGGACCAGCTGGCACTTGATGGTGACTTCAATTTTCATCCTAAGTGCAGGAGATTTGTGGTGACTCATACCTGCTTTACTGATGACCTGCTTATTTTTTGTAGAGCAGATACCATTTCTATCAAGCTTCTACCGAACACCTTTGAGATATTCTCTAAGACATCGGGCCTCCATGCTAGTGCAGAAAAAAGCTCAATCTACTTAGTTGGAGTGTCTAACTCATGTAAGCTGGAGTGTTTTGCAAATGCTAGGATTTCAGGAAGGAGAACTCTCACTCAAGTATTTGGGAGTACCACTGTCATCAAAGAAATTGACCATAGGGCAATGTTGGCCTTTAATTGAGAAGATAACATCTAGAATTAGCTGTTGGATAACTAAGTTTCTATCTTATGTAGGAAGACTTTAGCTAATCAAGTCAGTCTTGTTTGGCATCCAAACTTATTGGGCACAAATATTCATCTAGCCCAAAAAGATCATGAAAGTCATTGAAACTGTATGCAGAACTTATCTCTGGACTGGCATAGCTAATATCTCAAGGAAGGCTATGGTTACATGAGAAAAGTTATATATGCCCTACTCAGCAGGTGGTCTTAATGTATTAGACATGTGTCTCTGGAATAGAGCTGCAATAACTAAGCAGCTCTGGGCAATTACTATGAAGAAAGACACTCTTTGGGTTAAGTGGGTTCGTGCTTACTACTTGGAAAAAAAAAGACAGTGGAAACAAGTGCTACACCTAAGGCAGCAGCATGGGTGGTGAGAAAAATAATACTCCCTCCGTTCCAAAATGGTTGTCATAGTTCGGATTTCGAGAGTCAAACGAGTTCATTTTGACCGTGAATTTAAACATATAACCTTTAAGTTTTTTGTAACGATGTTTATATATTTAGAAACTACATAAAAAGTACTATAAGTCACAATAATTAATAATTCAAAATATTTAAAAGACATATGAAAATATTACGGTCAAAGTTAAACTCGTTTGACTCTCAAAATTCGAACTATGACAACCATTTTGGAACGGAGGGAGTAGAAGGTAGGCAGCTAATCCTATAGTGTCCTACATTACAGGGGGCTTGGTAGACAGAATGCAAGCTGTATTGAATCCTGATGGAAAGTTTTCCATTAGGAAACTATACTTACAACTCCTCCCCCAATTTGCAAAGATACTTTAGAAGAGTATTGTCCTAAAGCACACAATTCACCCTAGGCATAACTTCATTCTATGTCTTGCCATTAAACAGAGGTTACCTACAGTGGATAGATTACAGAAGATTGGTATAAATGTTCCTATGGTATGTGCTTTCTGTGGAGTAGAAATTGAGACATTTGAGCACATGTTTTTTGACTATCATCTCACTAAGAAGCTCTGGATCAGAATGTTGGCATGGATGAAAGTTAGTCATAGCCCTGGTTCATGGTTGGATGAGCTGAAATGGGTTGCAGATAAGGCCAAGAGGTAAGTCTGGAATGAATGACATACTCAGTTGTGTATTTGCCATGACAGTGTATGTTATATGAAGAGAAAGAAATGGTACAAGATTCTAGCAGACTACATTTGTGGAGAGGAAGTTGTGTAAGGAGATTGTAATTCACATCCACACCAGAGGACATAGCAACAGGAAATGGAAGGCAGCACTGGAGCAATTAAGTACATGTCCTTAGCGAAAATGTAGTTAGATTATTGTTGAATAGTTAGATGATTGTTAGAGAATGATGAATGTAGCCAAGCATGGCAATAGGTACTGTATTGTCTAGTAGTGAGAGTGTTAATGTTCAGCATTAATCTGGATGTACATAATCACTTTTGGTTGAATAAAATGATAGTTTTAACTTTTAAAAAAAAAATCGCCTAAAAATCGTCCCTAAAATATGGGTGTCTGTTGGTATATATCAAATTTATCTCATGACATATTATTTAGAATGATATCCTAAAATTTAGGAAGAAAATAAATACTAAATATTAATACTAGTATTTAATATTCCTTTATTTTTGGATTAGTATTGTGGTTATAAAAAGTTAGAGCTAATAAATAAAAATTATTTCTTTTATTTGTCATTACGTTAAATCAAAACCTAAAAACTAATTATGTCTTAATGTTTCGATTAAAAAAAAAAAAGAATTATTACCCCACATAACCATTCTCAACCTTTATCCACTTTGTGTAACCATATTTTATTTTTTTCTTTCTTTTCCTAGCATATTTATTAGATATAATTTGATGATATAAATATTTAAAAAAATATAAGACAAATATATGTGTGTGTATATGTGTATAGAAGCTATATATAAAGAATATCAATCTAACTATATGCCATATTTTGATTGTAAATCAAATTTTAAAATAAAATATTGTGGCTAGATTATCTTAGTGTTAGGTGACTTGTTAATATGGTATATTGAAGGCTATTTATGTGGAAATCCCAAAAACGTAGTCATGTCCAAACTGACATACAAATGAACATATAAATATGGGAGGTTTACAAAAATACCCATCAAAATCAAAATATTTACCAATCTCTACCCATAAGTTTCATATTTACAAGCCCTACCGATAAACTATTTACATGTCCTACCCATCTATACTTGTATACTGGAGTATTATTTATGCAGTATACCTTAAAGGTATACACTCATATCTAGACTTGTACACTATTATTTATGCAGTATACACCCATAAGGTATAACAAAAGTATACAATAATAAATGGGTAGGTTGGGTAAATACTTTTCATTTCATGGGTAATGTAATTTTTAATGGGTAAGACTTGTAAATACTTTGAATTTCGTGGATATATAGTAAAAAAAAACCATATATCCAGTCCAGCCCGCCAAAGTCTAAATGAGTTGAATGGTTATGAACGTTGAAAAATAGAATGTGGTGTGATGGTTGGGATATCTCCACGCTCTTTACTATACTAAAGCTCTTAAGTCTGAACTCTGGAAGTTGAAACTGAGTCAATTGCAGGTCTGATCGAATGCACAATTGCTGCATAGATTCTCACCCCTTGTCTAAGGTAACAACTGTTTCAGATTGCAATCTCGAAGCTCCATCAAAGGATGATTGCTTTTCAATTTAAAAAACAGATTATACTACTAAGGCATCCAGAGTCGAGAAGAAGAAACTAACATTCTAAGACTGTAAAAGTAAAGGCTTTTAATTTGCTAAACAATAAGTAAGTTGACTGGTATACTATCAAGAAAAACACAAACAAAACATGTTTTGATGCAGAATAAGACACGAAGGGAGGATTATTTGGTCAATGTGACTGATCTACTGCTACAATTCAGTAGGATAGCCAAGTTATACACTCTGTCAAGCATTACCAAACCAGTATAAGTTACTCCCTATTTGGTGATGCACAGGCAGAAGAGTCTCATACTATAAGCGACAAAGCACTTCAGAACATTTTGCAGCTGCAGCCAAGCCACTAATGATAGCCCCTTCAACATTTGGACTAACACAAAAGTCTCCGCATACTGCCAGCCTTTTCTTCACGTCCCAAAGGCATTTGTCACCTTCTGCTATGCTTGTTGCTGGGAATGCACTGCCCCTGAGAATTTCACATGCATTAGCTCTATAACTATGACATCAAATATAAGGATAGGGCATAAACCAAAAAAGAATAAGGCGCACTTCAGAGGAGCAACAATAAAGGAAGCAAAATTCTATTTATTTTCTTTGAGGGCAGACGTAACGTACACAAGGAGGGCATGTCTAAGTACTTCAAATCATCAATATGACTATACAGCTGCCAGCTGTGATTTATTCTTGTCTGTTTCATACTTGACAAAGAAAAATAAAGTTCGTTCAAATGAAGGAATGCATACAGCAAACCAAACCCCTAAACCATGAACCTCCTTTGAATTTATAATCTACTCGAGGCTTTTAATTTTGACTCAAAACGAAGAAAGGATAAACCAGAAGTTACTAACTTGAAATTAAATTCTAAAGGCAAAACATCAAAGTCAAGAAATAAACTAATTATAAAGTAAAGTCATAATAGAATACAACGATTTTTCTAATGTGTATTTCAAAGTGAAGTAATGTCATAAAAGCAGTTGTTTATGTCGGATACCAACCATCGATGAGCTCTTTTAAAAAATGGCTGAGGTATGCTGAGCTTTGTGCTTTGAAATTCTTGAAATAGATCTTCAGCTACTTTCGCTAAAGTCGCATTGGAAGGCTTCTGAAGTCCTGTCTGGTCGATAATATCCTGAGCATATTCCTTAGTAGAATGCAACACCCAGCATTCACTTCATAGGGGGGAGAAAGAGCAACATGATCAAACACATCAATAGACAGTAGATAAGTCGAAATAAGAAGTTCAAGTCTATGTCTCTTCTTTTTTTGGTTTGTCAGCCACGATAGTGATCTGCTCATTAACATAAACATATACCTACTGCGTGAACGCCCTGGTTTGCTGCTGTCACAATGTGCCCGACGTAGAACTTTTGAGCTCTTGAATGTGAAGCCTCTTATTGGTATCTCAAATATGATAGAAAGAGAGACATTGTCCATTAGGAAATTTCATGTATGATAAGAAGGAAGACAATTTCTTGTCAACGGAATCAATCAACTAGTTGAGGCTAAATAGAGAAATCACTTATTTTTTTACCAAGTCATGGGATCGCTCAAATAAATGCCTGGTCCTACAACCATTTTAACATGTTCAAAACAAGCAATGGACTATGATATCAGATATATTTTGGAAGTTATAGCTGAATCTAAAGAGATATGAGTGAGGGGCAAGGTCGAACTGAAATTTGAGGAAGCATATTGATGCCATAGATCTACTACTTAACAGATTGTTTTATATTCAGCAAAACAAAATCCATGAGTACAGAGCATATCTTACCTCTGTCAAAGGTTCTTCAAACGCCAGCATGAGAGCAAAGCACGGATTAACAGGAATTTCGGTTATCTTCCACGGAATTTCTGGAAATTTGCCCATGTCTACATGAAAGTAGCAAGATCTATAGATAATTTTGCTAACACGTCTTGATTGAAAGAAGGTTACATATCTTACACTGGAAAATGAATTAGCCATGATACAATAATAGTCCGCTCAAATGCAAATCTTATCACAAAACGGCACATTCTTAAAGCAACATACTGATTAGCAAACAAAAAACAGAGTGTGACATAAATACACATCAAAAATATATGTAAATAACAGATAGTATGCTGAAGATTTTTGCATGCCAAATTTTACGTACGAGTAACAACACAAAACCAAGGAGCAAAAGATGCAACAACAACAACTAAGCCTCAATCCCAAACAAGTTGAAGTCGAATCGTCATCGACCATGTTTCTCCATTTAAGCTCAATTCATGTCGTCATGATACCATACAGAAAGGAGTAAAGCATGCAATAATATAAAAAAAACACTCAGTTTAATACAATTATCATGAAGATACAGCCACAACTTGATACAACTGCTGCTCATCGTCTCCCAGCAAATGAGACAAAGCTTAAATGAAACAAAGGGCTATCATTTGAGTACCTTCTATAATATTCTCGTACTTGCACAGGCACCTAAGATAAACTCTCAAATATTCATTCTATGGATGTCATTGACAAAATATGCATGTGAACTTGTAGATTATCATTCAGACTTATATCGCTAGAGCCTGAACCACTAAAAATTGAATGTTCGCATTACTGGATTGTCAAAACACAAATAAATAACTCAGAGCAACAGGCCGAAGTACATGGAGTATCTGAGGAAAGCAATTACATATTTTATCATTTGGGTATTAAAATACTGCACCTTTTATCATTTAACAATTAACGCAACCCAATAATATGATTAACCAACAAAAGAATGTGAAGATATGTCTTACCAATAGGTACAGGTCTTCCTGTTACATTAGTGAACCTGGGTGAAAATGTACTTTTGTCTGATGTCACCACTCCCTTAAAGTGACCAAGATTTTCACCATTTAAACCCGTCAATGACCAAGAATCGTCATTATCCGACCACTCCAACCTCCCAACGCCTACCCCGAACCTACTTTGAACTCCTACAGAGTTCAAATAGAAAACTTGTGGTAGTTCATCTTAGTGAAAAGCATTTCAAGAATGAAATATATCCAGCAATATCAGTCACATACCAGGCTCCTGGCATAATGCTTTACAAATTGAATTCATTCCTGAAATACCAACATATCTCTTGTTCGAACCTTCCTGAATTAAACAAGAATAAGAGAAAGTATGGCCAGCAAAACCGTATTATTACATCCAAATGACTCTGCGGCTACATCCTAATAGGAATGTCTATGGGAGAAAAGTGCAAATTTTTTGATAGTGTAAACATAGCTTTTATCATTTTCTGATATTGTACTTCAGCTGTTCACACTGACATTTGTATGTAAGGCATAAGAATCCTTTCGGACATAGTATCCAAAATTAATCCACCAGATAGGACGATTTTGTTAGTGGGAACTCGATATCACAATCAGCTGTTAGTGTCTAGGTAGATTCTGTACATATCAATGTTCTTTAATTTATCTCCATGATCTTAAATTTGACCGCTAATTTGAAACTTCCCAAGATAAAGCTGACACATCTTGAATACTTCTCTAGTTATGACATGCGCATGCAAGTGATGTGGAAAACAAAAGCTCCTACAAATGTAACATGTTTTGGTTGGACTTCTACTCTAAATGCTTGCTTAACACATGAAAACTTACTGAGAATGGGCTTGCAAATCTTTAATCTCAGGTGTTTTTACTGTGAAAGTTCTGTTGAATCTACAAGAGATCTAATTCTACAATGTAGGCAGATTTGGGCACAATTTCAGAACCTTTTTGGCGTTGCATTGGATGATGCCTAAACATGTTCAGGATGTCTTGATAAGCTGGTAATTAGGAAAAGGTGTGAGCTTCCCCAAAAATTACGATGTACAGATACGGTAAAAGACAACTTTTTTTAAATATACGAACGTTTGAATCCCCTTGACAAAGATTCATATCTTAAGCATGACGTTTCTATATTTTTTTAATCCCCTTACTCAAATTCTTAGTTTCGCCGCTGCTTCTTGGTGATCTATTGATGAAATTACTTCATCTTATCTAAAAAGGAAGCAGTAATACAATATAAAACTGGGAAATGTGGAAATAAACCTCATCAATATCGAGAAATTGCTTGGAAACACAATCAAAAGTAGCAAACTTTTCTTTCCATTCAGCAACAAGACCTCTTGATTGCCAGTCAGATACAAGGGTGAGCACATCAGGATTTGTAGCAGTAAAGTAAGGAGCACCATGATCAAAACACAGCTCCTTCCCATCATCTTCACTGATTTCTCTATCCAATTCACATCCATTACATTAAGTCAGTTTCACTAATAAGCATGATCAATAAGTAACATTCCCTCCGTCACATTTTGTGTGACATAGTTTGACTTGGCATGACGTTTAAAAAAGAAATGAATACTTTTAAAACTAGTGATATAAAACAAGTCATATAAATTTGTGTAGCTAGAAATCATTTCATTGAGGATAAATGATAAGTTTAAAATTAGATTATTTCTAATATAAAAATGTGACATTCTTTTTATAACGGACTAAAAAAGAAAGCGTAACACTTAAACCGGAACCGAAAATTAATACTAGTAGAAAATTAAAGGTTACCTTCTTTGAGACATGCGGCCACCTGGGCCTCTAGCAGATTCGAAAAGGGTAACTGACATTCCATTCTTGGCCAAATTGGATGCACAAACAGCTCCTGAAACTGAAGACAATAACCCCTTTTAATTAGTCAAATTTATTCACAATTATGGCCATAAACAATTTTAAGTAATTTTTTGCTGGCTTACTTCCACTACCAATGACAGCAACTTTTGTAGCAAGACTTGTCATGATTTATTTATGTTTCAGATTGCAATGGAAATTCATGTATAGCAATAAAGTGATTGAAATATATGTAACAGTTGTTATTTATCCACGTCCATCTTGGAAAACAGTTGGGTGTACTTTAAATGCTACTCACTTGGAATGTCCTATTGCTTATCCCGTCTTATTATTTCTGTTCCAATTTATGTGACAAATACTTCCTCCATTCAATTTTATGTGTCATAGTTTGACTCGGCATAAAGTTTATGAAATAAATGAAGATTTTTGAAATTTGTGGTGTAAAATAAGACAAATATATTTGTGTGGTTGTAAATCATCTCAATAATGGCAAAACTGTAATTTTGAAGTTAAATTGTTACCAAATTTAGAATGCTGTCATTTTTTTTTTAAACAGACGAATAAGGAAATGCTGCCAGATAAATTGGAACGGATGGAGTAACAATACTTCAATTTTATGGGCAAAATTTTAAAAAAAAAAATTGATTCTCGAATTTGAAGTCAAGCCACATAAAATTGAAAAAGTATTTTTTGATACTCCCTCCGGTCCATTTTATTTGATGTTTTAGGTGTTTTCAGGCGTATTAAGAAAATCATCTTTTTAGCATTAATTAGCAATATAATTGACTAAATTAACCCTTATTCAAGCTATTATTACTTATCATTTTGTTTAAAGTCATTTATTTGCAAGGTGTGACATTGTAAAATTCCATCTTGATTTCCGGAAAGATCAAATATTATGGACCAAGAAAAATAGGCTAAAACATTAAATAAAGTGGACCGGATGGAGTATTTTGTTTATATTGAATTTGGAACTTCATCTAGTCAAGGGATTATCAAAAATATTCTCTTCACGATGGTTTGTCGGAAACAGCTTCTCTACCTTAATGGATAAGATTTGGGTACATCTTGTTCTCTCTAGACCCATTTAAAAAATATTACTAAATATATTATTATTGTTGTATTGAACTCGAAATATCTAATTAAATATGAATGAATACCACCACAATACTCCTATTTCGTAGTGCTTTATTTACATTTACGGCTATGGTGGGAGTTGTCTTACAATAACTTTTAACCAAACTCTGCAGCTCGTCAATAAGTATAGTTAGGACGGCCATTAATCTTTTCGTCTTACTATGAAATCCAAAGACATCCCTTGTTCTCAAAATTTCAATTTTCATGAATTACCCTTTTGAATTGCAACACTTTTAGGGGAGTGGAAACGTTATTTCTAACATACTTTAAAGACCCATGTAGATTATTTTCAGTTAGAGTGTGCTCTGAATAAACCCCTGCAAACCATACCGGAAAAATATCATTTCAATTAAAATTGTTTGAATATGTTACTTAATTCATTTGCCTTTAGCATAAATGTGTTTCAAAATACTGATCAAGATGTCAAATCAGATTTAAAATTTAATTTTTGAATGGGGAAATTTAGAACCTTAGAAATTTCTAATTAAATCAGATAATAAAACAAATGTCAGTTCATTCGTAATAAAGGACCGCATAGCGCAGTGGATTAGCGCGTCTGACTTCGGATCAGAAGGTCGTGGGTTCGACTCCCACTGTGGTCGCTGTGTTATTATTTATCTTGTCACCTTTTTTCCTTACTCTTCTAAAACTTTGAAGCTTCATCCGTTTCCAATGTTTTGAGGTTGATTTTTATTGTAGAAATAAAAAATTATGGTATACTTTTACTATTGGAAAAGTACTTTACTAGTATAAAATTGTGCCTCAAATTAAAGCTTCAGATGAAAAAAACTTTTCCTCACATGGTTGGCTTTCTTCTTTTATTTTTTTTTTTCCTTTGAACTTTAGAAAGAAGCAAGAAGGTTTTGATGCTTTCCAGTTCCTAATGTACTATATAAATTGCTAGCTAACTTCGAACACAATCATGGAAAATGATTAATTGCAACTAACCACATTATGCTTATTTTGGAAGAAAAGGAATGATCTTGATGGATCATAAATGTATTAAAGTTTGAGAGATGAAGTCAAATTCAAGTTTAAGATGTGACATATCCCCATCAAAATATAAATATGAATTAGACATAAGTAAGCTAAACAAATGTTGTCTAAAAAATTGTTCTTGCTAGAAGATTAGCGTCAGACATCTTTATCTAAAGTCTGTTAAAAAGTAAATGTGCTCTCACGACCAAAAGTTTATCAATGATAAAACACAGTTTCAAACCTAACTAAATTACGCCTTTAAGGTGACATATGTGCTAGTGTTATGCCCCAGAATTTTGCTGCAATGATAAAGGTACAACTTGGGATGTGTGACGTATGTCACGTGTTTGAATTCCATAACAAATAAAATCCAGAACTTAAAAGGGAGAAAGTGGCAAACCAATATCAATGTAGTTTCATATCGCGAGCGAATAATCCTTGGATTTCTTTATCATAATAAAGAAAATCACTTGAGACTTATTACCTTCAATAGATGAGAGACTTCGTAACAAAACTAATTGCTTCCCGGTCTCAATTTATCTGGCAAGATTTAATTCAATGCAGAGTTTAAGAAATAGGTACTGATTTTGCAATGTTCTAAAATTAACCTTGTTAGAAGAAAGAGGAAAATGAAGAAATAGAAGATTAGAATAATGAAAAAAATGGCAGTAATTTAAAGTAGTGAAACTCAACAAAAGTAAAATTAAAAAAAAATATTATTAAATAATTATCAAGTGTCATTCTTTTTGAGACATCATAAAAGAAATGTGTCATATAAATTGAGATAGAAATGAAGCATCTCAAGTGTAGTCCACATGAGCTAGATCAATGCTAAAAGGTTGGTTAAAATGGATAAAAAAGGGGATTAATTACAGTGAGTGTCAACTTAGGCATCTTATTTTTTTTTCAAAAAGAGATATTTTGTCTAGTTTACCAAACATAGCAATATTTTTTAAATGTGCTACCAAACATAACAAAAAAATAAATATATTGCTATTGAACCCTAATTCTCCTTCCTTCTCTTCTTTCTCTTCTCTCTCCCCCCCACCCCATTATTTTTCGGCCTTTCTTCCTAACTCTCGTCGCCACTCACCGGTGGCCTTTTCCTATCCCGTTGTTGCTGGTGTCTTCTTCCCCATCATTGCTCCCCATCGTTGACCCTTCTGTTGTTCATGGGCGCTGCTTTGGTCCACAACAAAGCTCCGACCGCTCCGTCTTCGGCCTTGATGTTATGGTATCAAATTTGGTCACCCTTTCCCCCGTCGCGCGCTGCTTCTTTTTATGGTGTCGGTGGTACCTTTTTCCATTTTTCTTTTTCTTTTTTACTTTTTGGATATTTTTTAGTAGCTCCACGTCGGAACTATAATGTATGATTATTTATCCATTGTATAAACAGTGTATGTCGTATGTATAAACGTACATACATTGTAAATACACTAGACATAAAGCATATACAATGGACACTACAAAACTTCATTCATTGTACATAGTGTGTATATCCTATATATGAACATACATACACTAGACATACAATTATATACAATGGACATACATCAAATGGTACAAATGTATTTCATTTGTATAACACGAGTATGTCTATATATACATTGTATATAGAGTGGAGAAACACTTGGCATACAAGTACAAATAATTTAAAAAAAGATAAAAAAAAAATAATTCCGGCGACCAGCGGTGGCAGACATCAGCAGATAGGGGGGTGGTTAGGGGTAGGGGACAGGGGGTAAGGGGCATGCCTTAGAGGAATATATAGTTTCCACCTTTTTAAGTATTTTGCTATGTTTTGAAAAAAAAGTAGTTTTTATGTTTTAAAAATGATATAATGTTGCTATTTTTACGTAAAGTGGAATGTTAGTTTGTATAGTTATATAATAAGCCCATAAAAAAGGGGATAAGTATACTAAAAGACAAGTAAAAGACAAAAATTACCAAAAATGGCCCATATTTTTGAATCTTACCCAACCTGTCACCCTTTTCTTGAGATAGCAGTCTGCCGCAAGTTTATACAAGTTTATACAATTTTATACAAATTTATACATGTGTATGAAATTGTATAAATTTGTATAAGTGTGTATATGCGAGTGAATAAATATGTATATTAAGGATGTCTATATGAATTTTTATCTTTTTTTGTGTATAATTTTATATTTCTCTCATTGCTACGCGTTTATCTATGTATATTCATGTATAATTTATTTTTTTGGGGGAGATTTGTGTGTATAAACTTATCCAAAGCAATTATTTAGATGCAATAAACAACATAAATTCATAAAATACAAAAAATAACGACACCACTAGCGGTAGAGGGTGTCTGCCGGCGGCTTAGTGGCTGGGGAGGGAGAGATTTGGTAGCTAGGGTATTTTTTATGAAGAAGTGCTAAAATTTGTAATTTTAGGGATGTGTGCTATGCATGAAAAAAAAAATATGGCCTCCTGTTTGTAATGTTGTGTAGTGAGCTGCATATTTTTGAAAATTTCCCTAAAAAAATAGTAACACATCTACCCAATTGGGCTTACAGATAAAAGTGGGAAATTTTGATCAGTAGCCATTTTTGGACGCGCTCATTGGGGACTATCCAGCGTTTCAAAATTCATTGAAGAATAGCCAAAAATTCGCGCGCACACTTAAGCTCCATTAGCGTTGGAAAAACACCCCAGACTAGTCCCATAACAAAAAACTGGGGCTTTGAACAAAACTTGTTCAAAGCCCAAGTATTTTGTTATGGGACTGAAGCTTGTTCAAAGGTCCATAACAAAATAATCTCATAACAAAATAATGGGACCTTGAACTAACATGTTCAAAGGTCCCATTATTTTGTTATGGGATAACAAAATAATGGGATTTATTCCCATAACAAAGGTCCCATCAAAGGGATAAATCCCATTATTTTGTTATGGGACTTTATATATAAAGCTTCAGTCCCCATAACAAAATGCTGGGGCTTTGAACAAATACTGGGGCCTTTACTGAAGCCCCAGTATAAATACTGGGGCTAGTTTACTGAAGCTTCCCCCAGTATAAATACTGGGGCTTTGAACAAAATTCAAAGCCCCAGTATTTATATTGTGATTAATCCGAAGGTGGCTATTTCTCAGCGAATTTGTTTTTGATGGCTACAAATCAATTAGCGCGCGCCAAACAGGCCCCTACGCGAAATTTTTACGATAAAAGTTGGACTAATAAGCCCAACCCATTTAAGCAATTTCTCTCGGGCGAAGTGCACGGATAGCCTATTTTTTATGCATCATTTAGGTTTTAGTAATTTTTGTAAAGATTATTCAGTTTTTAGTCACTATCTTTAACTTCAAACCTTTGTGTATTAGCTTCAAATCTGCCGTTCTAAACTTTAAATTTGAAGGTTTGAAGGTTCAATTTAAAAACTGAGGTTTGAAAATGGGCAAAGCAACTTCCACTTTCGCACCTGGGCATATTGTACCTTTAAACCTATTAGACAACAAGTTGGGGCATAACAAGAACTTGTTTAATGAACGAATAATGCAAAGACCAAAATAAGTTATGTTGCAAAAAAAAAAAAGTTTACTTGCCAAAAAATCAAATGGGGAAGGCAAACTGGCTGCCAGACTAAATTTACATTTGGAGATTTACAGAAATAGGATACTTCTGGCTCCTTATCGCAAATTTAGCATCCATAAGGAAAGTCTTATAAATTTGATCTTCGTTAGATAGTTCCTAGCGATCACCAGATTTTTGAATTATCAAAGAGCTGTCGATCGTCAAGTCTAGTGTCGCCAGCAACTTTGCTTCACAGAGATCATTTTTGTAAAAGTTTTCTTACAGGGGTCAAAACTATAACAACGACGCCAGATCTGTCTATTTTGCCCAACAACTTGCACACTATCCCTTTTGAATCAAATGCAACCAACAACAGGTAGTTAATTAGTTACTTCTCTATGTAACATCATTTTCACATTCTTGCATCATTAATCAAACCATTCTATTACCTTAAAACTCCCTAAATCACACACACACACACACACACACACACAAACTTCACTTAACAAAAAAAAATCTCAACTTTGATCATTCTTGATTTTCAAAAAACAAAAGCAATGAAATTGCACAAACAATCAGGTAGAAGAGATGAAGAAACAGCCAATAATTCCCATACAAGTCCACCATATTCACCAAAAACACTCAAACATCATACAACAAGATCTCTTCCAAGATCCATTAATTACCTTCTTAAAGAACAAAGACTTTTATTCATTCTTGTTGGTATTCTCATTGGTTCCACTTTCTTTATCTTTAAACCATCTTTTTCATCAATACCCAAATCATATAATTCAATAAATCATCAATCTTTATATAATAATGTTCCAAATTATAATAAAGATTACAACTTTAGAACAAGTTTTACAGGGAGGGTACCTGTTGGGGTAGGTAGAAAAAGAATGAGAATTGTAGTAACTGGTGGAGCTGGTTTTGTAGGGAGTCATTTAGTGGATAAGTTAATTAAAAGAGGTGATGATGTTATTGTTATTGATAATTTCTTTACTGGTAGGAAAGAAAATGTAATGCATCATTTTGGTAATCCAAGATTTGAACTTATTAGACATGATGTTGTTGAACCTATTTTGTTGGAAGTAGATCAGATTTATCACTTGGCTTGTCCTGCTTCTCCTGTTCATTACAAGTATAATCCTGTCAAGACTATTATATCCTTTTTTTCGAGATTCGTTTATTGTCTTATTGGTCAGATTTATGTGTAAACAATTGTATTGGGTTTTTGTATGTTTGTGCATACATGATTATTAGTTCTATCTATCTAGATTTCATTTCTTGTCTTATTGTTCATATTCGTGTTTCCTAAACTGTTTTTCTTAAGCTGAGGGTCTATGGGAAACAGCCTCTACCTCACTCGAGGTAGGGGTAAGGTCTGCGTACACCTTACTCTCCAAGACTCCACTTATGGGATCATACAGGGTTTGTTGTTGTTGTTGTTGTCGTCTTCTTATTGTTCAGATTACATCACTCACCAACTTTATGTATAAACACTTGTTTTGGTTTTGTTTATGTTTGTAATTGCATGATTATTAGCTCTATCATATGTGTTATTTAAATGTATATTTTTCGAATGACGGTGGTGTCGGCCACGGACCTTTTGCGTGAAGCCGGCTATTCCATAGGGTAGCCGCCACCTCCCACCAGCATAGGTACCATGTAACTCTTCCCACGTAGGTGTACGCAGATAGGAAGAAATCTCTTCCTGGGATTTGAACCTGAGACCTCATTAGTTCAGTGTTTTATTGAAATGAGTGTTTTTTGACTAGTTTATTGCATTTGTATAATCATATCAGAACTGTTATATCAATCTCTAGATCATTACTTGGCTTATTGTTTAAATTGATTAGCTTTGTGTATAATAGCTATGTTGGTTTTCTGTATGTTCTCACTTGATATTTAGTCAGTGTTCTGGAAACAAGAGTTATTTTATTAGTCTATTGAATTTTGAATGCATTTGAGATCCTTAACTATGATTACAAGACAAATGTGATGGGCACCCTTAACATGCTGGGACTTGCCAAGAGAATTGGTGCAAGGTTCTTGCTTACCAGTACAAGCGAGGTTTATGGTGATCCACTTGAGCATCCTCAAAAGGAAACATATTGGGGTCATGTGAATCCAATAGGTGTGTAGCAACTATCAATCCTTTCTTTTGTTAATCGACGGAAGTTATTTCTTTAGCTGGTTGAATTGATGTTTGAGCATCTTGAAACATCTAGGTGTTAGGAGCTGCTATGATGAGGGAAAACGGACTGCCGAAACCTTGACTATGGATTACCATCGTGGTGCAGGTGTTGAGGTAATGCAGATTTGCGTTACAGATATTTATAACATGTGATTAGCTGAATGCTTTTGAGCAGTTGAACAGGTTCTTTGATTCTTAAGTTCTTAAGATTCTTTGCAAACTTATCTACCTAGTTGGGTGCTTAGAGAACTGAATGCAGCATTTTTTGCCTAAAGTACCGAGTCAAATGCACTATGATTTTACTTTGCGTCTTTGATCTAGGAAGATCAGTGGGGTGCTTTTCGTGCCATTGGAAAACTCTTTAGTGATATATCATCAACTTATGCATTTAGATGCCTAGAATAAGGTGAAAATATTGTTGATCTACAAACTAGAATAGTAGAATGCATGTTAATTATCTCTCCTCTTGGCCTCTATCCGTTGTGTTTTTATGCCCACAAAGCATTCTGACAACTAGGTTTTGGACAGTGAAGGTTCTGTCTACCTAATGGAGAATTTGGGGGACCCTTCTATTTTGTCAGAAAAATCTGAACTTAAAACATGGAGAGAAGGAGGAGTTATTTAATGCCCTACTTAAGGTGGAGCAGATCATTCCTGAAAGAGAAAAATAATGACAAGTGAGAACGATAAATACATGGTGTAAAAGGTTGCTATTTTAGAATGAGTGGTACTTCCCGAAATGCAAAATATCAAGTTGGAAAAAAGAAAGAGGGCAGTAATATGTACTGGTTAATGACTTATTCTGTCAATTCCATTCTGTCTTGAACACCAGGAAGCTGCTTACATTCAGTTCAGAATTGCATGTTAACATGTGATATTGAGCAATTGTAATATAAAATGAAAGGTGTCTATCCATCCAAATTGATTTTTATCTTTGCCATTATAGTGTTTCTCTATGAAATTTTGGAAAGTACTAGTTGAATCTTATTTTCGTGCGAGTTCTTCATCTTGGGAAGTTGAACACACTCTAGAATCTTTTGAGTTTTGATGATGATAGAGCAAGGAATATGGGTAACAATGTAGAAAGTCATTTCATTATTTTCAATAAGTTTTTTTTTTTTTTTTTTGAACCTCACTCCATCTCTCTCTCTCTCTCTCTCTCTCTCTCTCTCTCTCTCGGAGCAAATAGTGAGCCTCCCACTTTTTGCTCCTCCCGTTGATCGAACCCACAACCTCTTGGTTGTAGGTGGGGGGTGCTTACCATCTGAGCAACCCTCACTTGTCTATTTTCAATAAGGTTCATTCTGTATTTTTTTCTGCCTCTTTCCACTTGCACAAAAGCCAAATGGTTTCTAAATGGTAACTGGTAAGTGGATGACCTAGAGTTTTACAGCTCAAAATCTTTGTATGCAGGTGCGTATTGCTCGGATTTTCAATACATATGGACCTCGTATGTGTCTAGATGATGGACGTGTTGTAAGCAACTTTGTTGCCCAGGTTTGTTCTTTCAGCAAGTAATATCATTAGTTTAATCTGAGCCTGCCTTTTAAAGTCCTTTTGTATTTCTTATTATGCTAAAACCATGTTTTCAGGCCATTCGTAAGCAACCAATGACAGTATATGGTGATGGAAAACAAACAAGAAGCTTTCAGTTTGTCTCTGACCTGGTACTTCATCTTTCATGTGTTCTATCTTCCCCATTCCCATCTCTCCCTTAGCATGTTATGTTTATCTTTGCCTATGCTTATAAGGATATCAGATGTTCGTAGATGGGATATTGGTTCATGGTGGTCAAGGCCAGTTGTGGTGCTAGGTAGAGGAAAGGGGATTCAATTGAATCCTCTTCATTAAGCGCAAAAACAGATTTTTGTTCTTTTTTTGGTTATATTTGAACTGTTGAATCCCCTTGGCATAAGGAAAAATTCTAGCAAAGTAACCGAGGGGGTTCAGAAATTGCTTTAGGTCACTGATTAAACATCAAGCATGACATTTATTTTTATTTTTTTAACCTCTCTGCCACTGCTCAATGGTACCAGACGGTGTTAGTTGCTTTAAATGAATATGATCACTGGTGGTAGAGATGCTAGTAAAACTGGAATTGTGTTCTTAGAGATGCAAATATATGTTGCCTGTGTTTCGAACTTTTCAGGAAAAGCTATCAACTGTTTAGATGACATAAAACTATAGAAGTAATATACATTGTGAACAGCATTCTATGTTCTCCTAAATGAAACCTACCTTTTCTACTCTATACGTCTAGTTTTCTGTTAAATCTTCACCACGATATTACATAGTGAAAATCTAAAATTGGGAAAAAAGTTAAAAATTTTGGTGTCCTTTTCAAAATTTTGAAGTTCATTGTATAGATAAAGTGTTCTATGCTCTTTCTATCCGAACATGACTACAAAGACAGCAAAACTTTGAACTGCTTATGATACTTTTGGTTGCTATAGACATGTTATCGTAAATAGTGGAAATCATGGAATGAGTACAAAGCCAAAAAATCTAGCTGATATTATCTATGTACTTAGCTGCATGCTGAAGATGTTTCAAAGCCAAAGAATTGTGGCTTATATTTTTAAGATGTGAAATGGTCTTTATTTATTGTTGGAAATTACTAGTTCAACTCTAAGTATGTCTAGAAAGATGCTTCAGACTTGGCACGATGCTTATTAAATGTAAAGGGGTTGTTGCAGGATGGAGTTCCTGTCAATGGAAACCTTATATGATTGGACTTTATGTTTTTCCTTCTTATGGTGATAACTATATAATTGACCTTCTGTTAACATTTGGACTTGTTTAACTATGTATTCTGAATTTTGTTGGTCTGGCCGAGCAGGCATAGTGTGGGATTTTGTAAGATCTACATAGCGTGATTCAGTTGTGGTCCTTTTATAGTTTATTGCCACTTCCTCCTATGATTAAAAGGAAACGAAGAACGTATTAGTGCTGGGTTTACATTGGGATCTTTCTTGAGCACATATATACTTGTATCCTAGCTGTAGTTAACTAATAGTATGAGGGATGAAACTCCATAGTGCATGCTGCATGCTGATAATATTTTGTGAATTGACAACATTATTGAAGGAGTCAACCAAAAGCTAGAACAAAACTAAGAATATATGCAAGTTTAGCTTCCCATGAAAATGAAGGTGAAGTGAGATTATATGAGATTATGGTGCCTAAATATAGACAGTTTTAATATCAAGGCTCAGCCGTGTAGGAGAATGACACGATTGATGCATATGCAGCACGAAATAAAAACAAGATGACCAAAATATGGAGGACTGCAATAGAAGTATTATGCGATATGAAGAAACTTAACAAAATGAACAGCTAGTAATGCTATTGAAGTGAAGGTTGAGCACTGGAGCAATGTTATTTGAGAGTGATGTTAAACGTCTAAATCTCAATATATCTATAAGATGAATGTCATTGGAATGCAGATGTTAAGATAGAAATGCAATTGCAAGATTTGATGAGATTAGGAATGATAACTTTCGACAGATGGTAGAAGTAGCATATCCGGAGGATGAAAGTAGAGGCTGCCTAAGACAATTTGGCGATATCATGCATACACACGACTATATAGTTATTAAAGGTAATAAAGGATGAACGAGGTAGACCTAAAATCAGAACAAGGGAAATTTTCTCAGAAGGCTCACTGTCTATCAAAATTAATTTGGACTCTGCCAAGTAGATAAAATAGAAGAAAATGACTCATAGAGAGGCTATTCCAACTTTGATAAGAATTTTTTGTTGCACTTATATTAGCTCCAGCATTTGTCAAAAGCTTCTTTTTTATCTTATTTATTCTGATTAGGGATTTGTAAGTACGTATTATGATAAATGTGAGATTTAGAGAACTAGTTTAAAAGACCCATAATTTTTTTCAAAAGACACAATATTTAGTATTAGAATGAAATGAACCAAAATAGAGTGGATTGGATGTGGACGATTCATATAGGTGATCCCACTAAGTTGTGACTAAGGTTTAGTTGATTGATTGATTGATGCTTTATTGAAAAACTTCAGAGTATTAGCGTTTAAGAGAGTCTGGATACTCATACAGTGTGGATTCTTTGTACTGAATTTATTTGAGGTAATTAAATTTGTTTTCATGTAAGGTTGATGGATTGGTGGCCCTCATGGAGGGTGAGCACATTGGCCCTTTCAACTTGGGAAACCCTGGAGAATTCACCATGCTGGAGCTTGCTGAGGTAAGTCATGGTTATTTATGCATATAAGCATGTCTACAAATTATGTTCAGGACTTTGTATGGTCCCATTGTGCTGAATGTTGCTCATTTAGAAATGAAAAGTTCGCTCTCTCCTAAGTTATAAAAGAATATCTTTGTGTCACTTGGATCCTTTATAAACAGTTGGGACCTGCTCAATTTTCATATCTTTTTTCATTGTTATTGCTCAACAGTAAGCTGAAATTCTTAGACGATTGAATCTTCTCAGTGTCTGTTCTAAGTTTTGCAGAAATAAATTTGCCATATTTGATGTAAATATTTTTGTAAACTCTAGTTATTCCTTCATGGGTATGTGTTACATATAAATGCTTATTGAAATACGTCTTCTGTATGGGAAAGATCATATATTAACTAGATCAGTCAATACAGGACTCTTCAAATATTAACTTATAGCTGATGGAACGTTCGATGTAAGATTCGAGTTGCTTTGTACTTACTAAGGAAAAGATGAAATTTTTTGTATGTGGTACTTCATGTAGTAATTGTAGTGCATGAAGTGTCTAATGTCTAATGTATAATGAACTTATATATGTACTAAAATTTGTCAAGCGATCCTAAACTGTGTTCGGAAACAGGTGGTTAAAGAAGTCATTGATCCCAGTGCCAATATTGAGTTCAGACCCAACACTGCAGATGATCCTCATAAGAGGAAACCAGATATTACCAAAGCAAAGGATCTACTTAACTGGGAACCAAAAGTACCGTTACGAGAAGGACTTCCTCTCATGGTTAGTGACTTTCGTAATCGCATCTTGAATGAAGATGAAGGGAAAGGGAACTAATAATGGTACAAGCAAAAATAGTATGTATAGTGCCAATGTTTAGTATATTGTTTATTACACTCTAAGTTGATATGCATTCTTTTTTTCTTCATTTTTGTATTTCTGTTGTAATAGCAGGCGGAATACCTAGGCATAAGCCAATGGCCTCATATTTTTCTTTTCCACGTGAATTTTTTTTGCGAATCCACATTCTGTAATTCCAAAAATGTTTGGATTTGATCGCTGTTTTGGGCTCTTCACAGTGATGTTTGAAGAAAGCTCTATATTAATATGATCAATTGTGGACTCTCTTAACTCCTTGTCTTTTATCTCTTAGCACTCATGTCTAGAGTTGTCTTACGGGAATTATGTTTCTTACTTTGGACCTACTTTTAGTTGATCTTCTGTTCGTCTTGACATACCCGTATGCAATAGGTGTGAAATGAACTTGTAAATTCACAACAATTCAATACAACTTTTATTATTCAACTAGTTACAATGAAACTAATACAATTCTGGGATTACAAGAAGAACAGAATAAGGACGAAGAGAATAGGGTTGAGGGAAGAAGAAGAACTGAAGAAGAGAACGAAGAGAGAGAAAGCGAAAGAGGAGCTTCAGCTGTATCTATTTCCATAACTGCCTTGGCAGTTAGTCCTTTCCATTGTATGGTTAGGATGGTTGTTATGGAGTAGGCGATCCTGGCCCTTCATTCTAATCGCCCTGGATCTTCTTATCCTCACCGTCAGATTCCTTCTCACATGACTTTTAATAAAGTCACGTGCTGGCTTCTAATTTTCCTTTTCTTTCTTATTTATATTTTTCTTTTTCTTTCTTATTTTCCTTTATTACTCTTACTATAACAATACTTACCCCCTTCAGCACAGACTTGAGGCTCAAGTCTGTAAAGTAGCCACGAACTCTGGAAATTATTGCTTCAGATTATCCCAGCTCTCCCACATAGCATCTTCAGGTGCTAAATTTGAGCAGTGTATCAAGACTTTAACCACAGCTCGATTGCCCTCCTTTACTATTTGCCTCTGCAATATGGCCAAGGGCTGAACCAATACTTGGCCTTTACTACTGTATTGGGTGAAAATTTACCGAGCCTCGGCGCTAGGGCTCGAGGCGTGGTTTGGTTGAATCCTCTGAAGACGACCCTCCGAAGAGGTTTACTATAATCCCGAGGTTGGATGCCTCGGGCGAGAATGAGTCATGACTACAAGTTACTGCTCGGGGCGACTAAAGGATAATTACCACGAGGCGTACAGTTTACCCCTCGGTAAAGGTTCATTCTTTGGTGGAAAGAGCTTCGCTCTTTGTAACTGTCGATCGTTATGCAGACATTTAAGAGGGATATCATGGTCTAACCACGATTGAACATGATATAATGGCCATAAAGTGTATTTATTATTCCTTCATCCCTGAATACTATAAATAAGTGTTATGTAATCAAGGAAAGGCATCCAGAATATATCACAAAATATTTACTTTTTATCCTCTACAATTGTTCAAGTTCTTCTATCGTATTTCTTGTTATTTTTAGGCTTTGATACAAACAATTTCTAGTTAACCCAAAACAAATTCGATTTATTGTCCTAATCAGATTTAGGCCAACACAAATTGGCGCCGTCGGAGGGGATGTAACAATAACATTTGTTCCAAAGTTACATTTTCAGTTTTACATACCATTTTTACCAATTTCGTTCAATGGCAGACAATACTAATTACTCCGACAACACAACGGTGCAGACTCCTGACCCGAAGCGTTACTTTGTCGGGTGGTGGAACACCAACTGGCTCAACACCACCGCTTGGCTTAACACCACCACCTGGCTTAACCCCGCCAACTGGTTTAACTCCATCAACCGGGTTAATATCACCAACCGGCTTAAGCCCCTCAATTGGGGTTATTCCACCACCGGTTGATCCTTCTTCTTCAAGTTCAAGCGACCCTTTTCAAGTATATGTAATGGCTACATTACAACGGCTTCAAGAACAATTTGTTGCTTTATCTGGAAATGGAAGGAGCTCAATAAATCCCACCGAGCCTCCACTTGTAACACTTAATGGAAGCATCCCGAACGTTGTTCCTACGGGCGCAACAACAAGGGGACTTCCAAACGGAGCCGCATCTAGAGGCTCGAGGTCCGCCCCATTAAGCAATCAACCTTTCGGGGCAGCTCCAACGGTGGCTGAAACTAGCGTACCGTCGGACTTTGAAAAATAGAAAAAAGAGTTTGAGGCTAGCGTGGAAAATCGGCTTGAAAATGTCCCTGGAGTCAGAAAGCCTCAACGGGTGATAGATATTGAAAAATGCAGGCAACAGCCTTTCAAGCCCGAGGCTGCTCCTTCTCCTATTCCTAAACATTTTAAGTTGCAAATCTTAAGAAATACGATGGGACGACCGACCCTGTTGATCACATAACTAAGTATATGGCTATGGTCAAGAAAAATGACTTGACCCTGGTGGAAAGGATGTCCATGTTTCTTAAGAAGTTTGTTGATACCCTTGAGAAGGGAGCGCTGCGTTGGTACATGCACCTTCCCTCCGAGTCAATATCGAACTTCGAGGAATTGGATGATATGTTTTAAGGCCCATACTGGAGCCCAAAAAATCCTCAAACGAATGGAGGATATCTTCGAGGTTAAACAAAAATACCTCGAGCTAATCAAGGACTTCCTCGAGCGCTTTCAAGTCGAAATGATGGACTTGCCGAAAATGGATAATAATTTGGCAGTCATGTCTTTCGAAAGAAATATAAATGTGGGCAATTCCGAGGCTGCTGCTGAATTGAAGAAAGAGCTCCAACAATATTAGGCCCAGACTTGGGATGAACTGCACGACAGAGCTTCTGCAAAAATTAGGCTCGAAGAGGTTGAATGGAGGATGACAGGTCGGTACAATTCATACCGAGGCCACACAGAGTCCTCTCGACGCACCGATGTGCCACATGGAAATTCTAAAGGGCGATACGAGCCTTATAACTCGCAGAGGCAGCATGTAAGTCAACGCCTCGGAGGGCAACAAAATATAAGTCAAAGGCTAGGGGGGAAGTCAGCATGAATGCCAATCAAAAGAACTCCTCGGGACCGTCCTCGGTGTCCAAGGATAAAGACTTGCCCCGAATCCCTGATTACAATTTTTAATATTTCCACTTTTGAGTTGGTAAGCGCTATAAAAGAGATGGCAGATCAAGATGTAAGGTTTCCGAGGTACATGAGAACACCCCTGGAGAAAAGAGATCAAACTCAACATTGTGAGTTTCATATGGATTATGGGCATGCCACCGAGGACTGCAAAGCGTTGTGCCTTGACCCATCTTCTCAAAAAATATTTGTTAGTTGAGTACCTCACCGATAATGGAAAGCAAAATTTTGCTAAAAACAGATGAGGGGGACAGCCGCCGAGGGCGCAGTCTCCTAAAAGAGTGGTGAATATTATAATTGGGGGATCAGAGGTGAATGGTGTCAACTTCGGTGCCGCGAAGAAATTCGCAAAACTTTCAATCACTGTGGAGAAAATGACCCGAGCTGGTGGGTCGAAGAATGAAATAGTTTTTGATGCAGAAGATTGTGATGGGATGATGTTTCCCCATTACGATGCTCTAGTGATCATGTTAAGGATCAATAATTGTGATGTCAAGAGAGTCTTGGTTGATACCGACAGCTCGGTAAATATCATTAATTATGGGGCTGTTAAGAAGATGTGGTTGAAGGACCTCGTCGTCCCGAAAGCAACCATATTAACAGGGTTCAACAATTCCACCGAGAAGACACTAGGAGAAATTACTCTTACTTGGTGCAAGCTAAACCGGAGGTAAAGCTAACAACCAGAGAAACGCGGAAAAATATCAACGATAAAGTGAAGATAGAAGCAAGACAAGTCTTAGCTAAGATTGAATGATACCGAAGAACTAGTTTCGGTCCCAAACAATCAGAAAACAAAAGACGCACCTAGTGCTAAGCAACAATCCTCAAGAAGGCACATGCTTCTTGCAAATTGAATGATCAAAGAAGAAGATTGTTCAAACGATTCTCACTGAATGACACAAGTTATTTAAAATCCCACATCGGGGTTCGGCTCCATCGGAGATGCTCAATAGCTACAGCTATGTTTAATCATTCATAAAAAAACTAGACTCTTACAAATGAAATATAAAGGAGTTTATATAGACTACTCTAGGACAAAATAGTAAAATGGTCACAGGCGACCAATAGGAGTAAGCCACGCAGGGCTGAATAAACTGAGTGTCCGATCACTCCTTCAACCGAACACTTGAATTTCGAACACTTCAGCTCGAGCTCTTGACTTCGGTGCTCAGTTGTTCAGCTCGGCACATTTTGACATCGGACGCTCTACCTTCGGTTGATTGTTTGCTTTACTCTTCAGCATCGATGTTGAGTGTTCGGTTGGATGCTCAGTCGCTTCCTTCTTCGAGCTCAAGCTTGCAGATGAAGCCTTCGGTTCTTGAGCTCGTCCACTCAGCTTCGGAACGGTTGCTTTCTCCCGACCACGCCAATTGAATATGAACGTCATGCAACAACTTGGCTTGGCTTCGTGTCATCGGCCTCGGTGAATACTTGATCAGCATATGTTCGGGCTACATCGTTACTACAACTGCTGAAGGAGTTGATAAGAAGACTGTTTTTCAAGTGATGGCCGAGGACATGGCTTATAATGTTATCCTCAGAAGGCCTTGGATCCATGAGATGGAAGTTGTTCCATCTACATTGCTCCAAGTAATTAAATTCCCAACTCCTTGGGGAATTCGTGCCATCAAATGTGAACAACGAATAGCTCGCAAGTGCTATTCAGTTGCGATGAAAAATGGAGTTGCTCCGATTGAGCCGTCTAAATAGAAATTACTCGGCTCGGGGCCCGATGAGCAGGAGAGCTCGGTTCTTAAAGTAAGCTCTCAAAGGAGAAAAGGGAAAGCTCCCATTATTTATGACATTGAGGTACGCTACCTTTCGTCAAGTACAACATCAAGCTGTCAATGCTCTAACTCTTGGGCCGAATGATGCTTACCCCTCGTTTTTCTGTGCTTGTCCATTTCAGAAAACGGAGGGAACGATACACAGTGTTCGGATCTTCATTCTTCACATCCGACCACTAGGAGGATGCAAGAGTAGTCAGCTTAGTCAGCCTTCGACTCGTTCTTCAACCGGGGACTTCGAATGAAAACCCGAAGACTAGTTATCCGTACACCAAGGACTGCTCCCTTAGGAATTAGCTTAGTTATTTATTGTAATCGCCCGAGGTAACTGTTGTAATAAGAATTTGCCTAAGTCTTATCATGGTTAGGATTTATGTAAATCAGCTCGAATGGAATAAAACTTGATTCAGTTTCTTTATCCAGTGTATGAAGCCAGTCTTTTATTTTAAGCTCCGGCTCGAGGACGAGACGTCGTTCTAAGCTAGCTAAGCAAAATTTATCTAAGTCTTGCAAGCAAAATACTCAAATGACATGTCAAAGAATTGTCAATACAGAGTAAAGACTAATATTTGAAGCATTCAAAACTTCATTAAGGGATCGAAGGCCAGCATAAGGATATTTATAAGATAACGGCTCGGAAGCCTAAGGCTCGAAAGCCCAAACAAAAACAAAAAAGGAAAAAGCACCAACGAAGTCATTCGTCAGCACTAGAAGACGAAGCTTTGGAACCTTCACTCTCTTCATCTTCATCACTTGAGCTTTCACTACTCGAGGGAAGTTTGCTCATCAGCAGCTGAGCCTTGGCAACACCGTCTTCTGCCTTGGCTATTTCTTCATCCAAATTCACTCCGGCTTTGCATTGCTCGAGAGTTTTCAGCTTGGTCTGAATAATCGCCCAATTTCTGTCAATACGGGCCCTAGTATCTCTAGACTTCAGCTTAGCCTTGATCTTGGACTTAAGCTCAGATAAAAAAATGGCGCATTCGCTCCGAAGTGTCTCAACTTTTGCTTTGAGAGTTTTGGTTTGGACCTCGAGCTCGGTCACCTTTGATGAGAATTCCCTTGACTGGTTTTGAAGCTATCCGATCAAATCATTGATCGTTGCATCAATTTTAGCCCGGAGGTTCTCTTTTTGGGTCTTCTTTTCAGCTTCAAGCTTGACAATGATCTCACGAGACTTGGTTAGCTCAAGGCCCGACTCTTCAGCTTCTTTGCGAGCTCGGTCCAAATCAACTTCAATCTCAGCCGCCTTCATAGTATAAATAAAACCCTACAAATGGGAGGAAATGGGTTATAGAGGTGCAAATGTAGCTGAGGATGAAAGAATTTAAAGCAGAAGAAGATTACATAAACGGCGTGCTGGGCTGCATAAGCCATCAAGTCATCGATAGGCAAATTCTTAAGGCGCTCTCGCTCCGATGGCCCGAGCAAGTACTTAAGACTAATAAGAACGGCCACTGAGTCATCTAACATGCATAGATCAGGGGGGATGCCAATCATTCTAGGGCTCATCTCGGTGATCCGAGTGGAGTCATCAGCTGCCCTTTCTTCATCTTGGGCAGGATCAGTAGTTACCCTCTCCTCGGCGGGAAGGCTTTTAGCTACCTTGGCTTTACCCTTAGCCTTTTCAGCGGCTCGGTTTTCTCCAAGGTCAGCCACCTCGATTTCATTATGAGCATCCCCCTCAACAGGCTCGTCAACCTGACCTCGCCGAGAAGCCTCAGGTGAATCAAACCGAGGACGTTTTGCTTTGGGGGGGGGGTTAGTTTTTGTTTCCTTCCTCTTCCTTGAATCTGAACAGATGAGGAGGTTATTTAAAGAAAAAAAAAAGAGATGAAAGCAATTAAGTCGAGGATTCAAACCTTTTGAAGTCTTGCGACTGGGCGACTTATTTGAAGTCTTGGCTTTGGAGAGAACCTCAACCGAGTCTTCCAAATCTTTTAGACTATCCCCAGTCTCGGGGACTTCAACTTCCTTCTTCTTTTTCTTTTTTTTTTAAACCCCACCCCTTCCCCTCTCTCGGAACAAATAGTGACTCTCCCACTTTTTGCTCCTACGGTGACTCGAACCCACAACTTCTTGAATGTAGGTGGAGGGTGCTTACCATCTGAGCAACCCTCACTTGTCTTTTTCTTCTTTTTCTTATCCTTCTTTTTCTCTTTATTTTCTTCTTCCTCCGACTCGGTAGCCGCTCTATTGGGGAAGCCTGCAAAAGGAGAAGGTAGAGTAAGGATAAGTCTTTGAGTTAAGAAGGAAAGAACATAATGCACTCTTACCGTGCCGTTTGCACGACCACTGGTTCTCATCTAACGCTGGCTTGGTGTCAATCATCGCCTGGACCTAGGCAATCAAACCCCTCGGAGGATTGATGGGGAGTTTCTCCGCTGAAAATATGAAAGGTTAATTAAAGTCTGAGGAATTATGGAGATAAAAAAGGAGAAGTCAAGAGTCGGCCACTTACGAATTCTGTTCCCCGCTTCGGGGAATCCAGGCTCGGTGGAAATAAGAGCAATGGGGATGAGAACGAACCAATCACACCAGCCACAGTCCTCGGTATCATCACCCTTCGAGATTAAAGAAAACTTATCTCGTTTGTTCAATTGAACAACTCCATCCTCGTGCATAGTGGGATAGAAGAGAGAGATCAAGTGGTCAAAAGTAAAAGGGACCTTGGCTCGTTGGCTCAAGAAATCAAGGCATTGAATCACCCTCTAAAAGCCGGGACCTAGCTGAGCCAAGCACAATTTGTAGGTTCGGCAGAAGGTATCAGCTATATGATGAATGGGGAGGGTAAAACCTACCGTGAAGGGATAAGTGTAAACAAAAGAGAGACCGGCGATCATATCACAAGTGCGATTCTCCGGGGCAGGAGCAATGATTTGGACCTCGGGGCCCCAACTGCAATCTTCCCAAACCGACTCTAAGTGAGCTTGTGTAATCAGGCTCGACGAAAGTTGAACGGGCACATTCCTATTTTTCTCGAAGTCGAAGGCTGTTTGTTTTTGCAATCTGAAATCTTTACAGGGGTCGTATTTTGAGGGAATCACTTGATGAGGTTTGAGTTCCCCAGTGTAAGATTTCTTCTTTAGTTTTGAAGCTTTTGCAGCCTCTACTTCATTATTGCCATCGTTAGAAACTGCTTCAGTCGTAGCTTCATCGTCTTCAACTGATACCCCCTCTTGATTGATGGTATCACGACAGTCATTTGGATGAGAAGTGGCTTCATTATCGCCTCTCACTGGCGGAATAACTTTCAACCATTACCATGGAATAACTTTCGCCTTCCACCACTTTCGCCAATGCATCACCCATTACCAAGGCGTTGTCGTTAATGGTTCTTTCTTCCGATGATCCAGGAGAATTTTGGATAGATTGAGTAGAAGACATAGTAGCTGATAGCTATAAATTTTATATATATTTAGATATATAAATAAACTAATTAAGTAATATTTTTATTCAAAATATATAGTATTATTTTTTATTTTGTGCAAATATATAAAAATATATTACAGGACAAGAAGTGAAGTTGAAGAAACAACAAACAAGGAAAAGCAAATAAGAAAAGAAACACAATTGGCAAGTACCACGGATGCATCTGCAGATTCCTACGGATGAATCCGTGGAAAAGAGAGCGAAAATAATCAACAACGTGTGGAAAAGAGAGCACAAATACATCAACAACGTGTGGAAAAGGATCCACGGATGCATAAAGCTATTTCTATAAATAGGTCCCACTTTTGCTTGCAATGAAGACAAGTTCTTACGGGAGAAAAAGTCTACTCTTTTTCTTAGTAGCTTTGTTTACTATTCTAAAAGTTATTTTTCCTTTCTTGAGAAAATATTAAGAGTTCTACTTTTTCTCTTTGTAGTATTTTCTATTTCCTCCATAATGGAGTAATTTTCTTTTGTTGGGATATTAGATGAAGCTTGATATAATACTATAATAGTCCTAATTTTATTATATTTTCATGTTGAGATTCTTTCTGGATCATCTTTATACACCAGGAATAGTTTTATCTAATTTCTTTTATTTCTAATTCTCACGGAGGAATTGACTCAAATAAGTTTATTGATTTAGTAAAAGCTAATCGAAAGAGGTTTTTTCTCACTTGGTGTACTCAACTGAAATACTTCTCGTTTAAAGTCATTATTTTAATCACTTAATAGTATAAACGAAAGTGGTGCTATTAATGGGTTATTGTTTAATGCCACTAACTTCAATAGATTAATAGTATAAGCGCAAGTGGTGCTATTATTGAATTGTTGTTAAGTGGAATGATTGAATTAGAAATAAGCAATCATTTCATTAAACACAGAAATAAGTAATAAATTTTTGGTTCTATTATAATAGTTTTATTTTGCTGACTCAAAATATCCCAACCTCTATCATTATTTTAAAAAAAATCCAAAAATACTTATTATTTTTATTTACAGTAATTAGAACTTATAATCAACTCTCCTTCCAACAACGTAATCCTCTTAAATAGTAACAAAGACAATATAAATTTGTGGGACGATATCTTAAACTATACTATAATTTGACAGAGCACGAGCAGGAAAAATCCTATATACATTTGCCTCGTCAGTAGCAAGGTTTTGTAGAGGGAAAACGGAAGCTGCAGAAACTTTTTACTGTTGATCAAAGACTTAAGAAACAGTGAAAATGGCGGACAAGATGGCTAATTTATAGAAGAAATGATACTCAAGTGCCTTAAAAGTTGTCATCATTACTTTTACGTCGGGAAGGTAAAACGAAGGGTCACGACCGCTCAGAAAACGCCGCATCCGGTGAATGTGATGTTGAAGAGACAACTACCTTTTTAAATTCCTTGGTGGATAATTTGCCACGTCGCTTTCCCGCCGAGTTTATTCCACTCTTCGGCAAATCCTAACAATTACCCGAGGGGAAGGGGAATATCTGTATTGGGTGAAAATTTACCGAGCCTCGGCGCTAGAGCTCGAGGCGTGGTTTGGTTGAATCCTCTGAAGAGGACCCTCCGAAGAGGTTTACTATGATTCCGAGATTAGACGCCTCGGGCGAGAATGAGTCATGACTACAAGTTACTGCTCGGAGAGACTAAAGGATAACTACCACGAGGCGTACAATTTACCCCTCGGTAAAGGTTCATTCTTCGGAGGAAAGAGCTTCGCTCTTTGTAACTGTCAACCATTATGCAGGCATTTAATAGGGACATCATGGTCTGACCACGATTGAACGTGGTATAATGGCCATAAAGTGTATTTATTATTCCTCCATCCCTGTAAACTATAAATAGGTGCTATGTAATCAAGGAAAGGCATCTAGAGTATATCACAAAACACTTACTTTTTATCCTCTACAATTGTTCAAGTTCTTTTATCGTATTTCTTATTATTTTTAGGCTTTGATACAAACAATTGCAAGTTAACCCAAAATAAATTCGATTTATTATCCTAATCAGATTTAGGCCAACACAACTACCACATAATAGAGGATCACTTTGAGTCTGAATGTAGAGCCCTGCTCTCTTCTTCAGCTGAGAGACATGGAACACTGGATGGATAAGTGAGCCAGCTGGCAACTCCAGTTTATAAGCCACACTTCCTACTCTCTTCAGCACCTTATAGGGCCCCAAAATACTTTGCACACAACTTAAAATTCTTCCTGATATTGACTGAGGCTTCCTGAATGGTTGCAGCTTCAAGTACACTAGATCTCCTTCCTGTAGTATTCTCTCTGATCTTCTCTGATCAGCATAGAAATTCATTCTACCTTGTGCTTCTTGTAAGTTTTGTTGTAAAGTCTATAACATCTGCTGTCTTTGTAGGACTAGAGTCTCCCCTGCTGGAGCTGGTGATTGAATCTGGGGACCAATAGAGAGCTGAGGTGGTGTATAACTATATAATGCTTGAAATGGGGTACATTTTAGAGTAGTGTGAAAGTTAGTATTATACCACCACTCAGCTAAAGCTAACCATTTGTGCCACTGCTTAGGCTTCTGAAAACACGTAGTTCTGAGATAGGACTCTAGACATTTGCTAACTCTCTCAGTCTGGCCATCTGATTGAGGGTGATATGCAATACTCATATTCAGGCTGGTGCCCATTGACTTGAACAAGAACTGCCAAAATATGTTTGTGAAGATAGGATCTATGTCTGACACAATAGTGGTAAGCAACTCATGCAGCTTATATATCTCAGACATGAACATTGCAGCTACATCCTTAGCTGAGAAAGGGTGTTTGGGGGCAATCAAGTGGTTGCACTTTGTCAGTTTGTCTACTACCACTAGTATGGAATCTTTATTATCTGATATTGGCAACCCTTCATTGAAATCAAGTGATATGTCTGTCCAAGCTTATTGAAGTACAGGTAGGGGTTATAGTAATCCATGGTAGGGGTTAGTTTCTATCTTAGTTTTTTTGGCGAATATCACACTCCTCCACCAACTTCTTCACAACATTCTTCATGTTGGGCCGGTAAAAGTATAGTTGTGCTCACTTTATTGTGGCCTGCTGCCAGAGTGAACCCCACTGGTGATTGGTGCAACTATTCTATGATTCTTGACCTAGTGTTACCAGACTCCCCAATATACAGCTTATTATTATACCTCAGCAACCCTTGATGCCAAGTAAACGCTGGGTGACTAGTAGGATCAAGTAGGACTTCTGAAACCAGCAGCTGTATTTGTTGATTCCCCCTCATAGGATTGTGCCACCTCCTGCATCCATGTAGGTACATCTACACTCATTGCCTTAGTACTAGCTGTTAGAGTCATTGCCTGATATGTTTCTCATCTCCTCCTAGATAAGACATCTGCTGCCTTGTGTTTTGCTCCTTTCTTGTATTGCACTTCATAGTCCAATCCAAGCAGTTTTGCCAATCTTTTTTGCTGTAGAGCAGTGGTAATCTTCTGCTTAAGAAGGTATTTTAAGCTCTGGTGGTCAGTTTTTATCACAAAGTGACCATATTGCATGTAATGTCTCCACCTGTCAACAACAGCTAGTACAACCATGTACTTATTCTCATAGGTAGATAGGCCAATGTGCTTTGGTCCCAATGCTTTGCTGAAGTAGGCTATAGGCTTGCCTTCTTGCTGCAACACTGCTCCAATACCCTTTGAGCTTGTATCAGTTTCTATGGTGAATGACTTGGTGAAGTCAACCAATGCTAACACAGGGGCCTGTGTCATGGCTTGTTTCAGCTTGGTAAATGAATCATCAGCTGTAGGACTCCACTCAAAAGCATTTTTCTTAAGCAGATTAGTCAATGGCCTACTCACTTCCCCGTAATTCCTAATGAACCTTCTGTAAAAACCTGTGAGGCCTAGGAATCCTCTTAGCTCTTTCACATTCTTGGGAGTTGGCCAGGTCTACATTGCTTCAATTTTTGCTGGATCAGTGGCCACTCCTTCTCTTGATATGATATGGCCTAGGTACTCTACTTCTGTCTGGAAGAATGAACATTTGGATTTCTTAGCACCCTTCTTCTCTCAACCTCTGCAGCACTAGTTCTAAATGCATCAAATGATCCTCTAGAGTAGCACTAAAAATTAAGATGTCATCAAAGAACACCAAAACAAACTTCCTCAAGTAGCTGCTGAAAACATGGTTCATTAGACTCTAGAAGGTAGCAGGGGCATTAGTAAGACCAAAAGGCATGACCTTAAACTCAAAATGCCCATGATGAGTCCTAAACCCAGTCTTATGTATGTCCTCCTCTGTCATCCTGATCTGATGGTACCCAACCCTGAGGTCCAGCTTAGAGTAAAGCTTAGAGCCTACTAGTTTATCTATCAAGTCATCTACTAAGGGTATCGGGAACTTGTCTTTCACTGTGATGTTTTTCAGCCCTCTATAGTCAATGCAGAATCTCCATGTGCCATCTTTCTTCTTCACTAGTAACACTGGTGAGGAAAATGGTGAATGGCTAGGTTGAATAATTCCACTCTGCATCCTCTCTTGAACTTGTTTCTCAATTTCATTCTTTTGGTAGTGGTTGTATCTATCGGGTCTAATGATGATAGGGTTGGAACCTGGTTTGAGGGGGATGTTGTGGTCATGTGATCTTTGAGGTGGTAAGGTTTTAGGTTCAACACATCTACATAGTGGTCTAGGAGCTGGCTTATCTTGGGTGGTAAGGTTTGGTTTTAGTGACTGGATTAGACTGTATAGTGAACAGGTGTGCCAACAGCACTTGGCCTTTCCTCAAAAGTTGAGTCACTGCAGAAGCCTTGATAGCTTGAAGTTTGCCTTGTTCCTCCATTCCTCTTAGGTCCACTCTCTTTCCCTTAAGTGAAACATGCACCTTACACTGCTCAAAGTCAAAAAATACAAGGTTGTGCACCCTCATCCAGTCGACCCCAAGTATAACATCACAACCTCCCAAGTTAATCACCCTCAACTGATCTTCAAACTCCACTTCTTTTACCTTCCATTTAAACCTAGTGCAACTTTGCACACTCAACATTTGGCTCCATTCAACTATTATCACCCTCATAGGATAGTCATTAAGCACCTCACACCCAATCTCTTTGACTGCTTGAGCATCCACAAACCTGTGAGTGCTTCCAGTATCAATCAAAACAGTCAACAGTCTTCTTTTAGCCTTCCTTGCAACTTAATAGTGTTAGGAACTACAGTTCTTGTCAGTGCATTCAAGCTAATTGCCTCATTCATGACTACATCAGAGTCATCCTCCATTACTACTAAAGATTATTCCCCTTCCTGGCTAGGTTCCACCTCTCCTTCTAAGGCATTAAGCTGCTTGGGCTTACACTGATACCCAGGGTAATATCTCTCTCCACATCTCCAGCAAGCTCCAGGGATTCTCCTATAATCTCTCATCTCAGGTTTAGTTCCAAATGGTCCAGCTGCAGTAGCCTTAACAGGTGGGCCTTTACCCTTAGTCAACAGAGGTACAGGCTTTAGATTATATTGTCCAGCAGTCAAGGGCTTACTCCAGTTTCCTTTAGCCCTTTTGTGTAGGGCTTCTACCAATTTCTCTTGTTGCCTAGCTAAATCAACAGCCTTACTAAATGATTGAGGTGCATGTATCCTTACTGCAAACTTAATTTCCTCTTTGAGACCCCCCACGAAACTACTAAGGAAGTATTCTTCAGGCATAATGGGGTTCATGATTAAGACCCAAGATTTAAGTTCTTCAAACTTTTCTAGATAATGATCTACAGTAGATTCTTGAGTTAATTTGTTAAATTCCTCTACCAGAGATTCATCTGCTACATTTCCAAACCTCTTACATAGTTCTACACAGAATGCAGTCCACCTAATTTCTTTTTTACTCAACTGATATGAATGGAACCAAGTTTCAGCCTTACCAATCAAATGCAGGATGGCCACTTCCAGCTTTTGTTCAGGATCTTGAATTTGATGCAGTAAAAAATATATGTCTGCTCTTCTCACCCGCGCCCTTGGATCAACTCCTTCGAATAAGGGAAATTCCAGCTTTGGTTTTTGGATTTACAATACATTCATTTCTCCATTCTCATTTCTCCCATTTGCAACCCTAGGTCTAGGTAGCAGACCCCTTCCTACTGGATCAGTCAATTCCCCATTAGTATCCGCACCCTTGCATACATCACCTTGACTAACCCATTGCTACATCATATCTAAAGTCATCTTCATCTGGCAGGACATTTCATCCAATCGTGTATTTATTTCCCTAATTTTTCCCGTTGTTCCTGTGGCTTGTTGATGAAATTTGGTGTCCCATTTTTTAACCATCTCCTCCATCTGCTTTAGTCGTCTACCTTCCGCCATTGTTGCCAAGCTTGAAGCTTTGATACCAACCGTAATGAACTTGTAAATTCACAACAATTCAATACAACTTTTATTATTCAACTAGTTACAATCTCCACAAACTAATACAATTCTGGGATTACAAGAAGAACATAATAAGGACGAAGAGAATAGGGTTGAGGGAAGAAGAAGAACTGAAGAAGAGAACAAAGAGAGAGAAAGCTAGAGAGGAGCTTCAATTGTATCTATTTCCATAACTGCCTTGGCAGTTGGTCATTTCCATTTTATGGTTAGGGTGGTTGTTATGGAGTAGGCGATCCTGGCCCTTCATTCTAACCGCCCTTGATCTTCTTATCCTCACAATCGGATTCCTCCTCACATGACTTTTAATGAAGTCACTGCTGGCTTTTAATTTTCCTTTTCTTTCTTATTTCTATTTTTCTTTTTCTTTCTTATTTTCCTTTTTTCCACTTGCTATAACAATGTGTGATAAGGATGTTAATGGTGTGGGTACTTAGTAAAGAGTTCTTCAAAAACACACTTAAAACTTAGCAAAACGTTGATGTACCCGTATTAGATACTCTTCCACACAACCATACTGGATACCTGCCCATAAAGTCCGAGCAACATAGCTTTCGACTTCCAGAAAAAGACCAGAAATTTTCAGATCTTGCATAGACAGATGTTCAAGCTTTTATCTTTAGTTGTTAGTATCATTCATTGTTGACTTTTGTTTATACAAGTATGGTCTTTCACCACATGTCATTGTTCTCCTAGCTGTTTGCATCGAATTTTTGTAGGGAAATTTTCGATGGCTTCCTCTCTGCATTACTATGCAGAACCCCTCTCAGAATGATGGTTGTGTTTTACTTATTTCAGTTTAAGCCTTATAAATTCTCGGTCCTGATAATGTATCTGATGAGCAAAACCGCAACTCTCCAACAGATACTTGGAGTTCAACTTCAGAAGCTTTCTTCAAATGACTTTTCAATGTTCAGTTAGACTTTTAACAGATATACCTGAAATCATAAATTAACTTCATGTAACGCCTAAACCAGCAGAGGCGGATCCAAGATTTTGAATTTGATGGTTTCAACCTTCAAGGTTTATGACGTTTAACTTACTGTAAGTTTGAAATTATGCGTTCAGCTTCAATATTCGCTAAGTGGTTTTTAACTTAGTTATGTATTTGAACTCTGTGTCGAAAATACAACAGGTGTGGTTGAAATGCACAAAGGTTGCATCTGCCACTGTGAACCAGCAATATAATATTTTGATTGCTTACGTTCCTGTTAACTATGTGAAAAAGGAAAAGAGAAAGAGAAAAGGATAACACCAACAGATCTCTAAAAGTAGAGATAGAGTCGGTGAACAAAGTTACAGAAATCAAATAGGCGTAACGCAAAATACATGTGTATGCAAATGGCAGCATGACCAAATGTAGGAAACGTTTAAATGGTAATGTGTTTGGGAGGTAATTTTCATAAATGGACACATAATTTTAGCTTTTTTTTTAAAAATCGCATAACTTATGTTTGTTGTCCAAAAATCACACTACTTCAACCAATATAACAACAAAGTCATATTAGCCGAAAATGGTACAACTCCGGTTGTTTTTTTTTTTTTATTTTCATGCCAAAATAATATTTTAACTCATTTTAGTAAATATGTATATTAGTAGACCCAACCCAAAACTCATCACCTATAAAAAGTAATCTATTCACCCATATATTTAAGCACTATATTTGACGATCTGTTATTGTTACGCTAATATTATTTGTTAAAAGTTTAGTATTTTTGCAACTATTTTTCTTTTTACTTTGACAAGCAGTACGAGCATTAATATTTTATCCTGAAAATACTTATGCTTATCTTCAGTACTTTGAACCATGGTATTCAGTAAAAAGACTAAAAAGAAAAAGGTACTAATTAATTTTCTCGATACTTTGAGTTCCCAACTTCTTGAAACAATATGCAAAAATGAGCTCTTTAAATTTGTTAAAAATGCTACAAACAGCAAATCAAACTTCCAGCAGCTGAAACAAAATCTTTTTCCTCTTAAGACACTACGACTTCAGTATTTTATTTTTCATCATCATTATTTTTACTACTATACATCATATTAAATAATAATAAATAAACACGAGAAAAACAATACAAGAGTACAATTGTTTAGGTCAAATGGCAAGATTCACATAAATGATTTGGAAATTAATATAATGTGCATCAACACAAAAGCAACATATTATACCTATTTACTAAAATGGGTTAAAATATTATTTTTGGCATAAAAATTAAAAAAAAAATCACCGGAGTTGTACCATTTCCGGCGAATGTGATTTTGTTGTTATATTGATGGAATTAGTGTGACTTTTGGCTAAGAAACACAAATTATGTGACTTTTGAAAAAAAACTATAGTTATGTGACTATTTATGAAAATTATCCTGTATTTGGCTATTCGGTAAGGGAGAAGAGGAAAAACAATGGAAGAAGAATGGAAGAAGTAATTTCTATAAGTATCTGATTCTAGTGAGTATTATTCAAGAAAAGCAACTAAGCAAGTAGCTTTGTGTCTCATTCATGAAGCATGAAACAAAAATTCTAGACGCATTTTCATATTGAATGACATTAATTCTCTAGAATCTGAATATGATTTCCTATATTCTTTCTAGAACCGAGAAGTATTTAGTTTGTTTTTGTAACAGTGATTCTAGTTAGTTTGCGCACACCTCAATTATTCCATCAGATATTTATTACTTCTCATCCGTGTAACTCAGTCTAGCAAAGCTTAAAGAAAATATGAAGAATCTCCTAGTGTCTTTTCCCTCTGTCAGATTTTAAACTCTAATATCCCATGGTTTTATCCAGATTGATAAGAATAATCTTTGAATTAGCTAGAATCCTTTACTTGAAACTCTAATTCCTAAAGAAACATTTGTGGTGTGAAAATGGAGGCAAAGAGCTAGAGAAGTAGTAACTGCTTGAGAAATTATTATTGCAAAGTAGGTGAGCCTCCAAAATCTGGACCCTTTTAGGTATTTTGCAGTGTCCCCTAATAAATTTGTGTGCACTTATTACGTAGGCCAAATTAGGACCCCTGAAATTAAGGTTCCAACAGCTTCCCACAGCAAAACATTTATTCTATCTAACAAACATAACATTTCAATCATTAATTCTTGAATCGAATCAAAATGTTGCATTTATGTGGTACTCCTACAAGAAGATGTTCTACTCCATAAAGAAAGAGTAGAATAACTCCTTTCCACCCAAATTCATTCGATGTACTCTCGCATATTGATGATTGAGCTGGCCATATTATAATTCAGATCCTAATAATTTAGGGGAACCTCACATATGAAAAATTAAATAATAAGTACTTAGTACAAGAAACTAGCTTTAGATCCCATGATGCATTTTAAAATTGTGTATGTAGGCACAAATAGAACAACTCTTATATCTTAACATGTAATTGGGGGATCAGTGAGGAAACTAAGTCCCTAAAAATAGGAATCTCCCATCAGTAATACATATAATTAGAGATATAAAAAAGGCAAGCATAAACCATCATTCATGACACGTTCTAAAGTTGTATCACGTGTAATTTAACATGTTACACCTTAATTTTTAGGTTACTAATGTATTTTAAATGTAGACACTTTCTACAGATGCCATGTAAGTAATCAGATTGTGTAGAAATTTTTAAGAATAATTTGATAAATTTTATGCTGAATAAATAATGCATTGATTATAACGAAAGATATTAAATGAAATATTTTACGTACTACGTTATTTGACAGTTTTCTAATAGGAAAATAGAAAGAATTTCAATTCGTAGTATAACAAATGAACACTTCACACGTGAAGTCTGAAATTTCAGTTTCATTATTATTATTTGCATTAAAGAGGATAAAACTATGGCTGTCGACATATAACCGTTGCACTGTCTCGTCCTCGTGCACTTATGAATTTTAATTTCGGAGTTGTCTCTCTGCAAGTTTCATCAGTCTGTAGGCTGTAAAACTTCTTGGTATTTCTGCATTTTAATTATGGGTTATTTACAAATATATACAACCCTAACACCAAAATTATAAAAGGAAAATTTACACAAAATGACTACCCTAATAGCTAAATTACAAAAAATACCAATACTTTTACACATTTACACTACATAACAATAACATAACAATAGTTTCCATTTCCCCCAAACATAAACCCTAATTTTTTCCTCTCTCCTTCTCTTCTCTCCTTCACCCATCCACCCACCCCACCAGCCGCCGTCACCCACCCCACCACTTCCACCGCTGTGACCCCACAACCTCGCCGTTATTGGCGTTGCTGCCGCCGCAGTGCAGCGGCGCTGCTCCTTGCGGCGGCGCTGCTGCATTGCAGCGGCGGGCTACCCCAATTTGTATTTTCCGGTGGGTTTTCCGGTAGAACTTTCAGATCTGGTTCGTTTTTCCTTTTTTTTCCTTTTTTCCTTTTTGTATGTATATATTTGTATTTTTCTGTATATATGCGTATGTGTAGTATATTTTTGTATTTTGTATATATAAATATGTATACCTTTTGTATTTTTGTATATGAATGTCTATTTTTTATTTTTTTGTATGTGTATATGTATGTATATATGTGTATATTTTTGTATGATGGTGTTTATGTATGTCTAAAGTAGAAAAGTTGACTTTATGTTTTTTTGTATAACTTTGTATGTTTGTGTATATTTCTGAATGTGTGTGTATGTTTGGGTTATATTTAGTGTATATGTGTAGTTTTTGTATGTTCCGTTTTGAATATCAAAAAAAAAAAAAAAATTGGTGGTGGTGGTGTTGGCCGGTGGCGGCTGTCTGGCGGCAAGAGGTGGCTGGCCGGTGGCTGTTCACTGTGGCAGCAGTCCCATGGCAGTGATGGGTGGAGAAGGTGGAGAGGAGGAGAAGGTAGAGAGGAAGAAGGAGGAGAAAATCCTAAATTGTAGGTATTTGTTGAAAATTGTATATGTATGTAAAAAACTATTGCTATATTTTGTAAAGTGGAAAAGTATCGGTATTTTTTGTAAATATTGAGTTAGGGTGGTATATTTTTGTAAATCTCCCATTATAAAATATATCAACATTATTCCATTTTACAAAAAATACCAATATTTTTTTACATATTATATACAAAATCAACAAAACTAACAAATTAGGGTTCCTTCTTCTTCCTACTGCCTCCCCCCCCACTGCTACCACCCCAGGCGGCGGCGCCACCTAGTCACCGCCGGCTGCCGCCGGCCGCCACCATCCACCACCGGATTTTTTTTTTTTTTTTTGTGTTTTTGAATCTAAAAAATGAAATACACATAAATACACATATAAACATTGATTTTTTTTTTTTTTGAAATTAAAGTTGGAAAATACATATAAACAAAAATACATGTAAATACACAAAAAATTGTGTTATACATACACTAAACACACACATACATACACGAATCTACAGATCTAAAAACGAAACATACAAATTTATGTGTGTGACATTTATTACTTGACATACACACAAAAATACATATAAAAAATACAAATAGATGCTCAGACATACACATTCATACAGTGATATACACGTGCATACACTTGTGTGCTGAAACATATTACATGTATATACACGAACATACAGATACATACACTTGTATTTGAATGTGTATATTCAAATATAAAAAAGAAAAGGAGAAGCAGATCTGAATTTGTATTTACAAAATACATATGTATACATAAAAATACACACATATACACATACAAAATAAAAAAAAAGGAGAAGATCGGAAAAGAGAGGAGCAGATCTGCTCCAGTTCGCCGCGGTAGAGCAATGCAGCTGCGGCGATCGGCGAGGGGGGTGGGGAACGGCGGGAGGGTGGGGTGGGTGGAGGAGAGGAGAGAAAGAGAAAGGGAGAAGTTAGGGTTTTGGGTAGAGAGGGAAGAAAGGAAATGAAAAAATTGTATATTTTGTAAAATGTGAAAAGTGTTGGTATTTAGGGTAATTATTTAAAAGTATCGGTATTTTCTGTAATTAAGTGGTTTAGTATATCAATTAGCGTAAAAATATCTTTAATTAAAAAGAAAAATATGTCCATAAAATAGAATGTCACTTAGTGATGACATGAAATATAAATTTATCAATGATCAAGTGATTTAATTAAATGAGAATATATCTTAATTAATTATGACTAAGTGATAGAAGTCTATGTGCTAACACGTACATGTATTTAAGCACTACCAATTTACATTCATCGAATTGGTTAGGAGTTGAGCATGGAGCTCTTGTCGCTGATAGTCGTCCTCCATTAAGGGATGGTACACCTCCGGATCAACAGGCGCTGCGGGGGCAAGAGGCAGCTCTGGGGAATGGGGTTCGGGTTGGTTCACACTGGATTCGGAGGTTGATGATGCTCCCCAACCCGAAAGGGTATATACTATCTCCATCACATTATAAGTATCCATTTTGTTTTTTAACGTCTATTAAGAAAAATATAATTTATTTTTTTTGAAAAATATAAAAGTTTTCATTCAACCAAGTGTATTATTTACATCTGCTAGCTCGTTTTGACTCTGGAGCTAGACCACATATATAACTCAATAAAACTACGTTATCCTTTTTCCTTTTACAGTTACTATAGAGAAAAAAACCAGGACTATTACAACGAGATATTAGCCTGGAAAACTATTCAGAGATCCTAAAGTACAAGTCCCATGCTTTTGCTGTTGTCCGCTAATGTGCAGCTGGAAGATGATTTCTTTGATCCTCTGAGCATATGATATATTTTGACCCTGAAATCTGTGGATGTTCCTTTCCTTCCATATGTAGTATACTGTTGCAGAGAAGAGAAATATCAATATACTTGCTCTTGTTCTTCCATTCTTCGCTCTTTTAGACAGCCACTCTATTTCTTTAGCCCACGGCTTTATGTGGTGGCTTTCGCCTATCCATCTTAATAATGTAGACCACACAGTGTTGGTGTATCAGCATTCAAAAAACAGATGTTGCAATGTTTCTTCAGTATCTTCACTGCACATAGCACAATCCATTGGAATCTGAATGCCCCATCTTTCTAGTTGATCTACAGTAGCCAGTCTTCGGTGAAGGGCCAGCCACACTATAAATTGGTGTCATGGAATTGCTTTAGACCCCAGAATTATTGATTTCCATGGCATCTTTTGGAACATCTTTTGGAACTGAGGGAGCGAGCCTGCATACAATTTCTTAATGCTAAATTTCCCTCTGATGCAATACTTTTTTTTATTATCAAGAGAGTCCCTTTGGTTAAGCCATTCTATGGTATCCAATACCTTTTTAAGTAACCATAATGCTTGCTTTGGTGTTGTCATTGTAGCTAGGTCATTCTATTTTATATAAAAGATGTGAACCAACTGAATCCACATGGTATCTTTTTTTTAACTCAACGCCCATAATAGTTTCCACAATGCAGCCTTGTTTCAGGCAAACAAGTCAATGACATTCTGCCCACTTGTGGATTTCGGCATACATACTTTCTCCCATACCAACATAGCCTTCTTTGAGGGATCATTGCTACCAGTCTACTAGAAGATCCTACAAGCAGTAGTAACCAATTGTATTACCTTCTTGGGTATCATAAAGACCTGACCCCAATATATTTGCATATCAAAGATGACACTCTTGATTAATTGTAATCGTCCACTATAGAAAAGGAACTTGCTAGTCCACCTTTTAATCCTTGTGGTAATTCTCTCCACTAGTGGCATGCACAACTGAATAGAGAGTTTCTTTGAGGATAGCAGTACCCCTAGGTATTTAAATGGCAATTCTCCTATTATGAAGTCCATCTCATACATGATTTCCTCTTTAAACTGTTGGTTCACATCTGCAAAGTAAATTTCACTTTTCTCCATATTAGTTTTGAGTCCAAACACATAAGAGAAATGATTGAAAGCTTTTAGTAATAGATAAATGGGTGTCTTGTCAGCTCTACAACATATAATTAGGTCATCGGAAAAACAGATATGTGTCATATTAGGTCATAAAAAAAAAAGATATGTATCATATTCATTTTGGCACATCTTGGATGCTAGATGAAATATGTTACCTCTTTTAGCCCTTTCAATGTTCTGTGTAAACACTCCATGACTAATACAAAGAGGTAGGGAGACATTGGGTCCCCTTATTGCAGCCCTTTCTTTGCTTGGAATTTCTTAGTTGATCCTCTATTGAGTAATAAGGAATAATTAACAGTGGATACACATGTCATTATCCACTGAACAAACTTTTCAGGCAAGCCAAACTCCAACAGTAACATCCTCAAGAATGGCCATTCCACCGAGTCATACGCTATTCGTATGTCCACCTTTATGAGACACCGAGGTGACACACCTTTTCTTGTATATCCTTTGACCAATTCGTGGGCTATAATGACATTATCAATGATGTTCCTCTCCTCAATAAAAGCTGATTGGGAGGGTCCAAGTAGAAAGTCAACCATTTTTTTCAATATGTAAGAATTTTTGCTATCAACTTGTAGAGAGTGGTGCAACAGGCTATAGGTCAAAATTCTTTCGCTGATGAAGGACTGGACACTTTAGGGATCAGGGTCACTGTAGTACAATTGACACTTTTTAACAGTTTCCCTTAATTGAACAATTCCTTTCTAGCTTCTACAACTTTTTTCCCAATCAACCCCCATTATTTCTTAAAGAATTATGCCTGAAACCCATCAATACCTGGAGATTTTTCACTCGGAAAGTCTTTGAGAGCTTGTGTTATTTCATCTCTAATGACAAGTCTAATCTGCTCTTGTTGTTGCTCCCTATTCAGACATGGGCTATTTCTGCACTACAACAAAAGTGGTCATCAGTGACGAACTATTTTGTCACTGAAAGTTCATATTTCGTCACAAAAATTCTTTTGTGACGAAAACTTTTTTGTCCATCCTTCGTCCCTATACCATGGGTCACTAAAAGTATACAAAGACGACTTAGTGTTTCGTCACTAAAATCGATTTATTAACTACAAAAATCTTTTTCGTCCCAAAATGTATAAAATTTGCGACAAACTTATTTGTCAAAAAAAGTATAGAATTTTTGTAGTTGATAGTGTGATTTCGTCACTAAAAAGATTATTAATGCCGACGAAACTATCTTGTCACTAAGCCCAATTTTAATTAGTGACGATGTAAATTGTCCTTAAAGTTACGTACAATTCGTAGTTAAACAAATATACTTTCTTCACTAAAGACTATCCTTTATCTACGAAAATAAGTTCGTCCCGAAATATATTAATTAGTGACAAATTTTCTTTTAAAGAAATGGTTAAGAATTTCGTCATCAAAGACTATTGTACCGGTAAAATATATGCCCTTTGCCGACACCACAAAATTGTCACAAAATTAGAGAGGATTACAATTAGAACAAAACAGTACCAATCTGTAATGAATTAGAAAACGGTTCTGAGAAATAGAATTATATAAAGAACTTTTCATTGCTAAAAGGTCAAACAATGTATATTACTCAAAATATACTTGATAGTACATTCTCTTTGCAGATACATATTATTTAAAAAATAATAAAATATCTCCAAACTACTCTTTTCTTCAATCTCCTTGGCTGACTTTATCTCACTTTGAAGCCTTGTTCATCCTATGTAAAAAATAACAAAACAATTAAAAAAAATAAAAAGAGCAAATGACCAAAAAAGAGAGAAGTTAGGTAAATAGTAGTAATCCAATTATATGTTATAAAGCAACCAACCATACAATAGATAACAAATATGATCTAAATTCAGTGAGGCCTAAAGACTTGAATAACATCGAAAATTCGGTATATATATATATATATATATATATATATATATATATATATAATCGAACAAGTGATTTAGAGACTCGTGGACTTGAAGGGAGGTGAGAAGTACAAGTAATAACATCAACAACTTACTTATAATAGTATTTTTAGTGCATCAGTTGCATGACCTAAAGACCAATTTAGCCGATCTCGCACCTCTTAGACAATCACAAAGCCTTGAACCTACAACAAAGCTATTAGAAAAAAGAGCAGATATGTTTTTACTCTTCTTATGCATATGTCTTAGCAAGCAAATGATAATGGAGCTTGATGAGTGTACCAGTCACTGTTTCAACTTTTACAAGCAAGAGTTATAGGAAAAATTTCTTAGTTGCTCATTGCATTGGAATCAGCATTTACATTTACAAACCTATGCACTTTTTATGTCAATTTTAACTATTAATAACATCCCTATCTTTTAAGTAACAAGAACCTTGAATAGCAGTGAGCAAAAATATTCTATTCAAGATAGCTTCTACTCTATGACTACACAAGGGACTTGGCCAATTCCATAATTTCATGTTGTCCCTATTTAACTCAGTGGGGATGGATAGAGCTTCCTCCTTCTTCCCAAAGTAAACACCTTGTAACCACTGCCTATTACTTTGAAGACGAAATTGGATATAAGTTAACGGAGTATTTATTGTAATGGCATGCACATAATAAACATGAAATATTTATCAGGCTCAAATTTAAACCCCCACTGACTACATCAATTTCATGGTGTTCATGTTCAAGATAAATCAAATAAGGTGGAGCATTACCAAGTGTAATAGAACTATTAAAATTCACCACTTCGCAGCGTTAGCACAAAACGTTCCTTAAGATACCAAATAATGTTCCACACGCAAAGAAAATTCACTAAGCAAAAAATCTACCTTATAACTTTACACAGTTCAAATCACCCTGAACAAAAAAAAATCGTGAAAAGCTGATACCTTTGATGAGGTTGAAGTCTCAACGTTTATGAAGCTTCGATTTCAAATTAACGAACACATCTTTCTCCTTTTGATCATCCCTTTGATTTGAAGTTACAAACCTAAAACAAGAAAATTTTTGTCATCACTCACCCTATATAATTCAAGAATGGACTAATTCATCAGTTAAACTACAACTTTGGTAATGTCATTTTTGGTATCACCAGTAATTAATAGAAAACTCTAGGTATCACATAGCTTATAACTTTATTCTTCTATACCATATAAAGATGCAAGTAAACTCACTAAAATACCTGGCTGCCAGATTTGCATCAACGAATTAAACTTCTCATTTTCTCTAATTTCCGCCTCCAAAATTTCCCAAAATGTTCAACTATCACAAAAGTGTCCCCATCTCTAGTTATGCTACAGGCCTTGTTGCTTTGTGGTTCGCATTGTACATCTACTTCAAAAAAACACTACAGAATCATTTACTGAGAGGAGTATAATTGTTCATTACAAATTTCAAAATAACAGTCAGTTCTCTATACTTTAATGTTTTTATTTTCAAATAAAATACATTGATCATAAATAACATCACAACTTAAGAATCTCTTTTAACTCGGAGGTTTCCATATTGTCTTCAAAATTTAGCAGAAATGACTCTACTCTAACTCATTAACAAATCATTTAAAAACTTCTGAAGTTACGAGTAGCTTAAAATGATATCTCATAATTCAAAGATTTAAAGAACTACTTGTAAAGCACCATATCATTTATGTTTAAGTGGCAATATCTGTTTGAGACATTTTATCAAACACCAAATAGGCTTCCTAAGTTCGTCCTCTAGAAACAACAATTGTAAGTAAAATGGTTTAAACAAATCAATCAGAATCAAATGACTACTAACATTAAAAGAAAATCCACGGGGCGGGATGAGTTGCAGAGGATGCATTTTTAATAAATTAATAGCAATCAAAACACCCAACATCTCTATTAATAAACCCTAAGATATAAAATTAGTTGGATTGAATTTTTACCTCTACTTTGATTTCTGGGTAGATCCCCAAGCAATAGTGGATAGCAGCTTCAAGGATTTACCAGATATTCCAAAATATAGTGAATCAATATGCTAAACCAAGACAAAGAATTCAAACAGCAAAAAAAAAAAAAAAAAGGTTATGGGGATGGCAATGAAAAGAGAAAGAAGCTAACCTTTTAGCAGAGTTGAAGAATACAGAATTGAGTTGGCAGAATGAATGTTGGAGACGGAATAGAGAATTAAGCCTATTGGTGATTTAGAGCAGAGTGGAGTGCGGAGGGTTCGGGTAACCGCAATTTAGAGGGAAACAACCCGCTTTGGAGAAAAATTGAAGGGGGGAAAACATTGAGCGCTTTATATTTTAACTTCATATTTAATTGAAATTCTTATTTTTTAGAAAATGATTCTACTATATAAGTAATAATAATTAAATTACAAGAAACTCAAATTCTATTGTACAAATTGTCAATTGAAAAATATATTGATGAAAACATCCAAATAATGAGATTTAGTTGAGAAAGACATAGAGACTAAACAAAAATCATGGTGTATTGGTCGATTTTTGTTCTCCACACAAAGATGATGTGTTCGGTTTTGCTGCAGCTTCCAAGGACATCTGCTGGTTGATGTGTTTTCGCTTCAACAACTTGATCGGAAGATTACGAAGACGTTGGTTTTAGCAGATAGACTTAATTGGCCTTATCCCACTTTTATCGGAACAAACTCAACGTGTTTCAAGGAACGTGGACAGCTGTTGAAAGAGAGACGTAGGAAAGGGAGAGTCCTACTAGGGTTGGAAAGTGCTTATCATCAGCCTATAAATAGTCTCTTCCTCCTCCATTTGAAGATACGTTCATCTGATAAAAAACGACTGATTCCTCAAATTGCTCTCTCCTTTCTAGCTATAACTATTTTTCTCATTACATTATTGACAATCCACTGTATTTCAAGCAATCATTGTACTTAAACTTCAATCGTGGCCTGGTCCAAACGTGGAAGAAGATCCATCTCTTTCATTGAAGCATCATCCTTCGATTCTTCAATACAATAAGTTTTTATCGCTTTGTTTATTTGTTTGCCTATTCTTCTATCGTTATTTGCCTATTACTTGCATTATTTAAGCGATCGCACTAGTGTATTATTGTTGTTCTGATTAGGATAACTTATCGATTTGCTTGCTAGTATCGATCACATTCAACGAATTGATCATTGCTCTTCGATCGCATTATTTGATTAAGCATATTACCATCTTCTTCACTTGTCATCGTATCTAGCATTGTCATCGAATCTGTTAAGACTTGAAGCATTCATCTGTGATTAACATCAACTCGTAATTTGTACTCGATAAGTTATTTGATCGAAATTACATCATTACAAAGTGCTAGTTATTTTGTTCCATCGCCTCCACTTATTTACTTCTTCGCATTATTTACCTGAAACTGACATCGTAACTGCATCTTCTGAGATCGATATTTCTGTTGTCTTCGAATTTTGCTCCTAAAATCGATTACTTGTCATCGTAAATTGCTTATCAATCGATCGAATTGAGATATAAAACGGTCGCCTTAGACTCAACTAAATATAAATTTAATTGTAAAACCTAATACATTTTTGGGAAATACAAATGGAAAACTATTAGTTGAAAGATTTACAAAAATAGAAATTATAATGCACTTGATAAGAATATAAAAAGGTAATTGTAATATTCACATGTGCAAAAGAATATTAAATATAAAAAATTCAACGATAAATAGATATATGATAATTTTCAAACATTGCATCATATCCACACGTGTGAATAGAATATAGTCGAATAATCGGAAGATATGCCACGTCAGTCTAGCCATCATTTTTATTCAAATCCACGTTGCAATTCACATAAGAACACTATCGAAGTTTGTCCCATGCGGCTTTTTAATGGGCAAGGACGCGGTGTAAGTCGATCAAATTTTGTAGTGACTATAATCGATACTACCACTCTTTTGACCATATTTTTTTAGTATATATGTGACATCTTATTCTTGTCATATATTTTAAGCCAGTTAAGAGCACACACATTCAGAAGGCGAGCGTATTAGAGATGGAAATGTTTAGACAGATGTGTGGACATACAAGGATGTATAAGATTAGTAATGAGATCATATATGACAAATTGTGAGTGGCCTTAATGGTAGACAAGATGCGAGAAGCGAGGCTGAGATAGTTCGAACATAGGAAGAGGAGGATCAAGTGATGAGATGTGAGAGGTTGTCCGAAGCCTTTTGCTCAGGACTCACTCAAAAGGTCAACTTGTGAAAACAAACTAAATTAATCCAAATTTGCATTACATAATGCTCACTAAATTAATCAAATATAGATCATTACTATTTGTTGTGGCAATGAATAGGATGTGACATACCAATGCAAAGGTAGACATGCTAGATATAATAAGTTTGATCTAACACATCATCACGTCAACGAGAACCAAAATTCCTATGTATATCTTTTTTCAAATTTGTATCTGACGAAATTCTCAAGTAACCAAAATGTTAGGTAAATATCTAACTAAATCCGCGCGCATAAATAACATTTCCAGGTGAATTCACATATATTACAACTTAAATTTTGGATGAGTAACCCTGATGCAATACGAACCAGGCTCACCTGTTCGATTCATCAAGCTAGTCCACCGAGGAGTCACATGACGCCCACGATCAAGTGTGGCCGGGACGGAAGATGCCGAGGACTGCCTCACCGAGCAGCAATGTTGGAAATCCACCGAGCAGACAACAAGCGACTGTGATCGCTGCTGACACTGACTTCGGAAGCTATGAGACCGGGCACAACTTATGAGAGCTCAACAATCAAGTTTGAGCCCGAAGGAAGAAATGACAAGCTCGAGCCCGAAGCTGAAAGCAACCGATCCAAGGAAGAGCGACGCCGAAGAAAGAATCAATCAAAGGGCTACAAGTGAGCCCGAGGCTAGGGTGTTCGGTTCCAAATGAGACAGAGGCAAACAAGCGACCGAAGACAATGTGTTCGAGCTGAGCTGCCGAACACATAAAACTGCTCCAGCCCTGCGTGGCTTTATCTTATTGGTCACCAGTGACCCTTTTACTATTTTGCCCTTTATATTGTCTATATAAACTCCTAGCATAGCTCATTAGTGAAGTTTTAGTTGATATTGAATTGAGAGAATAGAGATAGAATTGGCCGAGCCATTCTTGTTTGAAGCCCGAGGCTTCGTGTATGCCTTCTATGGCTTGGAACCGAAATGGATTTCATCACTAGTATGAATCCTTGTTAGGTTCAAGTTTCCTCTTCTCCCTTGGATAATCAATCATGATTTGATTCGGTTTATCCATTCTTTCTTCTATTTCTGTTCTCCCCCTTCCCCGATTTCTTGTTATCTTGGTTATATCGTTGCTTCCGCCACTTATCTTCTTCGTTTCCGCGTCTTGTTTGTTGTCTCCGATTGCAAAGCTTCAACCCACGGGTTTGCTTGCATCAGCTTGGTATCAGAGCAAGGCTTGGATTTCGTTCCTACGAATCCACGTTCCTTGTTCAATCTATCTTTACTTTCTGTTGTTCTTATTTTACAAAAAAAAAAAAAAAGGTAAAAAGAAGAAAATTCAAAAATTTGAGTTGATTGTTGATTGTTTGGATTAGACAATCACGTATTTGGATTCACCACTGTTAGTGGATCAGATTGGATACCCGACGTACATCGTTTGTGACTACGGTTTTTCCTTCATATTTTGGACTGTTCTTGACGTGGTGAAGATGAATCCGAACCACAGTTGAATTTTGGTGTTTACCGATGAAAACTGGAGGTTGTTGAGGTATTTGGGTCGATTTTAGAGCTTGAAAATCGAAGTTCCACTGTTTCGCCACCGTCCGTACATCGGGGCATTGTTAAATTGATAACAGTGTACGGACGACGCCATAGCTAGCCTTAGCTCGGCTTGGAACTGAAACAATTTCTCCGTTGTTGTTTACCGGAGACGACCCAAATCTTGAGCTTAATCTGTTGTTAGTGGACTGTGAACGAATCTTGAGAATTGTCCGTACACCGGAGTGAAGGTTCACTGTTCCATTGAAGAAGAAAGGGGTTAACTGTTAAATCTAAAACCCCAGGTGAAAAGTTGTCGGCTAGAAAAGGGAAAGTGGATAAGGTTAAACCCTATCTGAACCGAGGAGGAAACACTTGTACCGAGGTCACGTGTTCGGGAAATTCTTTCTACTCGAGGTCGTACTATCGAATCTAAGCTTATAGGAACTCGTGCGTGGGGTGACCGAAGTCCAACTTCGTAGATAATTCTTTTGACTCCCCGTGCGCAGTTAAATAGCTACCGTTCCATCGAGTCGTATAAACTCCTTCCGAACCTAAGCTTGGAAAGTACTAGTTGTGACTTATCACTTCGGTTTCCTAACAAGAAGGCAAGGCCAACTTGAGTGGAAAAAGGCTGAGTGGTGAGAACAATAGAGTGAGGTCACAAAAGCCAACGACCTTGAGTGTAAACACGAGTGGAAAGAAAATTGAGTGAACAATACTCGAGTGATACACGTGAGGGAGTGAACTTGTGAGGTCCTCTACTCTTATTTGTTGCAGCTATGTCTTCGGATGATGATGACTACGGAGGGTATGATTCGTGTGGAGATGATGGAGACTATGGTTCCTACGGAGGTGATGATTGTTATAACGACACCGGGGACTATGGCTCTTATGAGGACGAAGCAGGTCACTATGGTGAATACGAAGACGAAGAAGACTACGAAGCCTGTGAAGATGAACGAGAAGAATCTTTTGCTTCGGGTCAAGAATACGAAGGTAGTGACGCTTCGAGGTACGATGACTCTACTTACTCTCATTGTGATGACCTTGAATACGACGAATGTGACATCGAGGAAGTCGATGACGAAGTTGACCGAGCAAACTGTTTGATGTCTTCTTCCGCCGGTGTCACGTGTGGAGCACAAGGGAGTGGTAGAACTCCTTCCTTCGGGATAGGAGGTGGTGGAGGTTGTTCCATGGGAGAAGGAAGATTTGCAACTTATAGTCGTGGCACACGATTTAATGCTTCCAAATCCTATGGAAAGGGTGGCTCGAGGAGCGCTGGTGGTTATGGACCCGAGGAGGGTAGAGGAGGTTTCTACCGAACTCCTTCTCCGAGGAGAAGTTCTTACGGGTTCCATGCTCGAACTCCTTCCTCGACTTTCAACACTAATAATGTTGGGAGAGTGAAAGGAAGTGGGAGTCATCATAGTGGTGTTACCACTAGTGGAGGAATAAGGAGAACCCAAGGTGTTGGCCTTGATGGAATGGGATACTCCAGTTCTTACTTGGATATTCCTAAACGAAGCTTGGGTAGAACTAGGTTCGCTGTTGAGATAAATGGTTATGGAGGAAATTTGCTCAGGATTGGAGGAACCGATGTCAATTGCATTAGCGCTTACTTGGTACGGATCATGAAAATACCATGCCATAAATTGAAGCATCCTTATACGTATAAGGGCGTGAGTGTTTCATATGAGGCTCGAGTGCTCATATCTCATGGAGATTATAGGGAATATGTTTGGTGCCACGTGTATACCATGCCCGATGTTGATGTTTGGCTAGGAGACCCATGGGTGCACAGCATGCAGATGCTATATCTCGATGAGAGGGATGTGTACCTTGTGTACAACAAAAAGCTGCAAATGGCTTATACATTCACACCCCACGGGCTGAAAGGAAAGATGTCCATTAGTGCATATGCTTCGATTTTGCAGATGAGAAAAGAGCGGGAACTCCAATCCAGGATCGAAAGAGTGCCATCGAGGAGTCCTACGAACACAAGGAGCAGTGGGAAAAGTGCAAGAAAAGAACCGACCGAAGTCAATACTGTGAACCCGAAGCCACATGCTTCGAAGTCAAGTGGTTCCCCGGTAATGGAAGAAGAGACCTCGGTTGATGAGTCTTCGAGTCCTAGACTTCGGGTCGATGTTAAAAGTCCACCTACTCCAGCTATGGGTATTCTTGGGCCTCGACCCAACTCACCCGACTATGAGGGACAAAAGATCGAGAGGAGTAAGGGAGTGACCGGTGACAACTCTCGAGAGGAAAAAGGAGAGGCTGTGTCGAGTGACGTGAGCGAGTTGTCACCACCCAAACCCACACCAGACCTTGAAAAGAAAATGAGGGAAAAGCAAGAGGGAAAAAGAATCATTGAGAGTGAGGACACCCCTTATTCTAACCTTAACCCTTTATCTTTTTCTTCTACTTGTTCGAAATCTTGTGCAGGAACTCTTGGAGGCAAACCGAAGGAGCCTCAACTCTGTACCGAAGTAGATAGACAAGGTGAAGAAGATCGTTCATGTGAGCTCCACGGGGAAGAAACTACCTGTGAGACCTCGAGGACAGTAAAAGAAACCGAAGACCATCCCGAGGTGAGTGTTCGATTTCCTTCCCGTGAGCATGATACTTCCTTGTCTTATGAAATTGCTAGAGAAACCTCTATGCTAGTTGATGATTTGTATGATTACAATGTTTTTGCAACTAGTGTAGAGTCGAGTGGTCAACTTGTGAGTGAATGTGAACCACTAGTTGAGAGAATTGATATGCCACATCATGATGTGAGCTCGATCTTCATCGAATCTCTCTTTAGTGATGAAGTTGTAGTTGACCTTACTTGTGACCCTTGTTATGACACACCACCAATCTTTGATAAAGGGGAAAATGAGTTGTTTGATCATACCCTTGTTGAAATTATTGCCTATGGTGGATTTCTGTGTTGTGGTGAGGATGATGATACCCTTGAGGAGTCCTTAGTGGATGAGTTGGATCGAATCATATTTGATGACTCCTCAAGCGTGGTCGATGACCTGGGTTCGGATGCACCTTTGATGGGAAGTGAACTTATTTTCACTAACCCTCTGTTCGAAGGAGATGGTGATGAGCATCCGACTCGAGGAGAACCACCTCGGTTTGAAAGGCTTAACCCCGTAGATAATCCATTATTTGAGACCTTCTTCGGAAGTCTGTCTAAAGAGAAGGGTTGTCTTGGTGTTCATTTTGGAGGTGAAAAGCTACCTCTTGGTGTGAATAAGATTGCTTTTAAGAAGGGGAGTGGAGTATTCGATGTTAGATGTCGAGTCAATCATTTTACTTACTCCCTTCCACATGTTGATCACACCTCGAGTATAGTGCATACCGAAGTCCATAAGCCCCATGGTGATAAAAGTAAACTGAGGGCTCGGTATGTTGATTATGAGTTTAGAGGTGATAGGGCCTTTGATCGTTGTATCTTGCATATACAATGTCCTATCGATCTCTTCATGTACTTGAGCCAAGAACTTGCTGTTTCCTTTGGAGACATAGGCTGTTTGATTTGCATTGATGCTTGGCTCTATCATAAGAGTGTGTTTTCCACACTTTCGAACACTAACCTACTTTCGAAGTAGGAAGCTTTGTTTGTCTCTGCTTTGTTTGCAGGTCTTGCCGGTTTGATTTCGAGGACGAAATCCTTTTAAGAAGGGGAGGATGATGCAATACGAACCAGGCTCACCTGTTCGATTCATCAAGCTAGTCCACCGAGGAGTCACATGACGCCCACGATCAAGTGTGGCCGGGACGGAAGATGCCGAGGACTGCCTCACCGAGCAGCAATGTTGGAAATCCACCGAGCAGACAACAAGTGACTGTGATCGCTGCTGATACTGACTTCGGAAACTATGAGACCGGGCACAACTTATGAGAGCTCAACAATCAAGTTTGAGCCCGAAGGAAGAAATGACAAGCTCGAGCCCGAAGCTGAAAGCAACCGATCCAAGGAAGAGCGACGCCGAAGAAAGAATCAATCAAAGGGCTACAAGTGAGCCCGAGGCTAGGGTGTTCGGTTCCAAATGAGACCGAGGCAAACAAGCGACCGAAGACAATGTGTTCGAGCTGAGCTGCCGAACACATAAAACTGCTCCAGCCCTGCGTGGCTTTATCTTATTGGTCACCAGTGACCCTTTTACTATTTTGCCCTTTATATTGTCTATATAAACTCCTAGCATAGCTCATTAGTGAAGTTTTAGTTGATATTGAATTGAGAGAATAGAGATAGAATTGGCCGAGCCATTCTTGTTTGAAGCCCGAGGCTTCGTGTATGCCTTCTATGGCTTGGAACCGAAATGGATTTCATCACTAGTATGAATCCTTGTTAGGTTCAAGTTTCCTCTTCTCCCTTGGATAATCAATCATGATTTGATTCGGCTTATCCATTCTTTCTTCTATTTCTGTTCTCCCCCTTCCCCGATTTCTTGTTATCTTGGTTACTATCGTTGCTTCCGCCACTTATCTTCTTCGTTTCCGCGTCTTGTTTGTTGTCTCCGATTGCAAAGCTTCAACCCACGGGTTTGCTTGTATCAAACCCTGGTCATCGCCAGTGTTTAAGTTTAGCAAAATATTTTATTTTTTGCTTTTATGATGATCTTGGTCGCCTGGTATCTTGAAACCTCTTTGTTTGCGGGGGAAGGAGTGAAAGAGCGCTACACGAAAGAATCGTGTGGCCATGAAGGGTTCCAAGTTTTGATGCCGTGAATAAAAATTAAATAATTTTTTATGGTGTCCCGAAGTTAAACACTAGCACTAGAGTATTCTATTTATATAAATCTCCCATTACAATGCCTAAGTATATTCGAAGAAATGTATGCCCAGATAAATCAACAATTATAAATGGGATAATTACACTAAAAGACAAGCAAAAAATGAAAATTACCAAAAATGGTCCATATTTCCGAATCTTACCCGACATGTCTCCTTTTTCTCGAGATAGCAGTCTGCCGCAAGTTTATACAAGTTTATACAAATTTATACCCATGTATAATATTATATAAATTTGTATAAGTGTGTATATGTGAGTAAATAAATCTGTATATTAAGGATGTTTATATAATTTTTTACTATTTTTGTGTATATTTTTGTATTTCTCTCATTGCTACACATTTATCTATGTATATTCATGTATAATTTATTTTTCTGGGGGAGGGGGGGAGATTTGTGTGTATAAACTTGTCCAAAGCAATGATTTAGACGCAATAAACAACATAAATTCAATAAAATACAAAAAAATAACGACACCACTGGCGGGGGAGAGTGTCTGCCGGTGGCTTAGTGGCTGGGGAGGGGGAGATTTGGTAGCTAGGGTATTTTTTTACGAAGGAGTGCTAAAATTTATAATTTAAGGGATGGGTGCTATGCATGAAAAAAAAATATAGTCTCCTATTTGTAATTTTGGATAGTGGGCTGCCTATTTTTGTAAATTTTCCATTATAAATTTTCTAGTAATTCACATATAACCAATCCCAAGGTAAATTTGTTAATAAAATTTTCCAAATAAAATACACATGTAAATCCACAAGTAAAAAGATCCTCATGTAAAATTGAAATTATCCTTTGGCTAAATTTGCAGCTAGTTTTTCTTCATATATTCTTGTTCATTTACGAAATAATTTTATTTTCAATTTCTTTGCTTTTTATATGTGGAAACAATACTTGTCGTTCAATTTTCTCAGGTAATCCGCCATGTAGATTTTCTTGGTAATTTTTATAAGGAAAATATTCTAAAATTTGAGAATATTAATTTCCTTGAAGATTTACTGGTATAATTTCGGTAACGATAAATTTTCATGGAATTTGTGTATTTTTTGTGTGATATAAATAGATTCTTTCCTATCTAAACTTTAACTAATTAAGAGAAATAATAACTTTGCAACAAATCCTGTACATTATTGTTGACACAAATTATGTTAATTACAATATTGTGGCTAATGTTACTTAATAAATAGTGTCAATTCGATGATGTCTTCCCACTTCACTAAGAAAGAGTCTCGACCGACCCAGTATTGATTTATTATATAAGTGTTTTGGCTTTCCCATGACCTCAATGTATTTGTGGGAAACTTCACTAGAGCAAGCTTTGCTACGAATGTAGTTTCGTCACTAAAACTTGTGACTTACCGATTGAAATAGAAAATGTAATTTTTGTTACAAAAACTAAACAATTAGTGACAAATGAAAATTGTCACTATTGATTACTAATGTTAAATGGTGACAATACAATGATCGTCACTAATAGTTGCAATTAGTGACAAAAGCCATGGTCACCAATAATATAATATTTAACCGATAAAAGTTTACATCATTTAACTACAAATCATTTTTTGTTGCTATTTAACAACTTACTTTTACTGATGAAACTTTTTCGTAGCAAAAGTATAACTACATAGGAGACGAATAGTCGACAACATTAGTGACAAAACTAATTGTCACTAATGACTTTAAATTTGTGGTTAATACTACTCAATAATTGGCGCCAATCTATTTTTCGGAGGGAAACTTTAGTAGACAAAATTTTTACTACGAAATTTGTGTTTCGTCACTAAAAGCATTTGGCTCATATACTTAGACACAAAATACAATTTTGTCACGAAAAGTGGATATTTAGTGACGATGTTTTTGTCGTAGCTAAAAGTTTCGAAGCTAAATATGACATTTGTTGTAGTGCTGGCTTTAGTTATATCGAGGCATGGGAGTTCTTCAGCACACTCTCCTAACAAAGACTGGAAAAAAAGATATGAATTCATGCTCAATGAGTGACATGTATGTTAATATTGTTCCTTGTTAATTGCAAATGGAGGATATTCTATTGCTTGTTTGTCTTGACTTCATATATGCATAGAAATATCTTGTGTTTGAGCCCCCAGCCGCTATCCAAACAGCCTTGGATTTTTACCTTAGGACCTGTTCATGAATCCCTTCACATTTTTCAATTTGTTTGAGCAGTTCTCTTTCTTCTTCTATCAGCGTATGGCTGAATAAATTATCCTCCATGTGTTGTTGAACCATTTGCAACTTTTCTCTGAGTGGGTTGATCTTCTTCTCCAAAGAGGAGAATTCTCTGTTCATATGCCTTGCTTTAGTCTCTATTAGTTGTAATTTCTTCCAGACAGAGTACATAGCAAAACCTGGGACGGTGGTCTCCATACGACCTCTACTACTTTGCTAAATGATTCTTGATGGAGCAAAACAATTAGCAGTCTAAAAGGCTTCGGCAGTTTTTGCAGAGCTATCTCTGTGTTGAGTGTGATAGGGGAGTGATAAGACATTCCTGGAATATCAAATAAGGCCTCTATATGGCTGTAATGTAGAAACCAGTCTGAGTTACCCAGGGACCAATCAATATTACTGTAGATCCTGTTATCTGGCCCCCTTTTATTCCACCATGACCATTGACAACCCTTCCTATTCAACTGTCCTAATCAAGTATCCTCAATACATGCCTGAAAGCCAACAACTTCTATAGGGTGGACAGGTTGTCCATTTAACCTATCATTAGCATAGTGTATTAAAATTACCTATCACCAACCATGGTCCAATAACTGAGTCACTAATTATCTTCAAATCTTGCCACAATCATTTTTTTCAGCTATGATTTTGAAGCCATACACAAAAGTTGTGTGACAGGAGAAATTTGATACCATTTCTTGTACTGAGCAATGTACCAATTGAGCTGTAGCTTGCACTATGTTGACTGACACCAGCTGGGGTTTATAAAAGATCCAGATTCGGCCATTAAATGAGCTAGTATAGTCTGCATACATTGTCCAATTATTGTCAAACTTTATTTTAACTTTTCTTACATTACCAGGTTTAATTTTTGTCTCAAGGCAACCTAGTAATGCTATTTAATTCTTCAGCAGAAAAGCCTTGAGTTCTTTCTGCTTAAAGGGCTTATTCATCCCTCTAATGTTCCAAGAGCTTATTATCATGGGGGAATTTTCCTGGTGGTGAGAACTTCATTAGGTGCCAAGTTAGCTCCTGGCTCTTGTATCCTCAGGGGACTGAATTTGTTCTGCCTCAGAAATATTTCCATATTAGCATCAGACAGAGCTCCCTTTTGTGTTTCAGCCTGTTGAGGTTCTACACTCAGCTTCCCTTTCTCCTTTGTGTTATGATCATTAGTGATAGCAGACTGTTCAGTAGTCTCAGGTTCCTATCTTTCCTTAGAGGGGACAGATATCACTGTTTGTTCCTTGGTAAGGTCCTTAGCTATCCATTTTATCTCGGGTGGTTTCCATTGTTTCATTTTTTTTCTTCTTTCCCTGCTGTTTTGTCTGTTGTTTTAGAGGGTCTTGTTTTGTCTCTTGTTGATTCAGATTATCAGGGTTCCGTTAACAGTTCTCAACTGTGTGCCCTATCTAGAAGCACCCCTAACAGTAAGAGGGTCTCCCCTCATACTCTAATGGTTGTTTTCTGCATTTACCATCTACATCTTCAATAAGGACCATAAATGCTGTGAAATATGCATTTCAATAAGCATACGGGCGTATGAAATTCTCTCACCCTGGCCTGCCAATTTATCAGTACATATTGGTTTTCCCAGATAACTAGCTATGTGCCCTAAATTTTTATGTGCCCAATACTGAATGGGTAGGCCAGGGAAGAGAACCCATATAGGAATATTTTGATTGAGTTCATTGCTCATTGTGAAGTCTTTTTCCCATTGTTTCAAGATCAGAGGTCGATGATAGGAAGTATAAGGACCATTTTATATAATCATGGCTTTATCTTCTTCAGACTTAAACCTAAAAATAAAGTAGCCTTTGTCATGTAAGAATACTTGGGGTGTTTCAACAACATACCATACTCCAGAGACGAAGTTCAACATCTCTTTGAACGAAAGAGATCCACCAATCACATACTCAATTAAATTGCGCTTCCATTTCTGATTTTGTTCCACTACTTCAATTGGATTCAGTCGGACCATCCTTACTCCATCCTTCAACACTGGTGGGTTATATACAAGCTTTAGCCCTTGTTATTGAGATCGATTTCCTTTTTACCACATCAGCTAGAGTCGGTTTGGCTTCCTGCGATCCATTGAAAAAAGTCAATTTTCGAACAACAGTTGTTGGATCCACTATCACCGTTTTGGGGAGTGTCTCCTCTTTTGTAATCGGAGCTTGCAACACTGTCGGGGCACTTCCCATTTTCGGCAACCATTGTACTAATTGAATCGGATTTAGGGCTTGTGGAACCCCTGTTTCTGGAGTAACTAAGCGTGTATTAGCGTTAATTTCCTTCATTGGTGATCTCAGTGCATTTGGGTCTGTATTTTTCTTACGAGTCATCGGAGTTGGCGTGTGTTAACATTCCTTGCTTAACGTGCGCCTACAGAGAAAGACTCCTTCGATTTGTTCGGTCACAAATTGGTCCCTTATTATTTAAAAAATATTAGTTACTATGCAAAGTTTACCAAATTACCCTTATTACTAATCTTGGAAACAAAATATAAGTACATTAATCATCTGTTACATCTTTAATTGCAAGGGTAAAATGTAATTAATATTGTATTGATTTTGTATAATGGCACTTAATCTGGGACAAATAAAAGGAGGAAAAGAGAAACTCATTCTGGAACGGAAGTAGGTAGTACTTGTGATGTTTGGCAATATTTGCCTATTCTACCTTAATATTTCCGCACATTTTAATACTTTATTCGCCCATTGCACGAAGTAATTGTGATTGTTGCGCTCACTTATTGTATTTGTGATGTTAGGAATGATTTGGATGAATACGAGTGCAAACGGAGTGAAGATGGATAAAATCGAGCAAGAATTGATGAACTTAGCTAATTGTGGGATATGGCATTAGAGGGAGCAAGCTACGGATTTGTTATAGCTTCAGGCTTCCAAAAGCCATAGCCATGTGTGGCATGGTTGCAGCCTCAGACTCTTAGACGCCCTAACCATGTGTGGCATGGCTGCAGCGCGCGACTTCCAGACGCCATAACCATGTGTGGCATTCCCATGGCTTTCAGTTCTGCGACCCCAACTTTTCCGATTTCGTTTAGGCTTAGGATTAACTTATGGGAAGACTTTGTAAACACTATAAATAGTCTTTTAATTTCGTTTTTAAAAGGCGGTCGAATTTCTGGAGCAAGTTTTGGAGTTCTTACACATTGAACCAAGGGTTTAATTCCTTTACTTCATCTATTACAATATTTAATCTTTCTTCCATGAATTCTTGTATTGTTATTATGAATATGAGTAGCTAAACCTATCAGTCTAGGGTTAGAGTAAATACATGATGGTTGAGGTTTGAAAGTTGAATTCTTCCTATTGATTTACCGTTATGGATTGTTTATTCTTTCTTGAGCCTAATTGTTTGGTTATCAGGGCCCGGTAATTGAACACTATCTACGGTTTACAAGTTGAACTCGACAGAGAGAGCTTGTAAATGCAAATAAGAAAGAATAGGGCTTGATTGTGAACCTGGGCATCGTGGAATCAATTTGCGGGTAGGATAGACATATACCTATTCGCCTTGCTTAGCTAAATACAGAGTTCTTTAATGCATGCATGTGATTTAATTCCATAGAAATATAGGCGTTAGAGTAGCTTGCATAGACTCGTGAAGAATCGACAGCTTTTCACAAATATAATTAACCTATTAGTTAGCAATCTAGGAAATCAAGAAGTAAAATCAACTTGAAAACTCAACTGGATTGTTCGTATCTCTGACCCTGGATCGTTTCTCTTTTATTGATAACAACCCACAATTTGCTCTATTACTTGACTTCAGTTACTTGCTTTTAATTATTTCAGTTAGTTAGTAAAAATCTCAATCATTGGAAAAAGATCCCTGAATAGTTTTTAGGAAATTGTTTGCTAGAATTCAGTCGTAACAATAGTCCTCGTGGGAACGAAACTCGATTAATCACTTTATTACTTGTCGACCACGTATACTTGCATGTGCGTTTGGGAGCAACAAGTTTTTGGCGCCGTTGCCGGGGACTAAATAATTGACTGTTTTCTTTTTAGACGATTTGTTATTTTCTATTCAGGTTTAATTTTTATTTTGAGTTTCTTGTGTTGTTTCAGGTATTAGGTTTCTCTTAACCCTTACCTGTAGGAATGGCAGAACATCGAGCTTTAGTTGTGCGAGATGTTGCTCTTCCCAGTCTGGAGGGAGTAGCCTCGAGCATAGTTAAGCCTGAAATTACTGGAAACGTTGAGATTAAGTCCGGCATGATACAACTGCTCCATGCGACTGGACAATACGCTGGATTACTGCACGAGGATCCACAACAACATATCCAGAATTTCTTGGAGATTAGTAACACATACACACCAACATGGGTCTCAACTGATTATATTCGATTGATACTCTTTCCATTTTCATTGATTGGGGCAACAAAGAAGTGGTTAAAGGCTGAAAAGCCTGGGTCTATCACTACTTGGGATGCTTTAGCGAAGAAATTTTTGGCTAAATTCTATCCATCTGCCAAAACAGCTAGAATAAAGAGTGAGATTATGTCTTCCATACAACAAGATGGAGAATCCTTGTATTCAGCTTGTGAGAGATTCAAGTCATTGTTAAGAGATTGCCCGCACCACAATCAATCTAATGAGGTGTTGGCCCACACTTTTGTTGAAGGTTTGAATGCTCATACCAAGATCGTGGTGGATGCTGCAGCTGGAGGCCAAGTATTGGCCTTGAATTTTAATGAGATTTACGAATTGCTGGATAAATTTTCTCAGAGCAATCCTGACTGGCAGGGTGATGGTAGAGCTCAAACTCAAAAAGCTGCTGGGATACTTCAGTTGGATGCATTCTCAGCATTGACTGCAAAGGTAGATGCCATAGCTAATCAGATCAGCAAGCTAGCATTGCCACCAACTCAACAACAAGTGCAATCAGTTAAGCAAGTGCAGAAGTTTCAAAGTTTTTGTGAGGTCTGTGGACAAGATCATGCTACTGATGTTTGCCCCTCCAATCCAGAGTCAGTTTATTACGTGGAAAATCAAAATAGGTCTCAAGGACAAAATCAGAACCAGTTTGGTAATGGCTACAATCCTAATTCACGAAATCATCCTGGTTTCTCTTGGAGTGATAATCAAGCTGCTCAAGGTAATATGTGATCTCAGAATAACTACCAGAATTCACATCCTCAGGCTCAACCACCGCAATCAAACAGTTCAGTTGAAGAGTTGATAAAGCAGATGTTAGCAGGCCAGAAGAGAATTATAGCTGACAATCCAGCTCAGGCACAGGCCATAAAAGATCTTACTACTGCTCAAAAAGACCTTGAATGCCAAATGGGGCAGTTAGCTGGAGCACAAAATTCAAGACCACATGGAGCACTGCCTGGTAATGTTGAATCGAATCCTAATCTAAAGAGAGTTGAGCACTATCTTGCTATAACTCCAGTTAAGTGTGAAGAGTTGATGGCCAAAACTGAGGAGAAGGAGCAACTTAAAGCAGCGGAAGTAGAAAAAGTGGAGAAAGTAAAGAAGAAAGAAGAGAAAAAGGAGGCACCTCTACCGCCCCCACCATTCCCACAGAGACTTCAACCATCAAAGGATAGGGCTCAATTTCAAAAATTTGTGAGTACGATGAAAGAGCTTCAAGTTAACATTTCTCTAACTTATGTGTTTGAACTGATGTCGTCATTTGTGAAATTCCTAAAAGAGGTTCTAGATAAGAAGAGAAAGCTACAAGAGATTGACACAATCGAGTTGACGGAGGAGTGTAGTACAATCCTGAGTAAATTACCTCCAAAACTTCAAGATCCCGGGAGGTTTATTATTCCTTGCACTATTAGTGGTCAAAATATTTCTGGTGCACTGTGTGATCTGGGGGCCAGCATAAATCTCATGCCTCTGTCTATCTGTAAAAGGTTAGGCTTAGGTTAAATCAAGCCTACTTCAGTCACTCTTAAGATGGCGGATGGATCACTCACTTGCCCGGATGGTAAGGTGAAGGATGTGTTGGTTAAAGTTGGGAGGTTTACGTTCTCTGTTGATTTCATTATCCTTGACTATGAAGAGGATTGAGAAGCTCCAATAATTTTGGGAAGACCGTTCTTAGTCACCTCGAAGGCAATTATTGACATGGAACTTGGTGAGATGACTGTGAGAGCGCATGGAGAAAGGTTACTTTCAAGGTTTATAATGAAAATGATCATATGGCTAAGTTTGAAGAGTGTTCTTTGATAGACTGTGTTAGACGAGAACATGAAAGTAACCCAAAAGAGGTGTTTGAGCGGAATGTGGAACAAGTTGACAATGGCATATTACTTGTGAAGTTGAAGGAAAATTCTGTTAAGAGAAGGAAGAAGACAAAAGTTCGTCGTAAGAAGAGGAGACGTAAATGCTGGAAGTGAGCTTAAAAGTGTCGTCATGCCACGACGTTAACTAAGGCGCTTCTCGGGAGGCAACCCGAGCTTTGTATGTAAACGCAAAAATAAAAGAAAAAAATAGAAAAAGAATAAAAAAATACAAAAAGAGTCGTGCCACGACGTTAAATCAAGCGCTTGTTGGGAGGCAACCCAATTTTTATTGTTGTCGTCATTTTATTTCTTTAGTATTACGTAGTTTCTCATTGTTTTTGCAGGGCTCGGGATTTTCGGATGCTTGAGTGGATCATAAGTTCAAAATTTTGAACGCCACGGTCAAGGCGCCGCTCCCTCTACGGCTTAGCAACACACAGAAGGTGAAGCAATTGTGAATGCTCTAAGCTTGCCTCGCGTTCCCTGTAGCGCAGCTAAAACAGTGATCTCAGAATTTTGAAAAGCCATAAGTGTGCGTCGTACATCACCCAGCATGGCGTTAGGCAGTGAGCACAAAAATCTTACACGCCGTAACCCGGCGTCGCGTAGCCATAGCGTTTGACAAACAGTGGGAGCAAAAACTTGGAATGCCATAAGCTTGCGTCGCACCCCACATAGCATGAAGCAACAATTTTTTCATACACGCCGTAAGCCTGCATCGCTCAGTTGTAGCGCAGCTCAAACGGTGAGGTCGAAAATTGGCAACGCCATAAGCTTGCCTCGCCTCTTCACAGCTTCCTGGTAAGTTTAACATTTTAACGGGTCGACCCATCTTCGACCCGTTAACCCGCATCCTAAAACACTTAAATACCAATCCCTTTCCCTCTCCCACTTGGTTTAAACACTAAAACAAAACAACAAAAGCTGAAGCAAAACTCACAATCTGCCCGTGCTCCATTTAACAAGAAAATTTCAGTGATCATCTTGTTTCTCTCCACGAATCTGGTAAGCTTTTCTCATCTCTCTCTTCTCTTATTTCTCTCTCACGAAGCATCACCACCCCCTGCCTTTAGTTTATAGTTTTAATAGTAATGGTGATTTACTTGAACCCTTGGTGGGTCTTTGTGAAATTGTGATCCCTTGATGGGTGATATATCTGGTAACTGTTGAAAGTGATATCCCATGAACAATTTGGGAGGGTTCAGCCCCTCTAAGCATTAGTGAAAACTGAATATGGGAACGGTGCACGCGACGTGTTCGATAAAATGCCTAAGTGACTAAAAGTTTAAATTTTGTGAAGTCTTGAGTAGCGAAAAGTTTAGTTGGCATTCTATGAGCTTTGTGATGACCATGAGAATTAAAATTGATCACTAATGAGCTAAATTTGAATTGATCATGCGTTGAAGTATGCCATAGGCTTATGTTGTGTGCGATATGCACCGTAGCTTTACTATCTAGTCAGCCCACTGCCCGCTTGTGTTAGTTAGTTTTAAATTAGTTAGATAGTTTTACTTCTACTATAGCATAGTTAGGATTAAGTGTGGGGTCGTCGCAGCGACCCATTGTTCTTGTATGCGTAGCTACTTGTTTTGCAGGTTTAAGTAATGTTAAGCTCGAGTGTGGGGTGCGCGCACACCTAATGCCTTAGCAAAACGACATGTTGGGGGAAGTCTGAGTACCCCTTGCTCCACGGACGTTTGGTTGGTTCGTGATGGAGATGGCGTCACTGCTAGCGCCAAAGGCTAGGCCCTTTTGGCCTTCAGGGAAGTTCCTTTAACTCTTGCACTTTCTTTTTGTCGCACTGAGGACACTACTTGATTTTAAGTGTGGGGTGGGGAAACTTTCAAGATTTTGAGGTTATGGATGATTGTACCCTTTAGGTATTTAATTTTAGCAATTTTTATTTTTGTCACTTGACGTTACTTTTATTTGTCTCTTGCTTTAATATATAAATAAAAATGAAAAAAAAGTAGAAAACTAATGAAAAATTCCAAAAAGCTTTTACTTTTAGTTTTAGTTAGTGGTACAGTCATCCATCCTGTGGTTTTTCTTATGGCCTCGGTTCTTTTCCACGGGTAGACCTTTGAACCGGGTATTTTTATTTTTAGGAGTAGTTTATTAGTATTAGTTAGTAGAATATTTTTAGGAAAATGGTAGAATGCTAGGTACCTTTGGTTTGTTTGATACCGGTGAATTTGGACTTGAGCATTTACTCTTTGTGAATCCCTTTTGGTTTAAAATTTGTGATGCATGCCTAGAAAAAAATTGAATGACCTTCTTGAGACGCTTAGGTTCAACTACTTGACTCTTTGTGAACTATTGTGCCTTAGTGCTTAAATTTTCAAAGTTGCATCTTGTATGCTTTAACCGAGAGTTGGAATGAAACCGTCTTTAGTGAGCTATGTGCCACGTGTGATGTGAGTATCTTTTCTTATGTTCCATGCAGCATATTGATGTCTAGAACTTGCCCCGTGTGTGTTCAAAGCGAAATCCTAGGTTTGCTCTAATCGGGAGATGATACAGGCGTTTCTTTGATAAGCCCTTCTAGCCTTGATTAGCCTACCCTTAATATTATCCTTCTTAAGCCCTTTTGAGCCTATTGACCTTTTTGTTGGCACCCACATTTCAAGCCTTACCCTTTTTGTTCTTAATTATCTTCTTTTTGAACCCTTGTTCCTTATAGCACTTTAATTGAAATATTTGATTGTTTGTGGAGTTGTGGTTGGATGATTGGGTGGCTTTTGAGTGGAACCGATGAAAGAAAATAATATGGTGCATTTTGAAAAAAAAAGAAAAGAAAAAAGAGAATCATTGGCAAGGTTGAGAAAAATATTGAAAAGAAAAAAATTGAAATGAAAAAGAAAAAAAGAAGAAAACAAAAGAAAAACATCTCAATCCTTGCTAGTGTTGTGCAAAAGTAAAGTTGCAAATTGCTTAAATTGAAAGGAGACTTTTGGGTGGTTGCTTGGTTGGTTTTGAAAAGAATGGTGGAAAGAAAAATTTAAAGAGATGTATTAAAGTGCTTAGGGAGGTAGTCACTATTTATCCATATTTATCCTACCCGTCCTTTAGCCTACATTACAACCCGTAAAGTCCTAGTTAATTCCGATTGGAGTGAGCTTACATTAGCGGAGTCCTACACTACGGGCAAGCCTATGGTACGTTGTGTGTGGCACGTGAACTTCTTTTGGAGAGCAAGTGAATTCTTTCTATATTATGTCCCTCATTTACTCTTAAAATATATTCTTTGTGTGATATTTTGGGACGCTCTCTTGATTACTGGTGAGGGCACATGGTTTGCGCGAGATAGGTGAATTTTTGACTCCTTGGTTGAGTGAATGGGTGTGATTTTGTGAAAGCTTGGTTTCATTGAGTCGGTTTTTGAGGTTGAGATGTCTTGAGTTGGTTGTTATAGTTTTTTGAAATTTAATAAATTTTGGCATGTTGTGGGTCACATGGTATGTATTTATGCTCTTGTTTAGTGGTCGGTATCAACCATAACCATAGGTAGAACTGTTCTATCAAGGGTTGGTTTAGTTGGGAAGTTGTTTTTGGTGATTGCTCGAGGGCGAGTAAAGGTCTAAGTGTGGGGTGGTGATGTTTGGCAATATTTGCCTATTCTACCTTAATATTTCCGCACATTTTAATACTTTATTTGCCCATTGCACGAAGCAATTGTGATTGTTGCGCTCACTTATTGTGTTTGTGATGTTAGGAATGATTTGGATGAATACGAGTGCGAACGGAGTGAAGATGGATAAAATCGAGCAAGAATTGATGAACTTAGCTAATTGTGGGATATGGCATTAGAGGGAGCAAGCTACGGATTTGTTATAGCTTCAGGCTTCCAAAAGCCATAGCCATGTGTGGCATGGTTGCAGCCTCAGACTCTCAGACGCCCTAACCATGTGTGGCATGGCTGCAGCGCGCGACTTCCAGACGCCATAACCATGTGTGGCATTCCCATGGCTTTCAGTTCTGCGACCCCAACTTTTCCAATTTCGTTTAGGCTTTGGATTAACTTATGGGAAGACTTTGTAAACACTATAAATAGTCTTTTAATTTCGTTTTTAAAAGGCGGTCGAATTTCTGGAGCAAGTTTTGGAGTTCTTACACATTGAACCAAGGGTTTAATTCCTTTACTTCATCTATTACAATATTTAATCTTTCTTCCATGAATTCTTGTATTGTTATTATGAATATGAGTAGCTAAACCTATCAGTCTAGGGTTAGAGTAAATACATGATGGTTGAGGTTTGAAAGTTGAATTCTTCCTATTGATTTACCGTTACGGATTGTTTATTCTTTCTTGAGCCTAATTATTTGGTTATCAGGGCCCGGTAATTGAACACTATCTACGGTTTACAAGTTGAACTCGACAGAGGGAGCTTGTAAATGAAATAAGAAAGAATAGGGCTTGATTGTGAACCTGGGCATCGGGGAATCAATTTGCGGGTTGGATAGACATATACCTATTCGCCTTGCTTAGCTGTAATCACCTAATTTTGGCACAAAAATTCATAAAAATAGCTCAAAAGAGCCGTGTTAGATTCTTAAGATTTTTGCCGAAATTTTCCTAAATTTTAGTCTATATTTTAAAAAAAATTGTCATTAATTAGGATAGAAAATATGAAAATTACTTGTTATGTATGTAATTGTGATTCTATGTTTAATTGTGATGTTAGTATAAATTATGTGATTTTTATTTGATTAATTTTGTATGTTTTAAGTAATGTAGTACTTTTAAATGGCTATATGTACAAAATAATAGCCCAATGCTTTAGCCCGTTAGCCCACTCATTTTACCCGGCCCACACTTGCCCTATATAAACTTAAAATCCCATTTTTCCTCATTTACACCCTTAGCTTCCCAAAGCTGGGGAAACCCTGTCAAAATTTCACCAGCTCACCGGAAATCGCCCACCACCACAGCTCCACCGCCCTTCCGCCGCTCTGCCGCCGGCGGCCACCACCTCCGGTGGCCGAAAAAATACCAAAATACACCATTTTAAAGATCTCGGCCCCTCCTTTCTATTTCCGCTATTGGTTTTCTCAAAAAGTGGTTCAATTTTCGTAGATCGGGCTTTCAAATTTGGTCAAAACTTCAAACTCCGGTAAGTTTTACTCATTTGTTAGTTTTATCTATTTCTTTTTTTCCTCTTACCTTTTCCCCTCCCGTTTCGCTGTCTCTTTCCTGTTTCTATTCGTTTTTCTTCTTCTTATTTTTCTTTCTCCTTTTCTGTCGAGAGGCTGTGATATTGTTTATTTGGAGGGGGCTATGGGGGTTATGTTGAATGGAGGTGATGGACGGGCTGTTTGTGACCTTTGGGGGGCTGTTTTGTCGAGGCCGTGGTGCGAGGCAACGAGGCAGTGATGGAGTTGGCATAGTGAGGCAGTGACGATTAGGTGATAGCGTTGAAATTGATTTGATGATGGTGTTGCTGAATGGAGGCCGAAGCAGCGGCTGTTTTGTTCGTTTGTTATGATGATTGATGATGGCATGATGAAACGGGTAGCTATGATGACGAGGCAGTGGAGATGATTGTGTAGGCGAGGCAGCGGCGTAGTCATTTGGATGTTGTAGCTTTGGTTTGACGGGTTAGGAAACAAACTTCAGTCTTTATGTTCTATTTTTCACCTAGACAAATGAATTAGTTTCTAATGTTAGTATTAACATATAAGTCGTATATGTGAATTATGTGTTTAGTACACTGGTTTTGTTATTAATCTATTAGAGTTGAAGAAATCAATCCATGCTCGTCTCATTATGGATGTTTGTCTTGTCGTTTGTTACTCTCTTGTGATTTATTTCAAGTTTTCAAGCATTAGAACTAGTTTCTATATCTATGAGTTTTTGAGGGTAGACATGTGGGTTTTAAGCTCGTTCTTGCATAGTTGAAGTCGCATATGAATGTGTGGATGTCGCACATGTTCGAACAGGTTTTTTGGATCAGCGCAATCGAAATTTGGTAAGTGTTGTTGTCGGGTATATGAAAAAGCATAACTCATGGTGGAAATTCATGTTTAGTCTAGTTGGAGGTTGTATATTGTTTGTGTAAGTATCTAATCTTGTTTGTTGCTAGTATTTTCCAAGTATGCTGTACTCTAATGTTCTATGTGTCTGGGAATTGAGTAAATGAAATCTAGAGGCTTAGACGACTTATGCAATGCTGGCAGGGGTATGCTTCTTTGATGATTTGTAGCCCTTCCTCTCTGATTGATTTGAACATGAAACTTTGGCTTAGTTTGGTCATAATTTAGGATCTGGTTACTTTTTAGTTTAGTTTGGTATAGTTTAGTTAGTATAGGGCTGTTTTAGTTTGGTTTAGTTGGATTTAGTTTGTATAGTTGAACCTAGACCTTCTAGTTAGTGTAATGAGTGTTTGGGTGTCCTTTTAAAGGACACAATTTCAGTTTTTTGGGACTGTTTGGCTGCTGAATAATGGTCCTTTATAGCTGTTGTAGTTGCTGAAAAATAGGACTAAAAACACTCAAGTGTAGGGGTGTGGGCTTGTACTTTTGTACAAGTCCATACCCCACCTTTGGCTCTCATTTTTCAGCATTAAATAGAGCTTTTTACTCCTCATTTTAAGGACACAACTCCCAGCTGAAACAAAGCATTAAAATTGAGGGCAAACACTTGAGAAAAATAGTAAGTTTTTTTAAGAAAAGATTTAGAACCAAAAGTCTTTATACTAAGGATCTTTTGGGGTATAAATCTACTAGTTTTAAGAGTCAAAAAGAGGTCACAAGGGGCTGTTTAGTGGCTGAATTTTTGGTGCATTGCTGTGTTCGTTTGGTCGGTTTAGCTATTGGATCGACTTAGCCGTGCTCTACGGTCGCGTAATCTAGGTAAACACAAATGAACTTTGTATTTGTTTTTGAGTTTGTTTTGGCCATGAAAGTCATATGAATCCTCATGTTTAAAGGCTTGGTAGATTCTGTTCTTTTATGCGATCCGTCAATTACTATTTAACTTGTTGTTGTGTTGGAATCTTAAAAAAATGTTACTATATATATTTACATGTTTATACTTGATTTTGTTAAGTAATATGCACTATATAGGTGATGGAAAACTGTATATATAGACTTTGCAAAATCCAGAACTGTTAATTTGCATATAAAGTGGGACAACGGACAGAATCCTTTAAATATGCAATCTGGAAATTTTTTTAATTTTTTACAAATATGTTCATATTTTAAAAAATGGTTCTAAAAAAATTTAAATAGGCAAAATAGGACGCAAGGTGCAATGTTAAAAGTAATGATGTAATCTGGCTATTTTCGTAAACTGGAACATCTCTGCAAATCGGGAATGCTAAACTTATTTAAAGAAAAAAGGGACATTTGGTGCAAACCATTTCACAAAATGGACTGCAGCTGCAAGACTTTCTTTAAAAGCGAACGTTGGCAGAATCTGACATGTTTTGCACGCTTGGCTTTAGTTTCAATATATTTTGCACGTTTAGTTCAACTTCAAATGATATGTTAACTCATGGTTACAAGTATTTTTTTTATAAATAACAAATTATTTAAATGTTGTAAACATTTAGATCATTTATATCTTAAATTAGTCCAAATGCATTCTACTTTGACATAATTAAATTATCCATTCGAAAAAAAATATAACGATTAGGCAAATTAAATAGGATTGAAAAGATTTACTCGATTAGGCACAACGATAAGTGTGATTTGTGATCCACTTATTACGCGAGAAAAAAATAAAAATAAGCCAACTCTAAATTAATTATTTTTTGAAGTTAGTTAAATTCTTTCAAATTTGTCCAGTCCTCCGTGAGGTTGGATAGGAATGACGCTTTAAGATTTTTTGTATCAAAGTACAAGTTCAAATTAACGGCATTAATATAACAACCATATTTAATAAATTAAAATTACGACGATAAAAGCAACTGTGCTCGGCACAGGACTCGAGGGTGCCTAATACCTTCCCGAGAGTCAACTGAGAACCTTACCCGAATCTCTAAACGCAGACCATTAGACGAGTCAAAGGTGTTCCAAGGTACCTTCTGGTGACTTGGCACACCTTAAACTATGTCAAGTGGCGACTCCGAGTTTCTCTAAAATAATTTTGTACCTTTGTGAACACCAGTCACAAGCCTTTCAATAAACCCGTAATTTTTTTTAGGGCGTGACATTAGCTAAATACAGAGTTCTTTAATGCATGCATGTTATTTAATTCCATAGAAATATAGGCGTTAGAGTAGCTTGCATAGACTCGTGAAGAATCGACAGGTTTTCACGAATATAATTAACCTGTTAGTTAGCAATCTAGGAAATCAAGAAGTAGAATCAACTGGAAAACTCAACTGGATTGTTTGTAGCTCTGACCCTGGACCGTTTCTCTTTTATTGATAACAACCCACAATTTGCTCTATTACTTGACTTCAGTTACTTGCTTTTAATTATTTCAGTTAGTTAGTAAAAATTTCAATCATTGGAAAAAGATCCCTGAATAGTTTTTAGAAAATTGTTTGCTAGAATTCAGTCGTAACAATAGTCCTCGTGGGAACGATACTCTGATTTATCACTTTATTACTTGTCGACCACGTATACTTGCGTGTGCGTTTGGGAGCAACAACTTGCATCGTGTATTTAGTGTCCAATCAAGCTAACCTTAATTAAAGATTAAAATGAAAACACATATCAGTTAATCATAAATAAGTGTAAAAAAAATAATGTCTTGCACTTATTTGCGTAGACATTAACACCAGCTAGGTTCTTTTACCTTAACGCACCCTTATGGGTACTATCACTGAATATTGCAGATATATCCACGAGTGTTGCCTCCCATTCATGATTATAGTTCACCAATTTTTTCTTTTTGCATTAGGATTCTTGATTTGTGGAGGATATTCGTCCTCGTGCACTTGCATATTGGACAGAGTGTACACTGTGTGTCTGTATCAAAACTGGGCTAGTTTCTTGAAATTCTACGACAGATTCGAAAAAAAGAAATTTATAAACCATATTCTTAGAGTATATGTTCTATTGATTAAAATGTTAACTTTAAAGATTACTTTGCCAGTGAATATAGGTAGAGCGATGAAGTATCATATAACTTTGTCCAATATCTAGATATCATACACTCTTATGAGGAATTAGGAAAAAAAGAGCTTCTTTACCGAAGAAAACTTCAGATTGACTCGAAAAACTAGCGAATAGAAATCAAAATTTACAGGATTATGACTACATAACTGGACTTATTTTTCAATTGAATAGAATTTCTAGTAGGAAGGTGGATAAGTACAAAAGGCAGTACCGTAAGTCCGCAAGTAAAATAATCTCATCTGTACTATTTTTGTTACACCTTTTATACCACTATAATAATTAATTTAAGTTAACAATGATATTTTCCCATCCTAATTACTAGTTCAGAGAATAGGGTCCGCAACAGGAGAAGAAATAGATACTGTATCTAATGCTCATGCTTTTGATGACAAAAACGCTAGTATTTACTCCCTCCGTCCCAAATTAGTTGTCATTTTAGCAAAATGTGTTTGTCCCAAATTAGTTGTCACTTTATGATTTCAAGGCTAAATTGATTAGTTCTTTCCAACTATACCCCTAATAATTAAAAAAATTCGCAAAAAAAGTTAATGGTGAAACATTAAATAGGGATAAGATAGTAAAATAAACACCATATTTAATGTCTTTCTTAATGGGCGTGAAAAAGCCTAAAGCGACAACTAAAATGGGACGGAGGGAGTATTTACTTAAGTATAAATATTTACTATATGAACGTCTCTCGACAAACTATTAATGAAGTACTGATGAGCTGGTAAAATTAGAATATGGTCGTTATGTCGAAATAAATTCTGAAGAGGAAAGAAATCGATGTCCAGGCCAGCTGGATCATATAGTAAATATTTAGCACTGAATTTAAGAATACGTGGACCAGTATCAGGTCAAACTTATCCAAATCAGTCATTTACGTCAAACCACACCATCTTAAGTGATTTAATGAGGTCGAAATATATGCTAATTTAAATAAGTATATGGTTAAAGAGAGAAACATGTGTTCAACATATGTTACACACTATTAGGTTGATATAAACACCATGTACGAGTAAGTTCTTATGTAGTATTATTCGTCATTCTTCATTTCCTATATACAAGCATAAACACCCACCAACCTCATATAACACCGATTAAATTTGTAAACCATGAAGAAATGTATTATTGTACTTTAACCTATTATAACAAATAAATTCAGCTAGCTTTAATTTGTTTAGATGATAATAATTCAAAAATTTATAAACAGTTAGCTATCTTAATTACCTTTTAGTTGACCTAATATATAAGAATTCACAATATAATTGTAGTAAATTAAATTGTGTCTTTTTTTAACAATTTGACATTTTCGATAAAGTAATCATAAAACTCAACATGGTATTAAATCAAACCGTGATTTTGGATTCAATTCTTACTGCATTAGCTATTAAAAAAGAATTTTCACACAAAAACATTTTTAACAACTTAAACTTTATGACGAATAAATCACACAACTCAACACATACAGCTTAAAACTCCACCCACCCCAATCTCCTTCACTCAAATACTTCACAGCTTAAATATCAAAACACTCCAAAAGAAAGCATCTTAACTTTAACAGTTCCTTCACTCCTTTCACCAAAAAAAATTTTACGCAGATTCTCTAGACTCTAGACCACTACAAACCTTGCAAAAGTTCAAACACAAAACTACCTACTTTCTTGTCACTTTATTTAAAGATGAAAGGAACCGATATATTTTGTACATCCCATGCTTCAACTTCAATATGTCTTAGTATGGAAGAATTAGTCTCATCATCATCATCATCATCATCTGTAATCCAATTAGGCGGCCGCAGCATTTCCTGCAGCCACGCAATCGACCGTTATAATCCCATTATAAAGGAAAGAATTGGTGGCACTGGCCGTATTAGTAGGCCAGTGCCGCCTTGTTCTTCTAATTCAAGAAGAATAGGTGGCAGTGATCGTAATGAGCCATTGCCACCTAGTTCTTCTCAACCATCCATTTCTCCAAAACCAAAGAATCATAATAAAAAAAGTACATCTTCAAAACCATCAAAAGAAACCAAGAAAAAGAGTAGTAGTAATAGCTGGAGTTGTACAAAGCCTGGTGATTTTATCACCCCAACTGGTTTTACTAGGTATTATTTGAATGAGAAAGATATAAAGGATGTTTTAGCTGGAGATTATGATCCAGTTTTGAAGTTAATTCCTAGTTCGGCATCACTTGTGAATTCTAAATCTTGCAAAGATGTGAAAGTAGCAGCAGATCATGAATCTTGTAATCCTTCAAAGCCACCTTCTTCTTGCTCTGGCGACCAGCAGGTTTTTAAATTTCTCCCTCTTCTTCTTACATACATAGAGCATTCTTTCAGGATAAGTTATATGCACGGATAGTGTGATGATTTTGTATTCTATCAGTACTATATCACTTGTTATAATAGGTTAGCTACGCTGTTAGCTACCATTTCTATGTCCAGGTTATCATTAATGCTTGTCTATGAGATTGACTTGTATTAATTACCTAATAAGTGACTTGATTTTGCGTCACTATTGTTTGCACCATTGAAGAATTTACATCAACATGTAAAACATTTTTATCTTTTCGATCAGAACTAACATGTTATAGCTGTCATTACCATTACCCGCCAATGTAAAATGTGATTTTTTATACCATCACTGCATACAACATAAGTTTTTTCACTTTCGTTTCAGATTTATGTCAAAGCAAGAGGAAATTCGTATTTATAAGTATCATAAAGACGAACAACTAGTTGTAGAAAGTGGTCCTAAGGACAAGGAGATAATATATATAGACAAACTAATGAATTTTGGTTGCAGGTGGTTGTTCTAAGAGTTTCACTGCACTGCAGAGGATGTGAGAAGAAAATGAGGAAGCATCTCTCTAGAATGGAAGGTATGTTTCTGGACATGTCAAAAGATAGAAGTTCACTAATGAATAAGTTACTTTAATTCAAAGATAAGGTCCAAATTTATCCATCTATTCTACAGAATTATTTTTAGGTTTACCATTTAATTCAGAATATTCATAGTCTTGCCGTAGTATTTGTCCTTGAGCCTTACATAACTCCATCATGAAATGGATGGATTCTACACGTCAAAATAAATCGGGAAAAATGTTCAATTTTTTTCTTTTTTGTAATTAAATTAAATGAATATTATTTCCAAACGGAGTTATGTACATAGCAAAATAAGACAAGCTAGGACTTTGGACACTCTACTATCTAGGACTACAATTATCATGTACTAGCAGACCACTAAGGATAGTGAAGGAAAACATGCACAGCGGAAGCAATTTCAAAATCAGAAACTTACATGTAATATAAACAACTAAAACATAGAGATTTTAATCAAACATAAAATTGGTACTTATCTCTTGAAGCGTGACTGCAACGGCGCGACAAGCCATCTACCGCGAGCAAGATCATCCACGAGCCAGTTTTATATGAGCTAGAGAATTTGTTTTATATAGTCAGTATAAAAACACTTATCTCTACTTGGTTCGTTCAATGCACACAAAGCGCACTAGTACAAGAAATTAGAACTATACCGTTCCCATAATCAAGATAAATTATATATAATCTTGTACTACAATCATACCGATAACTTTGTCCAATTTTCATCTTAGATTGTGAACATTACTTTATTATTTATAAAAACCGATGATTTAATCTTCCGTGTATAAGCTTGGCTCTACACACTGAATCAACTACTATATAAATAGTTGGACACACATGACACAGTTGATCTATATAAATAATAATTCATGATATATAATAAATGAATATCAATTGTTCGACAAGAAATAATCTAACTAAAACCGCATGGTTATTAGTATATCCCAACAGAAAGAAGTTCAGGTCTCTCAGTCTCCTTGCTAGTTTGGGCTTCAAGTTCCCCCTGCAAACTCCTGCTTGGGTAGTCATACTTGTGAGCACTTCAGGTCTTCTTTGTTGGAACACTCTTATATTCTTTTCTTGCCAAATAAAGTATAAGCAGCCAGCTAACAAAGTATATATACATTTCATAGGTGTAGTCTTCTTGTTTGCATTATCACATTCCATGTCAGCTCTTCATGCCACTTCATAGCTGCTCTATTATAGCCTTGTCATGCTAGGAGCTTACTCTACATTTCCTTAGTCAACACACATTGAAAGAACTAGTGATTGATGTCTTCAAGAAAAACTAATAAGGTTCAGAATTACGCCTCCGCTAGTTATATAATTTACAATTACCCTCTGTTATGCAAATATGAAAGATTTGCTAACGAAAAGGATACGAATACCCCCAAAGTATGACAGATGATTAAATTAAGATACTTCGTACAGTGGTAGTTTTGATCATTTTTTCTATAATTTAAAGTCAAGTAAGCTATACATGCGTGTAAAATTTTTGCAATCTTCGCTTAGTGAAACTTAAATTCTTTCTCTTTTATGTTTTTGGTTTAATTGTGATGAGCAGGGGTGACATCTTTCAATATAGACTTTGCTGCAAAGAGAGTAACAGTTATTGGGGATGTGACACCACTTGGGGTTCTTGCAAGTATTTCTAAGGTGAAAAATGCACAACTTTGGCCACCCAATGAGGCATCTTCAGTCCCTCCAGCTAAAGCTAACCATGATTTGATTAACTCGGAGTTGAAGAATACAAAACAGGTGGTTGTATCTGATTATAAATTAGAAAATCTTTCTCGAAATCAACTAGCTATTCAGCTATTGTAAATTGAATTTTATTTTGTTAAACAAAGAGCGTATAGCTTGGAGAGTTTGTTTTCTCCTATATGTTTGTGAGGAGCCTAGAGGCACCTAGCAGGGAGAATAAATTGAATATATCTTGCACTATAGTGCGAACAATTTCTGCACTCTGGCGTATCCTTTAAACAAGCATGGTTTGACTTCTTTTTTCAGACACATAAAGATCTCCCTTTTCTTTGTTAGTCTTTTCAAGATTGATCAATTTACTATCTTTCTAGGACATGATATCACTAATATCGTTGTTACCATTTTAACACTATTTACTAATTAACATTGCGGAGATTAGGACTTATGTCCCCTTCTAACAATGTTTAGTATTACTCCTATATGACAAGCCAAGGTCATCACTCATCTCACTTAGAAGCTGCTTTTTGAATTTGTTATTCATCAAACTCACTGCGAAATGGTCTCCATCATCCTCTCTTCAGCTGTCTTGTTTTGTTCAGATAGTATCTACATATTTATATTCACAATAAAAGGATCAAGCAAGACTTGTTTTTTTTAATTTATTTATTGGTTTTTTTTTTTTTTTTTTTTTTTTGTGATATACCAAATCCTATTGAATTTTGAGGTCAAATCATCTCACGAGCCTGATGAAATCGAAAAGTAGGAAGAGAAATTCACATAGATATAGGACACTAATCCCCCATCATTTTAAGCAATTATGGTAAACTAGTACCTCTAGTTAATAACTGAGTCAATGTTGAGGTCAGCAGGAGGAGTATGAAACTAACAAGATAGTCTTTAATAGATTTTGGGCTTGGTATTAATTTGAGGTTGAGCTCAAGTACTAGCCCATCAAACCAAATGATCCCTAAGAGTTTTATTTGAAATCCGGGTTGAGTGTTAAATGCAACAGAGCATGAGTATATAACGACTATCAAATTAGTTATGCGGAAGCAAGTCTATGCAAATCAATAGACAAAATTCAGAGAGATTTTAACTGGGGTAGCACTGCTGAAAAAACTAAAAGTCACCTCCTAAATTGGGACATGCTAACCACTGACAAAGACAAAGGAGGATTGGGTTTGACTAAAGCCGAAACTAAAAATACTGCTCTATTATGTAATCTAGCTTGGCGCTCTAGGCCAGAACACTCCTCTCTAAAAATTCAGTCTATGGAACCTAGAGAAACATTCTTTCGGCTCTAAAATATTGTGAGCTTGGTATTTTTTGGACTATTGGAAATGGTAAACATATAAATTTATGGAATACTGAATGGATCCCACATAAGATTATGAGGCATAGAATTCAAGGTTCTCTAAATGAATTTGAAAGCGACCTCACTATTGACCAGCTAAATTCGAATGGAAAATGGGATTTTTCAAGGTTGTCTTTCCTTTTTCCGAAGGACATTGAGCATGATATTACTTGTACCCATCTTCCAATATTGGCTGATTATATTGATAAACCAAAATGGAAACTTTTCAAGAATGGAAACTTTACCTCCAAATCTATTAAAACTATTATTGATAGCAATGTCGCAAGTTCTAGAAACTTCACCTGGATATGGAATCTTAAAACTCTCAACAAAATAAAATTTTTCCTTTGGCTGTGTTATCATAACCGTCTCCCTACTAGATTCTACTTACATCATTTAGGTATTAACATTAATCCAAATTGCCCACTATGCCTCAATGAGAATGAAACAATAGAACATATCTTCCTCCATTGTAAGACAGTTTCTCCTCTTTGGTCACACCTTTGTATCAATATCAACTCCTGTAACCATAATCATCTTCATTGGTTAGTTTGGATCAATAAGAACCCAGGCTACATCCCTCACAAGTATTACGATTGGAGTGATTTTTTTCTTTTATCATTTGGTGCCTCATTTTCTTAATCCATAAGCGTACCTTAGAATACACTTCTCTTGCAAAGCATTATCCTCCAATCTCTAAAGTCATTTCCCTAAACCTAAAATGGCATCCCCCTCCGATCCTTTGTTATACATTAAACATTGATGGAGCATATAAAGGCGACAAAGGTGGCACATGAGGAGTCATCAGAAATCATAAAGGAGAATGGATTATGGGTTTTTCAACTCATATTAACTCTACTTATAATACTAACATTGAACTCTTAGCTCTTTGGCATGGGTTAAATGCCATCAAAAGAAATGGTTTACTACCTATAATAGTTGAAACAGACTCATTAGATACTGTAGAGCAAATGCTTGATCCAACTTCTAATACATGTGCTTTATCTAATGATTGCAGAAAGCTGATGGAGGACCTGGTACAGCTGGAAATTAAGCACTGTTTTCGGAAGCAAAACAAAGTTGCTCATCTTTTGGCCAAGGAAGGACTTGCTAGGGTTACAGACTCCTCTATGTTTACTTTTGGTAATCCTCCTACTTTTAGTATTTTAACTACTGTAATGCAAGATGAAAATGGGTGCATGTACCCAAGGAACATCTCTATGGATGCATGTAATATTTTAGTCAATCTTGGCAACTGTGATGCTCAATAGATTGTTATGTCTGTCTTGAGTTACCCTTAGTATTAATATAACTTCGCGTTTTGACAAAAAAAAAACAAAACATGCGACCATGAGTCTCAGAGTTGAAAGTACGTACAGTGACCTTATTAGTTACACAAATTCCAAGCAATTATTTTTTAAATTTATTTGTCGTCTATTATTCTTTTATCTCGCTCTTGAAACTTAATACAAGAAATGTTAACTGATGTCATAAAATTATTTGCTCTTTAGTGTACACCCAAAATAATCTGCTGAAACAAGATAGAACACTTTTACAATGTACTTTTGCTCTCAAGCACGATCGTATATTTTGGTAAAGAATACTTTATCGATGCTAATTTTGGTATAACGTTATCCATATTATTGCGTATCAATGTATTATTCTCACTAAGCTTTCGACCAAGTTTTTGAAGTTCAACCAAATCTTAATTCCATTTTCACTTTTGACAAGTTTCCCAACTCTAATCTAAGTAATTAGAATCCATTGTAATTCGCAGTCCATATCAGCAGAAAAATTTAGCAGTTCTTGGTTGTAAAACAACTAAAACAAAACGTATTGGTTTCATGATTTATTAGGGCATAAACAGCCACAACAGCCTTACCATCAAATTCTAAATGGTCCATATAGTACTATGCTTTTCAGCTCTATGTTAGAGAATTAGAAAATATCCTGTTTTAAGTAAATAGACAAAGCAACTGACTCATGCATGGTCCCTTTTGTACATTAGATTAGACCGTCAGTGTGTATAGAAAAATCAACATAAAAAATCACAGTTTACAAAAGTAAGAATAAAGAGAGAATGGTTGAAAACGTGTTTGTATTGAAAAATTATCAATTACAAGAAAGTCAACATGACGACACGAAAAAGGAGATGCTCAGAGAGATTGAAAGCTTGAAAAAGATTCGTGCTAAATGTTATAATCCATATATTCCAAAAATTATTCCAGGACAAAAAGGGAAGTATTGAACCAAGTTTGATATAATTAAGATGATAACCCCGTAAAGATAGATTTTACATTATATGTCACCTATCTAGATTAAGAGTAAAATGTAACAAATAAAAATGCTTATTTGTAGGAAGACAGTTGCAGATATTGTGGGATGGTAAAAGAAAAAAAAACTACCTAAAGTGAGAAGCAAAATAGCTAGGGTTTTTTTCCTTTTGTAGTGTAATTGAATTAGAGCTTAGATAGCTGAATCCATGGAATAATAGATCCGATTTTTACTAGGAAGTTGTTATGAGTTTAAGGATAAGATAAATATCATCGTTTAATACTTCAACCAAATTAAAATACCTCTTTCAAACTAACTTCCCTTCCTTTCTTACTCACAATCAACCCAACAAAAAAAATGAAGAATCTCTCCTCTTCATCTTTGAAAGAAATTGACCATGAAGATGAACTTCTTACTCTTTCACTTTCAAGTAAATCTATTTCACCAACTGATAATGTTACACCCTTTTCTTTGCCGTTAAGCTTATGTGTATCACCACCAGCACCCCGTTCCTTCTCAAATACTACTAGTATCATTGATACAAAAAAGAATATTGCAGAATCTAATGTGGCTCTAGTTTACCGCCCGATAAATGAACCGTCCGGAGCTTGTACTAGAGTTGGTTTGACTTCCCTAACTGAATCTCGTCCACCACCACGAACACGACGAACATCTACTCAGTCTCTTAAACCAGGAAAAAGTGAAACAATCCCTCCACCATATCCTTGGGCAACATCAAAACGTGCTATGGTGCATACTCTTGATTATCTTATATCAAATGGCATTACTAATATATCAGGTGAAGTTCAATGCAAGAAATGTGAACAGCAATATCAAATTCAATACGATTTGCAAGAGAAGTTCAAAGAGATTGCAACGTTTATTTCGAAAAGTAAGAGTGTCATGCATGAGAGGGCACCTATAATTTGGATGAATCCTAATCTTCCTAATTGCAAATATTGCAATCAAAGCAATTGTGTTAAGCCAGTTCTCTCCAAGAAAAGGTCAATTAATTGGCTTTTTTTGCTATTAGGTCAAATGCTTGGATGTTGCAAGCTTACTGAATTGAAATATTTTTGCAAGCATACCAAAAATCATAGAACAGGTGCTAAGGATCGTGTTCTTTATCTTACATATTTGGAGCTTTGCAAGCAATTGGATCCTGAAGGACCCTTTGATCGATAATTTATAATGTTTCTTTTATGAGTATCTTAGTAGTGAGTATATATTTTAAGATGTGGAGTAGTTCTTTGCGTAGGCTGTGTTCATATGCAATATTAATATAATGAAAACCTATTTAATATGCATTTGGATTGTGAGATTAACTTGTGTAAAAAAATAGGAAAATAATGTGAGGAAGAAAATGGTGCAAGTTATGTATTCCCTCCATCCCAAAATGAGTGTCTGGGTTTGACTTGGTACGGAAATTAAGAAAATAGGGAAGATTTTTAAATTTGTGGTTTAAAATTAAAGTTGTGTGTAATGTGGGTCAATGCCTTTAAATCTTGTGGTCTAAAATAAATCTTGGAATTAAAGAGTTACCAAATATGGAAATATACACTCTTTTTGGGACAAACTAAAAAGGAAAGATAGACACTCATTTTGAAACGGAGTGAGTAGTATAAATAATATAGTGGTTATGGCATATAATATGTTAAATTGTCATTCTTATATCAAGTAGTGCCACACTTAAATGGTTATTATGGATTTTCGGTGAACAAAATATACGTGGCATCATCAACTCAAATAGGTCTCATTTTATTTGCCGGCACTATCACTAAGGAAATTAATTTCGAAAAAGAAATGGAATAGACATTTACCTTGTTTGGATTCGGCTCCTCTCCATTAGTCCATGTCTCCATTTTCCCAAGTTCTCACTTAGATTTATGACACTTGTCTCTCCTCAAAATCAATGCTCTAGATCAAATTAATTAAATTAAGATTTTAACCATGGTTAGAAGAATATATTTTTCCTTATCTAATTCAAAATATCTTTGCATATCCTCTATTTTAGGAGCAAATTTATCTTCCCTCCCCATAAATTTATTCTCGGCTCCCCTGTTGATGTTTTATCTCTTTTTTTTTCCTTTTAACTCATTAATTAATATGACTATTTTACTCAAGTTGAGCTAATTTCACCCACTTCCTCAAAAATTTATTTTTCAGTTCCCTAATATTGGCCCTTTTTTTTTAAATCCTTAATTAATCGGATTACTTTATTAGTAATAATTTATAAGTATAATTCTTACTAATCAAAAACCAGAAAGAACTTCCCGAAATAAGGAATTGTAACAAGCTATTATGATGCTAAATAAATAAAATAATCATATGATGAAAAAGACAAGACTACCTACAAAAGCTGGACTTGTCAAATGTTAACAGGAAATAAGAACATAAGTAGACTTTATTAGAAGACAAAATTAAAAAGAGTAATCCCAAAGTCTAGATTCGATCAACTTTAATGAAAACTGCATAAATATCAAAATAACATCCTTCTTGAACTGAAACAACTGATACTTTTTGCGTAAATAGAAGCTCTGAGATCATCCCTTTAGGTCCTTACTGATCATGTCCCACGCCTCAGAAACCTCTCCGAACTAGGTCCTTAATGATCATGTCCGCCAACTATAGGCTTGTGTGGTAGATGCGTAACCGTTTTTCCTCTCGGTGCACGTTAGCACTCTAAGCTAACATGCGCTCTTCCATGGGAAAGTGGATTTGATTTCCATCTTTGAAAGCACAAATGGCCCAGGAAGCTTCGTCTAAAACGATTTCAACCAAGAACAGAAGGAACAACCAATACAAAAAAATAGAAAGTGACCTAAAGGACCAACTGAAAGAGTACGAAACAAGTGAAATAAGTGAGAACACTGACTGTAGCTCAACAACAGCTCCTAACATACAAATTGAACCAAAACAGCAAATGGGTAAGGAGAAAGGTAAGAACGTAGCAGCAGAAAATCAAAATCGAATTACGGAATGGGAGGAAGCAACCCATAACTCAACAATGGGCAGGAAAATTTCATGGGCAGAAGAGGCTGAATTGCAGGAGAGTGGAACCCTAAGCTCACCAGTAAAGAGGGATTCAATTTGGGACAAATTTGACATTTCCAAAGTCTCGAATGCTGGATTCAAGCTGGAATATGTAGCACCAGTAACACAAGGTAAGCTATCAATAGGCGAAATTGAGTTAGATGATATTAATTCTGAAATTGAATACTGGAGGAACGCAGTAGTTTGCTATGTGCTAGGTGCAAATCTACCTTTTACTGTGTTGGCTGGGTATATTCAAAGAATTCGGGGGAAACATGGGATTGACAAAATATCTAGATTAAGGAATGGCATTGTCATAGTAAGGTTTGATTCTGTGGTTGGGAAGGAAGATGCAATTCAAGGGGGTATATATCATTTCGATAATAAACCTTTCTTTGCTAAGGCGTGGACACCGGATATGGAATTTACAAGGGAGGAACTGCGCACAGTACCTATTTGGATACGATTTCCAGGGTTAGATTTTAAGTATTGGAGCATGAAAGGATTGAGCAAAATTGGTAGACTAGTGGGTAAGGAATTGATGGTGGATCATAATACTGAAAAGAAGATGGGATTAAATTTGCTAGAATCCTGATAGAAGTAGAAATGGGATCCAATCTTCCAGAAACAATTATGTTCAGAAATGAGAATGGAGTTATTATTGAACAAAGGGTAATATATGAATGGAAGCCAATACAATGCAATTTTTGCCAGAAGTTTGGGCACGAGGAGAATGAGTGCAGGAAGAAGAAGACTCCAAGAGCAGGGCCTCTTATGAATAAGGAGCAGCTTGCTATTGCAAAAGTACAATAAAAACAAGGGGTAAACCAGGTTGAAAGAAAGGAAGAACATGCAAATATGAATGGGAGGACTCAAAATCAACAGACTCAGGTAACCCGAACAGGAAGGAATGAAATTCAACAGCTAAATAAACAGAGTCAAGAGGTGAAGATTGGCACAGGATGGATTACTCCACCAAGAATGAATAAGCAGATGACAGCAAGGGACTAATGTCTCACTCATGTCCGGAATTCCTTTAATATGTTGCAGAATGAGGAGATAGGCAATGGAGAGAAGCCAGAATCGAGTAAGGTGTTCAAAGAGAGAGGAAATCATTCTTCTCTCAAGGAACATGGTTAATCTACTGAGTTGGAACATAAGGGGCATAAATGGCGCTAATAAGCAAAAGGAGGTCAAGCTCCTTTGCAATGAGCAACATATAGGTATGGTAGGTATGTTAGAAACAAAAATAAAAGAAAGAAGAATAAAAGAGATAGCTGGCAGGCTATTTGCAGGGTGGGAGTATTTGACGAACTTGGAGCAACACTATAATGGCAGGATCTGGGTGACCTGGAGGCCAGATTATTATAGAGTTCAACCAGTGCAAGTTACAACACAAACTCTCTCAGCCAGGGTGTTGTTTGTTCCACTACAACTGTCCTTTTTGGTGATATTTGTATATACATTCAATACCAGGGAAGAAAGGAGAGAGATATGGGGAACTATTGACAGTTTGAGGGCAAGAGCTGATGAGCCATGGATCCTAATAGGTGATTTCAACTCTGTTCTCAAACTTGAGGATAGAGTTGGGGGAATCCTGTGACAATGGCTGAAATTGCAGAGTTTCATGAATGCATAGAGACAAACAGATTGATAGAACTGCCTCACTCAGGTCAGAGATATAGTTGGAATGATAGGCAAGGTGACAGCAGAGTTTTCTCTAAACTGGATTGGGTATTTGTTAATGATAAGTGGATAGATCTTGTTCCTCCCACAACAGTGACCTTTTTACCTGAGGGTATAAGTGATCACAACCCAGTTAAAGTGCACTTAGTCGACTCACCACTAAGGAGGAAGAAATCATTTCAGTTCTGTAATGTTTGGGCACTTCATCCTCAGTTTGTGGAGAAGGTGATAGAAGGATGGGAGGTCCAGATAGAAGGGTGTAAAATGTTGCAGGTAGTCAAAAAGTTAAAGTTACTAAAGAGATCATTGAAGAGCCTGAATTCTCAACAGTTCAGGAACATAGTAACTGAGGCAGAAGAAGATAGATATGAGCTGCAGAGGCTTAAGAAACTGTTACATGAGAACCCAAGGAATCAGGAAGTACAACAAGCTGAAAGGGATCAGTATCAAAAATTCAGGCAATCCTCTTATCTAGCTGAGGTTTACCTGCAACAAAGAAGAAAAGCAACATGGATTAAGCTGGGAGATGATAACACAAAGTACTTTTTTTCCATGATAAAACCAGACGATTGCAGCACACAGTTACACAACTAAGAGATAAAAATCATCAAATGGGTTATAAACCAAATGAAATTGCAGGAATCCTAGTTGATTACTAAAAGGACCTACAGGGGAAAAACGATCAGAATAGAGTGGAAGCAAAAAGAACCTTCTTGTGCAATGGGCCAATTCTGTCTATGGAACAGAAAATGCAATTGTTGAGACCTTATACAAAGGAGGAAGTGAAGAAAGATATGTTCAAAATTCATAGTAATAAAAGTCCAGGTCCAGATGGCTACGGCAGTGGGTTTTTCAAAGCTGCATGGCAGATAGTGGGGGGTGAAGTATCAGAAGCAATTCTAGAATTTCTTGCAAATGGTAAGTTGCTAAGACAGATTAATTCTACAGTAATAGCCCTAATTTCAAAGGTGCCAGGACTAGAGCAAGCAAGCCAGTTTCGGCCAATTTCATGCTGCAATACTATCTACAAATGCATATCCAAAATGCTTTGTAAGAGGTTAAAAGGAGCAGTTGAGTACTTGGTAGCAGATAATCATGCAGCTTTTGTTCAAAGAAGGTCCATGATTCACAATGTTTTGATATGTCATGACTTACTGAGGCATTACAATAGGAAAACATCCCCTAGATGCCTCGTGAAAATTGACCTAAGGAAAGCCTACGACACAGTAAGATGGGAGTTCATAGAGGAAGCATTAACAGGTTATGGGTTTCCTAGGAAATTTGTAACTCTGATAATGAAGTGTATAACTACCCCTAAATTTTCTATAAAGGTTAATGTGGAGTGTCACAGATACTTTGAAGAGAGGAGAGGACTAATGCAAGGTGACCCCATTTCACCTCTCCTATTTGTATTAGTTATGAAATATTTATCAAGGACCCTGCAGAAGATGAGTATGCTCCCAGACTTTAGATTTCATCCGATGTGCAAAGAATCCAGATTGATTCATCTAATCTTTGCCGATGACTTGATGATTTTCTGTAAAGGGAATATATCCTCAGTTTCCAGAGTTATGGAGGCACTTTCCCACTTCTCTGAGGTAACAGGACTAGAAGCCAACTTGGACAAGTCAAACATATTCATGGCAGGAATGAATGATGCCAGTAAAAACCAGATCTTGACAAGAACAGGTTTCACGGTAGGTACACTTCCTATAAGGTACCTTGGGCTCCCATTATCATCCAAGAAATGGAGCAAGGTTGAATGTCATCAGCTAGTAGAGAGAATAGCAACCAGAATCAAGGCTGCCCATGCACATCAACTATCTTTTGCTGGTAGATTACAGATAGTGAATGTTGTTCTATTCTCAATCCATAACTTTTGGGGCTCAGCCTTCATCCTTCCTCAGAGTGTTCTAAACCAAGTAGACAGGAAATGCAGGAGTTTCTATGGGGGACCACAGTAGAGAAGAAGAAGATGGCACTTGTTGCTTGGGATAAGGTTTGTGTTCCTAAGAAGTATGGGGGGCTAAACATAAAAGGGAGCACTAAATGGAACATCGCAGCAGTGGGCAAGCTGCTATGGCAATTAATAGAGGAGAAAGAGATGCAATGGGTGAAATGGGTGCATGGAATCTACGTGAAGCAGAATACAAATATATGGGGACACAAGCCATCATCTGATAGTAGTTGGTACAGGATGAAGCTAAATAAAATGAAGGTCTATATGGAAGAATGGTATGATCATAATAAGTATACTCTAAGCTCAACAGGTGAATACTCACTGTCGAGTAGCTACTTAGCAATGTTGGGCAACTTGAGGAAACTGGATGAGGCTCCTCTAATCTGGTGCTCAGTAGCACAACCAAAGCATAAGTTCATATTGTGGCTTGTTACTCAGGATAGGCTTCTAACCAAGGACAGATTGAGCAGAATGAATATATATACAGGCAATACAGCCTGCAGCTTATGTGATGGAGAGGAAATGGAAACACACAGACACTAATGTCCATGGGTCAATGAAGTGAGAATTGGACTACAAGACTGGTTGCAGCAGTCCCTGCCAAATCAGGGGATCATGCACTGCTTAACATGGATAAAAAGCAAACACTAGAAGAAGTTCAAGAAGAAGGTCCTGGCTGCAGTTCTAGGTGCAATGGTATACCATACATGGAGGGTGAGGAATCAAAAGATATTCAAGGGAATGGTTGTTAGTAGTGACCTTATAGTGAACCAGATTAAAAAAGAAGTTACAGAGAGGATAGAGATGTTAAAGAGCTCGAAGAGAGCTTTCAGGTCTAGATATTGGATTCAATCAATATGTAATTAGAGTGTTTGAGGCCTAGCTAATGGTGTAGCCATCCATAGCTATGGTGCTCTTTAGGTGTATGATTTATTTGTCAATGGTAATTCACATTTATTACCAAAAAAAAACTATAGGCTTGTGGTTCACAAAGCTCTTTTAAATTCATCTATGATCTGAATACAAGCAAAACCTGCACAATTTTAGTTGCAATAACTATTGAAATACTTTTAACAGCTAGGTGTGAAACTGAACTCCTCGTAAGATAGTTTCTAGTTAGTGGCTAGCTTTTGAGTTTGTAAGGCAGAAAGCAGGTATATTCAAGAAGAGGTATTGTTAAGTAGCTGGACTTTTCCTAGTTTAAAACAATAAGACTGCATCTAGTAAATTTGGCTTTTAAGGCTTTACCAAGAATTTGACTTTAGTGGTATGAAATCTCTACTCCGTGATAATATTGACAATCAACCTTGAGGGTACTTGTTTAAATGTTGAGAGGAAATATTCTGCAAGTAATAAATAAAATCATATATGGCTAATGCAATGTAATACGTATATAAAGAGGAGAAACATGAGAATCAAAAAGAAAAAAAATTCGCTAACTCGTAGGAGTTGAGATAGACTTCCATGAGATGATATGTGAGAGAACTCTGAAGAATAACATGAGGAAATTGATACTTCTCCCAGTCCCTGTTATGTAAAGATGAAGATAAGTTTTTTTACATAATGCTAGGGTTTTTGCCCTGAATTGTTAACGTGTTAGAACTCTTCTTTCTTGAAGAGATGAAAAAGAGTTTTAAGAGAATTATAACTCCTTCAAACCTATCATTTTCTTGGAGGAGAAGTTATTAAACTCATATAAATAGAGGATCTTCTTCTCACAATAACAACGCCACCAAACTCCAAAATGTAGTCATTAGAGTAAGTTTGTTTAGGGGAGACTTCTTCTCCCAAATGATGTAGGCCTACTACCAAACCATTTTAAATAAAAGTTTTTAGCTTCTTTTCTATATGTCTGATTTATTGTCATCCAAATATTGATGTATTAGCTTCCGCATGACGCCATGTTATTTCGATCCCAACAAGTGATTTCAGAGCCGATGGTTCGATGAGCCAGGTTGATGAGGTTGAAGACGGGTTCAAGGCGGGTCAGTTGTAGGCGCAATCAATATGACGATGATGAAGACTTGTCAAAAAAAAAACAAAGTGATGCTTTATGTGGAAAAAAATTTCAACCAAACTTTCAAAAATACTATTGCTACATCTTCAAATTAAAAATATCTTTTAACCCATGTTTGGGCTACTTTTAACCGATGTCAGTTTTAACGCATGAGCTACTTTTAACCCATATTTGGGCTCCTTTTAACCCATTCTTTGGCTCCTTTCAACCAGTTTCAAAAATTTTAACCCCATGACAAGCAGCAATGTGAAGAAGAAAGATCAAGTTTACTTTGTCAGAAAATTCAGGCCAAGGGGAGAATTGCTAGGATTTTTGCCCTGAATTGTTAATGCGTTAGAACTCTTCGTTCTTGAAGAGATGAAAAAGAGTTTTAAGAGAATTATAACTCCTTCAAGCCTATCATTTTCTTGGAGGAGAAGTTATTAAACTTCTATAAATAGAGGATCTTCTTCTCACTATAACAACACCACCAAACTCCACAATGTAGTCATTAGAGTAATTTTGTTTAGGAGAGACTTCTTCTCCCAAATGATGTAGGCCTACTACCAAACCATTTTAAATAAAAGTTTTAGCTTCTTTTCTATATGTCTGATTTATTATCATCCAAATACTGATGTATTAGCTTCCGCATGACGCCATGTTATTTCGATCCCAACAAGTGGTATCAGAGCCGATGGTTCGATGAGCCAGGTTGAAGACGGGTTCAAGGCGGGTCAGTTCTAGCTGCAATCAATATGACGATGATGAAGACTTGTCAAAAAAAAAAAAACAAAGTGATGCTTTATGTGGAAAAAAATTTCAACCAAACTTTCAAAAATAATGTTGCTACATCTTCAAATTAAAAATATCTTTTAACCCATGTTTGAGCTACTTTTAACCGATGTCGGTTTTAACGCATGAGCTACTTTTAACCCATATTTAGGCTCCTTTTAACCCATTCTTTGGCTCCTTTCAACCAGTTCCAAAAATTTTAACCCCATGACAAGCAGCAATGTGAAGAAGAAAGATCAAGTTTACTTTGTCAGAAAATTCAGGCCAAGGGGAGAATTGCTAGGATTTTTGCCCTGAATTGTTAACGTGTTAGAACTCTTCTTTCTTGAAGAGATGAAAAAGAGTTTTAAGAGAATTATAACTCCTTCAAGCCTATCATTTTCTTGGAGGAGAAGTTATTAAACTTCTATAAATAGAGGATCTTCTTCTCACTATAACAACACCACCAAACTCCACAATGTAGTCATTAGAGTAATTTTGTTTAGGGGAGACTTCTTCTCCCAAATGATGTAGGCCTACTACCAAACCACTTTAAATAAAAGTATTTAGGTTCTTTTCTATATGTCTGATTTGTTGTCATCCAAATATTGATGTATTAGCTTCCGCATGACGCCATGTTATTTCGATCCCAACACATAACACCACAAAAAGGAATAAAATACAGAGTTATGATATTACCGTAGTCGTTGTGTCATCTGACAATGGAGGACATGGTACTTGGAGACTTACAAGGTGACTTATATGATGGTCAGGCTGCGATGGAGGAGATTCTGGTGATTTAGTCTTACTCTTCTTCTTTTTCTTTTCGGTAAAACTCTTTGGTCGAGTATTGGAGCGGCGAGTTGGTTTCTTTTTCTTTAATCATGTCACCTTTGTGACATTTTCACTATCAACAAATATTGTCTCATCATGCAGAACAATACTCGGGATGGATGGACTTTTCTAAGATTCGTTTGCTTTACATACTTCCTCCAATTCTGCAATTATCTCATTGATGTGCTTTGCAACCAGTTCGTATCCTTGTCTGGATTCTGAAGCTTTACTTGCAATATGAACCAAATTCAAGTTTGGGATCACTTTCATTAGTTAGTATATTTATCTCCATTCCAATCAAATTAGTGACATCTTTTGTCCACCTTTTTACTATGTAATGGTCAGGAATTATATCCTTTACATTCAACATGTCCAAAATCTTTAGAGCATGTCCACATAACACGCCCAAAAATTTGAACAATTTACAACTGCAAGAAACTACATTTGTTGAGTGCTTCACAACTACTGCATGCTCTCTAGCACTTCCATGCGTGCTAACATTGTATGTCACAAATTCTCCTTCCTCATTAAAGCTATTTACTGAAACAAGCAATGACTTTTCCCACTCTCTCTCAAACAAATCAAATATGGTGGCAGTATATATTTCTCTCGCATGAACCAATAAAGGAAGTTTAACTTTTAAGACATGCATTCTTTGAGTCATGTCAAAGTTTGACTTATTTTTGTTTGTACGCTTATCATCAACAGCTCTTTCAAAATGCTTAAAGAACTGTACAATATCTAAATCAGATTTCAAATAGCCCCTTAATGATCTGTTGAAACTCACTTAATTTACTTTTCATACCAGCTGAAAATATATTTCTACCATATGCCATGGACCACTTTTCCCTTATAGTAAAGGTATTTTTCAACCAACTATTATCCTTAAGGTTGTACTTCTCAAGCATTTCATCCCATGCATTTAGAAAATCATCTTCATACTCGTAGTCATAAAGCAATTTGCTAAAATCACTCGAAAATGATTTATGATCTCTAAATATATGGTTAAGATGTTTAAATGCATTTTTTTCCAAGTGTCATATACATAGACGATGATATGTTTGTGGCATAATTATTGAGACAGCTAAACATATTGAGGGATCTTGATATGTGATAAATTTTTTAGGCTTATCTGCGGACATCACTCTAAAAAACACATTCAAAAGCTTCAGCTGATTCTTCATATAAAAGGGCAGCACCAAATACAACCATTTCTCTGTGATTGTTTAATCCAACAAACAAAGTCAAAGGCCGATATTCCTTGTTTGTTCGATATGTTGTGTCAAAAGATACAACATCTCCATAAATTTGAAAATCCCTTATCATTTTTCCATCAGCCCAGAAAATATTTGTTATCAAACTATCATCATCTAACTGTAGAGAAAATCGAAAAGCTGGATCTTCTGATACTCTCTTTTCAAAATAATTTACCAAGCTACGAGCCACTCCATGCATTAGGCTTTCTTTTCTTTTGTCACGAAGATAGTTGTTGTGATCTCTCATTGTATAACCTAAAGAAGCTTTTCCCCCAGCTTGACGAGCAGCAAAGTCAAAAGACGCTTTAGGACATATTCCCGAACCATCTAATAAGTCAATTTCATATGCTTGAGGAGGTTTAATATTTCTTTGTGATGGCAACAAGTGAGCTAGAGATGGAGGAACAAAAGGATGATTATGCTTCTCCTCAAATGAAGTGACAGAATACTTCCCATTTGATTGACGACTGACAACTATGTGAGCTAAGCAACACGTCTTAGTTTCCTTTCTAGGTCTCTTGACCATTACATCTCGCTTGTCCTTTCCTCTAAACCCCTCCTTATAACAGGTAAATTTTCTTGAAATAATATATCCGTAGATTTTACTTTTGTTAGCATATTCCTTTCTAACACTAAATCCAATTGTAGCGGCATATGCATTGTAATATTCATATGCATGATCATCTGAATCAAATTCCATCCCAAGTTTTATTGGCTCAAATAAATCAGAAGCATCCATATGTTCATTTTGAGATGTAGTCTCCATAAGTCTACCATAAAAAAAGGAGAAAGTAACACAACTGTCATATATAAAACTTGAAATTACATCCTTTCCTATTAAATCTAAACAACCAGTATTTAGTAACTAATAACATCGTTGGCTAAAAAATGCATTCACTTTATATTAACTTAAATGATTAATCAGAATTTGTGTGTGATTGATTTCAATTACAGTTTTTAAGAAGTTTCAGCATAAGAAAATAGCAAAATCAACTTTTGCCATCCCAAAAGGTTCAGCTAAGAATTTTCAAACACATGGTATACAATTTTTTATTTGACCATTGTCACAAAATAAATGGACAAATAATAAGTCGAGAGTATTTGATTTCTCAATAAAAACATGGATAGAAAAGAATCTGGCAATAAGCAGGTTACCTGTAGCAAAATGAAGCTTCCATCTCGTTTTCTTGTTCTCTGTTTTTCCTCTTCTTGTGTAGAGTATTTTTTTTTTTCTCTTAACTTTTGATATAAGTATTATATTCAGAAGCTTGCTTTCCATGGTAAAAATCTGAAAGATTTTCTCCCTTCCCATGATTTTCGGGAGCAAATATATTTTGGTGCGAAGGGGAGGATGTAGATCAAAGTGGATTTAGCGGAAGTTCTGAATAAAATTAAAAAGGAAATATTTTTTAAACTAACCATGGTTAGAGCCTAATTTAACTAGTAAAATCTTAGTCATTAATTTTATACCATGACAAGTGTCATAAATTCAAAAGGAGAATTTGGGGAAATGGAAACATGGACTAATGGAAAAGAGCTACTCCCTCCGGTCCATATTATTTGATGTTTTTGGTGTTATCATGCGTATTAAGAAAATCACCTTTTTAGCATTAATTAGCAATGTAATTGACTATATTAGCCCTTTTTCAAACTATTATTACTTATCATTTTGTTTAAAGACATTTATTAGCAAGGGGTGTCATTGTAAAATTCCATCTTGATTTCCGAAAAGATCAAATATTGTGGATCAAAAAATATAGGCTAAAACATCAAATAAAGTGAACCGGATGGAGTACATCCCAGTACTATCAATGAATTACCATACAAACTGGAGGCCTATGCGAAGAAGCATTACCAAATGAACTCCTAGTTACATTGAAATCATAGGTTCCACGATTTTATCGATTCGTCATGTCTCTATGATCCTATAAACAGTTCTAGTCTTTAAAGACATGGGAGACCCACGTCTCTCTCACCCAACAAAATGGGTCCAATCATTTCTAGCACTTATTATTCATTCTACTCACATAGGATGATAGGAGATCATTTCCTCCCCTTAAAAGCTTACGACAATTTACTCTTTATTAGTGTTATATCTAGTTTAGGATACAAACTCTTTAGATTTATTGGATAACGCATTTGAGAAACCAAAGAAAATAACCAGTTATAATCTCATGATAACATCTCAACAACCAGTATCTTAGCATATCTAATTCTAAAGAATGGTAGTTCATTTTATATAGATTGATTTGGTACCTAACCAAACGTCACAAATTTTGAGATGAAAATAACGTTAACCTAGTACAATTATATAGCGGATCTAAGCATAGGTGGCTCAAGGATAAAGGCACTAAAATTTCTCTTTTAGGCCCCCAAGAGCCCAAAATGTTACAAAAAGTAAAATTTATTTATGTTGGGGTGCTATTTGACATTAAAAATGTTATAAATATTGTTAAATAATTAAGTTTTCCTTGCAAAAGGCCAAGTGTAATAAGTCAAATTTAATTTTGTGGTCTTTTCTTTCAGCAATTCAATTTAGTGGTCGAAGTGCCAAAGTTTTGACCTTTGACCATCAAATTCTAACTCAAGATAGCTAAAATAGAAGACTCTTAGATAAGCTAGACCCTGCAAAGAAGGAAAAAAATCAAAGAAACAAGGATGTGGACTTGATTTAAGGATTTAATTTCTGACCAGTGTAAAATATCCGAATAATTAAAAAAATTATCGTAGGAAAGATATCCCCTAACATGGAAATCCCGATTATACTAAGTAGGAACCAAATAACGAATGGTTAACCAAAAAAAAAAAAAAAAAGTAAAATTTTTGGTATCATTACTGTAAACTCTTCAACTAACTATTCAACTGTTTACTTCACTAAATTTATTTCTTTTCTCGAGTAAAGAGGCAAAAAGAGTAAATGGCTTTGGACCTTAGTTATTCGTCAGTCCTTTTGACCTCGAAATCAAAGTCCAGAAGGGGAAGTTATTTATTAATGATATCTAATATCTCCCAACTGAAAAGAGAGTCAGTAAATAATCCTACTCAACAATTACCTACAAAGATTTTGTCACACTTTCTTGAACTATATATAAGCATAACTTCTCACTAGTAAAATATCAAAGCCTAAAATACTACTCTATCTACGATGACCAAACAAACTACATTTTTGAAGTTCCTTGTTGTTTTGCTTTTGACAACTTTTTGCTATTCTTCAAGCCATGCAATTCCTAGAAAGCTAATTATGGAATCAAATTCTCAAAATGAGATTGAAAGATCTACAAAGGATTTTAGGCACATGCTACCAAAGAATGTCCCAATTCCTCCATCTGCTCCATCATGTAAAACTAGTGATGGCACCCCTCCTCCTCCTTCTTGTCCTTTCCAACCACCTATAGAAAAACTGGTGGCTCCCACCCCATCGCTGCCCAATGAACCACCATCGAGAACGGCCGATGACGTTGTCCGTGCATCTGAGTTATATATATAGTGGAGTTAGTGTTGATCTCCGTCTCTTATGTTATATGCATTTTTTAGCTAAATGTATAATCAGTTTGCATGACGGATCAAAAAAGTCACTCAAGTATAAAAGTAACTTGATATAGGTGCTTGATAATGTACAAATCATATGAGAGTTGTTTGCATCTTACACCCTTAACTTATGTTTCTTTCTTATAATTTGCACCTTTTCTCCCAATTCTTTAATTATTGTTTCTAAAATCAGGATTTACTCATTTGTGAGTTTAATGATAGGGGCAAGGTACGAACATTAAATAGAGAAAAAAGATAAAGAACAACATTTGGCCAAAAACAAACAAAAAATGAGGATGACTCATCAAGAATTTTAATTAATTAGACAATCTCCTCATGGAGGACTTGATATTTATCCAATCATGAAGCTTCTTACGTTAAATTCTAGTTCTTATGAATGCCCTCACAGAGATTTGTGATTCTCTATTATACTTATTGAATGCAAGCAGTCCAATTACAAATAAACTCTCCTGTCTGAAAGAATGTGTGATTAGATTATACTTGATTAGCTGAACCGGGCATAATATTAGCAGACTTGGTAGGTTTTGATGGACCTTCACGTTATTTGAACACATGACATTACCTTATTAGCACTGGCTTTGTCACGTCGGGCATACTATTAGAAGACTTAATAGTAGGTTTTGATGGACCTCCGGAATGATTATTCTGTCATGTTATTTGAACACATGACATTATTTTATTCGCACTAGCTTTGTCATGTCATTAGACACGTGAATGTGCTAGAGCCTAGAGACGCGTTTGAATTTTGAGCCTATAAGATGGACTTAATTTTGTGAATCCTAAGAAATAAGCTAACCCAAATTAAGTTAGATTTCACTTCAATCAATGTAATTGGATTTAAAGAATTATTGTGATTATTATGTTAACTCATCACATTTGTTTGGGTATAATATGTCTTGAATTTTAAGATTTAGTCAAAATGAGTTTTATGGATTCACTCGCTCGGTCAACAATTTAGTGACCGTTTCTGATTGTTCTTTTCTCTAACAATTAACCCAACTAGCAAATTAGCCTATGCATATTAATGAGTAGTTGCAACTAAATGTAGCTGCATATCAAATTAGAATTAAAACCTATGGTATAATACTATAACCCAACAGTAGAAACATGCGAGCCTCTTTTGAGAAGGTAGAGTAAAGGCTACAATTCCTTTCACAGATTGCACCTTGTTAGGCTGATTCTATAATTGAGAAAAAGAAATAAAAATAAAAGAAAGCCGAAGACGGATATGTTATCATAAAGAATTTACCACATCAATGGTGGAACTTAGATTAATTCAGTGCATAAAACTCAACATTATGCACTTAAAACTCTATCAGTGAAAGAGCAAAAAGCCGCAACATTCCCTGTGTTTCTCAATTTCTGCACTTTGCAGATCTGTTTTACCTTGGAATAGAGAAATAAGTGCACCCATCCCCTTCCTGGAACTAAGGCTGCTCTATGATACTTCGAACACTCGGGAGATAACATACTACACGTTGAAATTGTATCATAGCCAAGTTCAAACTTACAACAATCATTGCATCACATCTGCTTTACTTGAACAGAAATTATACACTTTATACTTTCAAGAACCGTGTAGCAAGTTGAATGGTACACTCAATAATTAAGTTCGTTTGAGAGTATAATGACACGAGCATATCTATATGCCAATTTCAATTTTCTCATCTGCTACAATATTACTACATAAAACAAAAATCTCTTTCTGCTGCATGGGTGAGAGTACATAGCCTCCAAAAATTAATGATTCCAGTCTTCGCTGTATGCAACTGCACCTAAAAATTCTTCAACCAAAACTTCAGAAAATAGGCTCCCCTGCCTATAGACCCAAAAAAGAACATGGCATGAAAATTCTGGAGTACTGATTTTTTAACCAGTGATACTCGAAACTGCCAGAAATACCAGAATTTCTTCTTTAAATGGCAAGAAAATTCCTGAGTACTGATTCGTAGACCAAGCGATCTCAGAAGCATTTCTTCTTTAAAATGCCAAGCCACGTGAGCTGAGCTTCCACAATCTACATGGTTTTCTTCTTTGTGGTTTTGCCCTTACTTTTACCGCCCTTCTTTTTCTGTACACCACCACGTTTGTGGTTATCCGATCTTTCATGGGGATTTACTTCCTCGAATTTGATAGGCTTTATGATAACACCACTACGCTTTACCACCTGTAGTGAGAATTATAACATAAGTAAGCAATTTCTAAAGGGAACTTTAGAAAAATAGTCGCTCTAATCAGTATGCATATATTATGTACATATTATGCATACAGTACACATAAACTATGCATGAAATATACAAAATATTGCTATCTTTGTTTAAGTGATCTAGCCATTGTTCAGTATATTTTCCCATTTTTAAAACAACTCCAAGTTGTAGGCCCAAACCGACCCCCGTAAAAGAAAAGCAAAAGAAAACGTTACACGAAAAAGAAGGGGAAGAGCGAAGATAATGAATAAATTTCATGCAACTAGATTCGATATTTGAGATACTGGCCTCTCCCTTTGGAATGGGAGGTTTCAAATATTAGGAATATATACTTCAGGAAGCAAGAAGAATATGGAAAGATGAAGAATAATACAGATAGTATGATGACGACACACCTCTGGACGAGTAAGAGCTCCAACTGTTGTTACGGGGTTGAATTCAGGTCCAATGGGCATCCGAATGCTCTGCTCATAAACTTCTTGTGATGTGAATGGATAAGGTAACGTCTCCGTCTGTAATTTCTCAGCCTGCAAAAAAAAAAAAAATAGAAATCGAGTCAATTGTGGCAAAAGTCATGAACTTGGAGCAAAGACGAGCAACATTGGAGGCATTGCCTTCTGCCCATGTAAATAACAGAAAAGTTGTCCAAACACGCATCCTTTAGACAGGCTTGAGACAGGTTTAGGAAACCTGAAGAACAATCTATCGTGTGGCTACGTAATGAAAATAAATTGTGTGTTTTAAGGAGCGTCCATGAATACATCCAGCACAGACAAGATCACTAACGGCTATCCAAATCTACATGAAGTTCAAAAAATAATGATTCCAAGGGACGGAGCAGGTTCAAAATCTCTCCAGCAAACTGAATGATGGTGAAGATGAGACTCTCATCTATCGCCTGCTGCCTTCATCTATCCGCCGCTGCCTTCATCTATTCGCCTGCTGCCTTCATCTATTGTTTTTTAATTTACTTTTCTGATTAGAATTCCAACTTCTCTTTAAATATTACGCTGACTGAAGCAGATGACTTTAATTTTCACTAATTTCAAACCATGGAGAAAGGCAAACACGGTAAATCATTCTCAAGCATGCACGAGTCTGCAATCATTATCAGCAACACTTAGGTTTAACCTCGTAAAATCTAATCTATATTGACAACAATCACGAAAAAATTTATTGTTAAATCAGGTTAAGTAGAAACTTGTCCGAGACCAACCTTCTTATCCCTCTTTTCAGAGATAATAACGTGATTCAGTTTAGCATCCTTTCTCTTCTTGAGAGCTTCTTCCCTTTTCTTTTTGGCATTATCATGTTCTTCAAGCATCCAAGACGGTGGACCTCTCTTCTTTTGTATATTGGTCCATTGGCCCCAACCAGGCAGTAAAGTGGGCTTCTCAGGCTCTGGAATTTCCTCATTCAAGGCTTCTTGTTTTTCTCTCTCAAAGTCGTCTTCAACATCATCACCAGCAAAAGCACGCCGAATAAGTTCTTCTTGAGATGGGACTTCATATCTGGACTTGGTCCTAGAAGATAAAATCCCATCAACCATTTCTCCTCCGCTATCTGTATCACTATCATCATCAATTTCCTGCAAGGAAAATTAAGAAACATCAGTCACAAACATGTCAGAGAAAGTTGCACTGTGGATTCAGCATATCTAGAGATTACCTCCCCATGAAGTTTACTCACAACAGGCTCTGTGATCTGTGAAGAGGTTGAGCTTTTCTTAGCAGATTTTCTCTGCTTCCCATTAACTGATGAATCATTCACCTGTTCACCGAATAAACCATTAACACTAGGTTTGCCAAATGGAGTGAGAAAATTGATTTTGAGGCAACAAAAGCTGAACCTTTTTCCACGAGTCGCCCGCAAAAATGGCAACTTCACATGATGTCTTTGAGCATGGATCTCTGGCAATGCCCTCAAAACTCTGAAACCCAGGGTAAAATCAAACTTTAATCACCGCAAACAAAGCAAAAAAAGAACACTATGAGGTGGTAGTGCAGTATTTGATGAAGTTCAGGATGCAATCACCTTAAACAGAGAATCATGACCAATCTCAGACTGGTCACGAAGTAAATTGGGATCAAAGTGAACTTCCTTCTCAGAAAAGTTATTTTCTTCACAAGCACTGATGCCAGCTACTATGGCACCTGTCTCACCTTCACTGTCACTGTCACCGTAGAAGTTGTCTGATGTCACTTTCTTTTTGGGTGCAGGTGCCTGCTTTTTCTGAGCACCAAAAACTCTCTTACCAGTCGAAATATTTGTTCCCTCAGTTTTTGGCTTGTCCTTGTCTTCCAATTCCTTCAATGATGACTCATACTCTTCAAGAGCAAGCTTTGCTTCTTCGTCGGCTGCCTCTTTCCTTCTTTTCAATCCACGGACCTACGAAATGGTAGTGTTTCAAGAAGGTAGATAAATAAGCTGACATGCATAACCATAGATGAACTTCTAAACCTCCCAGAAAAAAGGTAGTGGTGCGCAAAGAGAGAGATTCACGAAATTACCATGAAAGGTAAGGAAAGCACTCCTGATGCAGGCATATCTTCATCCCCATCCAAGACTTCAAGGGTCTTGTCCTTTGCTTTGTTCAACAGCTTTACTGCAGCATCCTGATCTGATACATCAGAAGTCTCATCAAAGTCTTCCTCATCACTACTTTCGTCACTACTACTACTCTCTTTCATGTTATTAGCTTTTCTGGTCAAAAGGGCATGTTGACTCAGCTGTTCAGCTATCGCAGCTCGAGTTCCTTCGTCTTGCACATCCAAACCACGTCTAATGATGCGGCCTGCCCACTTGTTCTTGTTTTTATGCTTCAGAGTCATGCGTTCCTAAACAAAATTTAGACGAAAAAGAGACAAACTCAATCAGAAAATAACCAAAAAAGCAGAACAGACTCCTAGCAGTTCATACAAGTAATGAATGAAATTACCTCTGCCCTTTTGAATTCTTGTTTCATTGCCTGCTCTTTGGCTGCTTCTGGATCTGTTTCCATTGCACTACCTGCTTGTTTCAATCTGTCTTTTTTTAGCAAACGATGATAAACTTTTGATTTTATCTTCTTGACTCGTTTTGCTTTCATTTCATGTCGGAAAAGAAGACTACGCATCTTAGCAAGCTGGTTTTGGCGGTCCATCACATCTTCTACAGATATCTGCCAAAGCAGTAGAGATTAAATATATATGGGCATTATCTATATATGTACATGTAGGAACCCTTTGCCTTTAAAACTAAATGAAGAATCATTAGCAGGAAATTTGGACGGCAATAAAGGTGTATAATCATATGACTTTATACCTTATTCATTTCAAGAAGCCTTGCACCATCTTTTCTATGAGCTTCAACTACCTCGTTGTTATTGACAAGAGAAGCCATTTTCTTCTCAAAATCAGTTCTTGGTTCAAATTCAGCAGCTATTGCTCCTACAGTAGAAAATCCCACATCCTTACCTTCGTCAAAATAAATAGTCGGTGCTTCTCTGTTTCTTTTGATCAAATGTTCCCATTTCGTAACATCCTTCTTGGTAAATGCATAAGCTGCCGTTCTTTCCAGTCTCTCTTGATCTGGTTTCGGTAGAGGGGCATGAATGGGCGTGGTCTTCTTCTCCATCCGACTAAGGCTCTTTCTAAGTTTGCTATAGCCAGACTTCCCATGGAGGGGGCCCAGAAGATCCTGGATGCTAATGCCGCCATCCCCATCCAGAATATCACGGCTGGGGTTATATTCAGACTCTGGATATGCCTCGGATATGATAACATCACTCTTCTTCTTCTTTCCTATCATTCAAACATCTTTTGATCAATCCTTCTCATCATGGATTGGACAACGTATTAAAAAAATGACATGTAATGACAAACACTTCTGTGTTTTTTTTTCCTAAGGTTGATGTGATGTGTGCAATACCATGAGAAGTGGGGCACTTACAAGCATGCTACAACAACAACAACAACAACAACATTCCCAAAGATATCCCACAAGTAAGGTCTGGAGAGGGTTAGATGTAAGCATACCTTAACCCCACTAAGTTGGAGAGGCTGTTTCGGATAGACCCTCGGCTAAAGAAAACATGTTTTGGAAAAGAGAAAACAAACTGAAAATCATGGTAAAGCAAATACTGACAAAAAGTAAAAATAACCAACGTAGGTAGAAAATACCAATAATAATATAGGCGAATAATGAGGATGGAATGGAAAGAAACGTGGAATTGCAAGAAGAATTTAAAAAAATCCAAAATCTAATTGACTCACACATTGCATGTGTACACAAGTAGCGCAGACGAATCAGAGTTACAAAATACACAAACAAATCAACTTTGAAGAAACGCATCATATTCTACTAGTAATTGCAAGCATGAACCTCAAGAAATGTGGTGGGAAAGAAGTGTACCATCAAAAGCATCAGTTGGAAGTCCAGTGATTTCTTGCAACAATCTTGAATGCCTTCCATCATCCTCTTCATCTTCCTCATCTTCATCTTCATCCCCTTTCCGACCATCCTCATCTTCATCACCATCTCCTTCATCTGATGATACATTTTCATCCTACATAAGAAAAATACAATGCTTATAAGTCCACCAAAATCTCGAAAAAAATTCTCTTTCCATCCTTTTCAGCTAATGATAATAAAATTTTAAGAGAATAAAGCAGTACCCCATCTATCCCAAATCACAATCATTTTGGCATTTTCCGTTTCCTCAAATAGAAACTAAGTAATTTTTTAACTACATTATAATATAACTTTGTTCACCATTCAATCAGTGATTTAAACTAATATACCTTATCGGTAAGATTGTGAATATCAAAATTTTAACTAAAACATGAGTTAGTCTTTTAGATCGATCAGCAAAACGTGCCAAACAAATATTAGGCCAAGTCCTAATATATTCTTCAATAATAAAACTCAGAGCATAAATATCGAGCCAAAGATTCAAACTTTCCTAAAAATAGACTCAACAGGAAAAAAAATGAAACAAATTGATTTCAAATTGAGTTAAAGTTATATACACAGCAAATTAACTTTTACACTAAGCTTAAAATGTGGGATTTGTAACGATGAAAATAACACAAGTTACAGCAGATAAATGTGACCTAAATGTGACCTGATAGTGTAAAATTTTTTTTTGAAAGGGTAAAATGTTGCTAGACCGCTTCAACAAAAATAGTCACATTTGTATATATTATATACATTCCATGTATACACCAATACCAGCATACCCGGTGCAATCCCACCAAGCACAGGAGGAGGGTGGGATGTACGCTGACCTTATCCCCTACCTTGTGCGAGGTAGAGACACAAACACCAACACCAACATACCCAGTGCAATCACACCAAGTGCAGTCTGGCGAGGGTGGAATGTAAATCTTACCCCTACCTTGTGCTAGGAAAGGCAGTTACGATAGACCCTTGACTCAATACATTTCATGTATAGCGGAAACAGAAACACTAGGTAATTTCTTTCCATTTGTCCAAGCCTTGGTGGACACAGTTACCCTGCCAGTACATGTGCTTGTTGGAGGTAACGGGTATCCCATTGAACTACTCGAGGTGCCCGCAAGCTGGCCCGGATACCACGGCTATCAAAATGACTAGCGCAGCTATTTCAGTAAAGTTCCTATTAATTAAAGTAACAAAAAACCACTTTTTCTAAATTTCATATAGGTTCCATGTAGCCAATAGAATTAGTCTAAACCTTGGTGGACATAGTTACCCGTACCTAACAAATAGCCAATAGAATTAGTCGAGGTGCATGTAAGCTGGCCACGACATTACAATTATTAAACTAACAAAAAAAAGAAACTTTCATACCTCAAAATCATCAGGAAGTTGATACTCATAATTAACAACAGGATCAAAGCGACGATTCTTTTTAGATTCTTCTTCGGCAACACCTTCTTCATATTCATATAAATCATTATTAACATTTATGTCATCTTCTTCTTCATCATCAGAATAACCCCTTCTTCTTGTTTTAACTAAATGAAGCTCCTTTAACATTGAATTAGGTAAACGTGGACCCATTCTTTTTCTTTTACCATCTTTACCACCTGATGAATTTTGTTTTCTCTTCTTGAAATTACTGTTTTTCCTTTTAATATCAGCCATCACTACGCTGCCGGACTTGCGTGAATACGGGATGCTTTGTTCACCGGACTACCTTTTAACTCTGCGCCGGCAGGAGAGAGTGGTGGTGAAACAAGGTTTTCAATGGAAGAGAAAGTGAATATCAGACCGCCATTAGTGTAGCGATATGTTTGAGCAAAACCTGGCTCTAAGGGTGTGAATAAATGGGCTGACTGGTGTTAGATTCAAATGGGTTCTTTACACAAATATACAGAATTAGGAATAGTTTTCAAAAAATAACGATACTATCTTATTTTAAAGGCGGAATAGGTGTGCAGCTAGGGGTGTTAGGGGTTTGGTTAAAAATCGATCCAAACCGAAAACCAAACCAAACCGACTAAAATAACCAATACTTTCTTGGATATGGTTTGATTTGGTTTTCAAATTTTAAAAACCGACATTATTTGGTTTGGTTTGGTTTACATGAAAAATAAACAAACCGAACTGACAAATTATATATATTAATATAATATTTTGTATAATGTAATTTAAGTATTTTATATATTTTTTAATAAATTTTGTAGTAGGTTAAATGTTATTAGATTTTATTAAGTCCATTTTAACAAGAAACCAACTCATTTAATCAAAGGAGTGGCTGACTTTTAAGTCCATTTTAAAAAAGAAACCAACTCAGTTAGTCCAAGGAGTCCAATTCATTCAATAAACTTATAGTTATATTAAATACGGTAAAAATCGGACTCACAGACATATAGACGCACCGGTAAAGTATAAAGGCAAAGCAAATTCTAGTTTCGACATCATCTTTTCAGTAACCATTGCATATCCAACTTGATATATGAGTCATGACATATCGAAAGCAGAAACATCGTGTAAATATAAGTTTGCTTTAATTCTTTCTTTTGCTCTAAATATTTATTTTCAATTGCCCCAGGATTTGTTGTAGTGGCAAGAGTGCAACATTTTAGGTGTAATTAGGTTAAAATGCCAAGTTGGTCAAAATACTATAAGACTAAGAGCATACTTGTAGTTCTCTTTATTATTCGTTTTTAGGAAAAATGCTCTTTATTATTTATTTTTTTAGGAATTTTTTTTTATCATTCTTATTATCTTCATTGTTATTTTGTTTCTCAAAACTCGATAAGCCGAACCAAACTGACAATAACCAAACCGATGGATATAACTTTTATTTGGTTTGGTTTGGTTTTAAGAATTGAAAAATCGATTATATTGGTTTGGTTATGGTTTTAATCAAAACCCAACCAAACCATGAACACCCCTATGTACAGCTACCTAAACTTGGCATGAAAAATCAGTTAGATACCTTAACTGACCCATATACCTATTGGCTACCTAGACCAATTTGAATTTGTACAACTTGAGCACAAAAAGCTAACTTGTAAAAAAAATATGGCGTGTGTGTTTCACATGCATTGATATGGAAAAATCAATGAAATAAATGTTTGACTTGAATTCATCTAAAATAATAATTTTCAACAAAAAGAAATGAAAAATCCGTTTTTAAAAAGAAATCCCGTCCCACAGGTCGTCACCTCTAAATTCATCACCCACAATCTTCTTCAGTCATTAAAATACTCATAATCCAGACACCAGCATCATGTCCCCATTCTTATACTCGTAACTAGGGGCGATGAGCCCGGGCCAGCCCGGGCCCAAGCTTGGGAAAGATTGAAATTCATGTATTAGTAATATATTTTAGTGTCAATAAATCTCCGTAAAAATTGTTTAACTTTTAGCTCTTATAGTCAGAACTTGGACACTGGATGGCAGACTTTAAATAAATTTCTTAACAAATTACTGGAATATAATTTAAAAAGGTTCCTATCAGATCCTGATGGATCGCCATAATGCACTAAAATAAACACTATCAAGTATAGTTCTTATAATAATTTTATTTTTATTAATATATTTTCGAGTTTGAGAGTTTTATCACTATGTACTATAAAGGGTAGTTTTCCTAGATTGTATCATTGCTTAAAGAATGTGATTTTTCTCTATATATCTTTTTAATGTTTGTGATAGAGTATATATGATAAAAGAAAGTTATCATATATATTAGGTAATTTTAAAATTATTTACGGCAGAATTTGTATTTTAAATCAACGGAGTTATTTTTTTTCTTTAAATTTTGGTCCCTCGTGTAATAACTCTTCATTGCCTTGTATGCAAGTCTCTCCTATTAATAAAAGTCCAGAATATATAGTCCCTTCACAGCTTTATAACATGTTGTTATGTCTTTATAAATTCACTAACTCTTGACAGGATGAGGTATTCAATTAGGAGAAAAAGTATGTTGATTGCAAATGTTTGAAGAATTAAGAGTTTGGCTTAAATAGTAGCCGTAGGAGTTCAATATCCTCAGTTAGATATGTATGCTTCATGATATATGTTCATGCTCTCTTTTCTTCTAAATATTTTCAGGATTTAGATTAGATGTATTTTGGATGTGGTTAAAAGATTTGGGTTTACAGTGAATTGTTTGTAATTTGATCAATATCAATGGTGTAAGCAGAGATAGTATTGGAGTCTGATAATTTAATGCTACAATGTTTTCAAGCCTTTAAGCTTTTGAGTACATTTATATATTATGTTGTTAACTAAGTTGGTAGGCTGCTCCAAGAGTGGCTATATTGTCAACTAAGAACCGTACAGTTGCTATCTGATTGGTAAGGTGTTAAAAAATTGGCTATTTTGAATCACAAATGCTAAAAGTGGCTACTTGATTGTCCCCCACACACAAAAAAAAAAAAAAAAAAAAACTGATTATATTGCATCCCTAAAAGTGGCTATTCACGAATCCATAGGGTACTGAACTCCAAGCAGCTCTCAGTGGTGTTATAGCTAGGTACGAAAGCCTGTACCAACCTAGGACCAAATCCAATATAGAGTTTCATTCTTCTATATTTTGAATGTGATTCATCCTAATTATTTACCGATTACTTTTTGTTTACGCGATTGCTATTTTGATTAATTTCTCTAATTTTTTTTATCAGCTGTGACAAATATTTAAACTATTAGTATATAGTATATACATAGACATTTATCTTTTAAAAATTGTTGTTGCTTGAATATTGGAATCTTTTCCAATGAGTCCTACGCCCCAAGTTCAAGTAATAGGCGTAAAACTGGTCCTGCAAAACCAAGTGGCCACTTTAGGGTCGCTAATTGAATATATAAACTATTTTGCATAGCTTGCCAACTAAATACCCATTTTTATGGTTATTTGATGAAAATGTAATAACAATACTTTAATTTATAGATTTGAATATGGTTCCTTGATTTGCATCGATTTGTTACCCCTAGCTAAGCTTCAATTTATAACTTTGAATGTGTAGCCTCTTGATCTGCATGCGGTGTAAAGAGTGACTACAGTTCCAATCAATAACCGTAAAATTGCCAAATCAGTATAATATAATATATGCAAAATGGCTATCTAGTCAACTTAAATCCAAAAAGTGGCTATTTTAGCAATTTACATATCATACTATATGCATAAATTGGCTACCTAGTCAGCTGAAATAACAAAAGTGGTGTTGTTAACCTTTCTATAATAACCGGTTGCGGAAAGCCTATACCAGCACATGTCCAAGTCTAACACAGAGTTTTATTCTTACATATTTTGGGTGTAATTCATCTTAATTATTTTTCTGTTATTTTTTTTGTTTAAAACGATAGCTTGAGTGGCTATTTTGATCAATTTTTCTAATTTTTTTGCCAACTCTATGACATTACTCGTGAATAGGAGTAAGATAACTCAAGTATTTTGACATTGTTCGAGCGACTATGTTCAAATACTATGTAAAAATTGGTCATATTCTAATTAATAACGGTAAATATGGCTCTTTGGTTGGCAAGTCGTTCATCATATTCTAATTAATAGCGATAAATATGACTCTTTGGTTGGCAAGTCGTGCAAATATTATCTCAAAGTTTCTTTTACAATAGCGTAAACTTTGTCAAACTTTTTTAAAAGTGTATGTTAAACTACGTAAGAATCAATGGATTTCAGTGAAAATAAATTATATTTTCATCTAATAACCTTAAAAGCGGGTATTTAGTTGGCAAACTATGCAAAAATGAACTTGTATTCAAAGCGATTCTAAAATGGCCACTTGATAGTAATTACTTTAATTCATAGATGCACAAGCGGCTTACAAATAATGGCTATATTTTGATTAATAATTATAAAAGTGGCTAATTAGTGAACCATAGGTTTGCAAAAGTTGGCTATCATTTGAACTGCAAATCAAGAAGTGGTCATTTCTCTCACTCGGTGGCACAAACTCATAAGCATCACGACCCCAAGCTGCTCTCCCTTCACGCTTCTATAATAGTACTAAGTTAAATATCAAACTTTCCCTTCTTTTACTTTACACCTTTGCATTAGTTATTAGAACTAACCCACTTCTCTTATTAATTAATAGAAAAACTTAAAGATGTTATGAAATAATAGCTACAAAATAAATAGCATAGAGAAACTATATAGAGAGAGACTGATATATTATTTCACTTCAAACTGATGTACATAATAAACTGAAATGACTTCCTATTTATAGAAGAAAAGAAGCAACTGCAAAGCTTTTCGGGAAGCTGCTGCAAGGCTTTTCAGAAGCTGCCGGCAAGCTGCCTGCATGAGCTACTTGTAAGCTGTCTGCTTGATTGCAAGCCTCTTCAAGCTGTTGCAAGGCTTTTCATAGAGCTACTTGTTAGTTGCTTGCATGAGCTATTTGCAAGCTATCTGCTTGTGAGCTATTTGTAGATCAAGCTTCTTCAGGAAGCTATGCGAGTAATGGACATCCACAATACAACATATTCATAACACTCCCCCTTGGATGTTCATTAATAGATAATGTGCCTCGTTAAAACCTTACTAAGAAAAAACCATGTGGGAAAAAATCCTAGTGAAGGAAAAAGAGAACACTTGTCTTGTAATACGCATTACCAGTTGCCCCGTTAAAAACCTTACCAGAAAAATCCAATGGGAAAAATCTTGGTTAATGGAAAAAGAGTACAACACGTATTTTAATCCCCCTAGCGGAAATCTCGATCTAAGTCTCTAAGTTTCTTCATTCCAATGTTATATACCATCTTTTCAAAAGTTGCAGGCAGTAAAGATTTGGTGAAAAAGTCTGCCAGATTAGAAAATCTTCATACCACATCTTTCTCGAATGAAATATATCACCGATCTCAATCATACGCATTCTCTACTTGCTTCATCAATAGCTATTAACTCAGCATGATTTGGAGAAGTAGCAATCATTGATTGTTTTGTAGATAGCCATGATATGGCAGTACCCCCACATGTGAAGAGGTAACCAGTTTGAGATCGAGCCCTATGCGGGGTCAGATAAATACCCTGTATTTGCATAACCAACAAGATCTCCACCATATTTGTTCGAATAAAATAAACCCATATCAACAGATCCCTTCAGATATCGCAATACCTGTTTGATACCTTTCATATGTCGTTGTGTTGGAGCAGAACTAAATCTTGCTAAAACATTAGAAAATGCTATATCAGGTCTTGTAGAATTAGCAAGATACATAAGTGCACCAATGATACTTAGATATGGTACTTCAGGACCAATGAGTTACTCATCCTCTTCTTGAGGTCGGAACTGATATTTATCCACTTCAAGGGATCGAACAATCATTGTAGTACTTAATAGATGTACTTTATCCATGTAAAATCGTTTGACGACCTTTTCTATATAGGCAAATTTATGAATAAGGATTCCGACTACTAAATCTTCAATTTGTAGACCAAGACAAAGTTTTGTCTTTCCGAGATCTTTCATCTCAAATTCTCTCTTTAAATAATCAATTGTCTTTTGGAGCTCTTCTGGAGTTCTAATGAGATTTATGTCATCAACATAAACAACAAGTATAACAAACTGTGATGTTGTTTTCTTTATGAATATACATGGACAAATGACATCGTTTATATAACCTTCTTTTAGCAAGTACTCACTAAGGCGATTATACCACATGCACCCTGATTTTTTTTAAACCATACAAAGATTTTTGTAATCTGATTGTGTACATTTCCCGAGACTTTAAATTATATGCTTCAGGCATTTTAAATCCTTCAGGGATTTTCATATAAACTTCATTAGGTGAGTCGTAAATAGGCTATGACAACACATCAGTAGATATTAGCCGACATCTTCTGGTGTCTGGACTATATTTGCAACATATTTTACACTCACTAATTTTCACGTCAGCATGCTTTAAAAACACAACTTTCAGATCCTCATAATATTTTAAAATATTACGCGCGATATTGTATCAAAGATATCATCAATGATCAATTTCTAGGTTTGCAAAGCGACATAACATATTGAGATCTCTTTATTTCATAATTTTCAGGTACCTGATCCTCTCGCGAGGTTTCTTGAACTGTTATGTCGTGGGCTCTTCAAGAGCACATTGTCTCCTCATTATGACAATTTAAACATTTGCTCCTCTCATTTTTCAGAAATTGTTACCTTTGCAACCGATTAGTCTATTACGCTTCAGACGAACCCAATAGATTATGTCCTTCAGGGACTTTAATCCGAATAGCAGCATCTTGCAACTAAAACATGATGTTGATTGGGTCAGCAAATGCATCTGGCATCTGGCTTGAATTATCTTTTAAATGACGATCATACGAATGATAATTCACAACATATTTTTAAGCTGCTTATTTTCTCCCCCTAATGTTAGAAATCTAACATATAAATATTTTGTTCCTGACCCTAAACCACTTGCGATGGGAGAATTTATTATAATTTGTTGGCGTGATGCATAGAAGTAATATTATATATCACATATTGATATATGTTGTTTTGATCTCGATAAACAGTGGTTTAACTATTAGTCGGAGGCATTAGATGCTAAACCAGGTTGGACATAAACCATCATTATCAAGATGAACTATCTTGATTGCATAATCAGGAATTGTGCTCTTAATCAAACTAATTGAGCACATAACCTCAATTATCAAACTACAGGTTGATAATAAACACAACTGTGACCATCTCATAGATGCATCTATCAATGATTCACATGGCAGGTGAACGGGCCCATATTCACCTCGTATATGTTCTAAAATTCAAAGAATTTGTCAAATTTTTAGATGATTTAGTAATCAATAAGAGAACAAGCAGCAAAAGAGAGAGAATCTTCTAGTTCTTCATTATATGCCAAACTCTTAGTATATACATCTTATTAGAACCAAGATGGTCAAATCGGTTATGCCAACTTATACGAATTATATGAATTGGTAAACTTCAAGTTTACCATGACATATGATATTGTATTGATAAACTTCTGGTCTGTTATGTCAACGACTTTTGTATCAATAAGCTTCTTGACACGACCTGGAATCCGGTTAGGCCGTGCGGACAACCGACATCCTCCCCTAAACCCGTCGGGCGAACCCTTACCAATTAAATTAGGAAAATAAATATAATAATTCATAAATAAGGACAACACTTAAAAAAATACAGAGATACTGATACCTCTAAGCTGTACAAAAGAAATTACAGCAGACTACCCAATATACTAGGTTTAGGGCTATCCAAACTAGACATCTAAGAGTACAAAAGAGGACAAATACCTCCTGAAGGGAGAGAAATACAACTGAAATAATAACCAATAAACCGGTGGCAATAAAAGCTGGCTCACCCTGACAGCTGAAGTCGTCTTCGCTCCTTCACAACGTAGCCAACTCAATCCTGGAGCGAACCTGCCGAAACGAAATAGAAAGACAAGAAACAAACAACAAACCAGGGTGAGTCAAAAGGACTCAATAAGTGGGGCAGACTAGCCACCTCAAATAATAGGATAGCTAGCCAGGGAGAAAAGAAACAGATAGACCAAATTCCTCTTATTTAAATTATAAAAAGACAGAGCCAGATAATAACCGGAAACACGTATGAAACCATAAACTCAACCAGGAATATGAGCCAGAAACATGTTAACAAATAAGCAATGCACATATAAGCAGAACAGTAGTTATGTACCGCAAGTCTATACAATGGTATGAATTGAGATGCAATAAAAATGAAGTGAGATGAAATGAAATGAAATATGATGCAAAGGGTCACATGTGCCCGTAATCCCATCCCGAAGTGGAATACTCCTGCATTCGAGGGGAATCCAATCTGATAACCAACTGGAGCGGAATACTCCTGCTCCTGGGGCGGAATACTCCTTCACCCGATATAAACCAGAGGCGGAATACTCCTGCACTCTCCTGGGGCGGAATCCTCCTACCCTCAATATGATACAATAGAGCGGAATACTCCTGCTCCTGGGGCGGAATACTCCTGCTCCTGGGGCGGAATACTCCTGCTCCTGAGGCGGAATACTCCTACCCTCAATATGATACGATTGAGCGGAATACTCCTGCTCCTGGGGCGGAATACTCCTGCACCCAATATGATATGCAATGTAATGCATATGAATGCAATGTGATGCAATAATAACCCTTCACCGGCGCGGGACACTCATCGACAGCCGGGAAGTAGATGCCAACTCACAGCCAGAGTACAATGCTCAGATCCTCAATGCAATACCAACAACAGGACATAACATATAATATACAATGTAAATCCAAAGCTAAGGCGTAAGGAGTACGCCTATCGGCAGCTACACACGTAAGGAACACGTGGTAGAAAATCCACGAGGCCAGGTGCCTTCAAAGAAATGGATATAAACACTTACCTTGTTACAAAGTTAGTACATCCACTCAATAACCGCTTGTCCTTTGGTTTCATTGCCAAACGATCCCACTCTATTCAATAAGCAGAAAAATATATCAAATTAGGCTAAAGGCTTCATTCCTTACGTCTTAGGGCAATCCAGTTAGGAACCTGATACCCTATTCGCATACGCAATATGCAGGCCAGGCCTATGTACAGGGTTTAAGGTCACATAACCAAACCACAAATAATTCACATTTATATGTTGCCCATAACTCACTGAGTACGAATATATAATCAATTTCGTTATCGGGGTCCATTTGACCCTTTAACTATTAATTGAACTTATTAAAACGATATATAATATTTCAAGTTTTACCGTTAAAATATATTCAAACACACGTAATAAACTCAAATAATATATTAGGATCATTACCTGAATGTTTCAGGGTGAAAATTCTACTTTTTTCCGGCCCCTTTTTTCATTTTCTGGCATTTTTTCCCTTACTGCGTTTTTTCATTTCTCTCCGCTTCAAATCATTTTTCCTTTCTATTTTCCGTACTTAGATATGCTTAAGTAGCATATATGCAGTCATATGCCACCGCCATTCAATTTAACCCTTTTTGTCTTTTTACTTTTTTTTTTGTTTTCTTTTATTTTATTTTCTTTTCTTAACGAAAATTAAAACGGTGCCCTACGATATTCGAAATAATTCCAACTTTTGCATATAAGTTGTACAAAATATATGTAACATACTCATGAAGGCGGATCTCAAATCAGACTGCCGAAACTCAAGATGCGAATTTAAATGAAAAGAAGTCAAATTATTTAACTTTCGACATTTTAGCGGAAACTAGCCGAACAACATCGAAATTCACTTTCGAAAAATTATAAAAGTCACAAATAATCATACGAACCTAACGGCGCTTTCGAATTTTGAATCGGAGTTCGTTCGCCTAAACCGAGCTCAAAAATCTCTTTTTAATATTTATTGTCAATAAAAACTGAAATCTTCTTCCGATGCCTACCAAACGAGGTCTGATTTAGCTCAAATTTTACAGACAGGTCCTAATGGACATTATAAATATTTTAATATTATCGGCACGCCAATCGGAGTCCTAACTTTCGAAACGACTAACCGAGGTCGTTTCATTCTCCTCCACTTAAACTCTCGTTCGTCCTCGAACGAGCCTAACTCTAAAACAAGATTCACGCAGATAATAAGAGAACTTGAACAACATTCATAAACTACGGCACGGGGATTATCTCATGATTACAGAATAAGAATTCTAACACGCACATCAAACTTTTGGATAAAAACATAGCTGGATAATATCATAACGCCATTGCCCAGCTTATTCTGACTAAGCCGATCCTTCCTCGATTACGAGAAGAGAGTTTTACATTTTCGAAACAAAGATACACGAAACTCTGGATGGATTAACATGATTCTGCCGACAAATCACCTCGTCGATATACTTTACGATATAGAACAAGTCGATGGAACTAAGAATTAGCTCACGCTTGATGAAATAGAGGAGCTTTTGAAGTACCTTGTCACTACACACTATAGAAGATTTGATGCAAGCTATATTATTTTTACGAATTTACTATGCAACATCTCAATTGATATTAGTGTTGTTCCGCAAGCTCCTTGTGGGAATGTAGTTACTCATATCCTAATGTATGTCAAAGGTTCATCTGAACAGGGTCTATCATATAAGGATAAGGATCATGCAAATACTTATGGATAGTATGATGCAGACCAGGAATGATCTCAAGACAGAACGTCTACTTCAGGGTATTGTCTTTGAATTGGAAATATCATGACTTGAAAAAGTGAAAATAAAAGAGACATGTAGTTGGACCTTCAGCTGAGGCAGAATACCAACAACAAAGTTGATTACATGTGCACTTGTAACGCTAAAGTAACTTCTCAAGGAGTTAAGGTGTAAAAGAGATATACATACCAATGATGGATTGTCGACAAGCTGCACTAGACCTTTAACTCTAAATTTCCATGAAGTAAAACAGCGTCAGTATGAGGATCCAGTTCTAGTTGAATACAGACAGATAGCCAGAAGAAAACCGGAGTCACCATACAGGGTTACTACTGACGGTGTTCTCATGTATAAAGATAGACTTGTGTTCCTGATGTTACAGATTTACGTGGACAGATTATGATAGAGACACATTATTCCAAATATACTGTTCATCCGGGTTCGACTAAGATGCACCATGATCTTAAGCAGATTTATTGGTGGGACGAAATGAAGTGTAACATAGAAGAATTCTTATTATTTTTTTTTGCTCAGTGTTCTAATTGCCAGCAAGTTAAAGTCGTGTCATCTTTCCAGACTTTATGCTTTCAGCAGATAGGTACGTATATATGATCAGGTTGCCAGCTTATCTCTATCATTAATAGATTATTAGTGTGTTTGGCAATGATCGACACTCATTGTAGATTTCTGCCATGGCCTTACTTTGGGTCGTGAGAAAAGTGGTATCAACACCTCAGAGATTTAATATTACCATTTAGTATTTGGAGGAAAACTCCTCCACTTAAAGCACAAACTGATGCAGCCATTTGAATAGGAATAACCATCCTCGCACAGTCTGCTGGACTAAAGAAGATTTAGCTAAAAGCTGAACGTAGGCAGACCTAAGCTACCAACTTCCCTTTCGAGTTGCCAAACAGCTGCAACTCTCAAGTTCACAACTCCATGCCTTTGTCGTAAACACCACCGCCTGATGGATGGTACTTCTATATAAAAATTTCGGTAGAGTTTCCCCTGAAACTGGATGATCCGCAAAAACAGAACCAGCACGATACTATACATGGGAATGGATACCCGGATAAACTGATATTCAAAACAATAATATGCTTACCTACAATAACACGTACTCTGGCTCAACACAGGGAACGTCACAAGTGGCTACCAATCGCCCAAGCTCACTAGTGCCAGACGAAGAAGAAATGGAAATGGATCGAGGATAGAAATAATTAGAGCTTCAGGAAGTTCATCTTCTTATTTGCTTGGCTGCCAAAGCTAGACTACTTACGAGTCAAACTAACCCAAGAATCTCAATTAACGAAACAGATATTAAATGAACTTTATGGAACAACATCCATACCAATTTGACCTCCCAATAAGAAGGAAACTTTGACAATTTACCAGAAACCCTTTTATAACCAGACAAGCTCATAGGATAACATGACTTTACTAGCGTTTTGAACCAAGAGGAGATACGTAGATAGAATATTACTTACTAATCACTTTACACTGGAAGAGATGATAACACTTGCCAATGGTGAAGAATTAGGATTCCATTATCCTACCAACACGAAATTCCGAGAAGAGAGGTAAACTGATTTGACATAATAACAGAAGGTGGAACAACAAGATGCCAGGCAGACTATACCGACACTTATTGCCAAATCTCTCACATTTAAACCAAATAAGCTAGTAGGGTCATCATAAATGCCAGGAATAAATCATATCAGAAGCTCACCCCTCTACCGCAACCAATTCTTAATAGAAACGACATCCAAGGAAACCATCGAAATATGATAAGACACACCATTTCCAGATCGATCGAAAGAATCAAATCTTACTCACATTTAAGAGAAAAAGAAATACATGGGTGTACTACATCAAATACCTCAACATCCTGCCAGACTGGTAGTTCTTAGAACTGCTTTTGCGGCTAAACTAAGCCGCTACACTGATAATTACCTTCTGAAGAATAACTGCCACCACGCTCTTAACCTTTACTGGATCGTGGCATTTCCCTGGTTGATTGAGATCTAAATAAAATCCCCTGCGACTGTGCAGGTGCCTGACGAGAGAAAGGATGACTGCCTACTCGCCGGAGTAACAGAAAACTCTTTAAAGGATAGCTAGATTCATGATGATGATACCACATTTTCGCTGAAAAATGGAAGCTGGAAAGATTGTTGATAACTGTAAAGAGAAGACTGAATCTGATCTTGATGAGCTACTGGCGCACTCTAAGAATCAAGTGACACAAGCTGAGATAACTTGGAAGGTGACCTCCCAAAATAATCAGAACTTTTACCTCCAAATGAGGTACCATGGTTACCCACCAGGGCTGTGGGATCTCTTACTCTCCCGCTCTCACTCTTCCCGTTTTAACTTATGGTATGCTTAATACCTTTGAGCAACATCAACAACGACATCAAATGAAGTCCCAACCTCAATTTTTTCGAGCCATCTGGGAACTCAAGGAAAAAGAAAGGTCATCAATAAATCTTTAAGTCTCTCGAAAGGCTCATGAACTAGTTCTAATGCATATCCAGCCATTCTATAGAATTCAATCTCATATTCTGAAACACCAACAGGCTAACCGACAGGCTACCCTGTCCAATCCACTCAAACGGGAAACACTTTTCATCTCACTCGCTACTCGAAAGGAACTTTCCATGAATCTAGAAGAAAAACCGAATCAAGTTAGCTAATAAGAGAGCGGCCCACCAATTCAAGGCTGGACCCTGAAACTGGAAAGCAGAATAATATACAGCATATTGCTCGACATAACCAACAGCCTGAAGGATATGCCGACATCATTTTATTTTTTTAAAAAGAATCACGAGGTCTATCTGATGCCTTGGTTAAGCATATCGGAAGGTTCAATCAGGTAAAATAATGCATCCTCTTCAGACATTCGGACCGAGCCATTACTCGGGCTAGCTAACCAGCCAGAATAACTAGAGGCACAACACATGCTGCCTCCGGAACATACTTTACTGCGACAATAATAAGAACTGAAATAGGAGCTCCCTGAGACCGAACATCTACGTCTGCGGCAACTTGATAAGCTTCCTAGCGAATAATATGTTCTTACGGTACCTGTATCGCCAAGATTCTCGTAAAAACATCGTAGAGAGCCAAGGGAACCACAAGGCCCTGCTCCCTTACCCATCGCGAGCTCGTACAGCTGGGGCTTCCGTAACTAGGTCGTCAGCACGATAAAAAAACTCTCGAGGCTTCGTCAGTGCTAACCCCAGTCCAGACTGCTTCGTCTTGAACTCATATAGTTTTTTTTTATTTGTCGCACGAGGGTTCACAATTACCACGAAAGAATTAACGAAAATACTTTTGCATCCTAGACCGACGCACGATCAGAAAAGAAGGAAGTGAAACTTCCTAAATGCCATCATAGCCTCTCGTAGATAAGTACGGACGTCTACGTACCCATCAGCGAGACTCTACTAGACACTGTCTTAGTCTGGATAGACTCTAAATTAGGCTCTGATACCAACTGACACGACCCGGAATCCGGTTAGGCCGTGCGGGCACCCGACATCCTCCCCTAAACCCGTCGGGCGAACCCTTACAAATTAAATTAGGAAAATAAATATAATAATTCATAAATAAGGACAAGACTTAAAAAAACACAGAGATACTGATACCGCTAAGCTGTACAAAAGAAATTACAGCTGGCTACCCAATATACTAGGTTTAGGGCTATCCAGACTAGACATCTAAGAGTACAAAAGAGGACAAATACCTCATGAAGGGAGAGAAATACAACTAAATAATAACCAATAAACTGGTGGCCATCCGGAATAAAAGCTGGCTCACCCTGACAGCTGAAGTCAACTTCGCTCCTTCACAACGTAGCCAACTCAATCCTGGAGCGAACCTGTCGAAACGAAATAGATAGACAAGAAATAAACAACAAACCAGGGTGAGTCAAAAGGACTCAATAAGTGGGGCAGACTAGCCACCTCAAATAATAAGATAGCTAGCCAGGGAGAAAAGAAACAGATAGACCAAATTCCTCTTATTTAAATTATAAAAAAACAGAGCCAGATAATAACCGGAAACACCTATGAAACCATAAACTCAACCAGGAATATGAGCCAGAAACATGTTAACAAATAAGCAATGCACATATAAGCAGAACAGCAGTCATGTACCGCAAGTCTATACAATGGTATGAATTGAGATGCAATAAAAATGAAGTGAGATGAAATGAAATGAAATATGATGCAAAGGGTCACATGTGCCCGTAATCCCATCCCGAAGCGGAATACTCTTGCATTCGAGGGGAATCCAATCTGATAACCAACTGGAGCGGAATACTCCTGCTCTTGGGGCGGAATACTCCTGCACCCGATATAAACAAGAGGCGGAATACTCCTGCACTCTCCTGGGGTGGAATCCTCATACCCTCAATATGATACAATAGAGCGGAATACTCCTGCTCCTGGGGCGGAATACTCCTACCCTCAATATGATACAATGGAGCGGAATACTCCTGCTCCAGAGGCGGAATACTCCTACCCTCAATATGATACGATGGAGCGGAATACTCCTGCTCCTGGGGCGGAATACTCCTGCACCCAATATGATATGCAATGTAATGCATATGAATGCAATGTGATGCAATAATAACCCTTCACCGGCGCGGGACTCTCATCGACAGCCGGGAAGTAGATGCCAACTCACAGCCAGAGTACAATGCTCAGATCCTCAATGCAATACCAACAACAGGATATAATATATAATATACAATGTAAATCCAAAGCTAAGGCGTAAGGAGTACGCCTATCGGCAGCTACACACGTAAGGAACACGTGGTAGAAAATCCACGAGGCCAGGTGCCTTCAAAGAAATGGATATAAACACTTACCTTGTTACAAAGTTAGTACATCCACTCAATAACCGCTTGTCCTTTGGTTTCATTGCCAAACGATCCCACTCTATTCAATAAGCAGAAAAATATATCAAATTAGGCTAAAGGTTTCATTCCTTACATCTTAGGGCAATCCAGTAAGGAACCTGATACCCTATTCGCATACGCAATATGCAGGCCAGGCCTATGTATTGGGTTTAAGGTCACATAACCAAACCCCAAATAATTCACATTTATATGTTGCCCATAACTCACTGAGTACGAATATATAATCAATTTCATTATCGGGGTCCATTTGACCCTTTAACTATTAATTGAACTTATTAAAACGATGTATAATATTTCAAGTTTTACCGTTAAAACATATTCAAACACAAGTAATAAATTCAAATAATATATTAGGATCATTACCTGAATGTTTCTGGGTGAAAATTCTACTTTTTTCCGACCCCTTTTTTCATTTTCTGGCATTTTTTCCCTTACTGCGTTTTTTCATTTCTCTCCGCTTCAAATCATTTTTCCTTTCTGTTTTCCGTACTTAAATATGCTTAAGTAGCATATATGCAGTCATATGCCACCGCCATTCAATTTAACTCTTTTTGTCTTTTTTCTTTTTTTTTTTGTTTTCTTTTATTTTATTTTATTTTATTTTCTTAACGAAAATTAAAACGGTGCCCTACGATATTCGAAATAATTCCAACTTTTGCATATAAATTGTACAAAATATATGTAACATACTCGCGAAGGCGGATCTCAAATCAGACTGCCAAAACTCAAGATGCGAATTTAAATGAAAAGAAGTCAAATTATTTATAGTTTTTGGGGACATTTTTTGGGACTTTTTGGGAGAAAAACTGTTTGTTTATACTATTTCATCAAAACTTCTCCCAAAAAGTCCAAAAACTCAAAAAGTGCTCAAAGGCTGTTTTTGGGCAGTTTTTGGGAAATTTGAAAAACTACTCACAAAACTTCAACTATTTTTTCAAGTAAATTCTATGTCCAAACACAACTTCAAGTTCCAAAAATTATTTTTCAACTCAAATCCAAAAACTCAAATTCCCAAGTTTCAACCAAATCTATGTCCAAACGCTAGCTTAACTTTCGGCATTTTAGCGGAAACTAGCCGAACAACATCGAAATTCACTTTCGAAAAATTATAAAAGTCACAAATAATCATACGAACCTAACGGCGCTTTCGGATTTCGAATCGGAGTTCGTTCGCCAAAACCGAGCTCAAAAATCTCTTTTTAATATTTATTGTCAATAAAAACTGAAATCTTCTTTCCGATGCCTACCAAACGAGGTCTGATTTAGCTCAAATTTTACAGACAGGTCCTAATGGACATTACAAATATTGTAAAATTATCAGTACGCCAATCGGAGTCCTAACTTTCGAAACGACTAACCGAGGTCGTTTCACTTCTGATTTATCGAGGTATATGATGACATCATGCTTACATGTGTAGTTTGAAATAAAGAATACATCGGGTAATCTTTTACATTTACACATACTTTTTACACCCTATGTTCGAAGATACTCAATCTTCCAATCATTTGTTGTCTTAATATGATAGTCAATATTTATCCATAAAATTCAGGTTTACTATTATGTATGCCAATCATGACATATTCAAATATTCGTGTACTAGTATATCAGCTCTTCGGGAGATTTCAATTTATTTTTCCATAATCGAATATTATTTAAACACTGCATGTGACATGACTCTCTCATACAAACAATTAGTCCTTTTGGAGCTTTTGAATAACTTTGTATTATGAAAGAAAATTATAATCAAATGAAAACTATAAGAAAATATCGTAGATGACAAAAGTAAACATTTGAATTATATATAGTACGTAATGTTTGTTTCTAACACCAACTTTATGGTAATATCTCCTTCAGGGAGCAAAGCCATATATTCACATCTTGACATATTGCTCTGAGTAGCAATCACATAACTGATACTTCCTTCGGGGAAAGTACATGATACATTTTCTTTTCATCAGAAAAATAAAAATACGAACTATGTGATATATCGATGTGGTCAAAATTATACAAGTCTCTTCTATCTCTCAATGATACTTGATATCATTACAAGATGTTCTGATGATAAGCATGTGCCCAATAAGTTCATATATACCACAACAATAATATTTATATTCTTTTAGTTATTCCACTTCTGCAGAAGGTTGGTTGTGGTGTTCTCAATCACTTCGGAGGCTGAACCTAATCAATTGACTATATTTTGCCAATAATAGCTCATCATTTTTCTCAAGCTCAAGAAGACACTACTTCAAATTATTTCTCAAGACATTTTCGAAATTCTCTCTACTCCATGAATTAGTTTAAAAAGCACTTACTGCTTCAGGAGCAAATTTTAAAGCTTTTTACTGCTTTGGGAGCAAATTTGGATGCTTTTCCATCAAGAGCAGATTTAAAAGCTCTCGCTGCTTTAGGAGAAAATTTAAAATCTTTTTGCTGCTTCAGGAGCAATTTTGAAACTTTTTGCTGCTTTCTGAGCAAATCTAAAAGCTTTGCTGCTTCAGGAGAAGTTTTGAAAGCTTTTGCTGCTTTAGGAGCAAATTTGAAATTTTTTGCTGCTTTCTGAGCTAATTTAAAAAGCTTTGCTGCTTTAGGATCAAATTTGAAAGCTTTTGCTGCTTCAGGAGCAAATTTGAAACTTTTTGATGCTTTCTGAGCAAATTTTAAAATCTTTGCTGCTTCAGGAGCAAATTTGAAACTTTTTGCTGCTTCAGGAGCAAATTAAAAGCTTTGCTGCTTCAGGAGAAAATTTAAAAGCTTTTGCTGCTTCAGGAGCAAATTTAAAATTTTTGCTGCTTCAGGAGCAATGAAAGCTTTTGCTGCTTCTGTAGCAAATTTGAAATTTTTTGCTGCTTCAGGAGCAAATTAAAATCTTTGCTGCTTCAGGAGAAAATTTAAAAGCCTCTTAACATTGAGAATATATTATCTCAATTATATTACCTCTTCTGGAGGTGAGTTGTGATATTTTCACAACCAAGATCATATTCGTATTTATAAGGTTAAATATTTTCACATTCTCTCCATGGAATGCATTTGCAATATTTATTAAAAGTTTCAATTCTTCAAGAAATTAAATATAACCATTGCTTAGAATTTCTTTTAAGATATTGCTGCTTCGTGAGCAAATGTGAGGTATCCATGTAATATATATAGTTTTTCTCCATCATACTTCAGTTGCAAGCCTATGAATATACTACCACTTCTGGTGGTCATAAACATAAATGAATTGGTCATAATAAGACATAAAATATAACTATTATAGGTGATTGTAGATATCACAAAATTAAATACACGTGAAGCAGTAATACTCACATGGCATGAGGAAAGATCAAGTAATATTTCTATTTAGTCTTGGCACTGCCATTGTAAGCCTCAAATCAAGATAACAAGAAATTAGTGAAAGTTAGATAATAAAAGCTTTACTTCTTACCTTGAAGAAAACAACCGCCATGACAACATTAGGAACAAAAGTAATCTTGTTTCTCAAACACAATTCTCTACATCGTTGCACAATATATGCTCAAGTTGGCAAAGTCTCGTGCTGATAACGTGTTATGAAATAATAGCTGCAAAGTAAATAACATAGAGAAACTGTATAGAGAGAGACTGATATATTATTTCATTTCAAACTGATGTACATAATAAACTAAAATGACTTCCTATTTATAGAAGAAAAGAAGCAGCTACAAAGCTTATCAGAAAGCTGCTGCAAGGCTTTTCAGGAGCTGCTGGCAAGCTGCCTGCATGAGCTACTTGTAAAGCTGTCTGCTTGATTGCAAGCCTCTTCAACCTGCTGCAAGGCTTTTCATAGAGCTGCTTGTTAGCTGCCTGCATAAGCTACTTGCAAGCTATCTGCTTGTGAGCTGCTCGTAAATCAAGCTTCTTCAGGAAGCTATGTGAGTAATGGACATCCACCATACAACGTATTCATAACAAGAGAATCATTTAATTTTCTTTTTCCTTCTAACACTAATAGTAATCCTTCAAATCTTTCTCCATGTTTCCCTTCTCTCCCATTGAATGAGCACATGAATTGAGCACATTCTTTTGAAGGCTGCTAAAATTCTAAACTTATTATTCTATTTTCAAGCACTGTAATTGATTTAAAGTAATGTTGGAAATAATGGATCTATTGGTCATAAAATATGGTTTTCACTGTGTTAAAACTTATTCTTTTTTGCTCGCTTTTAATTGAAGCAAATGATAGAATTAAGTGGTATGATGGCTGTAATTGTGGTGGTTGTAATTGTGGTTGTGGCGACGATTTCGTTTTGTTTGTATTGGATGTTGGACGGGTTTTGGTACTGGCCGAATTTTTATCCTTGGTAGAGGGGGTGGTGAGATGGCGGAGGCTGTTAGATGGGTCAGAGCAGTAGTGATTGGGGTGGTGGGTGGCAGAGCAAGGTGGTTGGGGTGCTGGGTGTGGAGCAAAGATGGTTGGGGTGGTGGTGATAATGGTGGGTTGTGAAAAAAATAACTTTTTTCATAAAAAAGAAAAAGAAAAAATGAGGTTCTAAAATTTTCCACGCGCCGGCAAAGAGTGAAAGTCACTTTTTTTGACATGTCAGCATTTTGTGCTCAAATGATACAAATCCAAATTGGTACAGGTAGCCAATAGGTGCATGGGTTGGTTGAGGTAGCTAACTGACTTTTTGTGCCAAGTTTATGGAGCTCGGCACCTATTCCGCCTATTTTAAAAAGCATTTTTTACCTTGTATGTCCATTGACTTTTATTATGAACTAAAAATAGTCATATTTAAATATATTTATCCGAACTGGCCATTTCGCTAAAAATATTTCATTCCATAGTCACAGTATACCCAGTGGTATACGGTATCATCTATTGTATACCTTACTAGTATATGGTATACCCCAATGGTATAACCCAATGTTGTGGCTGTATGGTTACAGAATGTTTAAACAAAACTTGGATCATGGTTGGGTAATATTTTTGTGTGAGCGTGCTAGTTTTGAAAACTTTCCTTTAAAAAATACTACTTTTTTTACTATAATATCTGCAAACTCTAACGATTGAGTACATACATGTATGTACATATATATGTACATTTTTGTATGTCTATCATATGTACTTTTATGGAAAAATTTTGTTGCGTAGCCATTTTTGGGCGGGCTCAATGAGTTTTATCCCCCATTTCAAAATTAATAGAGAAATAGTCAAAAATCTGGACGCACACTTAAACTCCATTAACGTTAGAAAACACCTCAGAGTAGTCTCAGTTTTTTATATCGGGACTTTAAACTAACATGTTCAAAGTCCCATTATTTTATACTGGGATTCATGTTCCTGAAGCTTTATATATAAAGTCCCATAATAAAGTACTGGGACTTTGAACATGTTAGTTCAAAGTCCCATTATTTTATACTGGGATTCATGTTCCTGAATCTTTATGTATAAAGTCCCATAATAAAATACTGGGACTTTGAACTAACATGTTCAAAGTCCCAGTATTTTATACTGGGATTAGTGTTTAAGTGATCCCAGTATTTTATACGTTCAAAGTCCCAGTATAAAATACTTTATACTGGGACTTGTCCGGAGGTGTCTATTTTTCAGTGAATTTGTGCGCGATGGCTACGGATCAATTAGTGCGTGCCAAACAGGCCCCTACGCGAAATTTTTACACTTTAATGTCATGTACTCGTGTCTATATGTACATGAATATACATTTATAAGACACTTATGGCACCCTCTCACGCTTCCAGCCAGTGGCGTATGCAGGGTTTTTTGTAATCAGTGTCATTTCGAAATAGAGACATTAATAAAATTTTGAAGATCCACATTTAACTTTTCAAAGCCACGGATTTTATTGTTAGCCTACTATTCCTATTGTATACTTGTATATATTTGAGAGTTAGTGTTGGAAAATAGCGGTGTCTAGCACATGTGATTTTAAGCCTCTTAAATTTGTTGAAGGTCCAAGGATCAATTCTTACAAACATCAGACATTTTTAATTCAGTAAATATTCAAAAATTGTGATTAAAAGCTGTAGATAGGATTCAAACTTGCGTCGTCTAGGATAACAAACAAGTGCATAACTACTGTACCACTAACACTTCTTGTTTCAAGCGGTGTCCCGTGACACCCCTCCCCGTAAGGTAGTTTCACCCCTGCTTCCAGCCGTGGTTAGAGAATTATTTAGTTTACTAGTTTTTTGGTACGCGCTTTGCGCGTGTACCCTGTTAATGAGTATAATATTTTAGTAAATATTAAAAATAGTATGAATTTTGGAAATGATGGTATTTTTGATATTATTTAGCTAAAAGGTATTTAAAATAACTATGCTTGGCAGTCATTCAAAGTAGAAACTTTAACGGCTTCATAAGATGCATGTAAAAACTCCAAATACTCGCCACATTAGCTAAAGAACACCGAATTTTGTGTTTGTTTTTCAAAAGGACAACTAAAGCATAACAATCCATTAGCTAAGATACCTAACATTGCAGCTTCATCTGATCACAAACCACTGAGTAGATCGACGAAAATAGAAAATTACACAAAAATAGGCATGATTAAATCTGGGGAATACTATTACTGATCAACACGAAATAGAAAATTAACCCAAAGACATGGTTAAATCTGTGGAGTATTATTCCGACAATTGCAAATTTCACAAACTATCATGCGATTACACATAGTACGGAGAAAGACCGCACCTTACAATGGTAAGTGGATGATTTCACGACTTAAACCCATGATCTTTAATATTGTTGTGGTAATTTACCCCAAATAAATTACTTGAATTCATCATTCGAGAAGATATAATACACTTAACTATTTTAATGCACCTCAAGGACATATGAAATGGCTAGCAAAATTTTCTAACAAACAAGAAAAGCCGAGAAAGATCATAACATGTCAATGAGAATAGAAGTTTATGATGCGCCCATTAAATATTGGGTCGACTAACTTGTCTTAACACTACAATACTAATCTTCCATCTTAAATAAATGAATCAAGTACAAAAAAGTAACCACCGAACCAAAATAAACTTAGTTCTTTTAATTGTAGTTCTGCAAACATTGGGTAACAATAAAAAATCGATCGTGATTCTTTAAGGCGAGGCAATGAGATATGCATCGTGCACGTCATTCTCGAGTGATGCTGCTTCTTTTGAGTCGCTTCTTCTTCGCCATGTCAAATTAATGAATTTGAAATAATCGAGTTTGTGTACTTTTATTCTTAAAACTGAAAAAAGACTACATGTATGGGAATCTCAAGAGGCTAATGATGAAAATAATGCAAGGATTTCATATGTATGTACCGTAATTAATCTGAAACTTTCGATGCAAGTATTGAAACATGATAAAGCTAAAGTCCAATTGTCTTTCCTAATTAAATTTAGAGTTAATTAGTTGAGAATACTAAAAGTATCCCCAAGCAAAAGAATACAGATGAATCTATACGTAATAGTTCTCCTGAAATTAGAAAAGCTAAACTTTGAAATATGAACCGTAGAAAGTTAATTTGTAGTTCTTAAAATACATACAATTTATTATATAAATAAATATTTAATGGTGTTTTTAAGATTTCACAATAAAATTTTCAGTTAACATGTTCACATAATAATGAAAATTACATTATTTAGTTTTTGGGAGGTGCATGGGTAAAATGGTCGTTTACTTTTTGCTATAGAGATTGATTCTTTTAGAATAGTATGATAACCCTAGTTTCTGGGAGCTCCTGGTGAGTAGCCAGATTTGGGCAAGAATCAAGCACACAAAGTTCTTGGTTGAGCTGGTAATTTGCCATTATTTATGATAACTGTTGGCGACTTGGTGCTAAAAGTTAAACACTTTTTGCTCGCATTTAAATAATATTTAATTTTTAACACTCATCTCCAAAAGCTACCGACACACTCGGTGAATTGCTAGGTTGGGGTAGGAACTCTTTATACCCTCTCCATTTATTATATGACTTTCTACCCTTTTTAAATTTGGTCCAAAATAATTAATTTGTTCAAAATCCAAGACGATATTAACTAGTTTTTTCCCAAATTTGCTTTTATTCAATAGATGATCTTAATACTTCTCTATATTTTTCTAAAGGATAATATCATGAATAACCCTCTTTATTAATAATGTTCCTACTAACTATTTTAAACTGTGTGAAACACCTGAGAAAATGGACCAGATGATTGAGTTATTGGCCAATCTGGTGATTTGCCAAGTGGGTCTGCTACTTATGGCTACAGGATTAAAAATCAATCCTAGTTTTTAATAGGGTGATGAAATGCAAGAGTGGCGCTCAAGTGTAAATCTTGTGTTTGAAATTTGGATGTGATTCATTTTTGGAATAAATTGGCAAATGGAGATTTACGAAAATACTCATCAAAATCAAAATATTTACCAGCTCCTATTCATAAGTTTTATATTACCTGCTCTACCCAAAAAAAATTTACCCGTCCTATCCATTTTTTCGTATACCATAATTTATGTCGTATACCACAAGATATACGCTCTTAGGTAGACCTCGTATACCACAAGGTATACGGTGGAATTTCTATATACTATAAGGTATAAATATAAATTGATAGAGCAAGTAAATATTTTAAATTTCATTGATAGTATAAAATTTTTAATAGGTATGACAAGTAAATACTTCGGATTTCAACAGTTCATGGTGTAAGAATCTTATTGGAAAATGTAAGAAGCATAGACCCAAAAGAATGATCTTGGGCTGAACAAAAGTTTGTGGATTAATGTGGTAAAATGGACATCCGAAGTGGGCGTGGTTTTAAAAGTTTTTCGGGTGGATTAGGCCTAATGTTGTCAACTCTGAGCAGGCGAGCGGCGACTGTGGTGGTATCATCAGAGGAGGAACCACTTGATGTTCTTCCAATAAGGGAAGGCTCAACGATATTAACGGCCTAAAGCAGTGTTGGGACCAAAATTTGTAGTAATAAGGGGATTCAAAGAAAATGCGAGAATATTACATAGTAATACATAGTACATGTAGAGTGTAGACCTATAGAAAAATCTTTTAAGTCTCCTTTGCCACTACACCTAATATTTCATTGTGGAAATTCAATATTTTCTATATATGCAAAGACCTTCAATCATGTGTTATTAACACAATACAATTTCTTGACGAAAAGAACTCAATTGTTGTAGTTACCTAGCTCCGCTTCGGTGTAAGGTCAAATTTTAATAGAATACCTTAAACATATTGAATAAAGATACCAAATTCGGATAGGATCTTTTGCAGCATGGGGGTAACAGGAAACTTTACTGGTGACCCAACCCTGTCAAGGAGTGGCTGAACCCAAAATTAGGTTCAACAACAGCCCTAAACGCCATCCTCGGCTAAGCGGGCAAACAACAGAACCTTGGTTCTGGCATTCAACCTTCCGCCTGGGTTGTTTATCCAACCATACCTTTAACACCACCACCTGCTGGGATTCTGATCCTAATCTGTTATTAGAATCATCTTACCCCAATAGCCTAGTGTGACAGAGTTCAACACTTAATAATTTAGCCTATCATTAGGCCAAGTATCAAAGCTTAAATTTATTAAAAGAAACAAAATTAAAGAACATTATTAATTCGGATAGGATCTTTTGCAGCATGGGGGTAACAGGAAACTTTACTGGTGACCCAACCCTGGCAAGGAGTGGCTGAACCCAAAATTAGGTTCAACAACAGCCCTAAACGCCATCCTCGGCTAAGCGGGCAAACAACAGAACCTTGGTTCTGGCATTCAACCTTCCGCCTGGGTTGTTTATCCAACCATACCTTTAACACCACCACCTGCTGGGATTCTGATCCTAATCTGTTATTAGAATCATCTTACCCCAATAGCCTAGTGTGACAGAGTTCAACACTTAATAATTTAGCCTATCATTAGGCCAAGTATCAAAGCTTAAATTTATTAAAAGAAACAAAATTAAAGAACAATATTAAATACCTTGTTTTGCGCTCAGGCAATTAAGAGAATTTTATATACTTGAAAGTTTTTACAATAGGAGAGATTTACAATTTAGAGAGGGTTGTAAACTGATCCCCTTCTCCGTTCTAACTCCTAAGCTATTTATAGACAAAACAAATCAACAGATTAGGCCTAAATTTTACAAGTGGCCGATTGAAAATTAAAGAAAGAAAAATGGCCGACAGATGGCCCATTATTTTCACGACTTTATCAAAGCTGCTTTTATTAAAGAGAGAGCAACATTATTGAAGCTACTTTATTAAAGGTAGCTTTATAAAAGCTGAGGGGTCTTGAATAATATATCCTCGTCAGAGTTTATCCTTTCCCTTGGCGTTTTGTGCCTTGGAAGATTCCCCCTCTTTAGTCACTTGTTTAGTCACTTGTGTCATTATATTGGTGATATAATCATTTGCTTCATCTTCTGTAATTGATTGGGATTCCCCTGGAAGACAATATTCGCCCTCATCTTCTGTATTATTTGCAGAAGCCATTGACGTGTCTGACTGAATTTCAACCTCAAGATTTTTGATTAAATCTTTTTTAACTTCTTCAAGGTAGAAGGCTAACTTTTCCTCTTTGGTCATCAATCCCTTCTTCATCCTTAGCTTATGGAGAATGTGTTGATAAGGACTTGGTGTATTAACTTGTTCCATATGATCAATCTGTTTATATTTCTCAAGTGATTGTTTTATTAAATCAATCGTATCTTGACAATGTAGATTACCATCAGTTGTTTTTTGAATCATTTTGGGGTTTTTTACCCTTTCCTTGATCTTTTGGACTGCCTTAGTATGGGCTTCTGTCCATGGCTTTGGGATTTTTTTCAGTCTATCATACAAAATAGATGTATCCTTAGCCAGATCTTTATAAAATGGGGCAATATAATTTAAACTTCCAAGAAATCTCTGTAATTGAGTTTTGTCAGTTATAACATCTGGAAATTTAGAAGCAAATTCTATACTTCTATTAATAGGAATAATTTTCCCCTTTTCAATATTATGACCAAGAAATCTCACTTTTGTCTGAAATAAAAACATCTTAGGTTTAGATATAACCAAACCATTTTGTATAATAATTTTTTTAAATAACTCCAAATGCTTAAAATGCATTTCAATAGTATTAGAAAATACTAAGATATCGTCAATGTAAACGATAATAAAATTACTATAAGGAATGAATATGTCATTCATAATTTTCTGAAATTCAGAAGGGGCATTTTTTAAACCAAATGGCATAACGTTCCATTCGAATTGTCCTATTGGAACGTTGAAAGCAGTTTTGTACCTGTCAGTTTCAGCTATTTGAATCTGCCAGTACCCTGATTTCAAATCGAATTTGGAAAATATAATGGCATTATGAAGCCTATCTAATAAATCCTTTTTATTAGGAATTGGATACCTGATCCATTTCAAAACTTTGTTCAAAGGTTTATAGTTTATTACTAACCTTGGAACTCCTCTCTCCTGTTCAGCATGTTTATTAACATAGAACGCTGTACAGGACCATGGTGATTTCGATGATCGTATGAGACTTTTATGCAATAAAGAATCTATTTCCTTTTTGCATAATTCCAAGTATTCTGAATTTATCTGGCAAGGTCTTGCCTTAGTAGGGATACCATCAGCTTCAGAAAAGTCTCCCTCATAAGGAAGTGTGACCACATGTTTTTTTCTATCCCAAAAAGCATTTGGATGGTCACTACAAATTTGTAATGAAAACTGATTTATTATAAAATCAATCCTTTCTTTCAATTTTGGATTTTTTAAAATCTCATCAATGTTTAAAGTTAAAATTTCTTGTTTAAGGAAATTGATATGCTGATTCTTGCTAGCTAGCATATCTTTTAATTGATTTAAAACTCTGGTAACAGGTTCAGTTATAAAATCGAATATAATAGACTTTTCATTAAAAGTTCCTATTATACTATTTCTGTCAATCCTGGTAATAGGAAATATGTTTTGTAAAAAAAGTGTCCCAAGTATAACTTGGTTAGACATGTTTTTAATCAAAACAAAACTTTGAGGTATACATACCTTATCCTGGCAAATATAAGCCTTGGGCAATTTGTATTCAATCTGCATTTTCTCACCATTAGCAGATCGTAAACTATGAGTTGTTTTATGAAAATATCTTGAAGGAATTAATCCTTCTTGAACACAATTTAAATCTGCTCCGCTATCGACCAGAGCTATAAATTCTTTTTTGAAATTATAATCAATAAGAAGAGTAATTTTTATAAAAAACTTTTGATAAGTAAAGACTTCTAAAGTGGTTAGAAACTCACTCTTTTCCTCATTCTGTTCATCAACAGAGATGTTGATATCATCCAGGTTTTCCAGATTAGAAGGAGTTGCAGGGAATTTGCCTTTATCATTTCCCTTACCTTTCTCCTCGATTTTAGAAATCCTGTAATCTAGAATCTTGTTTTCCTTTTTGAGATTATGAATCTCTTGCTTAAGGTTATCAACCTCTTTTTTCAAATCTTCAGATGTAGTAGGGGAACTAGTATGACTCATTCTCCTTTGTTCTAAGATCCTTTTAACTTCCTTCATAGTATACGGAGTATAATCCGTAGGAGTATATGAACCTTTTCTTACCTCTTCGCCTACCTTGGACTCAAAATTCCCCTTTATTTGATCTAAAAGCTTAGACCGAGCTTCTGGGTCCTGCATCATTTTAAACAAATCTATTAGACTTTCACTATCTAGAGTATTAATTTCCAACTGAGCAAAAATGTTATAATATTCTTCGTCATCACAAGGCTGTCCACTATTGCAAGGATCACATCCATCCTCAGAGGAACTTGTGATGATGTCGCTATCGTCATGGAATACTTTATTAAGTTCTTCCTGTGCAGACACTTCTTTGGGATCCGATTTTTCTGGTTCCGGATCAGAGTTTAAGAGAATTTTACACAAAGCATCTTTCATATCTTCATCTATCTGGAGAGACTTAATCCTCTTTTTTACTTTACAATCTTTCTGGAAGTGGCCAAATCTTCCACATTCCCAACAAGTTTTTGAATCCTTGGCACCCTTTGCCTTATTATTGCCTTTTCGTTCATTAAAGGCTCTCTTCCTCTTAGCACGTTTTTCTGTGCGCCTTTTTATATATCTTTGCCTCCATTCCTGGTCAGTATATTTCTTACCAGTCTTGCCTTTATGAGACTTATGGGATTTTGATTTAATCCGGGGATCCTCCATTCCAAATTGACCACAAAAATCTCCTAATTGCTGTCTTTCATTAAGACGATGGCGTTTAAGCTCTTGATTCAGCTTAATCTCATTGCATAATGCCAATCCTTCCTGGATACAAATTCCCACCAAACTTCCATAAGAATGCCCATCATAATTGATTTGAACTCCTCCTTGTCTAAGAGCTTTCTTTACTCTTTCAGCAAAGAGATTAGGAAGTCCGTCTATAAATTTAGATTTCCAATGAGCACTATTACACTCTGGTAACTCCATCACTCTACAAAGGAATGTATCCTTATAATACCTGAATGAGGTTAGAGTCTTGCACCTCATATTTTGTAAGAGAGTTCTGATAGTCTCGCTATTATCAGACCATCTACCTGAAAAATGTTCAATAATATTAACAGCCAAAGCATAAACAGCATTAGTGTTATCTACTGTTTCTGGCGTATCTGTCCCCGGTTCATTTTTTACTGCAGTTAGAATCTTTTCTCTCTGGTCACTAGTGAGATAATTATCCCACCATCCTTTCAATTGACCAGTAAATCCTGCAATAATCATGTTAGCCACAGTTCTGTCACTATTATTATTAGATTTACAGATAGTACTGTACATCATCATTCTGTGTATAACAATATACATCTGTCTCTGGGTATGACCATCAATATTCCATTCATAAATCTGCTTACCACTGAAACTGTTTGGAGCATATATATCATCTTGCTCTTCAAATAAAACATCCTGTGGTGTAGGTCTTGGATAGTAAAACATCCTTTGTTTTGGCTTATCAGCAAATTTAGAGTTATAAGAAGACTTAGATGATTTCAACTTATTAATCTGATCACAAGTCAATTTTGGGAAATCGTCCTCATATGATTCATTATCACTTTCACCTGTTCTAGTAAGAGGCTTTAAAGATAACTCTTTAAACTTTTCATTCAACAATTTTGTCAGGTCATGACTATCTGGTTTTAATTTAAATTTCCCAACATCAGGAGGAGGTTGGAGAGTTGGAATAGCTATTCGCAGTGGCTCTTCCACCTTCTCTATTCCCGACATACTAGCAGTATTACTTCCTGACGTACTAGCAGTATCATTGCTCATAGATAATAACTTATCCAATTTATCTTGTAGAGATATAATCTGTTCACCCAATATATGAACATAAATATTAGTATAATTTTGCTGTTTTAACATAGTATTGATATGTTTAACAGTAACTTGCAAAGTTTGCTCATCTAATAATGTAGCAAACGCTGCAAAGTCAAGTTTTTTCATTTTAAAAGGTTGCTGTGGAGGTAATACAGCATCAACAATTGTACCATTTGCCATTTCAAATTGCCTTTCCATGACAGCAATATTATTTGCTACATATCTGCCCATAAACCATAAGACAAAAGATATAAGCTTGTCATGCTTTTCAAGATCTTCATAGAATTCTTCTTGAAACGCATGTTGCTCGGTTTTATCAAAACTTTTAAAAAACCATTTTCGAAATAATGTCCATCTAGGTTTATAAAATTCTTCAGAAATTTTTTTCCTTGCGGGTGATCCCCGACTAAAATCTATTTTAGGCTTTAAATCCATTAAATTTCGAAATCCATTTCTGATGAAGTTATATCTACATCAACATCATTTATTTGTTGTTCCTTTATTGGAGCAACAGGAGTTACAATATTATCTTTATCAATTTTCAAGCTATTATATCTAGGCATTTCTTCTCTTATTTGAGAAGTAGAAGCCCTAGAAGGAGTTTCAACAATATAATCAATTGGAGAGATATGAGAATAATACAAAGAATTAGATCTAGATAAATTTTTAGAGCTAGATCTATCCGATCCCATATTTATTCTACTTACAACGTCATCAGATTCAAATCTGATTTTCACATTGCCCTCTGGAGTCTGTTCGATTCCAGTTAAATCAGTACTTTTCAAATCTTTTGGGGGAGCAGCATCCTCCATGACCCACTCTTTAGGGAAATCTATTTCTTCCCACTTGATAGGTCTTCTGGTAGTAACCTTAGTTTTACCAAAATTAGTTTCTATTAAAATAGTCTCATTTTTAAAATCCATAATTTTACACATAGGATTTAAGGTATATAATGGTTTAAAATAAATCCTATAACAGATACATATGACTTCTGTATTAGGCATATAATCATAACCATGCAGTTTAACATTTAAAACTAGAGCTTTTAAAGCATTTTCATCTGATAATGATATCTGTAAATTCGGATAAGCATTAAAATATACCGGGCCATAGGCCAAACTTGATTGTACAATCCCTATAAGGGATTTCCTCCAGTTATGGTTTCTACCATCCCTGAGAGCAGCTATAAATGTTTCATTCAGTCCTCTTAAGGTTAAAGGTTTAAATGCAACTTGAATTAAACCAATATGAATAAATCTATGAGTATGCATATAAGGTGATAAATCATGCTGAGTCAATAAATTAAAGGTAGCATGATCATTATCAATAGTAATTGTATCTTCTGTAGTTTTAACTACTTGTTTCAAGCCCAATTTCTCAAAGGTTCCTAACTGATATATCAACTTAGGTTGAACCTTAGGAATAGTCCACTTATTAAGTAGATCTAGGTGTTGTGGAATATCATATTCCTCCTTTCTACTGTTTTTAACAGTAGTCTTGTTTCTAATGATATTCATCAAAAAGTTAAGTGCTGAACTCATCACCTATTGCTACTGTGCACCATGGCTCTGATACCAAATTCGGATAGGATCTTTTGCAGCATGGGGGTAACAGGAAACTTTACTGGTGACCCAACCCTGGCAAGGAGTGGCTGAACCCAAAATTAGGTTCAACAACAGCCCTAAACGCCATCCTCGGCTAAGCGGATTCCTATAATTTCCTTTGTAATATCTTTCATTCTAGTTTTTGCTGTGCATATAATGCTGATAACATGATCTACATCTTCTTTATTAAAGAACTTGGCGCGTGATAATAAATCTTCAGCTTCATACACCAATTTTTTCAATCTACTCTGCGTTGCACGCAAATCCCAATATATAGCATACATCTGCCTGGGTAAGAGTTGATTTTGGCAGAATGGACAATAATAAAGCATATTATCTCGTCTACACATATTACATAACCTGCACATTAAGATAATGATTATTATCATTAACTAGCCAAATATTCTCTAGTCAAAAAATCAGGAAGACTATTATCTTCCCCTTTTTTATAATGTATCTCAAAATCAAATGGAGCTAGGAGTGCTTGCCATCTAGCAAACATCTGTTTAGAGACATCATGCTTGCAATCCTTATTAAACATAAATTTAGCTGATTGACAATCAGTTTTTATAACAAACTTTTGATTGTATAAATCACCTTGGAATTTTAAAACACATTTTACTATAGCAAGTATTTCTTTTGCTATAGTTGAATAGTTTTTCTGACTGTTATTCCATTTACCAGAATGGAATTGTATCAAATATTCAATTTTTTCTCCTGGAGCGTTTTGTTTTAAAATACCTCCATAACCAATGTCTGACGCATCGGTCTCTATTATCTTTGGCCAGGTAGGATTAGCCAATGTAAGACAAGGAAGGTTTTTTATCCTTTCCTTGATCTTTTGGACTGCCTTAGTATGGGCATCTGTCCATGGCTTTGGGATTTTTTTCAGTCTATCATACAAAATAGATGTATCCTTAGCCAGATCTTTATAAAATGGGGCAATATAATTTAAACTTCCAAGAAATCTCTGTAATTGAGTTTTGTCAGTTATAACATCTGGAAATTTAGAAGCAAATTCTATACTTCTATTAATAGGAATAATTTTCCCCTTTTCAATATTATGACCAAGAAATCTCACTTTTGTCTGAAATAAAAACATCTTAGGTTTAGATATAACCAAACCATTTTGTATAATAATTTTTTTAAATAACTCCAAATGCTTAAAATGCATTTCAATAGTATTAGAAAATACTAAGATATCGTCAATGTAAACGATAATAAAATTACTATAAGGAATGAATATGTCATTCATAATTTTCTGAAATTCAGAAGGGGCATTTTTTAAACCAAATGGCATAACGTTCCATTCGAATTGTCCTATTGGAACGTTGAAAGCAGTTTTGTACCTGTCAGTTTCAGCTATTTGAATCTGCCAGTACCCTGATTTCAAATCGAATTTGGAAAATATAATGGCATTATGAAGCCTATCTAATAAATCCTTTTTATTAGGAATTGGATACCTGATCCATTTCAAAACTTTGTTCAAAGGTTTATAGTTTATTACTAACCTTGGAACTCCTCTCTCCTGTTCAGCATGTTTATTAACATAGAACGCTGTACAGGACCATGGTGATTTCGATGATCGTATGAGACTTTTATGCAATAAAGAATCTATTTCCTTTTTTGCATAATTCCAAGTATTCTGAATTCATCTGGCAAGGTCTTGCCTTAGTAGGGATACCATCAGCTTCAGAAAAGTCTCCCTCATAAGGAAGTGTGACCACATGTTTTTTTCTATCCCAAAAAGCATTTGGATGGTCACTACAAATTTGTAATGAAAACTGATTTATTATAAAATCAATCTTTTCTTTCAATTTTGGATTTTTTAAAATCTCATCAATGTTTAAAGTTAAAATTTCTTGTTTAAGGAAATTGATATGCTGATTCTTGCTAGCTAGCATATCTTTTAATTGATTTAAAACTCTGGTAACAGGTTCAGTTATAAAATCGAATATAATAGACTTTTCATTAAAAGTTCCTATTATACTATTTCTGTCAATCCTGGTAATAGGAAATATGTTTTGTAAAAAAGGTGTCCCAAGTATAACTTGGTTAGACATGTTTTTAATCAAAACAAAACTTTGAGGTATACATACCTTATCCTGGCAAATATAAGCCTTGGGCAATTTGTATTCAATATGCATTTTCTCACCATTAGCAGATCGTAAACTATGAGTTGTTTTATGAAAATATCTTGAAGGAATTAATCCTTCTTGAATACAATTTAAATCTGCTCCGCTATCGACCAGAGCAATAAATTCTTTTTTGAAATTATAATCAATAAGAAGAGTAATTTTTATAAAAAACTTTTGATAAGTAAAGACTTCTAAAGTGGTTAGAAACTCACTCTTTTCCTCATTCTGTTCATCAACAGAGATGTTGATATCATCCAGGTTTTCCAGATTAGAAGGAGTTGCAGGGAATTTGCCTTTATCCTTTCCCTTACCTTTCTCCTCGATTTTAGAAATCCTGTAATCTAGAATCTTGTTTTCCTTTTTGAGATTATGAATCTCTTGCTTAAGGTTATCAACCTCTTTTTTCAAATCTTCAGATGTAGTAGGGGAACTAGTATGACTCATTCTCCTTTGTTCTAAGATCCTTTTAACTTCCTTCATAGTATACGGAGTATAATCCGTAGGAGTATATGAACCTTTTCTTACCTCTTCGCCTACCTTGGACTCAAAATTCCCCTTTATTTGATCTAAAAGCTTAGACCGAGCTTCTGGGTCCTGCATCATTTTAAACAAATCTATTAGACTTTCACTATCTAGAGTATTAATTTCCAACTGAGCAAAAATGTTATAATATTCTTCGTCATCACAAGGCTGTCCACTATTGCAAGGATCACATCCATCCTCAGAGGAACTTGTGATGATGTCGCTATCGTCATGGAATACTTTATTAAGTTCTTCCTGTGCAGACACTTCTTTGGGATCCGATTTTTCTGGTTCCGGATCAGAGTTTAAGAGAATTTTACACAAAGCATCTTTCATATCTTCATCTATCTGGAGAGACTTAATCCTCTTTTTTACTTTACAATCTTTCTGGAAGTGGCCAAATCTTCCACATTCCCAACAAGTTTTTGAATCCTTGGCACCCTTTGCCTTATTATTGCCTTTTCGTTCATTAAAGGCTCTCTTCCTCTTAGCACGTTTTTCTGTGCGCCTTTTTATATATCTTTGCCTCTATTTCTAGTCAGTATATTTCTTACCAGTCTTGTCTTTATGAGACTTATGGGATTTTGATTTAATCCGGGGATCCTCCATTCCAAATTGACCACAAAAATCTCCTAATTGCTGTCTTTCATTAAGACGATGGCGTTTAAGCTCTTGATTCAGCTTAATCTCATTGCATAATGCCAATCCTTCCTGGATACAAATTCCCACCAAACTTCCATAAGAATGCCCATCATAATTGATTTGAACTCCTCCTTGTCTAAGAGCTTTCTTTACTCTTTCAGCAAAGAGATTAGGAAGTCCGTCTATAAATTTAGATTTCCAATGAGCACTATTACACTCTGGTAACTCCATCACTCTACAAAGGAATGTATCCTTATAATACCTGAATGAGGTTAGAGTCTTGCACCTCATATTTTGTAAGAGAGTTCTGATAGTCTCGCTATTATCAGACCATCTACCTGAAAAATGTTCAATAATATTAACAGCCAAAGCATAAACAGCATTAGTGTTATCTACTGTTTCTGGCGTATCTGTCCCCGGTTCATTTTTTACTGCAGTTAGAATCTTTTCTCTCTGGTCACTAGTGAGATAATTATCCCACCATCCTTTCAATTGACCAGTAAATCCTGCAATAATCATGTTAGCCACAGTTCTGTCACTATTATTATTAGATTTACAGATAGTACTGTACATCATCATTCTGTGTATAACAATATACATCTGTCTCTGGGTATGACCATCAATATTCCATTCATAAATCTGCTTACCACTGAAACTGTTTGGAGCATATATATCATCTTGCTCTTCAAATAAAACATCCTGTGGTGTAGGTCTTGGATAGTAAAACATCCTTTGTTTTGGCTTATCAGCAAATTTAGAGTTATAAGAAGACTTAGATGATTTCAACTTATTAATCTGATCACAAGTCAATTTTGGGAAATCGTCCTCATATGATTCATTATCACTTTCACCTGTTCTAGTAAGAGGCTTTAAAGATAACTCTTTAAACTTTTCATTCAACAATTTTGTCAGGTCATGACTATCTGGTTTTAATTTAAATTTCCCAACATCAGGAGGAGGTTGGAGAGTTGGAATAGCTATTCGCAGTGGCTCTTCCACCTTCTCTATTCCCGACATACTAGCAGTATTACTTCCTGACGTACTAGCAGTATTATTGCTCATAGATAATAACTTATCCAATTTATCTTGTAGAGATATAATCTGTTCACCCAATATATGAACATAAATATTAGTATAATTTTGCTGTTTTAACATAGTATTGATATGTTTAACAGTAACTTGCAAAGTTTGCTCATCTAATAATGTAGCAAACGCTGCAAAGTCAAGTTTTTTCATTTTAAAAGGTTGCTGTGGAGGTAATACAGCATCAACAATTGTACCATTTGCCATTTCAAATTGCCTTTCCATGACAGCAATATTATTTGCTACATATCTGCCCATAAACCATAAGACAAAAGATATAAGCTTGTCATGCTTTTCAAGATCTTCATAGAATTCTTCTTGAAACGCATGTTGCTCGGTTTTATCAAAACTTTTAAAAAACCATTTTCGAAATAATGTCCATCTAGGTTTATAAAATTCTTCAGAAATTTTTTTCCTTGCGGGTGATCCCCGACTAAAATCTATTTTAGGCTTTAAATCCATTAAATTTCGAAATCCATTTCTGATGAAGTTATATCTACATCAACATCATTTATTTGTTGTTCCTTTATTGGAGCAACAGGAGTAACAATATTATCTTTATCAATTTTCAAGCTATTATATCTAGGCATTTCTTCTCTTATTTGAGAAGTAGAAGCCCTAGAAGGAGTTTCAACAATATAATCAATTGGAGAGATATGAGAATAATACAAAGAATTAGATCTAGATAAATTTTTAGAGCTAGATCTATCCGATCCCATATTTATTCTACTTACAACGTCATCAGATTCAAATCTGATTTTCACATTGCCCTCTGGAGTCTGTTCGATTCCAGTTAAATCAGTACTTTTCAAATCTTTTGGGGGAGCAGCATCCTCCATGACCCACTCTTTAGGGAAATCTATTTCTTCCCACTTGATAGGTCTTCTGGTAGTAACCTTAGTTTTACCAAAATTAGTTTCTATTAAAATAGTCTCATTTTTAAAATCCATAATTTTACACATAGGATTTAAGGTATATAATGGTTTAAAATAAATCCTATAACAGATACATATGACTTCTGTATTAGGCATATAATCATAACCATGCAGTTTAACATTTAAAACTAGAGCTTTTAAAGCATTTTCATCTGATAATGATATCTGTAAATTCGGATAAGCATTAAAATATACCGGGCCATAGGCCAAACTTGATTGTACAATCCCTATAAGGGATTTCCTCCAGTTATGGTTTCTACCATCCCTGAGAGCAGCTATAAATGTTTCATTCAGTCCTCTTAAGGTTAAAGGTTTAAATGCAACTTGAATTAAACCAATATGAATAAATCTATGAGTATGCATATAAGGTGATAAATCATGCTGAGTCAATAAATTAAAGGTAGCATGATCATTATCAATAGTAATTGTATCTTCTGTAGTTTTAACTACTTGTTTCAAGCCCAATTTCTCAAAGGTTCCTAACTGATATATCAACTTAGGTTGAACCTTAGGAATAGTCCACTTATTAAGTAGATCTAGGTGTTGTGGAATATCATATTCCTCCTTTCTACTGTTTTTAACAGTAGTCTTGTTTCTAATGATATTCATCAAAAAGTTAAGTGCTGAACTCATCACCTATTGCTACTGTGCACCATGGCTCTGAAACCAAATTCGGATAGGATCTTTTGCAGCATGGGGGTAACAGAAAACTTTACTGGTGACCCAACCCTGGCAAGGAGTGGCTGAACCCAAAATTAGGTTCAACAACAGCCCTAAACGCCATCCTCGGCTAAGCGGGCAAACAACAGAACCTTGGTTCTGGCATTCAACCTTCCGCCTGGGTTGTTTATCCAACCATACCTTTAACACCACCACCTGCTGGGATTCTGATCCTAATCTGTTATTAGAATCATCTTACCCCAATAGCCTAGTGTGACAGAGTTCAACACTTAATAATTTAGCCTATCATTAGGCCAAGTATCAAAGCTTAAATTTATTAAAAGAAACAAAATTAAAGAACAATATTAAATACCTTGTTTTGCGCTCAGGCAATTAAGAGAATTTTATATACTTGAAAGTTTTTACAATAGGAGAGATTTACAATTTAGAGAGGGTTGTAAACTGATACCCTTCTCCGTTCTAACTCCTAAGCTATTTATAGACAAAACAAATCAACAGATTAGGCCTAAACTTTACAAGTGGCTGATTGAAAATTAAAGAAAGAAAAATGGCCGACAGATGGCCCATTATTTTCACGACTTTATCAAAGCTGCTTTTATTAAAGAGAGAGCAACATTATTGAAGCTACTTTATTAAAGGTAGCTTTATAAAAGCTGAGGGGTCTTGAATAATATATCCTCGTCAGAGTTTATCCTTTCCCTTGGCGTTTTGTGCCTTGGAAGATTCCCCCTCTTTAGTCACTTGTTTAGTCACTTGTGTCATTATATTGGTGATATAATCATTTGCTTCATCTTCTGTAATTGATTGGGATTCCCCTGGTAGACAATATTCGCCCTCATCTTCTGTATTATTTGCAGAAGCCATTGACGTGTCTGACTGAATTTCAACCTCAAGATTTTTGATTAAATCTTTTTTAACTTCTTCAAGGTAGAAGGCTAACTTTTCCTCTTTGGTCATCAATCCCTTCTTCATCCTTAGCTTATGGAGAATGTGTTGATAAGGACTTGGTGTATTAACTTGTTCCCTATGATCAATCTGTTTATATTTCTCAAGTGATTGTTTTATTAAATCAATCGTATCTTGACAATGTAGATTACCATCAGTTGTTTTTTGAATCATTTTCTTCCAAAACCTTGTATAAAAGGTTCTATATAAGGCAGGAATGTTATGTGGGGTATAATCCACTTCAACGCTCCATTTCATAATCCATGGGATAGAATATTCAATAAAGAAATTCATATGAGAACTTCCCTCTATAAGAGTGTTATTTCCCTGTAATTCATGAATCTTGGGAGATACATCCACCCATTCAGTATATAAACTGAGCAATGGTTCCGGTAGCAATTTTACCGTAGGACCATAAACGATCCACCACTGTGAAAACCAATTTGGTATATTGCTCTGTTTATAAACATTTGAGCATATTTTTATGAACCAAGAATGTTTCTTGTTCTCATTTTCATATAACAAAGCTTTATAAAAGCTATCCACGTAGTCCCAGTAATTATATTTTACCGGTGTTTTCATTTCTGGATGATTATAACTTCTTTCAGTTAGGGTACTTAAACCCCATTCTTCTGCGGATATAATCCGTTTGATTATCATTTTGGAAAAGTTAAAAACTTTTTTGGTATTAGCTGGGTAAAAATGCGATATTTCGCAAGATTCAGTAGTGTTGAGTATCATCTCATAATGACCTCTGTACTTATAAGTACAGGCTGCGTATGACGCATTATTTAAATATCTCGCCATTAATTTCCATGGCTCATCTTTCCATTGGAGGTCTCTATCTTCAAGGAATAATATTATCTCCTTGTAATCTGTTTTAATATAAGACTGGATAGTTTCGTTATCATCTTCTAATATAACAGAAGAATATGACGGAGGCATATTATCCTCTGTTCCCTTTTGCTTCTCTTGAGAATTTTTCCATTTCAGGAATTCTTGATACTGTTGGTATGACATTGTATCATTGCTTGTATTATTCTTCGAAGATGATCCTGTCAAGTCTTCGGCTATAAGCCTTTGCTTACCCATTTGGGCTATTACAGCACCTCTACCAGTGCCTCTTCCTCTGTTTCCCCTTCCTCTATTAGAGGTTGGGTTCCCTCGGGCCGGATGCATAACCTGCATATAATGGAGCATAAATTCATTAGGCCAGATATATTGGATAAATTTCCATGAGCCAAATTCGGATAGGATCTTTTGCAGCATGGGGGTAACAGGAAACTTTACTGGTGACCCAACCCTGGCAAGGAGTGGCTGAACCCAAAATTAGGTTCAACAACAGCCCTAAACGCCATCCTCGGCTAAGCGGGCAAACAACAGAACCTTGGTTCTGGCATTCAACCTTCCGCCTGGGTTGTTTATCCAACCATACCTTTAACACCACCACCTGCTGGGATTCTGATCCTAATCTGTTATTAGAATCATCTTACCCCAATAGCCTAGTGTGACAGAGTTCAACACTTAATAATTTAGCCTATCATTAGGCCAAGTATCAAAGCTTAAATTTATTAAAAGAAACAAAATTAAAGAACAATATTAAATACCTTGTTTTGCGCTCAGGCAATTAAGAGAATTTTATATACTTGAAAGTTTTTACAATAGGAGAGATTTACAATTTAGAGAGGGTTGTAAACTGATACCCTTCTCCGTTCTAACTCCTAAGCTATTTATAGACAAAACAAATCAACAGATTAGGCCTAAACTTTACAAGTGGCCGATTGAAAATTAAAGAAAGAAAAATGGCCGACAGATGGCCCATTATTTTCACGACTTTATCAAAGCTGCTTTTATTAAAGAGAGAGCAACATTATTGAAGCTACTTTATTAAAGGTAGCTTTATAAAAGCTGAGGGGTCTTGAATAATATATCCTCGTCAGAGTTTATCCTTTCCCTTGGCGTTTTGTGCCTTGGAAGATTCCCCCTCTTTAGTCACTTGTTTAGTCACTTGTGTCATTATATTGGTGATATAATCATTTGCTTCATCTTCTGTAATTGATTGGGATTCCCCTGGTAGACAATATTCGCCCTCATCTTCTGTATTATTTGCAGAAGCCATTGACGTGTCTGACTGAATTTCAACCTCAAGATTTTTGATTAAATCTTTTTTAACTTCTTCAAGGTAGAAGGCTAACTTTTCCTCTTTGGTCATCAATCCCTTCTTCATCCTTAGCTTATGGAGAATGTGTTGATAAGGACTTGGTGTATTAACTTGTTCCATATGATCAATCTGTTTATATTTCTCAAGTGATTGTTTTATTAAATCAATCGTATCTTGACAATGTAGATTACCATCAGTTGTTTTTTGAATCATTTTCTTCCAAAACCTTTTATAAAAGGTTCTATATAAGGCAGGAATGTTATGTGGGGTATAATCCACTTCAACGCTCCATTTCATAATCCATGGGATAGAATATTCAATAAAGAAATTCATATGAGAACTTCCCTCTATAAGAGTGTTATTTCCCTGTAATTCATGAATCTTGGGAGATACATCCACCCATTCAGTATATAAACTGAGCAATGGTTCCGGTAGCAGTTTTACCGTAGGACCATAAACGATCCACCACTGTGAAAACCAATTTGGTATATTGCTCTGTTTATAAACATTTGAGCATATTTTTATGAACCAAGAATGTTTCTTGTTCTCATTTTCATATAACAAAGCTTTATAAAAGCTATCCACGTAGTCCCAGTAATTATATTTTACCGGTGTTTTCATTTCTGGATGATTATAACTTCTTTCAGTTAGGGTACTTAAACCCCATTCTTCTGCGGATATAATCCGTTTGATTATCATTTTGGAAAAGTTAAAAACTTTTTTGGTATTAGATGGGTAAAAATGCGATATTTCGCAAGATTCAGTAGTGTTGAGTATCATCTCATAATGACCTCTGTACTTATAAGTACAGGCTGCGTATGACGCATTATTTAAATATCTCGCCATTAATTTCCATGGCTCATCTTTCCATTGGAGGTCTCTATCTTCAAGGAATAATATTATCTCCTTGTAATCTGTCTTAATATAAGACTGGATAGTTTCGTTATCATCTTCTAATATAACAGAAGAATATGACGGAGGCATATTATCCTCTGTTCCCTTTTGCTTCTCTTGAGAATTTTTCCATTTCAGGAATTCTTGATACTGTTGGTATGACATTGTATCATTGCTTGTATTATTCTTCGAAGATGATCCTGTCAAGTCTTCGGCTATAAGCCTTTGCTTACCCATTTGGGCTATTACAGCACCTCTACCAGTGCCTCTTCCTCTGTTTCCCCTTCCTCTATTAGAGGTTGGGTTCCCTCGGGCCGGATGCATAACCTGCATATAATGGAGCATAAATTCATTAGGCCAGATATATTGGATAAATTTCTAATACTTTACGGATTCCTATAATTTCCTTTGTAATATCTTTCATTCTAGTTTTTGCTGTGCATATAATGCTGATAACATGATCTACATCTTCTTTATTAAAGAACTTGGCGCGTGATAATAAATCTTCAGCTTCATACACCAATTTTTTCAATCTACTCTGCGTTGCACGCAAATCCCAATATATAGCATACATCTGCCTGGGTAAGAGTTGATTTTGGCAGAATGGACAATAATAAAGCATATTATCTCGTCTACACATATTACATAACCTGCACATTAAGATAATGATTATTATCATTAACTAGCCAAATATTCTCTAGTCAAAAAATCAGGAAGACTATTATCTTCCCCTTTTTTATAATGTATCTCAAAATCAAATGGAGCTAGGAGTGCTTGCCATCTAGCAAACATCTGTTTAGAGACATCATGCTTGCAATCCTTATTAAACATAAATTTAGCTGATTGACAATCAGTTTTTATAACAAACTTTTGATTGTATAAATCACCTTGGAATTTTAAAACACATTTTACTATAGCAAGTATTTCTTTTGCTATAGTTGAATAGTTTTTCTGACTGTTATTCCATTTACCAGAATGGAATTGTATCAAATATTCAATTTTTTCTCCTGGAGCGTTTTGTTTTAAAATACCTCCATAACCAATGTCTGACGCATCGGTCTCTATTATCTTTGGCCAGGTAGGATTAGCCAATGTAAGACAAGGAAGGTTTTTTACCCTTTCCTTGATCTTTTGGACTGCCTTAGTATGGGCATCTGTCCATGGCTTTGGGATTTTTTTCAGTCTATCATACAAAATAGATGTATCCTTAGCCAGATCTTTATAAAATGGGGCAATATAATTTAAACTTCCAAGAAATCTCTGTAATTGAGTTTTGTCAGTTATAACATCTGGAAATTTAGAAGCAAATTCTATACTTATATTAATAGGAATAATTTTCCCCTTTTCAATATTATGACCAAGAAATCTCACTTTTGTCTGAAATAAAAACATCTTAGGTTTAGATATAACCAAACCATTTTGTATAATAATTTTTTTAAATAACTCCAAATGCTTAAAATGCATTTCAATAGTATTAGAAAATACTAAGATATCGTCAATGTAAACGATAATAAAATTACTATAAGGAATGAATATGTCATTCATAATTTTCTGAAATTCAGAAGGGGCATTTTTTAAACCAAATGGCATAACGTTCCATTCGAATTGTCCTATTGGAACGTTGAAAGCAGTTTTGTACCTGTCAGTTTCAGCTATTTGAATCTGCCAGTACCCTGATTTCAAATCGAATTTGGAAAATATAATGGCATTATGAAGCCTATCTAATAAATCCTTTTTTATTAGGAATTGGATACCTGATCCATTTCAAAACTTTGTTCAAAGGTTTATAGTTTATTACTAACCTTGGAACTCCTCTCTCCTGTTCAGCATGTTTATTAACATAGAATGCTGTACAGGACCATGGTGATTTCGATGATCGTATGAGACTTTTATGCAATAAAGAATCTATTTCCTTTTTGCATAATTCCAAGTATTCTGAATTCATCTGGCAAGGTCTTGCCTTAGTAGGGATACCATCAGCTTCAGAAAAGTCTCCCTCATAAGGAAGTGTGACCACATGTTTTTTTCTATCCCAAAAAGCATTTGGATGGTCACTACAAATTTGTAATGAAAACTGATTTATTATAAAATCAATCTTTTCTTTCAATTTTGGATTTTTTAAAATCTCATCAATGTTTAAAGTTAAAATTTCTTGTTTAAGGAAATTGATATGCTGATTCTTGCTAGCTAGCATATCTTTTAATTGATTTAAAACTCTGGTAATAGGTTCAGTTATAAAATCGAATATAATAGACTTTTCATTAAAAGTTCCTATTATACTATTTCTGTCAATCCTGGTAATAGGAAATATGTTTTGTAAAAAAAGTGTCCCAAGTATAACTTGGTTAGACATGTTTTTAATCAAAACAAAACTTTGAGGTATACATACCTTATCCTGGCAAATATAAGCCTTGGGCAATTTGTATTCAATCTGCATTTTCTCACCATTAGCAGATCGTAAACTATGAGTTGTTTTATGAAAATATCTTGAAGGAATTAATCCTTCTTGAACACAATTTAAATCTGCTCCGCTATCGACCAGAGCTATAAATTCTTTTTTGAAATTATAATCAATAAGAAGAGTAATTTTTATAAAAAACTTTTGATAAGTAAAGACTTCTAAAGTGGTTAGAAACTCACTCTTTTCCTCATTCTGTTCATCAACAGAGATGTTGATATCATCCAGGTTTTCCAGATTAGAAGGAGTTGCAGGGAATTTGCCTTTATCATTTCCCTTACCTTTCTCCTCGATTTTAGAAATCCTGTAATCTAGAATCTTGTTTTCCTTTTTGAGATTATGAATCTCTTGCTTAAGGTTATCAACCTCTTTTTTCAAATCTTCAGATGTAGTAGGGGAACTAGTATGACTCATTCTCCTTTGTTCTAAGATCCTTTTAACTTCCTTCATAGTATACGGAGTATAATCCGTAGGAGTATATGAACCTTTTCTTACCTCTTCGCCTACCTTGGACTCAAAATTCCCCTTTATTTGATCTAAAAGCTTAGACCGAGCTTCTGGGTCCTGCATCATTTTAAACAAATCTATTAGACTTTCACTATCTAGAGTATTAATTTCCAACTGAGCAAAAATGTTATAATATTCTTCGTCATCACAAGGCTGTCCACTATTGCAAGGATCACATCCATCCTCAGAGGAACTTGTGATGATGTCGCTATCGTCATGGAATACTTTATTAAGTTCTTCCTGTGCAGACACTTCTTTGGGATCCGATTTTTCTGGTTCCGGATCAGAGTTTAAGAGAATTTTACACAAAGCATCTTTCATATCTTCATCTATCTGGAGAGACTTAATCCTCTTTTTTACTTTACAATCTTTCTGGAAGTGGCCAAATCTTCCACATTCCCAACAAGTTTTTGAATCCTTGGCACCCTTTGCCTTATTATTGCCTTTTCGTTCATTAAAGGCTCTCTTCCTCTTAGCACGTTTTTCTGTGCGCCTTTTTATATATCTTTGCCTCCATTCCTGGTCAGTATATTTCTTACAAGTCTTGCCTTTATGAGACTTATGGGATTTTGATTTAATCCGGGGATCCTCCATTCCAAATTGACCACAAAAATCTCCTAATTGCTGTCTTTCATTAAGACGATGGCGTTTAAGCTCTTGATTCAGCTTAATCTCATTGCATAATGCCAATCCTTCCTGGATACAAATTCCCACCAAACTTCCATAAGAATGCCCATCATAATTGATTTGAACTCCTCCTTGTCTAAGAGCTTTCTTTACTCTTTCAGCAAAGAGATTAGGAAGTCCGTCTATAAATTTAGATTTCCAATGAGCACTATTACACTCTGGTAACTCCATCACTCTACAAAGGAATGTATCCTTATAATACCTGAATGAGGTTAGAGTCTTGCACCTCATATTTTGTAAGAGAGTTCTGATAGTCTCGCTATTATCAGACCATCTACCTGAAAAATGTTCAATAATATTAACAGCCAAAGCACTACCACACAGGATGTTTTATTTGAAGAGCAAGATGATATATATGCTCCAAACAGTTTCAGTGGTAAGCAGATTTATGAATGGAATATTGATGGTCATACCAGAGACAGATGTATATTGTTATACACAGAATGATGATGTACAGTACTATCTGTAAATCTAATAATAATAGTGACAGAACTGTGGCTAACATGATTATTGCAGGATTTACTGGTCAATTGAAAGGATGGTGGGATAATTATCTCACTAGTGACCAGAGAGAAAAGATTCTAACTGCAGTAAAAAATGAACCGGGGACAGATACGCCAGAAACAGTAGATAACACTAATGCTGTTTATGCTTTGGCTGTTAATATTATTGAACATTTTTCAGGTAGATGGTCTGATAATAGCGAGACTATCAGAACTCTCTTACAAAATATGAGGTGCAAGACTCTAACCTCATTCAGGTATTATAAGGATACATTCCTTTGTAGAGTGATGGAGTTACCAGAGTGTAATAGTGCTCATTAGAAATCTAAATTTATAGACGGACTTCCTAATCTCTTTGCTGAAAGAGTAAAGAAAGCTCTTAGACAAGGAGGAGTTCAAATCAATTATGATGGGCATTCTTATGGAAGTTTGGTGGGAATTTGTATCCAGGAAGGATTGGCATTATGCAATGAGATTAAGCTGAATCAAGAGCTTAAACGCCATCGTCTTAATGAAAGACAGCAATTAGGGGATTTTTGTGGTCAATTTGGAATGGAGGATCCCCCGATTAAATCAAAATCCCATAAGTCTCATAAAGGCAAGACTGGTAAGAAATATACTGACCAGGAATGGAGGCAAAGATATATAAAAAGACGCACAGAAAAACGTGCAAAGAGGAAGAGAGCCTTTAATGAACGAAAATGCAATAATAAGGCAAAGGGTGCCAAGGATTGAAAAACTTGTTGGGAATGTGGAAGATTTGGCCACTTCCAGAAAGATTGTAAAGTAAAAAAGAGGATTAAGTCTCTCCAGATAGGCTAAATTATTAAGTGTTGAACTCTGTCACACTAGGCTATTGGGGTAAGATGATTCTAATAACAGATTAGGATCAGAATCCCAGCAGGTGGTGGTGTTAAAGGTATGGTTGGATAAACAACCCAGGCGTAAGGTTGAATGCCAGAACCAAGGTTCTGTTGTTTGCCCGCTTAGCCGAGGATGGCGTTTAGGGCTGTTGTTGAACCTAATTTTGGGTTCAGCCACTCCTTGCCAGGGTTGGGTCACCAGTAAAGTTTCCTGTTACCCCCATGCTGCAAAAGATCCTATCCGAATTGGCTATTACAGCACCTCTACCAGTGCCTCGTCCTCTGTTTCCCCTTCCTCTATTAGAGGTTGGGTTCCCTCGGGCCGGATGCATAACCTGCATATAATGGAGCATAAATTCATTAGGCCAGATATATTGGATAAATTTCCAATACTTTACGGATTCCTATAATTTCCTTTGTAATATCTTTCATTCTAGTTTTTGTTGTGCATTTAATGCTGATAACATGATCTACATCTTCTTTATTAAAGAACTTGGCGCGTGATAATAAATCTTCAGCTTCATACACCAATTTTTTCAATCTACTCTGTGTTGCACGCAAATCCCAATATATAGCATACATCTGCCTGGGTAAGAGTTGATTTTGGCAGAATGGACAATAATAAAGCATATTATCTCGTCTACACATATTACATAACCTGCACATTAAGATAATGATTATTATCATTAACTAGCCAAATATTCTCTAGTCAAAAAATCAGGAAGACTATTATCTTCCCCTTTTTTATAATGTATCTCAAAATCAAATGGAGCTAGGAGTGCTTGCCATCTAGCAAACATCTGTTTAGAGACATCATGCTTGCAATCCTTATTAAACATAAATTTAGCTGATTGACAATCAGTTTTTATAACAAACTTTTGATTGTATAAATCACCTTGGAATTTTAAAACACATTTTACTATAGCAAGTATTTCTTTTGCTATAGTTGAATAGTTTTTCTGACTGTTATTCCATTTACCAGAATGGAATTGTATCAAATATTCAATTTTTTCTCCTGGAGCGTTTTGTTTTAAAATACCTCCATAACCAATGTCTGACGCATCGGTCTCTATTATCTTTGGCCAGGTAGGATTAGCCAATGTAAGACAAGGAAGGTTTTTTACCCTTTCCTTGATCTTTTGGACTGCCCAAATTCGGATAGGATCTTTTGCAGCATGGGGGTAACAGGAAACTTTACTGGTGACCCAACCCTGGCAAGGAGTGGCTGAACCCAAAATTAGGTTCAACAACAGTCCTAAACGCCATCCTCGGCTAAGCGGGCAAACAACAGAACCTTGGTTCTGGCATTCAACCTTCTGCCTGGGTTGTTTATCCAACCATACCTTTAACACCACCACCTGCTGGGATTCTGATCCTAATCTGTTATTAGAATCATCTTACCCCAATAGCCTAGTGTGACAGAGTTCAACACTTAATAATTTAGCCTATCATTAGGCCAAGTATCAAAGCTTAAATTTATTAAAAGAAACAAAATTAAAGAACAATATTAAATACCTTGTTTTGCGCTCAGGCAATTAAGAGAATTTTATATACTTGAAAGTTTTTACAATAGGAGAGATTTACAATTTAGAGAGGGTTGTAAACTGATACCCTTCTCCGTTCTAACTCCTAAGCTATTTATAGACAAAACAAATCAACAGATTAGGCCTAAACTTTACAAGTGGCCGATTGAAAATTAAAGAAAGAAAAATGGCCGACAGATGGCCCATTATTTTCACGACTTTATCAAAGCTGCTTTTATTAAAGAGAGAGCAACATTATTGAAGCTACTTTATTAAAGGTAGCTTTATAAAAGCTGAGGGGTCTTGAATAATATATCCTCGTCAGAGTTTATTCTTTCCCTTGGCGTTTTGTGCCTTGGAAGATTCCCCCTCTTTAGTCACTTGTTTAGTCACTTGTGTCATTATATTAGTGATATAATCATTTGCTTCATCTTCTGTAATTGATTGGGATTCCCCTGGTAGACAATATTCGCCCTCATCTTCTGTATTATTTGCAGAAGCCATTGACGTGTCTGACTGAATTTCAACCTCAAGATTTTTGATTAAATCTTTTTTAACTTCTTCAAGGTAGAAGGCTAACTTTTCCTCTTTGGTCATCAATCCCTTCTTCATCCTTAGCTTATGGAGAATGTGTTGATAAGGACTTGGTGTATTAACTTGTTCCATATGATCAATCTGTTTATATTTCTCAAGTGATTGTTTTATTAAATCAATCGTATCTTGACAATGTAGATTACCATCTGTTGTTTTTTGAATCATTTTTCTTCCAAAACCTTGTATAAAAGGTTCTATATAAGGCAGGAATGTTATGTGGGGTATAATCCACTTCAACGCTCCATTTCATAATCCATGGGATAGAATATTCAATAAAGAAATTCATATGAGAACTTCTCTCTATAAGAGTGTTATTTCCCTGTAATTCATGAATCTTGGGAGATACATCCACCCATTCAGTATATAAACTGAGCAATGGTTCCGGTAGCAATTTTACCGTAGGACCATAAACGATCCACCACTGTGAAAACCAATTTGGTATATTGCTCTGTTTATAAACATTTGAGCATATTTTTATGAACCAAGAATGTTTCTTGTTCTCATTTTCATATAACAAAGCTTTATAAAAGCTATCCACGTAGTCCCAGTAATTATATTTTACCGGTGTTTTCATTTCTGGATGATTATAACTTCTTTCAGTTAGGGTACTTAAACCCCATTCTTCTGCGGATATAATCCGTTTGATTATCATTTTGGAAAAGTTAAAAACTTTTTTGGTATTAGCTGGGTAAAAATGCGATATTTCACAAGATTCAGTAGTGTTGAGTATCATCTCATAATGACCTCTGTACTTATAAGTACAGGCTGCGTATGACGCATTATTTAAATATCTCGCCATTAATTTCCATGGCTCATCTTTCCATTGGAGGTCTCTATCTTCAAGGAATAATATTATCTCCTTGTAATCTGTTTTAATATAAGACTGGATAGTTTCGTTATCATCTTCTAATATAACAGAAGAATATGACGGAGGCATATTATCCTCTGTTCCCTTTTGCTTCTCTTGAGAATTTTTCCATTTCAGGAATTCTTGATACTGTTGGTATGACATTGTATCATTGCTTGTATTATTCTTCGAAGATGATCCTGTCAAGTCTTCGGCTATAAGCCTTTGCTTACCCATTTGGGCTATTACAGCACCTCTACCATTGGAGAGTTGGAATAGCTATTCGCAGTGGCTCTTTCTCTATTCCCGACATACTAGCAGTATTACTTCCTGACGTACTAGCAGTATTATTGCTCATAGATAATAACTTATCCAATTTATCTTGTAGAGATATAATCTGTTCACCCAATATATGAACATAAATATTAGTATAATTTTGCTGTTTTAACATAGTATTGATATGTTTAACAGTAACTTGCAAAGTTTGCTCATCTAATAATGTAGCAAACGCTGCAAAGTCAAGTTTTTTCATTTTAAAAGGTTGCTGTGGAGGTAATACAGCATCAACAATTGTACCATTTGCCATTTCAAATTGCCTTTCCATGACAGCAATATTATTTGCTACATATCTGTCCATAAACCATAAGACAAAAGATATAAGCTTGTCATGCTTTTCAAGATCTTCATAGAATTCTTCTTGAAACGCATGTTGCTCGGTTTTATCAAAACTTTTAAAAAACCATTTTCGAAATAATGTCCATCTAGGTTTATAAAATTCTTCAGAAATTTTTTTCCTTGCGGGTGATCCCCGACTAAAATCTATTTTAGGCTTTAAATCCATTAAATTTCGAAATCCATTTCTGATGAAGTTATATCTACATCAACATCATTTATTTGTTGTTCCTTTATTGGAGCAACAGGAGTAACAATATTATCTTTATCAATTTTCAAGCTATTATATCTAGGCATTTCTTCTCTTATTTGAGAAGTAGAAGCCCTAGAAGGAGTTTCAACAATATAATCAATTGGAGAGATATGAGAATAATACAAAGAATTAGATCTAGATAAATTTTTAGAGCTAGATCTATCCGATCCCATATTTATTCTACTTACAACGTCATCAGATTCAAATCTGATTTTCACATTGCCCTCTGGAGTCTGTTCGATTCCAGTTAAATCAGTACTTTTCAAATCTTCTGGGGGAGCAGCATCCTCCATGACCCACTCTTTAGGGAAATCTATTTCTTCCCACTTGATAGGTCTTCTGGTAGTAACCTTAGTTTTACCAAAATTAGTTTCTATTAAAATAGTCTCATTTTTAAAATCCATAATTTTACACATAGGATTTAAGGTATATAATGGTTTAAAATAAATCCTATAACAGATACATATGACTTCTGTATTAGGCATATAATCATAACCATGCAGTTTAACATTTAAAACTAGAGCTTTTAAAGCATTTTCATCTGATAATGATATCTGTAAATTCGGATAAGCATTAAAATATACCGGGCCATAGGCCAAACTTGATTGTACAATCCCTATAAGGGATTTCCTCCAGTTATGGTTTCTACCATCCCTGAGAGCAGCTATAAATGTTTCATTCAGTCCTCTTAAGGTTAAAGGTTTAAATGCAACTTGAATTAAACCAATATGAATAAATCTATGAGTATGCATATAAGGTGATAAATCATGCTGAGTCAATAAATTAAAGGTAGCATGATCATTATCAATAGTAATTGTATCTTCTGTAGTTTTAACTACTTGTTTCAAGCCCAATTTCTCAAAGGTTCCTAACTGATATATCAACTTAGGTTGAACCTTAGGAATAGTCCACTTATTAAGTAGATCTAGGTGTTGTGGAATATCATATTCCTCCTTTCTACTGTTTTTAACAGTAGTCTTGTTTCTAATGATATTCATCAAAAAGTTAAGTGCTGAACTCATCACCTATTGCTACTATGCACCATGGCTCTGATACCAAATTCGGATAGGATCTTTTGCAGCATGGGGGTAACAGAAAACTTTACTGGTGACCCAACCCTGGCAAGGAGTGGCTGAACCCAAAATTAGGTTCAACAACAGCCCTAAACGCCATCCTCGGCTAAGCGGGCAAACAACAGAACCTTGGTTCTGGCATTCAACCTTCCGCCTGGGTTGTTTATCCAACCATACCTTTAACACCACCACCTGCTGGGATTCTGATCCTAATCTGTTATTAGAATCATCTTACCCCAATAGCCTAGTGTGACAGAGTTCAACACTTAATAATTTAGCCTATCATTAGGCCAAGTATCAAAGCTTAAATTTATTAAAAGAAACAAAATTAAAGAACAATATTAAATACCTTGTTTTGCGCTCAGGCAATTAAGAGAATTTTATATACTTGAAAGTTTTTACAATAGGAGAGATTTACAATTTAGAGAGGGTTGTAAACTGATACCCTTCTCCGTTCTAACTCCTAAGCTATTTATAGACAAAACAAATCAACAGATTAGGCCTAAACTTTACAAGTGGCCGATTGAAAATTAAAGAAAGAAAAATGGCCGACAGATGGCCCATTATTTTCACGACTTTATCAAAGCTGCTTTTATTAAAGAGAGAGCAACATTATTGAAGCTACTTTATTAAAGGTAGCTTTATAAAAGCTGAGGGGTCTTGAATAATATATCCTCGTCAGAGTTTATCCTTTCCCTTGGCGTTTTGTGCCTTGGAAGATTCCCCCTCTTTAGTCACTTGTGTCATTATATTGGTGATATAATCATTTGCTTCATCTTCTGTAATTGATTGGGATTCCCCTGGTAGACAATATTCGCCCTCATCTTCTGTATTATTTGCAGAAGCCATTGACGTGTCTGACTGAATTTCAACCTCAAGATTTTTGATTAAATCTTTTTTAACTTCTTCAAGGTAGAAGGCTAACTTTTCCTCTTTGGTCATCAATCCCTTCTTCATCCTTAGCTTATGGAGAATGTGTTGATAAGGACTTGGTGTATTAACTTGTTCCATATGATCAATCTGTTTATATTTCTCAAGTGATTGTTTTATTAAATCAATCGTATCTTGACAATGTAGATTACCATCTGTTGTTTTTTGAATCATTTTTCTTCCAAAACCTTTTATAAAAGGTTCTATATAAGGCAGGAATGTTATGTGGGGTATAATCCACTTCAACGCTCCATTTCATAATCCATGGGATAGAATATTCAATAAAGAAATTCATATGAGAACTTCCCTCTATAAGAGTGTTATTTCCCTGTAATTCATGAATCTTGGGAGATACATCCACCCATTCAGTATATAAACTGAGCAATGGTTCCGGTAGCAGTTTTACCGTAGGACCATAAACGATCCACCACTGTGAAAACCAATTTGGTATATTGCTCTGTTTATAAACATTTGAGCATATTTTTATGAACCAAGTATGTTTCTTGTTCTCATTTTCATATAACAAAGCTTTATAAAAGCTATCCACGTAGTCCCAGTAATTATATTTTACCGGTGTTTTCATTTCTGGATGATTATAACTTCTTTCAGTTAGGGTACTTAAACCCCATTCTTCTGCGGATATAATCCGTTTGATTATCATTTTGGAAAAGTTAAAAACTTTTTTGGTATTAGCTGGGTAAAAATGCGATATTTCGCAAGATTCAGTAGTGTTGAGTATCATCTCATAATGACCTCTGTACTTATAAGTACAGGCTGCGTATGACGCATTATTTAAATATCTCGCCATTAATTTCCATGGCTCATCTTTCCATTGGAGGTCTCTATCTTCAAGGAATAATATTATCTCCTTGTAATCTGTCTTAATATAAGACTGGATAGTTTCGTTATCATCTTCTAATATAACAGAAGAATATGACGGAGGCATATTATCCTCTGTTCCCTTTTGCTTCTCTTGAGAATTTTTCCATTTCAGGAATTCTTGATACTGTTGGTATGACATTGTATCATTGCTTGTATTATTCTTCGAAGATGATCCTGTCAAGTCTTCGGCTATAAGCCTTTGCTTACCCATTTGGGCTATTACAGCACCTCTACCAGTGCCTCTTCCTCTGTTTCCCCTTCCTCTATTAGAGGTTGGGTTCCCTCGGGCCGGATGCATAACCTGCATATAATGGAGCATAAATTCATTAGGCCAGATATATTGGATAAATTTCCAATACTTTACGGATTCCTATAATTTCCTTTGTAATATCTTTCATTCTAGTTTTTGCTGTGCATATAATGCTGATAACATGATCTACATCTTCTTTATTAAAGAACTTGGCGCGTGATAATAAATCTTCAGCTTCATACACCAATTTTTTCAATCTACTCTGCGTTGCACGCAAATCCCAATATATAGCATACATCTGCCTGGGTAAGAGTTGATTTTGGCAGAATGGACAATAATAAAGCATATTATCTCGTCTACACATATTACATAACCTGCACATTAAGATAATGATTATTATCATTAACTAGCCAAATATTCTCTAGTCAAAAAATCAGGAAGACTATTATCTTCCCCTTTTTTATAATGTATCTCAAAATCAAATGGAGCTAGGAGTGCTTGCCATCTAGCAAACATCTGTTTAGAGACATCATGCTTGCAATCCTTATTAAACATAAATTTAGCTGATTGACAATCAGTTTTTATAACAAACTTTTGATTGTATAAATCACCTTGGAATTTTAAAACACATTTTACTATAGCAAGTATTTCTTTTGCTATAGTTGAATAGTTTTTCTGACTGTTATTCCATTTACCAGAATGGAATTGTATCAAATATTCAATTTTTTCTCCTGGAGCGTTTTGTTTTAAAATACCTCCATAACCAATGTCTGACGCATCGGTCTCTATTATCTTTGGCCAGGTAGGATTAGCCAATGTAAGACAAGGAAGGTTTTTTACCCTTTCCTTGATCTTTTGGACTGCCTTAGTATGGGCATCTGTCCATGGCTTTGGGATTTTTTTCAGTCTATCATACAAAATAGATGTATCCTTAGCCAGATCTTTATAAAATGGGGCAATATAATTTAAACTTCCAAGAAATCTCTGTAATTGAGTTTTGTCAGTTATAACATCTGGAAATTTAGAAGCAAATTCTATACTTCTATTAATAGGAATAATTTTCCCCTTTTCAATATTATGACCAAGAAATCTCACTTTTGTCTGAAATAAAAACATCTTAGGTTTAGATATAACCAAACCATTTTGTATAATAATTTTTTTAAATAACTCCAAATGCTTAAAATGCATTTCAATAGTATTAGAAAATACTAAGATATCGTCAATGTAAACGATAATAAAATTACTATAAGGAATGAATATGTCATTCATAATTTTCTGAAATTCAGAAGGGGCATTTTTTAAACCAAATGGCATAACGTTCCATTCGAATTGTCCTATTGGAACGTTGAAAGCAGTTTTGTACCTGTCAGTTTCAGCTATTTGAATCTGCCAGTACCCTGATTTCAAATCGAATTTGGAAAATATAATGGCATTATGAAGCCTATCTAATAAATCCTTTTTATTTGGAATTGGATACCTGATCCATTTCAAAACTTTGTTCAAAGGTTTATAGTTTATTACTAACCTTGGAACTCCTCTCTCCTGTTCAGCATGTTTATTAACATAGAACGCTGTACAGGACCATGGTGATTTCGATGATCGTATGAGACTTTTATGCAATAAAGAATCTATTTCCTTTTTGCATAATTCCAAGTATTCTGAATTCATCTGGCAAGGTCTTGCCTTAGTAGGGATACCATCAGCTTCAGAAAAGTCTCCCTCATAAGGAAGTGTGACCACATATTTTTTTCTATCCCAAAAAGCATTTGGATGGTCACTACAAATTTGTAATGAAAACTGATTTATTATAAAATCAATCTTTTCTTTCAATTTTGGATTTTTTAAAATCTCATCAATGTTTAAAGTTAAAATTTCTTGTTTAAGGAAATTGATATGCTGATTCTTGCTAGCTAGCATATCTTTTAATTGATTTAAAACTCTGGTAACAGGTTCAGTTATAAAATCGAATATAATAGACTTTTCATTAAAAGTTCCTATTAAAAGGATCTTAGAACAAAGGAGAATGAGTCATACTAGTTCCCCTACTACATCTGAAGATTTGAAAAAAGAGGTTGATAACCTTAAGCAAGAGATTCATAATCTCAAAAAGGAAAACAAGATTCTAGATTACAGGATTTCTAAAATCGAGGAGAAAGGTAAGGGAAAGGATAAAGGCAAATTCCCTGCAACTCCTTCTAATCTGGAAAACCTGGATGATATCAACATCTCTGTTGATGAACAGAATGAGGAAAAGAGTGAGTTTCTAACCACTTTAGAAGTCTTTACTTATCAAAAGTTTTTTATAAAAATTACTCTTCTTATTGATTATAATTTCAAAAAAGAATTTATAGCTCTGGTCGATAGCGGAGCAGATTTAAATTGTGTTCAAGAAGGATTAATTCCTTCAAGATATTTTCATAAAACAACTCATAGTTTACGATCTGCTAATGGTGAGAAAATGCAGATTGAATACAAATTGCCCAAGGCTTATATTTGCCAGGATAAGGTATGTATACCTCAAAGTTTTGTTTTGATTAAAAACATGTCTAACCAAGTTATACTTGGGACACCTTTTTTACAAAACATATTTCCTATTACCAGGATTGACAGAAATAGTATAATAGGAACTTTTAATGAAAAGTCTATTATATTCGATTTTATAACTGAACCTGTTACCAGAGTTTTAAATCAATTAAAAGATATGCTAGCTAGCAAGAATCAACATATCAATTTCCTTAAACAAGAAATTTTAACTTTAAACATTGATGAGATTTTAAAAAATCCAAAATTGAAAGAAAAGATTGATTTTATAATAAATCAGTTTTCATTACAAATTTGTAGTGACCATCCAAATGCTTTTTGGGATAGAAAAAAACATGTGGTCACACTTCCTTATGAGGGAGACTTTTCTGAAGCTGATGGTATCCCTACTAAGGCAAGACCTTGCCAGATGAATTCAGAATACTTGGAATTATGCAAAAAGGAAATAGATTCTTTATTGCATAAAAGTCTCATACGATCATCGAAATCACCATGGTCCTGTACAGCGTTCTATGTTAATAAACATGCTGAACAGGAGAGAGGAGTTCCAAGGTTAATAATAAACTATAAGCCTTTGAACAAAGTTTTGAAATGGATCAGGTATCCAATTCCTAATAAAAAGGATTTATTAGATAGGCTTCATAATGCCATTATATTTTCCAAATTCGATTTGAAATCAGGGTACTGGCAGATTCAAATAGCTGAAACTGACAGGTACAAAACTGCTTTCAACGTTCCAATAGGACAATTCGAATGGAACGTTATGCCATTTGGTTTAAAAAATGCCCCTTCTGAATTTCAGAAAATTATGAATGACATATTCATTCCTTATAGTAATTTTATTATCGTTTACATTGACGATATCTTAGTATTTTCTAATACTATTGAAATGCATTTTAAGCATTTGGAGTTATTTAAAAAAATTATTATACAAAATGGTTTGGTTATATCTAAACCTAAGATGTTTTTATTTCAGACAAAAGTGAGATTTCTTGGTCATAATATTGAAAAGGGGAAAATTATTCCTATTAATAGAAGTATAGAATTTGCTTCTAAATTTCCAGATGTTATAACTGACAAAACTCAATTACAGAGATTTCTTGGAAGTTTAAATTATATTGCCCCATTTTATAAAGATCTGGCTAAGGATACATCTATTTTGTATGATAGACTGAAAAAAATCCCAAAGCCATGGACATATGCCCATACTAAGGCAGTCCAAAAGATCAAGGAAAGGGTAAAAAACCTTCCTTGTCTTACATTGGCTAATCCTACCTGGCCAAAGATAATAGAGACCGATGCGTCAGACATTGGTTATGGAGGTATTTTAAAACAAAATGCTCCAGGAGAAAAAATTGAATATTTGATACAATTCCATTCTGGTAAATGGAATAACAGTCAGAAAAACTATTCAACTATAGCAAAAGAAATACTTGCTATAGTAAAATGTGTTTTAAAATTCCAAGGTGATTTATACAATCAAAAGTTTGTTATAAAAACTGATTGTCAATCGCTAAATTTATGTTTAATAAGGATTGCAAGCATGATGTCTCTAAACAGATGTTTGCTAGATGGCAAGCACTCCTAGCTCCATTTGATTTTGAGATACATTATAAAAAAGGGGAAGATAATAGTCTTCCTGATTTTTTGACTAGAGAATATTTGGCTAGTTAATGATAATAATCATTATCTTAATGTGCAGGTTATGTAATATGTGTAGACGAGATAATATGCTTTATTATTGTCCATTCTGCCAAAATCAACTCTTACCCAGGCAGATGTATGCTATATATTGGGATTTGCGTGCAACGCAGAGTAGATTGAAAAAATTGGTGTATGAAGCTGAAGATTTATTATCACGCGCCAAGTTCTTTAATAAAGAAGATGTAGATCATGTTATCAGCATTATATGCACAGCAAAAACTAGAATGAAAGATATTACAAAGGAAATTATAGGAATCCGTAAAGTATTGGAAATTTATCCAATATATCTGGCCTAATGAATTTATGCTCCATTATATGCAGGTTATGCATCCGGCCCGAGGGAACCCAACCTCTAATAGAGGAAGGGGAAACAGAGGAAGAGGCACTGGTAGAGGTGCTGTAATAGCCCAAATGGGTAAGTAAAGGCTTATAGCCGAAGACTTGACAGGATCATCTTCGAAGAATAATACAAGCAATGATACAATGTCATACCAACAGTATCAAGAATTCCTGAAATGGAAAAATTCTCAAGAGAAGCAAAAGGGAACAGAGGATAATATGCCTCCGTCATATTCTTCTGTTATATTAGAAGATGATAACGAAACTATCCAGTCTTATATTAAGACAGATTACAAGGAGATAATATTATTCCTTGAAGATAGAGACCTCCAATGGAAAGATGAGCCATGGAAATTAATGGCGAGATATTTAAATAATGCGTCATACGCAGCCTGTACTTATAAGTACAGAGGTCATTATGAGATGATACTCAACACTACTGAATCTTGCGAAATATCGCATTTTTACCCAACTAATACCAAAAAAGTTTTTAACTTTTCCAAAATGATAATCAAACGGATTATATCCGCAGAAGAATGGGGTTTAAGTACCCTAACTGAAAGAAGTTATAATCATCCAGAAATGAAAACACCGGTAAAATATAATTACTGGGACTACGTGGATAGCTTTTATAAAGCTTTGTTATATGAAAATGAGAACAAGAAACATTCTTGGTTCATAAAAATATGCTCAAATGTTTATAAACAGAGCAATATACCAAATTGGTTTTCACAGTGGTGGATCGTTTATGGTCCTACGGTAAAACTGCTACCGGAACCATTGCTCAGTTTATATACTGAATGGGTGGATGTATCTCCCAAGATTCATGAATTACAGGGAAATAACACTCTTATAGAGGGAAGTTCTCATATGAATTTCTTTATTGAATATTCTATCCCATGGATTATGAAATGGAGCGTTGAAGTGGATTATACCCCACATAACATTCCTGCCTTATATAGAACCTTTTATAAAAGGTTTTGGAAGAAAATGATTCAAAAAACAACTGATGGTAATCTACATTGTCAAGATACGATTGATTTAATAAAACAATCACTTGAGAAATATAAACAGATTGATCATATGGAACAAGTTAATACACCAAGTCCTTATCAACACATTCTCCATAAGCTAAGGATGAAGAAGGGATTGATGACCAAAGAGGAAAAGTTAGCCTTCTACCTTGAAGAAGTTAAAAAAGATTTAATCAAAAATCTTGAGGTTGAAATTCAGTCAGACACGTCAATGGCTTCTGCAAATAATACAGAAGATGAGGGCGAATATTGTCTACCAGGGGAATCCCAATCAATTACAGAAGATGAAGCAAATGATTATATCACCAATATAATGACACAAGTGACTAAACAAGTGACTAAAGAGGGGGAATCTTCCAAGGCACAAAACGCCAAGGGAAAGGATAAACTCTGACGAGGATATATTATTCAAGACCCCTCAGCTTTTATAAAGCTACCTTTAATAAAGTAGCTTCAATAATGTTGCTCTCTCTTTAATAAAAGCAGCTTTGATAAAGTCGTGAAAATAATGGGCCATCTGTCGGCCATTTTTCTTTCTTTAATTTTCAATCGGCCACTTGTAAAGTTTAGGCCTAATCTGTTGATTTGTTTTGTCTATAAATAGCTTAGGAGTTAGAACGGAGAAGGGTATCAGTTTACAACCCTCTCTAAATTGTAAATCTCTCCTATTGTAAAAACTTTCAAGTATATAAAATTCTCTTAATTGCCTGAGCGCAAAACAAGGTATTTAATATTGTTCTTTAATTTTGTTTCTTTTAATAAATTTAAGCTTTGATACTTGGCCTAATGATAGGCTAAATTATTAAGTGTTGAACTCTGTCACACTAGGCTATTGGGGTAAGATGATTCTAATAACAGATTAGGATCAGAATCCCAGCAGGTGGTGGTGTTAAAGGTATGGTTGGATAAACAACCCAGGCGGAAGGTTGAATGCCAGAACCAAGGTTCTGTTGTTTGCCCGCTTAGCCGAGGATGGCGTTTAGGGCTGTTGTTGAACCTAATTTTGGGTTCAGCCACTCCTTGCCAGGGTTGGGTCACCAGTAAAGTTTCCTGTTACCCCCATGCTGCAAAAGATCCTATCCGAATTTGGTATCAGAGCCATGGTGCACCGTAGCAATAGGTGATGAGTTCAGCACTTAACTTTTTGATGAATATCATTAGAAACAAGACTACTGTTAAAAATAGTAGAAAGGAGGAATATGATATTCCACAACACCTAGATCTACTTAATAAGTGGACTATTCCTAAGGTTCAACCTAAGTTGATATATCAGTTAGGAACCTTTGAGAAATTGGGCTTGAAACAAGTAGTTAAAACTACAGAAGATACAATTACTATTGATAATGATCATGCTACCTTTAATTTATTGACTCAGCATGATTTATCACCTTATATGCATACTCATAGATTTATTCATATTGGTTTAATTCAAGTTGCATTTAAACCTTTAACCTTAAGAGGACTGAATGAAACATTTATAGCTGCTCTCAGGGATGGTAGAAACCATAACTGGAGGAAATCCCTTATAGGGATTGTACAATCAAGTTTGGCCTATGGCCCGGTATATTTTAATGCTTATCCGAATTTACAGATATCATTATCAGATGAAAATGCTTTAAAAGCTCTAGTTTTAAATGTTAAACTGCATGGTTATGATTATATGCCTAATACAGAAGTCATATGTATCTGTTATAGGATTTATTTTAAACCATTATATACCTTAAATCCTATGTGTAAAATTATGGATTTTAAAAATGAGACTATTTTAATAGAAACTAATTTTGGTAAAACTAAGGTTACTACCAGAAGACCTATCAAGTGGGAAGAAATAGATTTCCCTAAAGAGTGGGTCATGGAGGATGCTGCTCCCCCAAAAGATTTGAAAAGTACTGATTTAACTGGAATCGAACAGACTCCAGAGGGCAATGTGAAAATCAGATTTGAATCTGATGACGTTGTAAGTAGAATAAATATGGGATCGGATAGATGTAGCTCTAAAAATTTATCTAGATCTAATTCTTTGTATTATTCTCATATCTCTCCAATTGATTATATTGTTGAAACTCCTTCTAGGGCTTCTACTTCTCAAACAAGAGAAGAAATGCCTAGATATAATAGCTTGAAAATTGATAAAGATAATATTGTTACTCCTGTTGCTCCAATAAAGGAACAACAAATAAATGATGTTGATGTAGATATAACTTCATCAGAAATGGATTTCGAAATTTAATGGATTTAAAGCCTAAAATAGATTTTAGTCGGGGATCACCCGCAAGGAAAAAAATTTCTGAAGAATTTTATAAACCTAGATGGACATTATTTCGAAAATGGTTTTTTAAAAGTTTTGATAAAACCGAGCAACATGCGTTTCAAGAAGAATTTTATGAAGATCTTGAAAAGCATGACAAGCTTATATCTTTTGTCTTATGGTTTATGGGCAGATATGTAGCAAATAATATTGCTGTCATGGAAAGGCAATTTGAAATGGCAAATGGTACAATTGTTGATGCTGTATTACCTCCACAGCAACCTTTTAAAATGAAAAAACTTGACTTTGCAGCGTTTGCTACATTATTAGATGAGCAAACTTTGCAAGTTACTGTTAAACATATCAATACTATGTTAAAACAGCAAAATTATACTAATATTTATGTTCATATATTGGGTGAACAGATTATATCTCTACAAGATAAATTGGATAAGTTATTATCTATGAGCAATAATACTGCTAGTACGTCAGGAAGTAATACTGCTAGTATGTCGGGAATAGAGAAGGTGGAAGAGCCACTGCGAATAGCTATTCCAACTCTCCAACCTCCTCCTGATGTTGGGAAATTTAAATTAAAACCAGATAGTCATGACCTGACAAAATTGTTGAATGAAAAGTTTAAAGAGTTATCTTTAAAGCCTCTTACTAGAACAGGTGAAAGTGATAATGAATCATATGAGGACGATTTCCCAAAATTGACTTGTGATCAGATTAATAAGTTGAAATCATCTAAGTCTTCTTATAACTCTAAATTTGCTGATAAGCCAAAACAAAGGATGTTTTACTATCCAAGACCTACACCACATGATGTTTTATTTGAAGAGCAAGATGATATATATGCTCCAAACAGTTTCAGTGGTAAGCAGATTTATGAATGGAATATTGATGGTCATACCCAGAGACAGATGTATATTGTTATACACAGAATGATGATGTACAGTACTATCTGTAAATCTAATAATAATAGTGACAGAACTGTGGCTAACATGATTATTGCAGGATTTACTGGTCAATTGAAAGGATGGTGGGATAATTATCTCACTAGTGACCAGAGAGAAAAGATTCTAACTGCAGTAAAAAATGAACCGGGGACAGATACGCCAGAAACAGTAGATAACACTAATGCTGTTTATGCTTTGGCTGTTAATATTATTGAACATTTTTCAGGTAGATGGTCTGATAATAGCGAGACTATCAGAACTCTCTTACAAAATATGAGGTGCAAGACTCTAACCTCATTCAGGTATTATAAGGATACATTCCTTTGTAGAGTGATGGAGTTACCAGAGTGTAATAGTGCTCATTGGAAATCTAAATTTATAGACGGACTTCCTAATCTCTTTGCTGAAAGAGTAAAGAAAGCTCTTAGACAAGGAGGAGTTCAAATCAATTATGATGGGCATTCTTATGGAAGTTTGGTGGGAATTTGTATCCAGGAAGGATTGGCATTATGCAATGAGATTAAGCTGAATCAAGAGCTTAAACGCCATCGTCTTAATGAAAGACAGCAATTAGGAGATTTTTGTGGTCAATTTGGAATGGAGGATCCCCGGATTAAATCAAAATCCCATAAGTCTCATAAAGGCAAGACTTGTAAGAAATATACTGACCAGGAATGGAGGCAAAGATATATAAAAAGGCGCACAGAAAAACGTGCTAAGAGGAAGAGAGCCTTTAATGAACGAAAAGGCAATAATAAGGCAAAGGGTGCCAAGGATTCAAAAACTTGTTGGGAATGTGGAAGATTTGGCCACTTCCAGAAAGATTGTAAAGTAAAAAAGAGGATTAAGTCTCTCCAGATAGATGAAGATATGAAAGATGCTTTGTGTAAAATTCTCTTAAACTCTGATCCGGAACCAGAAAAATCGGATCCCAAAGAAGTGTCTGCACAGGAAGAACTTAATAAAGTATTCCATGACGATAGCGACATCATCACAAGTTCCTCTGAGGATGGATGTGATCCTTGCAATAGTGGACAGCCTTGTGATGACGAAGAATATTATAACATTTTTGCTCAGTTGGAAATTAATACTCTAGATAGTGAAAGTCTAATAGATTTGTTTAAAATGATGCAGGACCCAGAAGCTCGGTCTAAGCTTTTAGATCAAATAAAGGGGAATTTTGAGTCCAAGGTAGGCGAAGAGGTAAGAAAAGGTTCATATACTCCTACGGATTATACTCCGTATACTATGAAGGAAGTTAAAAGGATCTTAGAACAAAGGAGAATGAGTCATACTAGTTCCCCTACTACATCTGAAGATTTGAAAAAAGAGGTTGATAACCTTAAGCAAGAGATTCATAATCTCAAAAAGGAAAACAAGATTCTAGATTACAGGATTTCTAAAATCGAGGAGAAAGGTAAGGGAAAGGATAAAGGCAAATTCCCTGCAACTCCTTCTAATCTGGAAAACCTGGATGATATCAACATCTCTGTTGATGAACAGAATGAGGAAAAGAGTGAGTTTCTAACCACTTTAGAAGTCTTTACTTATCAAAAGTTTTTTATAAAAATTACACTTCTTATTGATTATAATTTCAAAAAAAAATTTATAGCTCTGGTCGATAGCGGAGCAGATTTAAATTGTGTTCAAGAAGGATTAATTCCTTCAAGATATTTTCATAAAACAACTCATAGTTTACGATCTGCTAATGGTGAGAAAATGCAGATTGAATACAAATTGCCCAAGGCTTATATTTGCCAGGATAAGGTATGTATACCTCAAAGTTTTGTTTTGATTAAAAACATGTCTAACCAAGTTATACTTGGGACACCTTTTTTACAAAACATATTTCCTATTACCAGGATTGACAGAAATAGTATAATAGGAACTTTTAATGAAAAGTCTATTATATTCGATTTTATAACTGAACCTGTTACCAGAGTTTTAAATCAATTAAAAGATATGCTAGCTAGCAAGAATCAGCATATCAATTTCCTTAAACAAGAAATTTTAACTTTAAACATTGATGAGATTTTAAAAAATCCAAAATTGAAAGAAAAGATTGATTTTATAATAAATCAGTTTTCATTACAAATTTGTAGTGACCATCCAAATGCTTTTTGGGATAGAAAAAAATATGTGGTCACACTTCCTTATGAGGGAGACTTTTCTGAAGCTGATGGTATCCCTACTAAGGCAAGACCTTGCCAGATGAATTCAGAATACTTGGAATTATGCGAAAAGGAAATAGATTCTTTATTGCATAAAAGTCTCATACGATCATCGAAATCACCATGGTCCTGTACAGCGTTCTATGTTAATAAACATGCTGAACAGGAGAGAGGAGTTCCAAGGTTAGTAATAAACTATAAACCTTTGAACAAAGTTTTGAAATGGATCAGGTATCCAATTCCTAATAAAAAGGATTTATTAGATAGGCTTCATAATGCCATTATATTTTCCAAATTCGATTTGAAATCAGGGTACTGGCAGATTCAAATAGCTGAAACTGACAGGTACAAAACTGCTTTCAACGTTCCAATAGGACAATTCGAATGGAACGTTATGCCATTTGGTTTAAAAAATTCCCCTTCTGAATTTCAGAAAATTATGAATGACATATTCATTCCTTATAGTAATTTTATTATCGTTTACATTGACGATATCTTAGTATTTTCTAATACTATTGAAATGCATTTTAAGCATTTGGAGTTATTTAAAAAAATTATTATACAAAATGGTTTGGTTATATCTAAACCTAAGATGTTTTTATTTCAGACAAAAGTGAGATTTCTTGGTCATAATATTGAAAAGGGGAAAATTATTCCTATTAATAGAAGTATAGAATTTGCTTCTAAATTTCCAGATGTTATAACTGACAAAACTCAATTACAGAGATTTCTTGGAAGTTTAAATTATATTGCCCCATTTTATAAAGATCTGGCTAAGGATACATCTATTTTGTATGATAGACTGAAAAAAATCCCAAAGCCATGGACAGATGCCCATACTAAGGCAGTCCAAAAGATCAAGGAAAGAGTAAAAAACCTTCCTTGTCTTACATTGGCTAATCCTACCTGGCCAAAGATAATAGAGACCGATGCGTCAGACATTGGTTATGGAGGTATTTTAAAACAAAACGCTCCAGGAGAAAAAATTGAATATTTGATACAATTCCATTCTGGTAAATGGAATAACAGTCAGAAAAACTATTCAACTATAGCAAAAGAAATACTTGCTATAGTAAAATGTGTTTTAAAATTCCAAGGTGATTTATACAATCAAAAGTTTGTTATAAAAACTGATTGTCAATCGCTAAATTTATGTTTAATAAGGATTGCAAGCATGATGTCTCTAAACAGATGTTTGCTAGATGGCAAGCACTCCTAGCTCCATTTGATTTTGAGATACATTATAAAAAAGGGGAAGATAATAGTCTTCCTGATTTTTTGACTAGAGAATATTTGGCTAGTTAATGATAATAATCATTATCTTAATGTGCAGGTTATGTAATATGTGTAGACGAGATAATATGCTTTATTATTGTCCATTCTGCCAAAATCAACTCTTACCCAGGCAGATGTATGCTATATATTGGGATTTGCGTGCAACGCAGAGTAGATTGAAAAAATTGGTGTATGAAGCTGAAGATTTATTATCACGCGCCAAGTTCTTTAATAAAGAAGATGTAGATCATGTTATCAGCATTATATGCACAGCAAAAACTAGAATGAAAGATATTACAAAGGAAATTATAGGAATCCGTAAAGTATTGGAAATTTATCCAATATATCTGGCCTAATGAATTTATGCTCCATTATATGCAGGTTATGCATCCGGCCCGAGGGAACCCAACCTCTAATAGAGGAAGGGGAAACAGAGGAAGAGGCACTGGTAGAGGTGCTGTAATAGCCCAAATGGGTAAGCAAAGGCTTATAGCCGAAGACTTGACAGGATCATCTTCGAAGAATAATACAAGCAATGATACAATGTCATACCAACAGTATCAAGAATTCCTGAAATGGAAAAATTCTCAAGAGAAGCAAAAGGGAACAGAGGATAATATGCCTCCGTCATATTCTTCTGTTATATTAGAAGATGATAACGAAACTATCCAGTCTTATATTAAGACAGATTACAAGGAGATAATATTATTCCTTGAAGATAGAGACCTCCAATGGAAAGATGAGCCATGGAAATTAATGGCGAGATATTTAAATAATGCGTCATACGCAGCCTGTACTTATAAGTACAGAGGTCATTATGAGATGATACTCAACACTACTGAATCTTGCGAAATATCGCATTTTTACCCAACTAATACCAAAAAAGTTTTTAACTTTTCCAAAATGATAATCAAACGGATTATATCCGCAGAAGAATGGGGTTTAAGTACCCTAACTGAAAGAAGTTATAATCATCCAGAAATGAAAACACCGGTAAAATATAATTACTGGGACTACGTGGATAGCTTTTATAAAGCTTTGTTATATGAAAATGAGAACAAGAAACATTCTTGGTTCATAAAAATATGCTCAAATGTTTATAAACAGAGCAATATACCAAATTGGTTTTCACAGTGGTGGATCGTTTATGGTCCTACGGTAAAACTGCTACCGGAACCATTGCTCAGTTTATATACTGAATGGGTGGATGTATCTCCCAAGATTCATGAATTACAGGGAAATAACACTCTTATAGAGGGAAGTTCTCATATGAATTTCTTTATTGAATATTCTATCCCACGGATTATGAAATGGAGAGTTGAAGTGGATTATACCCCACATAACATTCCTGCCTTATATAGAACCTTTTATACAAGGTTTTGGAAGAAAATGATTCAAAAAACAACTGATGGTAATCTACATTGTCAAGATACGATTGATTTAATAAAACAATCACTTGAGAAATATAAACAGATTGATCATATGGAACAAGTTAATACACCAAGTCCTTATCAACACATTCTCCATAAGCTAAGGATGAAGAAGGGATTGATGACCAAAGAGGAAAAGTTAGCCTTCTACCTTGAAGAAGTTAAAAAAGATTTAATCAAAAATCTTGAGGTTGAAATTCAGTCAGACACGTCAATGGCTTCTGCAAATAATACAGAAGATGAGGGCGAATATTGTCTACCAGGGGAATCCCAATCAATTACAGAAGATGAAGCAAATGATTATATCACCAATATAATGACACAAGTGACTAAACAAGTGACTAAAGAGGGGGAATCTTCCAAGGCACAAAACGCCAAGGGAAAGGATAAACTCTGACGAGGATATATTATTCAAGACCCCTCAGCTTTTATAAAGCTACCTTTAATAAAGTAGCTTCAATAATGTTGCTCTCTCTTTAATAAAAGCAGCTTTGATAAAGTCGTGAAAATAATGGGCCATCTGTCGGCCATTTTTCTTTCTTTAATTTTCAATCGGCCACTTGTAAAGTTTAGGCCTAATCTGTTGATTTGTTTTGTCTATAAATAGCTTAGGAGTTAGAACGGAGAAGGGTATCAGTTTACAACCCTCTCTAAATTGTAAATCTCTCCTATTGTAAAAACTTTCAAGTATATAAAATTCTCTTAATTGCCTGAGCGCAAAACAAGGTATTTAATATTGTTCTTTAATTTTGTTTCTTTTAATAAATTTAAGCTTTGATACTTGGCCTAATGATAGGCTAAATTATTAAGTGTTGAACTCTGTCACACTAGGCTATTGGGGTAAGATGATTCTAATAACAGATTAGGATCAGAATCCCAGCAGGTGGTGGTGTTAAAGGTATGGTTGGATAAACAACCCAGGCGGAAGGTTGAATGCCAGAACCAAGGTTCTGTTGTTTGCCCGCTTAGCCGAGGATGGCGTTTAGGGCTGTTGTTGAACCTAATTTTGGGTTCAGCCACTCCTTGCCAGGGTTGGGTCACCAGTAAAGTTTCCTGTTACCCCCATGCTGCAAAAGATCCTATCCGAATTTGGTATCCAATACAATTTCTTGACGAAAAGAACTCAATTGTTGTAGTTACCTAGCTCCGCTTCGGTCTAAGGTCAAATTTTAATAGAATACCTTAAACATATTGAATAAACTTCAAATATAAATGAGATAAGCGACTTACTTTCTATTCTATGGCTCAATCAAATCGACAAAGAAAAGTTGTGATTGAGGATAACCATATCAACTCTTTCAACATTCATTGGCGAGTTAAAGTTTTATCGGAAATTTAAAAGTGATCAAAATAATTAATTATTCCGATCTCATATGTTACAGCTAAAAGTTATCATTGAATTACCTTGCGATATGGCTAGAAAATAGGTTGTCATTGGAGCTTCCTCTTCCTTAAAGGTACATCATTTGCATTGTTGTATACGCATATACCAAGGGGCCGTTCGTTGATGTGTAGATTAAAGACATTTTTACGCTAGTTGACACATTAAACCCCAAAATTACAAAATATACCGATATTTTCAAATATTTATAAAATATACCAATATTTTTTAATTTATTACACTACATATACCATTTTTCACTTCCACTCTTCCCAAACAAAACCCTATCTTCCTCTCTCTCTCCCGTCCTCCACCCACCCTCTCACCCACCCCCTACCCGCCCCCCTCCAACTCATTTCCGGCGATCTCTGGTGCCCGTGAACCACGGTGGCGCCGCTGCTGCTGCTGCTACAGATCTGAGCTTGTTGGAGCTGATGGTTCAGATCTGCTTCTTCAACTTTTTTTTTTTTAAAGAACACATACATACATGTATGTCTTTGTATTTTCATGTATCTCCATATTTTTGGTGATTACAGTGGTTGTTAATGGTGGCTTGAAGGTGGAAGAAAATGTATGGTTAGTTTTTCTACAAGTGTATGTATCTGTATGTTCGTGTATATACATGTATTTATTTCAAGCACACAAGTGTATGAACGTGTATATTACTGTATGAATGTGTATATCTGATTATGTATTTGTATTTTTTGTATGTGCAAGACAAGATTTCCTGTGACTCTTTCCTTGTTTAGTTCTAACTCTTATTCACACTTCGAAGACACAGCCACGGCACAACCTCTTTCAGCTGACTAGGATGCATACTACGCGCCACTTTTCCTAGTTCTACAAGGATTTACAACCTCCAATCTTTTCGATCAGTTGTGCCCTTCTGTACAAGAACCAGGTTCTCCTCCAGAACTACTAGGTTCTCCTCGTTTGTCATTTTTCAAAAAATTTACCTCAACAAATTCCCCTTTTTTTATGATGACAAACAAATGTTACCAATGAACCTGAATAGACAAAAAAAACAAGAGCGCAGAAACAAAAATACATTTTGAAAAATTTAAAACAGATGAGTTAGGTCACAAACACCCCAACACTTTCGGCATCATCGAAAAGATTAAAAAAAAAAAAACCTGCAAGAACAAGTTAGTACTATCTAGTCTAGAGCACAAGGAAATCAATTCAACTAAACACACATGAATAAAACTAAGGGCCCAATCAGAACTAGATATATAATAGAAAGGACCTAATGCAGACAAAAGAAATTTAACACTAATTATCCAGGGCTTGACGGCTCCACAACCCAATTAAGTACACAACTTTAAAAGATTGTCTTAAGAACATGCATCAATAAGGGACACATGCGGAGATAAAGGAGGGATTTAGACAAGAACAAGAAAGAAAGTGGGTAGGACTCAGGTCTCCAGGTTGAAGTGCTTGACAAGTGCCTCAATATTCTTGGAATTCTTGGCCCTTTCCATCACCAACTCGGCCTCATACTTGTGGCACTCGATCTTCAAGCGATCAATTTCTTGATCCTTCACCTTCAGCTTCCTCTGCAATTCAGCATTCTCTTCATTCACTTCCAGAACATGCTGCTCCAATTCCTTCACAGCTGCAATTGCTTCATCTGGGCCAAAGTCCTCACTTTCCTCAGGCTGCTCTTTCTTGACCTGCACTGGTCTCTTAGAAGCTCTCTTCTCTTTGAAGAAATCACAATTTTAAGCACATTTAGACCAAATATCTGATGAATGGTTGGCTTCTTTCCAGTTTCCAAAGGTACCCCAAAGTGCTCCAGAACCTGCTGTAGGATGTAGGAATGCACCAAAGTATGTGGCTTTTGATCAGTATCAGCAATCCTTTTTATGTGTCTGATGATCAGACAAGGTAGATTGATCCTTACTCCTCTATCCAGCAGGTCCATGTAAGTAAAGTCAAGTCAAGTGCACTGGCCTCACTATTCCTTTCCCCCTAGGCAATAGAAACCTTTGAACAAACTCAAACAGTAACTGATGAGCCGGCTCCATTTCTTTCTTATCAACTTTCCTCCTTTCTCAGTTTGGTCTTTCCTGAGAATTTTTTCACCACACTCAGAGGTGTTACTCCATCAGTCCTTTTTGGCCACTTCAGCTTGATATACCTACAATAGCCTTCTTGATAAGGATCAAAACGAAAAGGACAAAAATGATAAAGAGAACGAGACGCGTCTCGAACTCCCTACAAAGTAACCACGGAGAACTTATTCCGTGATACCCTCGTATTGGTGTCAAGAAGAGCCTACGCTATGCAACCACCCTCGAGTCGCACCTGGGACTCGTAAATAGAATGATCGGGTGTCGGTTTGGAAGTCAACTAGGATCCGCTAGTGAATTCAAGCCAACCAAAAGGGTTTCTTCATAAACAAGAGATATACTCTATTCTTCATTCAACAATGTTCAAGGTAAGTTAAGTATTAATGAAGACAAGTGAAATATTTATAGGCTTCACTTAAACATAATAAAAGCCCTAAAGTACCCCCAAAGTGGGTTAAAATAACAAAGGCCACGTAGGGCTAAAGTAGTTAAAACATAGCAATTTAATGAGGTGTCCTGTCTTGGGTTTCAGCAAACCAGGCGCCCCAAGTAGGCGCCCCTCCAGTGCAGCAGGCGCCCCAAGTAGGCGACTAGAGTAGGCGGTCCGCCCACTTAGTAGGCGGTTGAAAATCCAGAGAGTGGATTTTAAGTAGGCAGTCCGCCCGTTTGCAGAGGCGGTCCGCCCACTCCTGGGACTTCTTGAATTGCTTCCAAATGTGCCCCGGATGCCTCTCCAAGTGGCCTATGTGGTCCTCCATCCATAGCACTCCAAAGCATGATCTTTAAGTCCCTCTCGGAGCCTTCTTCCATGTCCTTTTAAGTCAAGTGGAGATGAGTGTCTTGAATCAACTTGGCTTGACTTCTAGTGAATGGCCTTGAGGTAGTATTCCCCGCATCATCCTCCCCTTCTTGGGAAGGTTTCGTTCTCGAAACCATGGCCTCCTCTTCTCCAGTGTCACCATCCCTTACATCACAAAGAGTCAAGTCAGTCACATTAAAACTGTTGGACATATTGTACTTACCGGGTAGATCAATCACATATGCGTTGTTGTTGATCTTAGAGATCACTTGGAATGGTCCATCTCCACGGGGTGCCAACTTCCCTTTCCTAAGGTTTGGAAACCTTTCTTTGCGGAAGTGCACCCACACCCAATCTCCCTTCTTGAGTTCAAGCTTCTTTCTTCCCTTGTTTTTCTTGGAAGCAACCTTTGCATAGGCTTCCTCCAAGTTCTTCTTTGCTTTAGCATGAAGGTCAACCATAGCCTTGGCTCGGCTTTTACCTTCAAAACTCACAACAAAATCTTTGGGCAATGGGGTTAGATCAAGTGGAATCAAAGGATTAAAGCCATACACACACTCAAACGGAGTCATACCAATCAAACTATGTAAAGTACGGTTATATGCAAACTCCATAAGAGGCAACTTATCAACCCATGTCCCGGCCTTACCTCGGGTCATAGCTCTAAGGAGAGCACCCAAATTTCAGTTCACCACCTCGGTTTGCCCATCCGTTTGAGGGTGGTGGGACGTAGAGAACAAAAGCTTGGTGCCAAGAGCACCCCACAAACTCCTCCAAAAATGGCTAAGGAACTTGGTGTCCCTATCACTCACTATAGTTTGAGGCACACCATGCAACTTCAACACATTATCAATGAACAAAGAAGCAACATGTTGCGCATCATCACACTTTTTACATGGAATGAAGTGAGCCATTTTGGAGAACCTATCCACGACAACATAAATGCTATCATGTCCCCCCTAGACCGTGGCAACCCCATAACAAAGTCCATTGAGATATCCATCCACGGGCTAGTAGGTACGGGGAGGGGGAGTATACAATCCATGGGGGTTAGCTTTAGACTTAGCATGCTTGCACTCAAGGCAATTTTTGCAAAGCTTTTCAACTTGTACCCCCATCTTTGGCCAATGGAATTGCTCCATGAGAATGGCCAAGGTATTGTTTCTCCCAAAGTGTCCCATCAAGCCCCCACAATGAGCTTCACGAATAAGCAATTCCCTCCAAGAGGACTCGGGAACACACACTCAACCATTTTTAAAGATATAGCCATCAACCCATTGGTACTTCTCAACTCTTTCTCCTTTCTCAAGAGCTTCCTGAATGCTCTTTAGCTTAGGGTCTTGAGCATACATCAACTTAATGCTCTCGAAACCCATGAGCTTGGAGGCAAGAGTGGTGGCAAGAGCAAACTTCCTCGAAAGTGCATCCGCCACAACATTGTCTTTCCCTTTCTTGTATTGGATAACATAGGGAAAAGACTCAATGAACTCTACCCACTTGGCATGACGCTTGTTCAATTTCTCTTGGCCCCTAAGATGTTTGAGTGACTCATGATCACTCTTAATCACAAATTCTCTAGGCCAAAGGTAGTGTTTCCAATAAGCAAGAGCTCGCACCAAGGCGTACATCTCTTTGTCATACGTAGAGTAGTTCAAAGATGCACCCTTTAATTTCTCACTAAAGTAGGCTATGGGTTTTCCATCTTGCATTAAAACACCACCAATTCCCATCCCTGAGGCATCACATTCAACCTCAAATGCCTTTCCGAAGTCGGGCAATTGCAATAGAGGGGTGGTACTCAACCTACTTTTCAATTCTTGGAAGGCCTTCTCTTGAGGCTCTCCCCAAACAAAAGGTTTGTCCTTCTTCACCAATTCGGTGAGTGGAGCGGCAATGGAGCTAAAGTCTTTCACAAATCGTCTATAAAAACTAGCAAGACCATGAAAGCTCCTCACTTGAGTCACGGTGGTAGGAGTTGGCCAATCACGTATGGCCTCCACCTTAGACTCATCCACCTCCACTCCTTGGGCACTCACAACAAACCCAAGGAAGACAACATTCTCAACACCAAAGGCACACTTTTTGAAGTTAGCATAGAGCTTTTCGGCTCTCAACACTTCAAGGACTTGCCTAAGGTGGCCAATGTGATCATCTATCGACTTACTATATATCAAGATATCATCGAAATAGACAACCACAAATTTATTAATAAACGGTTTCAAAACATGGTTCATGAGCCTCATAAAAGTGCTAGGTGCGTTGGAAAGCCCAAAGGGCATTACCAACCATTCATAGAGACCAAATTTGGTCTTGAATGCGGTTTTCCATTCGTCCCCGGGTTTCATCCGGATTTGATGGTAACGGGACCTAAGGTCTATTTTGGAAAAGACACATGACCCACTCAATTCATCCAACATATCATCAAGTCATGGAATGGGATGACGGTACTTTACCGTTATCTTGTTCACGGCTCGGCAATCCACGCACATTCTCCAAGTGCCGTCCTTCTTTGGGACAAGAATCACGGGCACGGCACAAGGACTCAAGCTCTCCCTCACCAAGCCTTTGGAAAGCAAGTCATCTACTTGTTTTTGCAACTCCCTTGTGTCCTCGGGATTGCTTCTATACGCCGGCTTGTTTGGGATTTGAGATCCCGGGACAAAGGTGATTTGATGTTCAATACCCCTCAAGGGAGGTAAGCCATCGGGCATCTCATCCGGGAACATGTCCCCAAAGTCCTTCAAGACATTTTCAAAAGCACTAGACAAAGGGTTAGAAGAATAATCAAATTCGGAAGTAAGAACACATGTTAGAAGAATAATCAAATTCGGAAGTAAGAACCATACCTTTGTGGACTAGGCAAATGAGTAGTTTGTTGCCATCATTTCCTCTCAAAATCTCACCCGGTTGCATCATGGCACATATGCTACCGGTAGAAGATGGTGGGATTGCCACCAAGCTTTCGGCCAAAGGTCTAGTCTCAACAACCGACTTAGCCTTTGCCGCTTCTCTTAACTCCCCCATCCGCTTGTAATCATCAATCACTTGTTTGGGAGTTAAGGGTTTAAGCACAAACTTCTTTCCCTCATGCTTAACCGTGTAGGTGTTAGCATGGCCGTCATGAACCACATGTCTATCGAATTGCCAAGGCTTCCCGAAGAGAAGGTGGCATGCTTGCATTGGCACAACGTCAAACACGTGTTCATCCACATAGTTCCCTATCTTAAATTTGATCATGCATTGCTTGACCACCTTCAATTCACCACACTCGCTAAGCCATTGTAATCGGTAAGGGTTTGGGTGTTTCAAGGTGGGTATCTTCAATTGGGAAACTAATGTTTGGCTAATGACATTAGCAAAACTCCCCGAGTCAATGATCATGGAACAAAGGAGACCCATGACTCGGCATTTGGAATGAAAAAGGTTCTCTCGTTGCAAAGTCTCACTATCTTCCACAAACATTGCTCCTAAACTCCTCCTCACAACAAGGAAGGCATGGGCATCATCATCATCCCCCATTGCAACCTCCCCATCATCAACCTCCTCATCACCCTCTACTCCCTCTTCATCCTCGGGCTCACTATCTTGTTCATATACCAAGTCACCCACAAGAACCATAGTTTTCCGGGGTAGGGCAATCTTTGGAGATATATCCATAACCCTTTGACACGACCCGGAATCCGGTTAGGCCGTGCGGGCACCCGACATCCTCACCTAGACCCGTCGGGCGAACCCTTACCAATTAAATCAGGAAAATAAAAATAACAATTTACAAATAAGGACAAGACTTAAAATAAAAATACAGACATACTGATACCCCTAAGCTGTACAAAAGAAATTACAGCTGACTACCCAACATGCTAGGTTTAGGGCTATCCAGACCAGACATCTAAGAGTACAAAAGAAGACAGATACCTCTTGAAGGGAGCAAAATGCAACTGAAATAATGAACAATAAACTGGTGGCCATCCGGAATAAATCTGGCTCACCCTGACAGCTGAAGTCGTCTTCGCTCCTGAACAACGCGGCGAACTCAATCCTGGAGCGAACCTGCCGAAACGAAATAGATAGACAAGAAACAAACAACAAACAAGGGTGAGTCAAAAGGACTCAATAAGTGGGGCAGACTAGCCACCTCAAAGAATAGGATAGCTAGCCAGGGAGAAGAAACAGATAAACCAAATTCTTTTTATTTAAATTATGAAAAGGCAGAGTCAATTAATAACTAGAAACACGTATGGAATCACAAACTCATTAGAACCAGGAACGTAAGATAGCCAGAACATATAGGTATCCCGAACATATCAACAATCAGAAATACTTCTTGTTGCGGCGTGCAACCCGATCCATATATTCATCCTGTCGCGGCGTGCAACCCGATCCCCGCAACTCAGAATACAAGCCAGAAATATATAGGCAAACTGAAATATGTCCACCATATGGTATACATACTGCTTATACAAAACACAGCATGATAGTCACACAATAGTCAGCACGCGATGCAATGAAATGGGATGAATGCAGTATGATGCAATGGTGTCACATGTGCCAAATAGATGGAGCGGAATCCTCCTGCTCCGAGGGCGGAATCCTCCTACCCTCAATATGATGCAATGGAGCGGAATCCTCCTGCTCCGAGGGCGGAATCCTCCTACCCTCAATATGATGCAATGGAGCGGAATCCTCCTGCTCCGAGGGCGGAATCCTCCTACCCTCAATATGATGCAATTTGCATACAAATGCAACATGATGCAATAATAACCCATCACCAGCGCGGGAGTCTCATTGACAGCTGGAAAGTGTATACCAACTCACAGCCAGGGTACAATGTTCAGATCATCAATGCAATACCAACAACAGGACATAACATATAATGTATAATGTAAATCCAAAGCTAAGGCATAATGAGTACGCCTATCGGCAGCTACACACGTAAGGATCACGTAATAGAAAATCCACGAGGCCAGGTGCCTCCAAAGAAATTGATATAAACACTTACCTCTTCCAAAAGTTAACACAGCCTCTCAATAACCGCTTTGTCCTTTGGTTTCATTGCCAAACGATCTCACTCTATTCAATAAGTAGAAAAATATATCAAATTAGGCTAAAGACTTCATTCCTCACATCTTAGGGCAAACCGATTAAGAACCTGATACCCTATTCGCATACGCAATACGCAGGCCAGGCCTATATATAGAGTTTAAGGTCACATAACCAAACCCTAAATAAATTACATTCATATGTTGCCCATAACTCACTGAGTACGAATATATAATCAATTTCATTATCGGGGTCCATTTGACCCTTTAAACTATTAATTGAACTTATTAAAACAATGTATAATATTCCAAGTTTTACCGTTAAAACATATTCAAACACACATAATAAACTCAAATAATATATTAGGATTATTACCTGAATGTTTCAGGGTGAAAATTCTACTTTTTTCCGGCCCCTTTTCTCATTTTCTGGCATTTTTTTTCCTTACCGCGTTTTGTCATTTTCTCTGTCTCATTTCTTGCTGTGTTCTGTTCTTGTTTCGTTTTCTGCATTTAGCTAAGGGATTACAATCCCTTATAAGACCACCGCCATGGTCCTTTTCGTTTTCTTTCCTATTTTGTCCTTTTGTGTTTTATGTTTTGTCTTTTTTTTTTTCTTTTTTCCTTTAAAATTCGCTGCTACGGTAAAAATTAAAACGGTACCCTACGATATTCGAAATAATTCCAACTTTTGCATACAAGTTATACAAAATATATGTAATATACTCGCGAAGGCAGATCTCAAATTGGACTCTCGAAACTCAAGATACGAATTTAAATGGAAAAGAAGTCAAATTATTTAACTTTCGGCATTTTAGCGGAAACTAGCTGAACAACATCGAAATTCACTTTCGAAAAATCACAAAAGTCACAAATAATCATACGAACCTAACGGCGCTTTCGGATTTCGAATCGGAGCTCATTCGCCAAAACCGAGCTCAAAAATCTCTTTTTAATATTTATTGACAATAAAAACTGAAACCTTCTTCCGATGCCTACCAAACGAGGTCTGATTCAGCTCTAATTTTACAGACAGGTCCTAGTGGATATTACGAGTATTTTAAAATTACCGGCATGCCAATCGGAGTCCTAACTTCCGAAACGACTGACCGAGGTCGTTTCATTCTCCTCCACTTAAACTCTCGTTCGTCCTCGAACGAGCCTAAGTTTAAAGAAAATTCCGCACAGATAACAAAAGAACTTTCACAACCTTCATAAGCTATTCCACGGACATTATCTCATCATTGCAGAATCAGAATTACAACACGAACACCGAACTCTTGGAATAAAACATATCTGGATAATATGATAACATCATTGCCCAACTTATTCAGACTAAGCTGACCCTTTCTCGATCATGAGAGAAGAATTCTATATTTTCGAAATGAAGATACACGAAACTTTGAATGGGTTAACATGATTCAGCCGATAATTACCTCTTCGATATAGAACAAGTCGGTGAAACAAAGAATTAGCTTACACTTCAGCAACGCCTTAGAAATTTAATATTATGATTCGGTATCAATTGGAGGAAGACTCCTCCACTTAGAGCACAAGCTCAAGCAGCTATTTGAATAGGAATAACCATCCCTGCACAGTCTGCTGAACTAAAGAAGATTTAGCTATAAGCCGAACGTAGGCAGACCTAAGCTACCAACTACCCTTTCGAGTTGCCAAACAGTTGCAACTCTCGAGTTCACAACTCCATACCTTTGCCGTAAACACCACTGCCTGATGGATGGTACTTCTATATAAAAATTTCGGCAGAGTTTCTCCTGAAACTGGATGATCCGCAAAAACAGAACCAGCACTATACTATACATGGGAATGGATACCCGGATAAACTGATATCCAAAATAATAATATGCTTACCCGGCTACAATAACATGTACTCTGGCTCAACACAGGGAACGTCACAAGCGGCTACTAACCGCCCAAACTTACTAGTGCCGGATGAAGAAGAGATGGCAACGGACTAAGGATAGAAATAATTAGAGCTTTAGGAATCTCATCTTCTTATTCACTTGGCTACCTGAGCTAGACTACTCACGAGTCAAGCTAGCCAAAGAATAGCAATTGAAGAAATAGATATTAAACCCTTACACTTGAAGCATTGAGTAGAAGTAGAGATAGGATTACTCAAGTGAGTTTTAGAGTTACCTCCCACATATTGTGTAGACTTCTCATAAGGCTTCTTCACATCCTTGCTAGCAATTGCACCACTTGCACTTGGGAATTTGGCATTTGGAGTAGGAGTCTTCCACTCCTTCGGCTTGCTCATGAGAGTAGTAGTACTACTCTTGTACCGGAGGGCTCTCTCCTCTTTGAGCCATTTCTTGGCTTCAACTGCATCGTCACATAGCTTGTAGTGATCATCATATTTGTGGAACTTCAATTGTGAAGCTATGTCTCGGTTCAAGCCTCCTTTGAAACGGATCATGGTCGTCTCATTATCTTCCTCATCCAAGTCAAGATTCATTCAGACTTGCTCAAATTCATTGAAATATTCCCCAACCATTTTGGAACCTTGTTTCAACTCATAGAACCGCTTGTGTTGGTCCACACGGTATTGGCTAGTCAAGTACTTTTCATCCATCACACGGATCAACTCCTCCCAAGTAAGATTGATAGACATCCCCGTCCTCCTTCTATTCCTCTTCACCGCCTCCCTCCAAGTAGAAGCAAAGGATTCAAAGGAAGAGATTTCATACTTGGTCTTCTTCACCTCGGGCATATCATTTGTGTCAAATATCCGCTCCATGGACAACTTCCAATCAATATACTCCACCGGGTCACTACTCCCTTTAAAAGAAGGAATAGTGAGCTTCACACTATTAAGATTGTTGTTGTTGTCACGGCCTCCTTGGAAAGGCTCCGGTTGGCCTCCAAAGTGATCTCCATATCCACCAAGATCCCTCCTAGCATTCCCTCCATAGTACCCCATGGGTGGCCCTCGACCTCGGCCTCGACCCCTATCCACATTCCGACCCCTAAATTGATGATGAGCATCATACCCACCATCACCATAATCATCCTCCTCCCCTTCTTGAGCTTGTGCAACTTGCTCAAGAGGTTGAACATTCCGGATTGGTCCGAAAAGTGGAGCATTCCTTTGGGGATTGCCCATAAGGTTAGGAATAGTCACACGTTGGGTATTTCCCAACAATTGGTCAATTCGATCACGATCCTCCCTTACCCGTTGTTGGCGATTGAGCAACTCAACAACTTGTTCCGGGGTAAAGGTTGGGCTACTTGTGCCCTCAACACCGTCAAATTGGGCACTCGGGGCCCCTTTCTCGACTTGGACACTCGGGGTCCCTTTCTCCGATTGAACATTAGAAGTCCCTTGCTAAACTAGGGCACTTGATGTCACCCTCTCAAGGCTTTCAATCCTCAAGTTCATACTATCCAATTTGGCAAGGATAGTAGCAAGGGCACTCTTAGCAAAATCTTCCCCTTCGGTGGACATTGTACCTACACAAGAAACAAACGTTAGCAAAACAACCTCACTCACTCCCTCACAAGTGTTTCACTCGGATCACTCGTTTAGTGGTGGTGGATTTTTCACTCTAGCTTGAATCCAAAGCTTCACTAAGTTGAATGGCAAACCTCAACTTAATCACTCAACTCAAAAGCCAAATGCACTCCGGGGTGAGTGGAGTTGATATGACTCTATTGGAACGATAAGCTCTTTAAGTACGGACTTGAGCAAAAAGATGCTACGAGTCTTCTTCGAATTCTACTCTCCGGACTAGGCTTGAGTTTCCTAATAGCTTAAAAAGGCTAGCACGATTCAAGTAGGTAAGATTACTCAAAGAAGTGCTAGCTAGATGCAATGCAATCAAAGAAACAAGAGATTCTACGAAAAACTACCCGTTCCCAAAAATCAGCAAAACAAGCGCCCCACCTGTTTCTCAGTGGGCGGTCCGCCTAGACACAGGGGCGGTCCGCCTCTGAACTTCAGAGAGTGGGAGGGGCGGTCCGCCTACTATATGGGCGGTCCGCCTGTTGCGGTTTCCAGCAACGTTCAAACTCGATTTTTCTTGGTTTTGCACCCCAAAATCCAACAATTCACACGTTGTTTTAGCAATTCAAAGGTACCCCAATGTTGTTTCAGTCACAAAGAACAAACCCCAACAACTTTTATCAAACCCCAATAAAAAACAAGCAATCCACCATGTTCATCAATTTCAAGCTTAGGGTTTCAAATTTTCAAAATTTTCAAGGGTTTCAAATTTTCAAATCTTGTGTTTCCACTTCAAATCTTGTGTCTAGGGTACCAAAATAATGGGTTTCCAATAAGGAACAAACCCCAATATCAACCACAACACGAATCAATCAAACCAAGAACATACGATCAAATATTTGGTGTTTTTTCTTCTTTTCTTATTTTTTTTTGTGTTTTTCTTCTTTTCAATAACAATACAAGAAAACTAAAGTAGAAACCGACCTAAGGCACAAAGAATCAAGGGTCGAGGGTTTGTAGAAATAAAACCTGAGCCTTGCTCTGATACTAAGATGATAAGGATCAAAACGAAAAGGACAAGAACGATAAAGAGAACGAGACGCGTCTCGAACTCCCTACAAGGTAACCACGGAGAACTTGTTCCGTGATACCCTCATATCGGTGTCAAGAAGAGCCTACGCTATGCAACCACCCTCGAGTCGCACCCGGGACTCGTAAATGGAATGATCGTGTGTCGGTTTGGAAGTCAACTAGGATCCGCTAGTGAATTCAAGCCAACCAAAATAGTTTCTTCATAAACAAGAGATAAACTCTATTCTTCATTCAACAATGTTCAAGGGAAGCTAAGGTTTAATGAAGACAAGTGAAGTATTTATAGGCTTCACTTAAACATAATAAAAGCCCTAAAGTACCCCCAAAGTGGGTTAAAATAACAAAGGCCACGTAGGGCTAAAGTAGTCAAAACATAGCAATTTAATGAGGTGTCCCGTCTTGGGTTTCAGCAAACCAGGCGCCCCAAGTAGGCGCCCCTCCAGTGCAGCAGGCGCCCCAAGTAGGCGGCCAGAGTAGGCGGTCCGCCCACTTAGTAGGCGGTTGAAAATCCAGAGAGTGGATTTTAAGTAGGCGGTCCGCCCGTTTGCAGAGGCGGTCCGCCCACTCCTGGGACTTCTTGAATTGCTTCCAAATGTACCCCGGATGCCTCTCCAAGTGGCCTATGTGGTCCTCCATCCATAGCAATCCAAAGCATGATCTTTAAGTCGCTCTCGGAGCCTTCTTCCATATCCTTCTAAGTCAAGTGGAGATGAGTGTCTTGAATCAACTTGGCTTGACTTCTAGTGAATGGCCTTGAGGTAGTATTCCCCGCATCACTTCTGCAGGAACCTCAAGCGTTACTCCCAGCTCTGTTCTTCCAAACTCTATCTCCACACCCTTGACAACTGAAAACACTCTTCCAGCAGCCACTCTACAGTTTGAGCAAAACTCCCTGATCTCCTCAGTGTACAGAAACCTGTCCTTCACCTTCCTTAGTAGAGGTTTCATGTTATGCTCATGAAGGTCACTCAAGATGCTTCCAGCCAATACTTGGTGCCTTGCAAAGTAGGCTGCTCTGTCAACCTCTTCATCAGTATTTTTCCTCTTCTTCTTGCTTTCTAACTCACTATCTGTGTCTGAATCACTGGGCTCAACATAACTTCCTGCCTCATCACTCTCCTCCTCAGCCTCAACAATATTTTTCTCATTTTTCTTCTCTTGTTTCTCATCACTCACTTTCTTAACTTTCTTTTCAAGCTTTTCCACCTTGTCTAACTGTTGCTTCAGAGCAGACCTGGTAGCCACTCTTCTAGGTGCTGTCTGAGCAGCAGACTTATCATCCTTCCCATTCTCTTCCTGAGAGTTCTCATCACTCTCATCCACTAACCTGCTTTTACACACAGCTTTTCACCCTTTCAATAGCCTTTTTCTCTTATCTATTTCAGGCTTTATTTCACTCATAAAAACTACCTCCTCGTCTTCCTCTTCTCCCATCAACTTCTCATCCTCTTCACCAAACTTTCTTTTCACCCTCTTCTTTTTATTTTCCTCAACAATTTCCTCAGTTTTTTCACTTTCACCATCTTCATCCTGAATTTTCTCATCTTTTTCTCCCTCAGAGTCAGTCCAATCTAGTTCTGCATCCTCAGCCACTATAGGAACTGAGCAAGAGCCAGGTTCTTGGCTCAATTCCTTAGTGGCTTTAACAGAACTTGGTTAAATACCAACTGAACCTTCCAACTCACCCATCACGTGAACCTTCTCAACAGGAACAACCTTCGAACTAGGTTCGTTGATTGGGCCCTTTTGAGACTCAGCAGAATCCTCTTCTTTCAATTTTTCCAACAAATTTTCAACTACATTAGCCTCCGCTACTTTATCAGTCACTAAGGGAACATGAAAACTAATCTTAGGCACAAAGTCCTCCTGCAAGTTCTCCTCACTAGCATTCCGCCTATCAGAGATACCACCAGGCTCTACTTTTTCTACAATTTCATCTAGTTTAACCAAAGTTTCAGTACTCAATTTTTCAGGACTTTTTACACGGTCTAAAGCAGTAGAGTCAGTTAGGATAGAGTCATTTTTTACCTCGACCGTTTTTTCATTAGAGACTGGTACTGCCGGCGTCGAAAGCGAGGGTCTGGCAATCGTCTTCTTGAAGCCCTTCTTTCCTGCTCTTTTAAAGAATTTTACCCTAGCTTTGACTATTCTTTCTGCAAGAGTAGAGGCAGGAGGTTTGGGTGTGGATTCTTTAGAAGTGTGGGTCTCTGAGGTCTTTGTTGGAGAAGCAGATGATGATTGTGCTTGAGACATGGTGATTTTGGTTAGGGTTTCTGAAAGGGAAATTCGTGTTTTGTATTTTAAAGAGAGAGAGAGAGAGAGAGAGAGAGAGCAGAATAGAGAGAGTTTGGTAAGTGTATTACTTCCTTTGCCTTTTGATTTTGAGAGGAAGTAACAGTGAGTTGGGGTTTCCCTAGGGAATAGGTAGTAATGATGGCAATGAAAAGAGGAGCAGCTTTTTGAATTTTTGGGAAATCGGGCGGTTACACAAACATGGAAGGTTTCCTTTATGCACATTCATCAAACAATCAATTTCAGTTATGACACTTAACATAAATAGCTATGTAGATGTACCTGGACATGGTTCCTCATGCTTGTTATGGTTCCTTCTATGTACCCTGTAGGTTCTTTCACAAGAACACATTAGCATACTCTAATGGTACTTAGTTGAACAAGTATACTTAAGTAAAGTACAGAATTAGACTGCACAAGAACAACTATAGTTACAAACAAGTTAATGAACACTTAACTAACCAATCCTTGGGAAACAAATGTTGAGTCACCCGTGTATTTTGGTCATCCCTAACTCCAACCTGTTCCTCTCAAATTGAACTTTGTTCAGTACTTTGGTGAAGATGTCCGCAATTTGGTCCTCAGTCCTGCAAGAATTCATAGTGATCAGACCCTTTTCCACATTATCTCTAATAAAATGGTGTCTAATATCAATGTACTTTGTTTTTTTATGTTGGACTGGATTCTTGGCAATGTTCACTGCACTTGTGTTATCACAGAAAATAGGCACAGCTCCATATTTAATTCCAAAGTCCTCCAACTGCTGTTTGATCCATAGCAATTATGAGCAGCATGATGCAACTGCTACATACTCTGCTTCTGCAGTAGACAAGGCTACTGAGTTCCGCGTCTTTGTAGCCCAAGAAACTAAGCAAGGACCAAGAAAGTGTGTCATCCCTGAAGTGCTCTTCTTGTCCACCAGATGACCTGCATAGTCAGTATCAGCAAAACCAATTAGTTCAAAAGTACCTCCCCTGGGGTACCATAGGCATAGATCCTGAGTTCCCTTCAAATATCTCAAGATTCTCTTCACAGCTGTCAAATGAGATTCCTTAGGCTTGGACTGAAATCTAGCACACAATCCAACACTGTAGACAATATCAGGTCGACTGGCTGTGAGATAGAGGAGTGAACTTATGATTCCTCTATATTTTGTCTCATTTGTAGAAGGACCTAGTTCGTCCATGTCCAGCTTGGTTCCTGGAGCAATAGGTGTAGACATATCTTTTGCTCCTTTGATAAGGGGCAAAGTGGAGCCAAAGCGCCAACCATCAAGAGCCAAGCTCGAGAGCACAAGGAGTACAAGTCAAGGGCTTCAGAGGAGGGTTCGAGAGTGATTAGGAGCTATGGACTTGAGCACACTTGAGGGAGGACCGACTACGGACCAAGGAGGAACACTTAGAGTCTATTTTGAGCCGTATCCATACCTTCCAGGAAGAGGCGGACCGCCCACACTACTAGGCGGACCGCCTACACAAAGTTGCGGTCTCTGGATCTGGCATGAGGCAGCCGCCCCTACACCTAGGCAGACCGCCCCTCACTGAAACAGCTCACTGAGGCGGAGCGCCTCCCTTCTGAGGCGGGTGCCTACCCCTGTGTTGTCCTTGACGGGATTTTCACTTGTTTTGATGTGTAATTCCTACTTTAGCCCTACGTGGCTTATATTATTTTAACCCACTTTGGGGGTATTTAGGACCTTTCATTATGCATAGAAGGAAGCTATACAAGCCTCCCTTAGGTCATTTATTTCATTAGCTAACATTGAACCTAGAATTTAGAAGAGAGAACATTGAAGAGGCCGAGCCCTTTGAGTTGGAAGCTTGTAGCTTCGTGAACCTTGTATAACTTGGAACCTATGGAGATTCATCGCTAATGTGAAATCCTTGTAAGGTTCGAGTTTCTATTTCTCCCTTTGGATAATAAATTCATGTTGTGAATCATTATCCTTTCTTTCTTCTATTTCTTGCCTTCCTAATCTTGAATTTCTCGATATCTTTTAGATATCTCGTATCTTACTTTATCGCTTCCGCATATTTGTATTCGTGTTTGCTTCCGCGTAGTTTTCCCCTTATCATCCTTCCATGTCGAACTTCTTTAAAAGCTCCTTGACATACTTCTGTTGATGTATCATAGTTCTTTCAGGGGTCTGCTTGATCTGCAATCCTAGGAAGAAATTGAGTTCTCCCGTCATGCTCATTTCGAATTCACTACCCATCAGTTCAGCAAATCCCTTGCATAGTTCCTCATCAGTGGCACCAAAAATGATGTCATCAACATATACTTGAACTACTAATAGATCCTTTCCTTTATTCTTCAAGAACAATGTGTTGTCAATCTTTCCTCTTGAGAAACCATTCTTCAGCAAGAATCCTGACAACCTTTCATACCAGGCTCTAGGGGCTTGCTTCAAACCATAGAGTGCCTTATCAAGTTTGTAAACGTGATCAGGAAATTCACTGTTCACAAAACCTGGTGTTTGTATTACATAAACTTCTTTATTGAGGTACCCATTCAAGAAGGCACTCTTCACATCCATCTGATACAGTGTAAACTCCATGTATGTAGCAAAAGCAATCAACATTCTTATGGCTTCCATCCTGGCTACTGGTGCGAAGGTCTCATCATAGTCAATCCCTTCTTCTTGACTGTATCCTTGAACTACCAATCTAGCTTTGTTCCTTGTCGCTATACCGTGCTCATCCAATTTGTTTCTGAACACCCACTTTGTTCCTATGATCGTCCTGTCTTTTATCTTAGGAACCAGATGCCAGACTTTGCTTCTTTCAAACTGATGTAGTTCATCCTGCATGGCTAGCACCCAATCTGGGTCTTCCAAGGCTTCTTTTACATTCTTTGGTTCCATGGATGATAGAAAGGCAAAGAATGCACAAAAGTTCTTCAAGGCGGATCTGGTCATAATTCCAGTATCCAGTTCAGATAACACATTCTCCAGAGGATGGGAACTTTGATGTTTCCATGGTCTGGGCTGCATATGACGAGAAGAACCTTCAGCAGTATTTTGAGTAGGTTCTTCCTGATTAGCTGAATCCTCAACTTCATCTGCTGTTCCCCATGACATGTTGACTCCTTGTTCTCCTGGAACTGAAACTTCACTTTCCTCACATGATCCTCCTTTTTTTCTGGTTTTTCAGAATCAACTGTACCGTCATTTCGAACAAGACCAATGACCTGATCATCTAGTTCCTTTTCATCGATTTTCTTATCTGATTCATTAAATACCACATGCATGCTTTCCTCTACTGTTTGTGTTCTTTTGTTGAACACTTTGTATGCCTTGCTTTGAGTAGAATACCCAAGGAATATTGTTTTATCACTTCTTGCATCAAATTTTTCCAATGGTTCCTTGTCGTTATTCTGGACAAAACATTTACACCCAAAGGGCCTCAGGTGAGCAATATTTGGTTTCCTTCCTCTGAGAAGTTCATATGGAGTCTTGTCAAGAATAACTCTTATGGAGCACCTGTTCAACACATAACAAGCTGTGTTTATTGCTTCAGCCTAGAAGTTTCTTGCAAGACCACTTGATAGCAGCATGGTTCTTGCCATATCCTCCAGAGATCTGTTCTTCCTTTCAACTACACCATTTTTTTGTGGAGTTCTTGGTGCAGAAAAGTTATGATCAATGCTATGTGTTGCACAATACTCAGAGAATTTTGAGTTTTCGAACTCTGTGCCATGGTTAGATTTGATACTGATCAATTCCAGGCTCAACCTTTTCTGCACAACTCCAGCCCAATCGTTGAAGCTATCAAAGGCTTCATCCTTGGATGCCAAGAACAGAGTCCATGTATACCTTGAATAATCATCAACAATTACAAACACGAACCTCTTTCCTCCTCTGCTCCTGACTCTCATGGGTCCACAAAGATCCATATGTAACAATTCCAGCGGCTTTGATGTGCTCACAACCCTTTTAGATTTAAAGGATGACCTCACATGTTTTCCTTTAACACAAGTATCACACATTTTTATGTTTTCAAATTTCTTGTTTGGCAATCCACGAACCAGCTCTTTCGATACCAGCTTGTTGAGGTATTATAGACTAGCATGTCCCATTCTTTTGTGCCACAGTTGAGAATCACTTTCTTGAACATTCAGACATGTTAAGTTATTTTCAGGCAATGATTTCAGTGATGCTTTATATACATTGTTCACCCTTTTTCCTTCTATAACAATTTCTCCACTCTGTAGGTTCTTCGCAATACACCCTACAGAGGAGAACCTCACTTTATTTCCTCTATCACATAGTTGAGAGATACTCAACAAGTTGTGTCTGAGACCATCAACACAGTATACATTTTCAATGGCATGATCCAGAGTTCTCCCAAATTTTTCAATTCCCACAATCTGACCACTTTTTCCTCATCTGAAGGCTACACTGCCTCCTTGAAATGCTGCGAGTGAGAGAAAATTTCTTCTATCTCCTGTCATATGTCTTGAACAACCACTGTCAAGAATCCAACTTGGGTTGTTCACTCTCACTCCAGCCTGCAAAACAAATCAAGGGTTAGCTTTAGGAACCCAGACAAGCTTGGGTCCCTTCTTATGAGAAAATGGATAAATCAAATCTTTCTTAGCCCATTCAGGTAGAACACTCCTTTTATTTTTGGTCTTTGCCTTGCTTGCATTCATGCACCTTTGTCTGTAGTGCCCAGTTTTACCACAGAAGGTACACAACATGTTACAAGGCAAACCCACATATTTGCTTTTAGGATTGTATGGGGGCAATGGTTTCTTGAATCCTAGCCCTTGTTTTCCTTTGTTCTGGTTTTCAAGAACCCAATTCATTGCCTCAGAAGATTTATTTTATTTTGTCTCATAGTCAGATTTTTCAACCTTTTGTTTTAGAATTCTGTTTTTCTCAGTTTTCTGGTACAGAATCTCATTTGTTCTTTTAAGCTCATTTTCAAGAAAGGTTTGAACTTCACTTATTACTTGCTTACCATTAACACTCTCCTTCAACTGATTCAATTCCAACTCTAATTCTGAGATCTTAGAGTTTGACACCAGAGTCCGCCCTTTCAAAACAACATTGATTTTTTCCAGCTCAATATTTTGTTCTTGAAGACTCTTTTATTTTGTTCTAAGATCACTTATGTCATCAGTCAATTTATCTTTCTCAGTGTTTACCTTTTCATAACCCTCAATTAAGGTGGCTGTTATTAGAATCAAGTTTTCAGTAGAGTATGTGTGCAGCTTTTCTCTTAGATCAGAAAGACATACCTCTGCTGAATGAGCGGCTTCTTCTCCATCAGTTGCCATAAGGGCTGAGTCCTTCCTCTGGTCATCTTCAGTGTATATCTCCTTCAGCTTCTCCCAAATTTCTTTGACAGACTTGTATTCAAGTACCTTTGCTAGTACATCAGTTGTCAGCCTTTTTCTCAGGTATAACACAGCTTTGGCATTTGCTTGCAGCTAGTCTAGGTCTTGAGGATCAAGTTCTTCTACCAACTTTGGGACCAGAACTCCGTTTGCTGCTCTCTTGATAGGAACATGAGGTCCTCGTTTTACTATCAACCAAAGACTATAATCCATTGCTTGAAGAAAGACCTTCATTTGTTTCTTCCACCACTTGTAGCTTGTTCCATCAAACACAGGTGGCTTTGATGGATCCCTTCCTTCTCTGAACTCCCGAGGATCCTCCTCGTCTGAACTCGACAATCCCATCAGTGCTAGTAGAGACTCATCCTCAGATTCCTTTTCTTGATCAGATTCACTGTCAGTAGGTCCTCATGTAGCATAAAAGGCTTCCTTCCTCTTTCTTCTTTCTGCTCTGAAGTTTGGAGGTCGTCTGGATTTCTTCTTGTCTTTGTCATTCTCTTTTATTGCCTCTTTCTCCTTCTCCTTTGTAGCTCTATTTTTCATCCACTCGACTTCCCACATTGGACAATCCACAACAGCATGGTCCTTCTTGAAACACATAAAGCATCCTGAGTAATTCGGATTGTCAACAATGTTCTTTCTCCCAGAGCTTTCCTTGTTGTTTCGTTTGAATCCTTTGAACTTTCCTAGATTGAAATTCTGTCTCAGGGCACTGACCATTGCAGCTTCAACTGATTGTAAATCAACATATTCCTCAGCTTCATCAGTTGCTTCGAGTGCAAGAGTCTTGTCCTTCTTGGGTACTGGTTTACTTTTTGAATCCTTCATCATCTCATGTGTTTTCAAGCTTCCAACCAGTTCCTTAAGCTTGATGGATCTGAGAGGTTTGGACTCAATGATTGTATCATCTTGGGTTCCCAAGCGCCAGGTAGTACATTCAGAACCTTGTCCACCATCTCTACTTCTGGCAGCTCCATATCCAGAGATCTCATCTCGTTTGTGATGATGGTCAACCTTGTCATCATATCCTGTATTGATTCGTTCTCACCCATAGTGAACAACTCAAATTGCCTTTTCAGCATTGTTCTCTTGGAGTCCTTCACTTCAGTGGTTCCTTCATGTGCGACTTCCAGGGCATCCCAGATTTCCTTGGCTGTCTTATAAGATGAGACACTATTGAACTCCTCAGGACCAAGGCCATAAATTACCAAACGTTTGGCTTTGTGATTCTTTTCAATCATCTTATAGTCAGCCTCATTGAACACCTCTTTTGACTTAGGTTCTTGTCGAGCAGCAGCTCCTTCTCCAACTATTTTGGTAGGAATAAAGTTCCCTTCAGATACTATAAGCCAGAGTTGGTAATCCTAAACACAAATGTAGTTCTCCATTCTGTTCTTCCACTAAGCATAGTACTGCCCATTGAACTGTGGGGGCCTCAGAACTGACTGTCGTTCAGTAATGGTAGGTGGTGCACTCATGATTTTGATCCTTCTCAAGGTGTTAACCTAGCACGAGAAGACCTGCTCTGATACCACTTGTTATAATCTAAGCACCTCCTGTTGACACTAGAAGGGGGGTTGAATATTGTCTACCAATTTTTTCTCCAGATTCCGATTCTTACTGGAAAGAACCTTGTTCTTGAGTCAACAGTTTTCCTCTGCAAACACCACAACACACACAAATAACAAGCTCAAGGAACACAGTGTTTTTACGTGAAAAACTCTTTGCTCAAGGGAGAAAAACCACGACCCACACTCTGGGATTTTCGAACCAATCCACTAACACAAAGAGCAAGTTTTTTATTACAAAATTCTATAACCAAGGGGCTACACTCTAGACCCTAATCACTCAATAAAGCTAAACTCTAGCTTTACAAAGTAATCTCACAAAAGTTCACCTACTACAATTGCTTCTAACATAAGCAGATAGGTAACAACAATGATAGTATCAATTTGAGACAACTTACAAATCAAGAACCTAGACAGAATATCTAGATTAAACTAATTTGACTCCGACAGTTGTCTCCCTCAGTTAAGTCACTTTGAAAGTTGCTAGTTTGCCTGTGTATGCTCTCAACTCTCTATATGTGAATAACTGAGTTTCGGCTGCATCAACTACTTGTTTTTATATGTGTCTCAGAACCCTAGTTGAGTTCCACAAGGAAACCTTGTGATTATGGTAAGACAAGATTTCCTGTGACTCTTTCCTTGTTTAGTTCCAACTCTTATTCACACTTCGAAGACACAGCCACGGCACAACCTCTTTCAGCTGACTAGGATGCATACTTGTACACGCGCCACTTTTCCTAGTTCTGCAAGGATTTACAACCTCCAATCTTTTCGATCAGTTGTGCCCTTCTGTACAAGAACCAAGTTCTCCTCCAGAACTATTAGGTTCTCCTCGTTTGTCATTCTTCAAAACATTTACCTCAACAAAAACATATTGTTTTTGTATATTTACATGTATTTTTTGTTTGTATGTATTGCAAGTATATTTATAAAGAGAAATCAATGTTTTTATGTGTATTTCATTTTTTAGATTCAAAAAACAAACAAAAAAAGAATCCGGCGGCGGCGGCCGGCGGTGACTAGACGGTGCCGCCGCCTGGGGGTGGTAGCAGTGGGAAGGGGGGCAGTAGGAAGAAGAAGGAACCCTAATTTGTTAGTTTTTATTGGTTTTGTATATAATATGTAAAAAAATATTGGTATTTTTTGTGAAGTGGAATAATATTGGTATTTTTTGTAATTTTGGTGTTAGGGTTGTATACATTTGTAAATAGCCCTAGATTAAATATACTGAGGTTGTATGGTCATTTTCCAGAACAAACGTTTATTAAAGATAATACAGTTAAGAAAAAATCAAACGGTGTAATAATGAAAATTTGCGCGATAAAGATCTATCATATTGTCTTAAGAGTTGGTTGATGTTGTGCTATGAAGTTTAGAGCTGAGATAGTTATAAAAGAACCGTCTTTGAGTGATAGAAGCACTTGTTATACTCTTCTGCAAGAGGTCCATGGAGATGTGCATGTCAATATATAATGTAGTTTGGTAAAGCACAGTGTATACTTGTATACTTGTTATTAGTTGATGCATATATGACATCAAGATTGAACTCAGGCAAGGAAATAGAAAAGGAAAACTAGATTCAACTTGATCATCAAAATGCTTAGCTTCGTGGGCACTGTTAGAAATGCATTTTCTTGTACTTGCAGAGATCAACTTCGAAATGATGTTGTTTCATGTAATCCAAGTGCCTGATACTGGCATTTTTCATGTCATCAAGCTACGTACACTATGGTTAATACTAAGGTGATGCAACATTTTGTATTTTTATTAGTTATATCCTAAACCTTCTTCGTTACCAAGTATGAAACTACCTAGATTGCACCTGCTGCACTTAAAAATCTACATAGTTACAACTTCTACTATGAGGTCCTCTATCAACAATTTCTCAATTTCCTTACCAACCAGATCAGTGTCATCCTTGAGTTCTAGCCAATGCATCTCTTCCACAATGCGAGCGGGAGTGTCTGTGTTTGCTGCATTTTCTTGGCTTGTTAGCAATTGATGCAGCATATTCACCATACCATATTTCTGCCACTTCCAGTTAATACTCTCTATTGGCTTCACCCAAGGGCAAGGATCCACATACTTCCTGAGAATCTCCAACAGACCCAAGTTTATACGATCGAACAGTAGCCGCCTTTCATGTCTGGGTCCACTTGTTTCATCGGTGTACTCCTTCTCGAGATTGTCAAAAATCCAGGAACCCAAAGGACACTCCAGAGAGTGGCAAGATGTAACGAATGTATCAGGGTCAGTTGCCCTCAAGCCAGACTCAGTTAGCACATCCAGTGTGTAAGAAGATTGCCAGGTTTGGGACCTTAAACTACATTTGTCTTCAAAGGACTCTGTTGACCGTCCTTCAACCTCTTCATCACTTACTATTACATCAGCATAAGCCACTGACTCCATTTTGAGGAGCTGCAGTTGCATTCGAAGCCCTGGAGAGAATAAAAGCAGGTGAATATATAATTACTGAATACCACAACAAAGACGATGTGCTAAAACTTAATAATAACAATAAGAACAAGAAGACGTAAAAGTAATAATGACAATTGACAACGAGAATAAGGGCTCAATACTAGAATTGTCATCATCAAATGCAAAGCACTTGGACATCTTATACTGGAAGGAGAGCAGCAATTTCAACTGGTGAGTGGCTTAAGAGGCGCACCCTGTGATATGATGATTTGAAAGGCCTCCTTAGAGAAGTAAGATATTTATCTAGGGTTTACAAAGGTCATGCTGACCAAATCAAACGTCGTCTATTCAGCCCACCCTCTTTATGAAATTGAAGATAGCAGTGAGTTGGTAAGGTAGCCTGCAGTGGATAAGCATGGAGTCTTCTCCTTTTCATATTATTTGTTTAGTTTAATCCACATGTTACGAAGTATACAAAAATTACACACGACAGATATTGGAGATTAGAAGTGAACTCTGCAAATATTGCTAAACATGGTCAAGAATTCACACTTACCATTAAGTCCTGCACTGACCCTCTCAAAGCACTCAGAACCAGAAGACACCTCTTCTGTGAAAGGAACATCCAGAACTGAAAGTGGACTAGGATGATCAGCCTCCTTTGAGCTTACTGATGACTCAGGTTGCGGTGCAGGATACTCCAAATGAATAGAAGCTGCTGCAGGTGATGGTGTCGATGGTTCTGGAAGTATGGCCTAGATAAGACAGCTCCATAGTAAGATAAAGATGACTGGAAACTCTCGCAAACATAAATGGAACAATTCGTTAACATATAATCCAATAAATACTTGGTGCTTTAAAGACCTAACCACACCCCATAGTCCACGCACCCACTGGTGCAAGCTTACTACTCTCTGAAAACAACTAAAATGAAAAAGTCCTCCATCTTGTTATAAACACCTTATAAACAAATTCCACAGACATCCTTGCCCACCAAGGACCAATCATCTAACATACCCTTAAATATAACAGTACCCAAATTTTACCTCCAAAAAAGGTGTTTGAGCGCATTTTATTACATGTGCAATCAGCATGATGAACGTATGCAGAGTGTGTCATTTTTAACATATGCATTTACAATTTTACATCTTACATACCAGCATGACAAAAGATTTTCAAATTGATCCGATCAAGAAAGCTTTTGCATAAAACAATAGGCAAGATAGTAAGCACAGTTTATATAATCACTAAATGCTTTACATGAAAACCACTTTAACTACCTTATCTTTCAACTACTTTCAAGCAGTAAAACAGCCACATTTCTCAGTTTGAAAGCTTTACCATTTGTTTAAGAGGATATTTTCTTTAGATAATCGTAATACATGAAAAACTGATAGCATATATATTTGACTGTGTGTAAAATCATTCTTTTTGGGCTTGAGAGCTTAAACAACGGAAGGCCAAATGGCCAAATTGCACATGTAATGAAAAGAATCCAGAAATCAATGTCTAAAGCTAGCTGTAGAAAGGATGCATGAGCAGTGTAACCCCCTAAGATAGTGCATAGTCATTGCTTAATACCATCACATCATCAACTGACATATTCTTAAAAGCAGATCACTCAAATATGAAATTATCCAGCCATAACCAATATTTTTCCGTCTCAAGTTTACTGAACAGGGATGACACTTCGCTTTTGCCATGCTACTTCATCAAGTAGCCGTTGACACAATGTGGACATTTCTAAGGCAGTAAGGTCAGATAAATAGGATGCCAAATAAGGAAATTCACCAAAGAACGCAGCCACATATGTTCTAGCCTTCTGGGAAGATACTAAATGCAAGTACACAACCGACCGAAAATCTAATACAAAAAACTTATAACCAAACCATAAGCGCATCAGTTACCATGTCAAAATGAAGACTAAGCAAGGGAGCCCAACAAGTTTACAGCTAGTGAGAAAGGAAGAAAAGTTATGGCTACTATTCTTAAATGAATATACAGGTATGAAGATGTAAAACATTTACACGAGCATAAACAGACCTGTAGATCTGAGACCTCTTGGTTAAGAGGAGAAGCATTGCCACATTCCGAAGGTAGCCTTTGGAGCATCTGAACAGAATATTCTGAAGACAGGGTAATACTCTCGGTTTCAGCATCATCTGAAGCACTAATATTACTTATGTCATCTACAGAAGGCACTTGAGAAGCTAAAGGCAGCTTCTCACATAGATTCTCGTTCATATCAACTATCTGGCTTAGCTTGCTTTTTGGCAAGGAGCCACCACCAAGACGACAGGAACGAAGTTTTTTCTTGCTGGATCTAGAGCCTTTGGACAAGAATTCATCTCTCAGATTCAGCACACCATCCAACGACCTACTTCTACGGTGATTTGCAGACTGTCCATGATTTACAGGCTCTTTGGAGTATCGCTTATTAGAATAAACTTCTCGTCTTTCTTTTGTTCTATGCTTTTTGCTGCCTAAAGGTGGAGAAGTAGATCTGTATCCCGATGAATCACTAATACATACATCCTTCCAGCCATCCCTACTGCTAATACCCAAAGGGAAATCCCATTCAGTAGTTCCTTTCCTGCCACCAAATTTGGTAGTGGCTTCTTCAACTTGCACCATAGTATCACAATTATCAGATTTTGTTCCCTCATCGGGTAAAGAAAGCATTTCACCAAGTGTACTACTCTTACCAGCCACTTCAATGTCTTGATAATATTGAGTCATCTTCCACCTCTCAGACAACCTCTTCTTTGCCTCCCTTCCCACTGATGATTCGGAGGAACCTAGTGATGAACATTTTTTCAGATTACCCCTACCAAATGATTTCCTACAAGACAAAGTTGTGATGTCAGACTCAGCAGTCGAATCACTCTCATAAACATCACAGGAACTTTCATCTCCAGCATATCCTTTAACACCAGAACTTCTAAAATGCCCATCCTCACCATCAAACGGCCGAAAAGACTCTCGCATCCGCCTCGTAATTTTCTTTGCAATTTCTCTTGCTTCTTTTGACTGGGGCCTTGAAATCCCCATACTCCTGGGCGAATTTTTCTCTTCCTCTGGCCTTGCTGCCCCAGGTGAAGAACGAGGATGTTGTGCATGCTTCCTCACGCTAGGGTGATATGGAACAGAAGCAGTATCAGTTTGTGTTATCCCAAGGTTTGGCTTCAGAACGACAATTCTTGTTGGAAGAATGTTTTCCTCCTTTCGATCAGAAAGAACGGGTGACGACTTTTGGGAATTATGTCCACTATGACGATGTTGAGACTGGAGCAAGAGGCCATCAATCCGCTCTTTCTGCAAGTTGATGTCTTGTTTACGCGAACCGCTTCTACCAGATCTGCAAGATTTCACACTGCCTTCATATTTCACTGAATTTGATGGCTTTAAAACAGCTATGTGACTGCACATAGAACTAGCAGTGTCAACTTGCAGATCCTCCAAATGCTTCACAAACAAGGGATCTGGTTCCTGAAGATACTTCAACAATAAATGCTTATTTGATTCAAGCGTCTCAAGAGTGTCATTAAATTCTTTTGAGTTCTGAAGCCTTTCATCAGTTGAAAGGCGTTTAGCATCCATAAATTTCTGCTGAATAAGTGCCATATCAGGGTTCACAAATCTGGCGGTATCACTCCATCTTGAGGAATGACGACGGTTGGCAACATGTGAGGCTTCCAAATCCTCATACACATCCTTGAATTCTTGGTGCTCCATGGAGCTTCTTTTACTAGATTGTTCATCGAATAGTTGTCTCCTCCTACTGGTATCTATCTGTTCATTTCTATGTTGGCAGCTGTCTGAGAACCTTCTTTGTTGTCTACCAATATGCTGTGGAGATGGCATCCCTTCGAGACCCATCAATCTGGCGACAATACTAGGCGGCCTTCTCTTTGATTCGCCTTCTTTTGCCATTTCTTCTTCGAGCAGCTTCTTAATTGGTGTCCCAGTAACTCGTTTAGAAGAGCTCTTCCCTAAATCAAGCATAATCTACAAATAGAAAAATATTTAATGAATGTCAGCTAATCCATTTATTTACAATAACCATCCATAACATATTCAAATGCTAATATATCTATACACGTTGGCTGACCATATCTCCGCTAGCATTTCCATCAAAGTATGAACGAGAATCGAGAGAGACTTTTGGCGTAGCAATTTGTTTCGGAACTAATCTACTTCCTGGACACGGGATCAAGTAAACAACGTCAATACTCATTTCTGATATCAACAATCATAGAGATATAGCAGCTACTCAAATTAAACTCCAAGCTAAGAAATAAAAAGAAAAGTAAATATATCTAACATGATCAAGAGCTATCGAAGATTAAACGGAGAAAAGCTAGCTAACTAAGCACAATTCAAGGATTTACGTTCTTCAAGGAAGAGATAGTGAAGTATCCCCAGGGCTTTGGTCTAGTGGTAAGACGGGAACTTGTGATGTGTAGCCTACGTGCACATTACACATTTGAACTTTGTTGCTATTTAACAAAAGAAGGGTAGAGGGGCGGACCAATTATTCACCAAGTTTCTAACCATGCACCCCTGGCCCTCGGGAATTTCTCGAGGAAGAGATAGATAAGGAAGTAAATAAAACACCTCAATTGAATCAACCCATGGCTTATCATAATGATATAAGAGGCAAAAAAAATGGAAGAAAAACAAAATGATGATGTTCCCACTAAATTAAAGAGGCCTAATCATTCATATTAATACAGCTTATACTTTAATTAAAGTAAAAACTAAAAAAGTAATTTGAGAAGACAAAAATATTTCAAAACAGAAAATTAAAACAAAAAAATAAATAATTACTTCATCTTTTCAAAAAAAATAAATAAATAACGAGCTCTGAGCTCCATTATTAAACCTTTTCACTTAAAAAAAGGATTAAAAAGGAAAGAGCTAATTACTTCCACAAAACGGTGTTTACTTGCCAATTAAGGAATAATTGTAAAAAAAACATATATATTAGATAACGAAAATCTTATTCAGGCAAAAATTAATAAATTATCATCAAACAAAATTTAGAGATGCATTTGAATTTTGAAAAATATATTAGAATGTTGACAAATCATCAAAAAAAAAAGGTAAAACTAAATAAACAAATTACAGAAATCAACTTCTATTTTTAGCTTATGATTGTAATTTCTAATATATATGTAACATTAATTCAGTGAAAATGAGCTCATCAAATGCAGCATTAGTTGTAATTTCTAACAAACAATTAATTCAGATATAGGAGAAAATAAATTACCTTCCATAATTCCAGAAGCACTTCTAGATTTCCTATGACGATTTTTCTCCATTCTTATTTTTTCAAAAAAATAAAAAAATTCCAGCTAAGGAGACAACAAAAGAACAAAAAACTAAAAATTAGATCGGAAAATTCGGAGAAAAGCATAAGACCAGCTCCATTTTAGTGTGTGTGTGTGTGAAAGAGAAAGGGAGGTGAGCATTAATGAGGGGGACTTATCATTCTTAGCTGCAGAGAGAAAACTACTGTGTGTGTGTGTGTGTTTTTTTTGAATTGCAAAAGTTTTGAAATAATACTAAGGACAAAAAGTGAGAAAGTATACTAAGGCAGGCACACACACACTATTTTTGCCTAGCTGCGCGGGATTAGTAGAGAGGTAGTGGGGGGGTTAATGGGACCTACGTGCTATGTTTTTACGCCACGTCACTTGACTTGTACTAGTAGTGGGATTTTTGTATTTTTGGCTTTTTCTTTTGTTGTTGCCATCACTTGAAGAGAGAATTTATATTTTATTTGATCATCACATTTCCCATGTTTGGTTTTTTAAAATTAAATATATGTTAGTTTGTTGATGTTACAAACTACTTAACTTGTGTTGAGAAATATTATTTGATTAAATTCTTAACTAAGATTTGGTTTTGGATTTGGAATAGTGCACTTTGGATTCTCTTCTAATTTACCTAAATTTTGATAGCCCTTATCTATTAGTACATGATTAGGAAGTATTCAATACGCGATAAATATCAAAATATACGATAATATCAAGATACACATTAATTAATTCAATCTATCGAATAAAATATCGAGATGCACGTAAATTAAAAGAATATACTATATTTTGGATTTGTTTATATCTGTAGCATACACCAAAATAAATTTGCTTAATTGGCTTTAATATTTTTGTTTCGAATTATATTGAAGTGTTTACTACACTTAAAATTTTATTCATAAATTTTATTATTCAAATGTTCACATTGTTTCCAAATATCAAATTCGAAATCAAATCTATTCACTAGTGTATTCGGAAAAACCTGGAAATAAGAAAAAAAAAATTACCTTGAAATAAAATATTTTGGTATGATTTCTGAAGTCAATATTTGGCTGTTATACAAAGTCCGAACAACAATACCACAAATTTATTTGTAAGTTACTCCTTGCATTTATGCAACAAATGCAAGTACCCTTTGAATTTACCCAACTTCTTGAGAAACTTTTGTAGATAAGTATTAAGTACCGTGCCTTAAAGGAAGATTGTTGTTGTAGTTCCTTTATTTGTCATTTTCGAATTTCAAATGTATCTAGTGGATAAAAGCATTTATCTTCACTTCTCATCGAGGACTTACTACATTTTTATTTTGACCAATTAAATGCAATAATACGATAACTTCCTAATGACATACGACTTATATTGTTTGAAGTCTTCACTCTTTGAAAAATAGAAGTTCTTATTCAATGAATTTGACAAATATATTCTAAAGTAAATTTCCAACTAACACTAGTAAAAAGAAGAGCAAGAGTAACTTGAATTTTGTCAAGAAAATGTTTTAGGCAAATTTTAATCACTGATACTTTTCACTATTCCTGTTCCTTAAAGTTGTCTAAGTAGCATTTTTTTCACTTATATAGTTATAAGGTTTGATTAGTTAAAAGATGGTTAATAATTTCATTAATAGAAAGAATGTGATTAAGGGATAGGAGGAGTTCGTCAAATGTACTCTTTTCATCCAATTTGACTCCAACTATTTATACTTCAAATATAGTTAATGGAATATTATTATGGTTAATGTGAATCCATACACCCCGATTTATTTGAAGTTAAGGTGTAATTTGTTGTTGTTAACTCCAAACTTTTTTAAGGGGAAAGAACTATTTGCCCTCTAACTTTATGTCCAAGTTTCACCATTTGCAAGGGCCTAGCACAAGAATTTATATGAATTAACTAACAATATATGTAATACTAATATAGTTTAAAGGTTGGTAGAATTGTTTAACATTTGTTGGTGAAACACCATTTATAAGTGGAGTGATAAAACCATATACTCCAACTTCCCTTGCCTCCTAACCCACCTCTCGTGAATTAAAATAAAACTAAACTTCTTAGCTTGAAAGCGAAATTGGAATAGAACAGAACAAGACAAACGTGTTCTAATTTTTAAACACCAAAATACCAATCATTGATTTGGTGGCTGCCAAGTAGGGCAGTAATATACAGTAGATTTTAGTACTACAATAATATAACACCGCAAAAGTACTTCTTACTTAAAAGCTTGTACAGCAGCGACATATTTTGACATTACTCGGAATGTGAGTTGACAATTTGCACAATTTTAACTTTATTGGATGAAAAGTTTTGAATTCATTCAGTAAAAGAAGAGCTTCAAATTGGCAATTTGGTTTTTGAAATTTTATTTATTTCTTTCATCTATTAGATTTTAGTTTGTCCATTGAATTGATACAGCTGAAATTTTAACTTTAATAAATGAAGAGTTTTCAAATTTTCAATTAACACGATACTCACAGTTGTAAGGTTGTACTGTACATTTCTTTTATAAATCCAATCTTTTAAATTAAAATGCCTCTCCTCTCGTTTTAACTTTTATTACACCTATGTGTAGTTGCCCTATTAAAGATATTTAAATGTGACATAAATAATAACATCAAAGCCTCAACAGATTTTACAAAAAAGATTTTAGCAACAAGCCCAGCTACTTATTTATCACTTGTCAAAATATACGCCCATTGTAAAACCGAACACACTCACACGAGAGAAACAATATTTGGGTGAAAACTCTTGCTTTCATTGATGAAGGGAGTCCCTATTTATACAAGAGAAAACCTAGAGAAAACCTAAATCTAACCTAACTTAGGGACCAAGTAAACTTCACGGGCTTGACCCAATATACAATTTACATAACTAACCTATTTACATACTAACCTATGTACAATATAACCTTCATTACCCCCCCCCCCCCAAGTTGGAGCGTGAGGGTTCCTTATGCTCAACTTGTTAAGGAAGTACTCGAACTGGGCACGTCCCAGCGCCTTCGTAAAAATATCAGCAAGTTGTGTGGTCGTAGGCACATAGCTGAGACGAATGATCCCTCCGATAATTTCATTCCGAACAAAGTGACAGTCGACTTCAATATGTTTGGTACGTTCGTGAAAGACAGGATTCCGGGCAATATGTAACGCCGCTTGACTGTCACACTTCAAATTCATCGGAGACTTGTGATCGATTCCAAGGTTCCATAATATCCCTTTTAACCACTTCAATTCACACACAGTCATTGCCATCGACCGATGCTCTGCCTCGGCGGAGGACCTCGACACAATCTGTTGCTTCTTCGTTCGCCACGATATCGGTAAGTCCCCTAACGTCACATACCAACCTGTCAACGATCTACGTGTCAACGGACAACCTGCCCAATCAGAGTCACACCACCCATGCAATCTCAGATCACACTGAGAATCAAATACGATGCCTTGTCCCGGACAGCCTTTCAAATATCGAACAACCCTAAGTGCGGCTTCCATATGCTCAATACGGGGACTCTGCATGAATTGCGACAACACATGCACACTATAGGACAAATCCGATCGTGTAAAACATAAGTAAATCAATCTTCCAACCAGTCGCCGATAACGTTCAGGATCTTTGATAAAACGACCAGTTGCAATCGCCAATCGATGATTTTGTTCTATCGGTGTACCAACCGATTTTGCCCCCAACAAGCCTGCTTCCGTTATTATATCCAAAGCATACTTCCTCTGACACAGGAAGATTCCCTTCGGAGCTCTCGCCACTTCAACTCCCAAGAAGTATTTTAAGGCACCCAAATCCTTCATATGAAAACATTTCGAGAGATACAACTTAAAAATTCGAATTGCCTTCGAATCATTACCAGATATGATTAAATCATCCACATAAACAAGCACATTTAATTGCACATTTCCCTTCTTCATCGTAAATAATGAGTAATCTGAATATGATTGTCGAAATCCATATTGCTTAAGAGCAGCAGACAACTTCGCAAACCAACATCGGGGAGCTTGTTTTAAACCATACAATGATTTTCGAAGGCGACAAACAGTTCCTCTCCCGGTTATGCGATGTCCCGGAGGCAATTTCATATATACTTCCTCGTGAAGATCACCATGCAAAAATGCATTGTGCACATCCATCTAATGCAATTCCCAATTTTGGGCAGCTGCTACGGCCAGAAAAACTCGGACAGTCACCATCTTTGCAACCGGTGCAAATGTCTCTGTATAATCAACTCCTTCGATTTGATGATTCCCAAAAATCACCAGTCTTGCTTTGTACCTTTCAATAGTTCCATCCGAGTTGTACTTTATCTTGTATACCCATCGGCATCCGAGGGCCTTCTTCCCCGTAGGTAAGCGAACTATCTCCCAAGTTCTGTTCGCTTCCAATGCCTTCAATTCTTCCCCCATGGCTGTTCTCCATTTGTCACTTTTTACCGCCTCCGAATAGGAGGCAGGCTCATGTCCTTGCGTTATAGTTGCAAGAAAACTCACATGTTTCGAAGAGAAATTATCACAATTGACATAGTGTACTAGAGGATAGGGCTTACCAGAGGGTTGTTGAGAAACGGATGAACAAGCAGACTTTCGAACACAGGACGATACCCGGTGACTCATCTTTTGGACCGTATTAGTAACAAAGTCTCTCAGCAAGATATTCTCTTTCTTAGTTTGTTTACCACGACCCAACTCTTCGGGTTCAACTTCGGGAACAACCTCAGGTTCAGCTTCCGGAGTCACCACTTCGGGTTCAATTATCGGAGTCATGACTTCGGGTTCAACACCCCCCCTTCCTTGCACACTCTCCTCTTCCTCCCCCAATGCAACGGTGACAGGAACCGTATCTTGTGTCTGTTTTTCGACCTCAGTCTCCTTGGATGCGAACGAAAATTCCTTTTCGTAAAACACCACATCCCTCGAGAACACAAACTCCTTTGCTTCCAAATCGTACATTTTCCACGCTTTCTTCCCATTTGGATAACCCAAAAACACATATCGACGACTCCTACTTTCAAACTTGTCACTTGTTCGTCCTTGATTGCGAGCATAACATAAGCAACCGAACACCCTCAAATGATCATAATTCGGTGTCACACCCATCAAGATATCGTAAGGTGTCTTCCCATTCAACAACTTAGTAAGTGTCCGGTTAATCAAATAACATGCCGTCATCACACATTCTCCCCAGAAGTCAATCGGCAAATTGGCTTGAAAACGTAGCGCCCGTGCCACGTTTAAGATATGTCTATGTTTCCGTTTAACTCTACCATTTTGCTGGGGTGTCCCCACACAAGAAGTTTGGAACAAGATCCCTTGTTCGAGAAAATACCCTCTCAAACTTACAAATTCGGTTCCATTATCACTTCGGACGCACTTAACCCGTTTATTGAATTGTCTTTCCACCATTGCAAAGAAACCTTTCAATTTTTGTCCGACCTCTTTTTTATCAACTAACAGGAACACCCATACTCAGACCTCTTTCTTATCAACTAACAGGAACACCCATACTCCTCGTGAACAATCATCAACAACAGTAAAAAAATATGGTGCACCACACGAAGACTCAGTTCTATAAGGACCCCACAAATCACAATGAACTAAATCAAAAGGTTCAACAGCTTTATTATTACTCGAAGGAAATACATTTTTAGTTTGCTTTGCCCTAAGGCATACATCTCATGCTTTTTCTTCTAAGCTACCTTTCCCACTATCTTCTAAGACTGAAAGAGATTTTGTTACTTGCATCGAAGGATGTCCCAACCTTTGATGCCATAAATCTACCACATCAACCTTCACAGCTTTCACCACGGGCATCGTCCGAAAGTAGTAGAGTCCGTTCTTTTGTTCACCCGCTCCAATCAACTTCTCCGTAGCCCGGTCCTGCATAACACACAAATCATTAGTGAAATTCACATTGCAACCAACTTGATTAATTAATTGAGACACGGAAATCAAGTTGCAAGTCATTTCGGGCACATATAACACTCCGTGAAGAACCATGTCTTCGTTAAATCTGATGGATCCTTCCTGAGTCGCCATCGTACTGCTTCCGTTCGGTAAACCTACCGGACACTTTGGTATTGTTCGTAAATTATCCAAAACACTTATCTGACCGGTCATCTGATTTGACGCCCCCGTGTCAATAATCCACGAAGGATGAGTTTTCTTACCGATCGATGGTTCACTTGTTCGTGCCTTCTCCTTTTTCAGCAAATCGAACAGCATCTGCAACTGATCACATGTTATTTCGGACAAGTTAGTCTGTCCGGGCACACTCATGTGTCCGTTTTCTCCATTCTCGAGCTCAGCCTGAGCAGCATTTGTTCGATTATTGCCACGTCCTCGACCAGCATTTGACCCAAATTGTTGATGTCCACGACCTCTTCCACCTCTGTTACCTTTAGCTCTTCCTCTACCACGTCCTCCATTCGAAGTACCTTGCTTCGGATAATGCACCCACCCCTCCGGATAGCCAATAACTTCATAGCAGCATTCCGGAGGATGTCCTCCTTGATCACACAAGTGACACTCCTTATAGCCTGTCTTCGGTGGCTGTGATCGTTGTGCAGCAAACGCTGTCACCTCCTCTCGTTCTTCCTGAGTTCGTGCCATCCCTTTGACCCGTTCATCTTGGATTACCTTTTGGTAGACTTGATTCATCGATGGCAACGGATCCTGAGCCAAGAGATTGGAACGGGCAGTTCCATAAAGACTTTCATCCAGGCCCATAAGAAATAAGTGAACCCTATCATCTTCCCTTTTCTTCTCCAGTGCAACCATTAGATTGCAAGTGCAGCTTCCACACGAGCAAGTTGGAAACTTATCACAATTCCCTAGTTCTTCCCACAACATAGCCAGTTTTCCATAGTAAGCAGTAATAGTTAATCCCTTTTGCTTACAACCGGCCAAAGCCGCTTTTAATTCCTGAATCCGAGGTCCGTTTTCCACGGAAAAACGTTCTCGAATACTCTCCCACAGATCTTTTGCCACTTCCATGTGCGATATGGTGGTCCGAAGAGTAGACTCGATCGAATTCCTAATCCACGACACTAGAAGAGAATTGATAGTCCACCAGTCCTCATAATCGATCGCCTTTTCATCGGACATCTTGATCGATCCGTCAACAAAACCAAACTTCTTCCTTGCACGCAGCGCCGTTCTAACCGACCGCGCCCATTCCTTATAGTTTTCACTGGTCAACTGGACCTGCGTGATAATCAAACCAGGATTATCATTCGAGGTGATATCGTACGGAGAGATTGTCTTTCGTACGACTGCAACATCACCTTTTGGAGCCTCCATTACTTTTCTACTTGAAGAGTTTCACGATGGCTCTGATACCATGTAAAACCGAACACACTCACACGAGAGAAACAATATTTGGGTGAAAACTCTTGCTTTCATTGATGAAGGGAGTCCCCTATTTATACAAGAGAAAACCTAAACCTAACCTAACTTAGGGACCAAGTAAACTTTACGGGCTTGACCCAATATACAATTTACATAATTAACCTATTTACATACTAACCTATTTACAATATAACCTTCATTACCCATACTGCTGGTAAAATAAATCTCTTGCTTTCAAATTACAAACATCATTTTTATCGTTAACAATTTCATTATATTAAAGTAGCGATATTAGAGTAACTTTCACTATCAAATGAAATTTACGACTAAGTTGAGAGGTAAGCATGGCGAATTTAGTTATTGTAGTTTTCTCTCATTTCCTCATTAAGAGTTCTTAGTTATTGACTTAGGGGTCCTTCGATTGGAAAGATTAGAAGATGAATCTCACCATAAAATTTTGCATAACTAATTCTTTATTAGGTATGGAATAGACAATATTGTGTGCATAACTCATGTACGTGCTCGTTTGGTTCAAAGACAAGTTATGCAGGTATTAGTAATGCATGTATTAGTAATGCAGGTATTAGCAATGCAGGTATTAGTTATGCAGATATTAGTTATTCATGTATTATATTTTTGTTAATCAATGATTTGTTGTATCAAAAAATTAGTATACATTTCTTAATTTAAATTATATTTTAATATTTTATTATTCAATAGATGTTTGTTTACTCGTATCGAATAATAATGTAAAGAGATGTGAGGATATATTTGTCTTCTCATAAATTAATACCCGCGTTATTAATATCCGTATTATTATTCCATCTTCTATGTCGCACAAAATAATACTTATAGATTCACTCATTAATTTATGCGGGTATTAATTAGTGCAAGTTTGTAAATTCAAACCAAATGTTGTATTATTAGTGCATATTTTTATACCTTATTACAAAACAAATCAAACGTTGCATTATATTGTGAGGGATTCATGCATGTATAACGTTAAACGTTTTGTTAATGCATACTAAATAATGTGGGAATCTATTGATTATTAATTTGTCTCAGATGGAGGGAAAGTGCAATACACTTATGTGTATTAGCAATTAATTTAAGTATTACTGCACAAATATTCATAAAGAGTTAAAAGTAAGAAATTCATAATAACAATTCTATTAGTATCACTGTTGCTCCCAACCCACACGCAAGTATACGTGGTCGACAAGTAATAAAGTGATAAGTAGAGTATCGTTCACACGAGGACTATTCAGACTGACGCTTAACAAACAATTTCTAACTAACTATTCAGGGATCTTTTTCCAATAGTAAGAGTTTTTATTAACTAAAGAACAATAATGTAAATGATGGAAATCAAGTCAAACAATGGAGCAAACGTTGGTTGTAAACAATATTAAGGAGACGGTCCAGGGTCAGAGTTACGAACAATCCAGTTGAGTTTTCCAGTTGATTCCACTTCTCGAATCCCGGATTACTAACTAACAGAGTAAATGTACCCATGCAAACCTTTCGATTCTTCACGGTCTATGCAGGCTACTCCAATCCCTATATGTCTATGGGTTGAATCACGTGCACGTATTAACGAATTATATAATTAGTTAAGTTAGGCGAGCAAGTATATGTCTATCCTACTCACAAATTGGTTCCCCGATGCCCAGGTTCACAATCTAGCCCTACTCTTTTTTATTGCGTTAATAAATTCCCTCTTTCGAGTTCAATCTAAAAACCATAGATAATGTGTAATAATCGGGCCCTGACAATTACACAAGTGAAATCAAGAAAGAATAAGTAATCTGTTATGGGATTCAATATATGGAATTCAATCTTCAAACATCAACTTTCATGAAATACTCTAACCCTAGAACGATGAACTATAGAATTAAAGAGAAGAACAAGAGAAAGAACTTGGTTAGAAGACATCTAGGGCTCCTCCCCTCTCCTCCAAAACTTGCTCCAAGGTCTGAACCCCCTTAAAAAATGAAGTAAAAGAGTATTTATAGGGTTTACAAAAGCCTAGTAATTAGTTACACCTAAGCCTAGACGAAATAGGAAGTCCAAAAACGCTCCAGGGGCGCTGTAGCTGGCGCCCCGCGCCTCGGAACGCGCGTACACAAGCAGAACCCGTCGAATCTTGGGCGCTTTTGGGGCGCCCCGCGCCAGTAACTGCGCCATAAGGCTGGGCGCTTTTGGGGGCGCCCCGCGCCACCTATAGCGCCAGGCCATTTTCCTGCTTCTTTCGTCTGCAGCTCGCGTCGCGTTGTGCCTTCGTATGTTCGATCCAATCCTCAATCCAAATCCAATATTTTCTTGCTCGATCATCTCTTTAAAGCTCCAATTGCACTTCATAACGACCTACAATCATACGACACAAAATTAGTGCAAAATCACATTCATTAACTAGAAAACCGGTGAATAACAAACGTGAGAAAATATTAAGGAAATATAGGCATAAAATGCCAAACATCACCACCCCACACTTGAACCTTTGCTTGCCCTCGAGCAATTACAAATAACTTCCCAACCTAGGTAGAATAGGTCTGCCTATGACTATGGTTGATACCGACCATTGAACAAATGCATACAAGACTACTATGGGTCCAACAAACATGCCAATAATTTATCAAACTCAAAAACATGAGAACAACCACCCCCAAGATAGCTCAAATGCACAAACTCAACTCATTGCAACCATGCCCTCACTAAGTCACACCTATCCACTCAACCAAGAAGCCACGACTTTACCTATCTCATGCAAACCATGTGCCCTCACCAAAATGAAGCAAGAGAGTGTCCCCCAAATATCACACACAACAATGAATATCAAGAATAGAATGGGGACAATAGCATAGAAAGAATTCACTCACTCTCATGAAAATCTCACATGTCACACACGATGTACCATAGGCTTGCCCGAAGTGTAGGACTCCACTAATGTAAGCTCACTCCAATCGAGATTAACTAGGACTTTAAAAGGTTGTAATGTAGGCTAAGGGGCTGGTAGGATACATATGGATAATAGTGACTACCTCCCTAAGCACTTTAATACATCACAATACAAATTAAGCACAAGTCTCATCAAAGCCACCCAATCAACAACTTTCACACACACCTTTTTCAACAAGTAGCAATTTTTCTTTTAAGCACACACTAGCAAGGATGGATATTCTTTTCTCTTTATTTCTTTTTCCAATATTTTTTCTTTTCTTTTCAACTTTGCTCTTTTTTCTTTTCAATTTCATTATTTTCCAACCTTGCCAATGCTCATAAACAACTACTACACAATTTTAACAAGTATTCCTCTTCATTAGTTCCACTCAAAAACCTCCCAATATCCAACCACAACTCCAAAATAGTATCACAATATCAATTAAAGTGCTTAAGGAGTGAAGGGCCAAAAGAAAGCAATTTAGAACAAGTGGGTAGGCTCGGGGTGTGGGTGCCAACAAAAAGGGTCAAAGGAATCATAACAACAATTTTTTTAAGGTATATATGTAAGGGTAGGCAAATCAAAGAAGGCCTTGTATCATTTCCCGACTAGAGCAAACCTAGGATTTCGCTTTGCACACACACGGGGCAAGTTCTAGACATTAATATGCAACATGGAGCAAATAAGAACATGCCTCACACACACATTGCACACAGTCCACACAAAATGGCTCCATCACAACTCTCAATCAAGCAAATAGGATGCAACTTGTGGAAATTTAAGCACTAATGCACAAAGGTTCACAATCAAGTCAAGCAAGCGGACTCAAGCATCTCAAAGGAGTCATTCCATTTTTTCCTAGGCATGCATCACAATTAAAACCCAAGGACACCACAAATAGCACATGCAATCAATTCAAGTCCACCGGTATCAAACAAATCAAAGGCACCTAGCATTCTACCTAGTCCTTTCGTCTAGGGTCACCTACAACTAACTACTCTAATCCTAATAAAAATAAAAACTACCCGGTTCAAAGGCCTCTCCGTGGAAAAGAACCGAGGTCATAAGAAAAACTACGGGGTGGATGACATGTACCACTAATAAAACAAAAAGGAAAATCTTTTTGGAATTTTTCATTGGTTTTCTAATTTTTTTTTCATATATTAAAGCAAGAAACAAATAAAAATAACGTCAAGTGACAAAAGAAAATCCTAACGGTACATGCATCCCTAACCTCAAAAATAAAGGGGAGTTCCTCACCCCACACTTAAAACTAAGCAATGTCCTCAGTGCGACAAAGAAGAAAGTGCAAGAGTTAAAGGAACTTCCCTGAAGGCTCTAGTCCTTGGTGCTAGCATCCTCCAAGCTTCCGTATAGTATGAGGTACTCAGACTTCCCTCATCAGGTCATCAATATTAGGCAAGGGTGAGGACACCCCACACTTAGCCTCGATATTACATGAACCTGCAATCCAAAGAATCACCCAAAGTAATATACAACCATAAAAATAATAATCCAAATAAATAAAAGTAAAGCAAGCAAATTGGGTTGCCTCCCAAGAAGCGCTTGATTTAACGTTGCGGCACGACGAAGACAACTTCATCACTTTTTCCTCCACCTTGAACTAATGAATTGTCTCCCCAACTTTGCTTCAAGCTTATGACTATGGTATTGGAGTGGTGGTAAAAATACAAAAGGACCAAGTAACCATTGTCGCATTTTACACTTCTTAGCCTTTAAATGAGGGATGTCGTTTTGTCTCCTCGGCATAACAAACTTTAAAATATAGGCACCTTTTTCCTCCTCCTTTGGTTTCTTCATAGGCTCGGGTGGCTCAATTCTCATGTCACCATCTACACACAATGTTGAAAAATGATTGGAATGAGGTCCAATGCGCTTCAATTCTAAAATTGCATTGCTTTTGACACCCTCACTTGCACAAACACTAGAGTCCTCAAATATGATATTTTCTATTTCCTCACTTGACTCTAATGTAATTTCCTCAACCTTGGCATCATCAACTAATATTGGGTCGCATGGTAGGAGTTCCACTTTTTGCTCCTCAAATTGCCTTCTAAGCTCTTCTATCTCAAATCTACTATCCACGACAACTGATAATTGGGCATTAGACACCCCAATTATATCACTCAAATTTGCCTCCAAGTCATGAATAGCCAAGCCAAATTGATCAATTTCTTGTGTGAGCACAACCCTTTCTTCCATAACTTGACTCATCATATTTGTAAGTTCACTTCTAAAATCCCCATGTGCTTCTAAAAGGTTGGCTTGCTCCGTTAGAAAATTTTTGCTCACAACCTGCACTTCTTCATTACTGTCAGACTCACAAACATCGTTAAAAACATCACACACATTGATAGAGGAAGGAGTATGACACTTAGGACAATCACTCCACTGACCACCACATAATTTACAAAAATTTCAATCAAAGGTGGTAGAAAATTCACATAACCAGTCTCGTAGGGTTGAAAGAGTTGGACAATTTTTCCACAAGTGGGTTCCTCCGCAAAGCAGACAAAGATCATCAAAATTAGAATTACAACCACTCGACCAATTTTCATTAAAAGATGCCATGATAAGACAAGTAACACAATGCTAAACTAAACAAAAATTAAACCTGAATAGAAAATAAGTAATCGTTCAAAAAGAAATCAGTCAATTATTTAGTCCCCGGCAACGGCGCCAGAAAATTGTTGCTCCCAAAGCACACGCAAGTATACGTGGTCGACAAGTAATAAAGTGATAAGTAGAGTATCGTTCCCACGAGGACTATTCAGACTGACGCTTAACAAACAATTTTTAACTAACTATTCAGGGATCTTTTTCCAATAGTGAGAGTTTTTATTAACTAAAGAACAATAATGTAAATGATGGAAATCAAGTCAAACAATGGAGCAAACGTTGGTTGTAAACAATATTAAGGAGACGGTCCAGGGTCAGAGTTACGAACAATCCTGTTGAGTTTTCCAATTGATTCCACTTCTCGAATCCCGGATTACTAACTAATAGAGTAAATGTACCCATGAAAACCTTTCGATTCTTCACGATCTATGCAGGCTACTCCAATCCCTATATGTCTATGGGTTGAATCACGTGCACGCATTAACGAATTATGTAATTAGTTAAGCTAGGCGAGCAAGTATATGTCTATCCTACTCACAAATTGGTTCCCCGATGCCCAGGTTCACAATCTAGCCCTACTCTTTCTTATTGCGTTAATAAATTCCCTCTTTCGAGTTCAATCTAAAAACCATAGATAATGCGTAATAATCGGGCCCTGACAATTACACAAGTGAAATCAAGAAAGAATAAGTAATCTGTTATGGAATTCAATCTTCAAACATCAACTTTCATGAAATACTCTAACCCTAGAACGATGAACTATAGAATTAAAGAGAAGAACAAGAGAAAGAGAGAAAGAACTTGGTTAGAAGACATCTAGGGCTCCTCCCCTCTCCTCCAAAACTTGCTCCAAGGTCTGAACCCCCTTTCAAAAATGAAGTAAAAGAGCATTTATAGGGTTTACAAAAGCCTAGTAATAAGTTACACCTAAGCCTAGACAAAATAGGAAGTCCAAAAACGCTCCAGGGGCGCTGTAGCTGGCGCCCCGCGCCTCGAAACGCGCGCACATAAGCAGAACACGTCGAATCTTGGGCGCTTTTGGGGCGCCCCGCGCCAGTAACCGCGCCAGAAGGCTGGGCGCTTTTGGGGGCGCCCCGCGCCACCTATAGCTGTATTGGTCGATTTCTGTTCGCTCACGAAGGAAACAAACTCGATCGTGTGCAAGACGTAGAGTAACTTCGGAAGTTATGAGATCGGAAAGAATCTGCTTCGGATTTGGTTTCGTTCGGTTGCGCAATGGGGTGATCGGATAAAATCGAAGATGACGTCACTGTGGATAAGTTAAACTGATCCTCATCTCTAAAATATCGGAACAGGCTCGGCGAGTTTAGTGGAGTGGATAACAACGTGCAGCAGTGGGAAGAGAAACGTGGGGAAGTGGAAGTCTGTTAGGGCTTGGAGTCGTCCTCAATGTCAACCTATAAATAAGAGCTCACATCTTCATTCTCACACACATTCATCAATCTGAGCAATATTATTCTATTCTTAAAAGTCATCATTCTTCTGTCAAGAGATTAATCACTTTGTTCTCATTACCTCATCTTGTTTCGCCAAAGATAATTGTTGTGCTTAAAGTTTCGATCGTGGCCTAGCTCAAACGTGGAGGGAGATATGTTCTTTCCATTGGAGCAACACCCATCGATTCATCAAATACAATAAGCCTTTATCGCTTTATTTATTTCATTCATTGTTTATTCGTTTAAATCGTTATTTGCTCTGTTCGTAATATAAGTTGTTAACTGCTGCATAGTGTTAGGAACTTGCCATTAACGATTAAACATTGTCACTTCATCGATAGGATACGATCTATCATTTTACATCGGATAATTTGTTAGTAATTCGTTATCATATTAACCATTATCGTATTACGTTTGCTTGTCATCGTATCTGTCATCGTCAGCTACTTCGCCTTAATCATTATCATATTCACTGTCATCGTTTGATTTGTTAGCATCATCGAATTCATTTAGAATTGCATACCTAACTGTATCATTCCATCGTAAACTGCTAGCCTGCGATCTGCTTCGGTTCAGTTTGTCGTTACTTGCGTACTGAATTATTCGTTGAACTTATCATTGACATCGAATCTGTATTATTTGTCATCGAATCTTCGTTATTGACATCGAAATCGGAATTGATTCCTAATTACAACACTTGGCAATATTTTATCTGTTCGCGTAAGGTTGCATATTAAACGATCAAATCAAGATATAAAACGGTCGCCTTAGACTCAACTAAATATAAATTTAATTGTAAAGCCCGATCTATTTTTGGGGAATACAGTTTGGCGCCCACCGTGGGGTCTAGGCAATCGATTTATTCCGAAATTTGAATCGTTTGATACTACTTACGTTTGCTTTCTTGTCTTGAAATGGCAGATCAAGGTAACATCGACGCTCTGAACGGTCAACAGCTCAATCCCAATGACGGGGTTCATGTTCCGGCCCATGCTGAAGCGGTCGATGAGTCTACCAACAACGAGCAGGATCCAATCCACGACGACATTCCTACTGGCTCACAGTTGAACGCGCGCCAAGCAAGTTGTTCGGGCAAGGAGCCCGCAGTCGAAACTGAGTCAGGAGGCGCAAACGCAGCACTGTTTGCGTATTTGAGGCGGCATGATGCTCAGTTCGAAATGATACAAGAACAGTTGAAGGCACTATCTAATTCTATCGGAAACAAAGCACCCACTTCTCCGATCACACCCCCAGCAAGCATTCCGACTTCGGTTCCTCAGGGCGCCGTAACAGGGGGACTTGCAGCGGGGGTTGGATCTGGAGGATCGGGTACAGCTGCCGAAGCCATGGGAGTTCCGGCCTCGGTCACAACAGAAGTAAGAATGATGGCAACGATGCAAACCTTGTTGAACGATAATATCGACAAGAAGTTCAGCGAAATCAAGTCATTTATGGAGAAATTACCAGGCGTTCCGAAGTTAGCTGACGAGGGCACTAAAAAGTCGATCTCAAAACGTCCTTTTCCAGCAAGTGCGGCCCCACTACCCATACCAAAAACTTTCAAATTACCAGAGAGCTTGAGATACGATGGAACCACAGATCCAAGGGATCACATTGATATGTTTTCGGTTGCGGTTCAGGCCAACGACTTGACTTCGGAGGAGATCAATTCGGTCAGCCTTAAGAAGTTTTGTGAGACATTGAAGGGAGAAGCGCTGAAATGGTATTTACAGCTGCCCGAAAACGAGATATTAAGTTTCGATGACATGTCAGCGAAGTTCATTCGATCATATACTGGAGCGAAAAAGATAGCACCAAGGGTCGAGGACATCTTGAACGTAAGGCAGCGACCCGGGGAAACCATCAAGCAATTTTTGAAAAGATTCAACGATGAGAAGATCCATATACCAAATCTCGAAGAAAGGTGGGCTTGTTTGACCTTTGCTAATAACTTGCGCACTGATTCGATTGAGGCATGGAAATTGAAGGATCGTCTCAGGGAGATCGACGCATGGACTTTCGATGTATTGTACCGTGAGTGCGAGCCAAGGATCAGGGCTGAGGAGGAAGAACTACAGCTAGCTCGAAATAATTATCATTATGATCGGCCGGCAAGGAGAATCGATAATGACAGGCGAGACTACAGTGACCAACGATGGGGGCCCTACAGTTTCCCACGGACAGGGGGCAACAACCATGAAGCTGGTAGCTCAAAGAGTCAGCCGAAGAAAACACAATCGAACACATCTTCGGCTCCAAGAGATCGGCCACTGCCTCCAAAGCTGACGGAATACAACTTTTGCATATCGACACCAAATTTGGTGAATCATTTGAAAGGGATGGGTGATAAAGTTGTAAAATTCCCAGGACGCATAAAATCAAATCCAAATACAAGGGATGAAAATCTATGGTGCGTATTTCACCATGACTTCGGCCATACTACGGAAGAATGCAAGGCGTTGAGATATGAAGTGGCCAGTCTGCTGGAAAAGGGTCATTTGGTCGAATTCTTGACTGAGAGAGGACGAAACAATTTTAATAAGAAGAAAGATGATGAGCCGCCGAAGCCTCCTGCCCCTAGGAAAACGGTGAATGTCATTACCGGAGGAGATGGTGTTTGTGGGGTAACTTACACTACAAAGAAGTATGCCAAAGTCTCTTTCACAAGAGACAAACGAACACGAAATGACATGACCGACGAGATCGTATTCGGGGACTCCGACTTCGATGGAAGGATTCATCCCCATCACGATGCACTTGTAGTAACGACAAGGATCGACGATGCCGATGTGAAAAGAGTATTAATCGATGCTAGCAGCTCGGTTAATATCATACATGCAAGAGTGGTAGAACAATTGCAGTTGAGTGATAAGATTGTGCCTCGCTCGACGGTCCTGTCGGGTTTCAACAATTCAAGTGAAGTGACCGTTGGAGAAATTATAATCAAAACAAATGCAGAAGGAGTGGAGAGTGAAACATCATTTCAGGTGATGAAGGGCGAAATGGCATACAACGTGATTTTAGGTCGGCCATGGATCCACGCTATGGGAGCAGTTCCATCGACCTTACATCAAGTTGTGAAATTCCCTACCCCATGGGGAATTCGTGAGATCAGAGGCGAGCAACAGGCTTCACGAGACTGTTACTCAGTAGCTGTCAAGGAAGGCTTTCGATTGTAGCAATCACAGCTAGTGGAACCCGTGGTCGGAAGCTTCACTTCGGTTCCGTCGTGCGATCTAACGCAGCTACCGGAATCCGAAGTCGAAGGCGACTTCGCACAGGTTTCACCATGTAAGCTAGTGGGACCCGTGAACGGAAGCTTCACTTCGGTTCTGTCGTGCGATCAAACGCAGCTACCGGAATCCGAAGTCGAAGGCGACTTCGCACAGGTTCCACCATGTGTGAGAGAACCGTATAAACAAAAAGCTGGAGACTCTACGATAGAAGAACTTGAGGAAGTAATATTGTTCGATGACAATCTTGATCGGAAAGTTTACGTTGGAGCTGAACTGGACATCGATGTAAAAGCAAAAATCATATCCTTCCTCAAGGACAACTCTGATTGCTTTGCTTGGTCCCATGCAGATATGGTGGGAATCGATCCAAAGGTCGCCACACACAAGTTAAATGTCGACCCAAAACATCGGCCGGTAAAGCAAAAGAAACGACCGAATGGAGGATTTCGAAGGAAGGTGATCAACGATGAGGTAGAAAGGCTGCTAGCAAATGGGTTCATTAAAGAGGTGAAATACCCAGAATGGCTTGCAAATACAGTTGTGGTACCCAAGAAAAATGGCAAATGGAGGGTATGCGTTGATTATACCGACCTCAACAAAGCTTGTCCAAAAGATTCGTTCCCATTGCCTCACATCGATCGACTGATCGATTCCACGGCAGGGCATGAAATGTTGAGTTTCTTGGATGCTTACTCAGGTTATAACCAAATTTCGATGGACCCATTAGATCAGGAAAAGACATCGTTTATCACAGACATGGGGACTTATTGCTACACAGTCATGCCCTTCGGACTTAAGAATGCCGGCGCTACCTATCAGCGTTTGGTCACCACTATGTTCAAAGATTTGATCGGGAAAACCATGGAAGTTTATATCGATGACATGTTAGTCAAATCTCTCGAGAAGGGAAATCATCTAAGTCATTTGAAGGAAACTTTTACAATACTAAGGCGATTCAACATGAGATTGAACCCAGAGAAATGTGCGTTCGGGGTTGGATCCGGCAAGTTCTTGGGATTCATCGTATCGCAAAGAGGAATCGAAGCAAATCCAGACAAAATCAAGGCGATCGAAAGCATTCCTGAGGACCTGACGACGGAGAAAGAGGTTCAACAGTTGACCGGTCGAGTAGCCTATCTCAGCAGGTTCATCTCGAGGTCATCTGAACGATGTCACAAGTTCTTTTCAGTGCTGAGAAAGAGCAAAGGCTTCGAATGGACACCAGAATGCAAAAAGGCTCTTCGGGAACTGAAGCAATACCTTTCCAATCCACCGCTTCTGTCAAAACCGATTGAAGGAGAAATGCTGCTGATTTATTTAGCTGTTTCCGATGTCGCTGTAAGTGCTGTCCTCGTTCGCGAAGATGGAGGTAACCAATTCCCTATCTACTATGTTAGTAAAACATTGTTAGATGCCGAAACAAGGTACCCACATCTTGAAAAGCTAGCACTTGCACTAGTCACTGCTGCACGAAAATTAAGGCCTTATTTTCAATGCCATTCAATATCTGTTATCACTACGTTTCCATTACGAAATATTTTACATCGGCCCGATCTCTCTGGTCGATTAATGAAATGGGCGGTCGAGCTGAGTGAGTACGACATCACTTACCAGCCTCGTACCGCCATAAAATCTCAAGTTTTAGCTGATTTTGTAGCGGACTTTAGCGCTAATATCTTACCGGAGGCAAAGAAGGAAGAATTGATGATGAGAGATCCAGACCCCGGAGTATGGGTAATGTACACCGATGGAGCTTCCAATGTCAAAGGAACCGGCCTCGGAATCCTATTGATAGCACCGTCCGGTGAAAAACTCAAGTACGCGATCAAATTACATGCAAAAACTAACAACGAGGCCGAATATGAGGCCCTCGCTACAGGTTTAAAGATCGCAAAGGACTTGAAAGTCGAACGAATAGACATCAAAAGTGACTCCCAACTGGTGATAAATCAAATCCAAGGCGATTTCTGTGTTCGAGATCCGAGGATGCAACAGTTGCTTGAAAAGGTACAAAACTTTCTAACTTCTTTTCAGGAGTGGAAAATAGCTCAGATACCGAGGGAAGAAAACATCGAAGCAGACACTCTAGCAAACCTTGGATCTGCAGCGGCCATCGATGAAAAACTCGATGAGACAGTAGTTCACTTGTTCGAATCTCCACTGAGTCGAAGCATCAAAGAGGTAAACAATGTTAATCATACTTGGGATTGGAGAAGCAAATATTTGTCTTATTTGCAGGCAGGTACTCTTCCCGATGACAAAAAGTCTGCCCGATCACTTAAAGCCAAAGCCGCGAGATATTGCCTCCTAGAAAATCAACTCTATAGGCGAATGTTTGGCGGTCCTTTGGCAAAGTGTGTGGGGCCAGACGGGACAAAGTATGTGCTGAAGGAGGTTCACGAAGGCGAATGCGGCAATCATTCCGGCAGCAAGTCTTTGGTTCGAAAGATCATAAGAGCTGGATACTATTGGCCAACGATCACAGATGATGCCAAGGAATTCGTCCGCAAATGTGACAAGTGCCAACGATTTGGCAATCTCATACACCAACAGGCAGAACCACTTCATTCGGTCACGTCACCGTGGCCGTTCATGAAGTGGGGAATGGACTTGGTCGGGCCGCTCCCAACAGCGCCCGGTGGGGTAAAATTTATCTTAATTCTTACGGATTATTTTTCTAAATGGGTGGAAGCTATTGCTTTGGCTAAAATTCGTGAACAGGAAGTTATCAAATTCATTCACCAGAATATCATTTGTCGTTTTGGGATCCCGAAAGAGATCACATGCGACAATGGTAAACAGTTCGTGGGAAGACGAATCACAGCCTTCTTCGAAAAGTGGGGGATCAAGCGAATTGCTTCAACACCTTATCACCCCAGTGCAAACGGACAGGCTGAGTCTTCCAACAAAACAATACTTGAGTACTTGAAGAAAAGGATGGATGATTCAAAGGGCAACTGGCCGAACGAACTCCCCGGTGCATTGTGGGCTCATCGGACAACGGTGAAACACAGTACCGGGGAGACACCGTTCTCACTTGTCTACGGAGCAGAAGCACTGATACCGGTGGAAGTGGGAGAGCCCAGCCTTCGGTTCGCCCACTCCACCGAAGAAGCTAACAGAGAGGCCATGTTGATAGATCTGAACCTGGTCGAAGCAAAAAGGGATATGGAATTTGTTCGGATACAAGCATAAAAGCAAAGGGCAGAAAACTACATCAACAAAAAACTCAGGTATCGATCTTTTAATGTAGGTGACTATGTGCTAAAAATCAAAAGACCAAAGAAGGATGAGCCCAACGAAGGCAAGCTAGGAGCGAATTGGGAGGGACCTTTCCACGTCAAGGCAGTGATCGGAAAAGGTTCATACCAACTCGAAACAATGGACTCCAAACCGGTGGACTTCAATTGGAATATCACACAATTGAAGAAGTACTATTTCTGAGGTTCTGCGGTATCAACCCTCACCCTTTACTTTTACTTCGCAATTTTCAATTATTCCTTCATCGGAAGAAACTGTTTGATCGATTATTTGGTACTAACGCTTTTAGATGATAGGCATAGTTGGAGTCGAATGATGACAAACATCACCCACGAACACTCGAGCTCAAAACGCTCCGATCGGGGTCGATAAGTCTGACGAACACTCTAACGTGGTCTTCATCTATAACGAGTTTCTTGGCTTTGGTCTCCCAATGATTCCGTTTCAGGTAACGAAGTCAAGGAACCAGTGTTTGCCTACTCATTCTTCGCACCCAAACACTGGGGGGGATGGAGTTAGTATGAGGATTATCGGTAGATACTGGGGACTACCCTATAACCGGGGACTCTCGATCGGAGAATGAAACGGAGTCAATCGAAGACAACACTGGGGACTCGTTCAGAACTCGATGGAAGCCCCAACGTTCACTTAAACTTGGGACTCGTTCAGATTTCGACAGAGGTTCCAACTTTCACTCGAACTGGGGACTCGTTCAAAAATCGACAGAAGTCCCAACGTTCACTCGAACTGGGGACTCGTTCAAAATTCGGCAAAAAGTCCCTCGTTCGTCCGTACGGGGCCTCGCTCGAAATCAAGCATTACCAATTAAAAACTCCTATGTAAACGATCCAATAGCGATCAATGTCTGTGCCTTACGGCCGCATCTTGTAATCGATCGAATCATACGATCCAAAATGTATCAAAGACCCATTAGCGGTCTACTTCAATAATACACAACACTTTGGTTATACTCATTCTTTACATTTGTTCGATTTATGCAATCGTTCCAAATTTTAACCAGATTTTACATCTAAGTTTTTCACCAAGTGTTAATTTTTTCCGAACTCATAAAGATGTTCGAAGAGTGCATTACGTAAAAATGAGACGTCATTCCTTACTACGCACTGACATTGGGCCCCAATCATTTCATTCGACGAATATCGTTGAACTTTAAATTCTTCGAACGATTAAAACATCTTCGAGAAGTCAAAAACAATGCAGTAATGATAAAAACGATGTCATTCATAAACGATGTCATTCATACAATGCAGTAATGATAAAAACGATGTCATTCATAAACGATGTCATTCATAAAAAGTTATATGTACAAATGAAACTTCCAACTTTAACACAAAGAAAGCAAATCATTCATCCCCATCAGAGCCTTCATCGGAGGAACTCGCCGGGAGACCAAGATCTTCACGAGTCAATCTTACGATGGCAACTGCCTCGCTCAACTCAGTGGGAACATCAACAACTCGGTCTAACATCTCCCTAAGAACATCACGCCTTGATTCGGCAAGGATTAAATCCTTTCTCTCGTCAAACTCTTCTTCAAGGTCGCGCCTTAGGGTAACAGACTCCTTCTGAAGCAGCAAGTTCCTCTCCGTTAGACTGGCAGCTTCAGCCTTTAATTCGCCATTGCTTCTTCGAAGAGCAGTCAATTCCATGAGTTGGTCGGCCAACTCTTTATCTTTACTCTCCAAAACAGAGTTGAGTTCGGCCATCTTCAGATCAAAGTTGGCTTCGTGATCACTCAGTTGTGCGTTCAGAGCCCGAATCTGGGATTCCAACTCCGTTTGACGAAGAGCGTGTTCATTCGTGCTCCTGTCGAAGTTGGTTAAAAGCTCTGCGTTCTGGGTCTCTGCCACCTTAAGTTTCCGATGCAACTCTTCTCCCGCCGAAGTAAGATGAACGATCTGCTCATTCAAAACCTTGGCCCCATCTTGAAGTTGGCGAATCCGATCAGCCGTCTCGATCGCCATTATACAATTCTAAAGAAAAGAAAAAGATCACAGTTTGAAAGTCATGAAATCTATCCGAAGTAAAAGATTCCTAAGCAAAAAAGTTTAAAAATAGAGTTTACCCTGAAGGCACCATAGGAAATCTGGGAAGGCAAACTCAAGTCCTCGTGTGTGTTCAGCCGAGCTTGCTCCATCGGACCCATAACGTCGAAGAAATAGTTGGCCAACTTCCTTGGGCATCTGAGCAAGTCGACGTTGGGTGGGACTTCAATCGTAAGCCTCCTAACGCCCCTCTTTTCGGATTCGCCCAAGGCGGCAAAGGCAGCAGCTTCTTCACTTCGGGGAAGAGGCACAATTGGATCGGCATGATCTGCACTAAAGAACGATGATCCTGTCTCCTCATCGTATTTGGATCTCGTCGTCTCAACTGACCGATCCAAAGCCGGCGCCTTCCCCTTTGCTGGATCCCTCCCTTCGAGTTCACGATCAAGGGCCTCAATCATCTCATCTCGATTTTCAGGGACGGCGATTGAAGGGACAAGAACACCTTCCCTGCTAGACAAGCCTCCCGAGCCCGAGTTGGCATCTTCAGCGATGGGGGAGATATGGTAGTCGTCCACGGAAAGGTCTCCTTGTTCGGCCACTTTAAGCTGAATGGCCGTTTCTTGGAGTCTTTCCTTAGCTGGCCTTTTGGGACGCTGTACCAACTGATCAGACCTTGACTCTCCCCCATGATCCTCCTCCTCGATGTCGATAACCGGAGTCACTCCTTCGGCAGCTTTCGCTGCCGCAATCGCTAAACTCGCACCGGCAATCACATCTTCTATGGTTAGGGGCGCAGCCGATGAACTGCCCCCTTGCCCCTTACCGACAACCACTATCTTGGGCAGATACTTGTTCTTCAACTCCTGGAACGATTTCTTCTTCTTCTTTGGGGGAGGAGCGTCATCGGTTTTTTCTTCGCCTTCGGGATCGACCTCCTCATCGTTTGGCTCGCCCCCAGCGCCGGTAAGACCTGAGAGAGAATTTTCTATCAAAAAGTATCAACAAAGACAAAGGCCGCAAATACAAAAGCAATTCGAAGATTACCATGGTTTTTTGCTTTCAGTGTTTTCAAAGCCGCGACCGGCTTCCAAGCTCGCTTGTCATTGGTCGTCTTCTCAAGCACCCTTATCAGCCAGGGTATGATGTCGGCGACTTGATCGAACTCAACTGCCTCAGCTGAAGATTTTCAGAGGAACTTAGATTGTGTTGCTTAACTCAATTAATAGCAATTCAAAAGGAAGGTAAGACAAAATACTTACGAGTCCGATTCCAGACATTTGGCAGCAGCTCGCTTCCGGGGGCGGTCAGCTGCTCCGTGGGAATAAAAACGAAGCGCTGATCCCATCCTCGGAGATCGTCATCGTTGTCAGAGATCAAGGCCCGCTGACCTCGTTTAGCCAAATTTATCACCCCCCCTTTATAAACTCGAGGGGAGTATATGTTAAGAATGTGACGAAGTGTCAACTCCACTTCCGCCGCCTCTGCGATGTATCGCATAATTATGATCGTTCTCCATATCATCGGAGAAATCTGACCGAGGCAAACTTTGTACATTCTGCAAAATTCCTCGATGATGTTATCGACCGGGAGGGAGAATCCGATCGTGAATGGATAAGTCAGCACCACGGAATGACCTTCAACGTGGGTCGCCAACGTTGACTTCCTCGGAGGGCACATCACTTCGATATCACCCTCTCTCCAACCACACTCCTCTCGAACTCGAGGAATCGCCTCCGGCGTGATCGTACAGTGAACGGAGTCGATCGGGATGTTTTTCTTCTTCCCCTGCTCCGCTTCACTGATTTTACAATCGTTCTCATAAGTAAATTTTTTCGGAAGGATCTCCGACCATGACTTTTTGGGACCGTAGTCTTTCACTTTTCTCTCGTTCCGTTTCTTCCCCTTCTTATCTACTGAAGGGTCGACAATGGCGGGAGTTTTCTCCACCACCGCACCAGACTGCGGCGGAGCCGTGGCAGCAACTGCCGTATTAGGAGTGGTATCAGCCTCTATTATGTTCTGTGATGAGGTAGACATTGCTAAAATTCGCTGTAAAGTAAAGCTTGTAAGAGGATTTGAAGTTTATAAGAAGATTTTAAGGCAGAAACAGCAAGAATCAACGGATTAAAATGGAAGATTTCTGGGATTTAAAGGAGTTTTTGCAAAACGGTTTCTTTTGGAAAGGTTCAGAAGTTGTAAAGCTGGGGTGGAAACGGATATTTATAAAGAGAGATTCATCATTGCCTTGGGAACCGTCGAAAATTGCTGCCCGCACGATTTCTGACACGTGTAACGATGGGAAGTTGAGGCGACGTTTTGGCGTTTCAAAATGGAGGGACACAAACGTGCCACGTATTTTCCCGCTAAAAATTCAAAGCCACTTGCCAAAAGATTCACGAACACACTTGGCAAGTGGGGGGACTATCTGTATTGGTCGATTTCTGTTCGCTCACGAAGGAAACAAACTCGATCGTGTGCAAGACGTAGAGTAACTTCGGAAGTTATGAGATCGGAAAGAATCTGCTTCGGATTTGGTTTCGTTCGGTTGCGCAATGGGGTGATCGGATAAAATCGAAGATGACGTCACTGTGGATAAGTTAAACTGATCCTCATCTCTAAAATATCGGAACAGGCTCGGCGAGTTTAGTGGAGTGGATAACAACGTGCAGCAGTGGGAAGAGAAACGTGGGGAAGTGGAAGTCTGTTAGGGCTTGGAGTCGTCCTCAATGTCAACCTATAAATAAGAGCTCACATCTTCATTCTCACACACATTCATCAATCTGAGCAATATTATTCTATTCTTAAAAGTCATCATTCTTCTGTCAAGAGATTAATCACTTTGTTCTCATTACCTCATCTTGTTTCGCCAAAGATAATTGTTGTGCTTAAAGTTTCGATCGTGGCCTAGCTCAAACGTGGAGGGAGATCTGTTCTTTCCATTGGAGCAACACCCATCGATTCATCAAATACAATAAGCCTTTATCGCTTTATTTATTTCATTCATTGTTTATTCGTTTAAATCGTTATTTGCTCTGTTCGTAATATAAGTTGTTAACTGCTGCATAGTGTTAGGAACTTGCCATTAACGATTAAACATTGTCACTTCATCGATAGGATACGATCTATCATTTTACATCGGATAATTTGTTAGTAATTCGTTATCATATTAACCATTATCGTATTACGTTTGCTTGTCATCGTATCTGTCATCGTCAGCTACTTCGCCTTAATCATTATCATATTCACTGTCATCGTTTGATTTGTTAGCACCATCGAATTCATTTAGAATTGCATACCTAACTGTATCATTCCATCGTAAACTGCTAGCCTGCGATCTGCTTCGGTTCAGTTTGTCGTTACTTGCGTACTGAATTATTCGTTGAACTTATCATTGACATCGAATTCGTATTATTTGTCATCGAATCTTCGTTATTGACATCGAAATCGGAATTGCTTCCTAATTACAACACTTGGCAATATTTTATCTGTTCGCGTAAGGTTGCATATTAAACGATCAAATCAAGATATAAAACGGTCGCCTTAGACTCAACTAAATATAAATTTAATTGTAAAGCCCGATCTATTTTTGGGGAATACAATAGCGCCAGGCCATTTTCCTGCTTCCTTCGTTTGCAGCTCGCGTCGCGTTGTGCCTTCGTATGTTCGATCCAATCCTCAATCCAAATCCAATCTTTTCTTGCTCGATCATGCTCTTTAAAGCTCCAATTGCACGTCATAACGACCTACAATCATACGACACAAAATTAGTGCAAAATCACATTCATTAACTAGAAAACCGGTGAATAAAATACTCAAACGTGAGGAAATATTAAGGAAATGTAGGCATAAAATGCCAAACATCAATCACGCATAACAATCTCTCAACATTATTAATCAAGGCATAATGATGCATCATTATTATTCACTGCATAAATAATTGATGCACTACTAGCATATCAACTAAACGACTCCTTATTGTACTTTTTTTTTAAAAAAAAAAAATCTGCTTGGAATTAGAATTCATTGGCTCCATTAATTCAAATACGCACTACATACATAGGATTCATCAAATGGAGATGTGCTCCTAACAGTTTTTTCATTTGAAGCTCAAAATCTCTTATCAAGGTCGAAGGATCTTGTTCATCCCACGATATTTTTTACAATAACTCAAATTTTGTCATTCTTGTTGAGACAGGTGAAGATAGTTTTACCTTTTCCCTTTTGTCTTCTAGGAGGCCTATACATTGATTGACAGTGTTATAATTCTCATGTGATTGAGAGAGGCATGGGAGAGGAAATGTGAAAAGGATAGAGTAGGATGAGGGAGGCTTTGGAATTTGGATGAAGACAAGATAAATAGCCTGAATAGAGCCAAGCACCAAAATCTCTTGAAGTGATTTTTCAGGAAAATGACATTTAAAAATTAATAAAATAATCAGCGATGAATCTTCACTTTAAATATTTCATCTATGAAATGGCTAATCCTAGTGAAGCCTACTTAACCTCTAGGTTTTCTTGTCGCTTAACTGCTGTTCTTTTTGTTTGTTAAAATTTTTCAAATGTAAAATTCTAAGTTAGTAAAAATAACAACTTGCAGTAATTTGATTTTAAAAAAATTAATATATAAATTTAATCAAAATTCAAATAAAACAATACCAAATTCAAAAAAAAATCTGATTAGTTGAGTACTCTTTATAATCCAAATAGGCCGTCTTCGTTAAGACAAAGAGAGTAAAATAATTTTCCATTCTTTTGCAAGAATAGTTTATCGCAATACTTTTACTTAATCTTAAATCATGTGTATTTTTAATTATACAAATCAAGTTGGGATAAAAGGATTGTAAAACATAAGTATATTACTCTTAAAATTCCATAATATGATTTGGAGGGAATTTATATTTTAAAAAGATTTAACTTACATATCGCAAATAAATTAATTCTTGAGATGCAGTATATCATTTGTTAACGTCTTCAAATTGTCACTGTACGATTAGATGGGGGTGAAGGGCACCTCTTTTTCAGTGTGCATGAACGAATGGTGAAGGTAAGGCTATATTATAACAAGGGAATCATTTGTCTTCTTCATGACAACCCATTATATATTTCCATGCTATCACAATAATGTTTGTCCCCATGCTTTCATTATTATTTTCCTTTTTCACTGTTATTGTTGCTCAAATTATAGATCCCTTTTCAAAGCCACCAAACATTTGGTAGTTGTATAAATATAGCACGTCAAAGTTAAAAATGGCTAAAAGCACGCCACACAATGAGTTGCTTGATGGGTTATAAATTATAGTTGAAAACATCGATCTAAATCGACACACTACGTAGTTTATCTTCTAGCGATTCTTTCGAATCATATAAATGGAGGAATTTTGATAGGGAATTCTTTCCTCTTAATATGTTCTATTTTACGAGCGCAAATTGTGCAAATTCAGATTTATTGAATTAGCAGATACATGATACCGGATAATTATACTAAAAAAATAACATATGCTTTTATGTTATTTTCCCCATTTTTCTTTTTTCTTCTTTTTTGTCTTCTCTTTGTTTTATGCTTATGAAACTAAAAAGTACAGTAGATGGTAGGAATTTTGTTTTTTGAACCATTTTGATTTCCTACAAGGTATCTGCAAGGAAAATCTATAGTTAAATCAATTTTTATTTATGTCAAGGTGCTCCCCTGTCCTATTTGCATGGACTTATTCGTTTGGTCCTATTGTTCCCTCATATCGAGTATTACAAATTCCAATTGCGTAAAGCCGTAACTAAACTCATATTTTTTGTTTAATAGAGTTTAAGACAGAGAAAAAGTTTTCTAGAATAACAGTCCCCTGGTCCAAAAGAGCTTTTAAGAAGACTTTGGATTTATCTCTATACGTCTATCATATAGAGTAGCCAACGTGGTATGTTGTTAAATATATTTTACTGAGAGTGGAGACAAGTTAAAACAATTTCTTTAGCAAAGATGGAGCTGTTTAACTGAATAACTTTGACTTGAAGTAACAATTAAAAGAGAAAGCTAATTAAAAAGCAAATTGTGTTAGTTAAAGTTGTGTTTAGTAGGTCCAAATCCATTATGATGATGACTTTTGGATGCCCATATATTAGGGTTTTAACGAGTAGTCACCCTTGATAAAGGAATCAACCATCTAGAATTAACCTAAAGCATTCTATGATGACCACTGACCACCAAAATAATGTTGACTGTCTGGTAAAATATGATTGAACATTTGCTTTGCTTCGACCTAATTCTTAAATGTATCACTTCAAGTCTTCACTTTGTAATTTGTACACTTATGTGCAGTGTTTCAGTCTAGTGATTGTAATCACTTTCTAGGAGAATTGAGTTACAAACTTCACTATATATAACTTATGTGCAGTGTTTAGGTGCAATAAAAATCAATCCACGCCCATAATTTACATGTATTGACATAATTTGGTGTAAACAATGGGTACATGCAAATTTTTACGGTTTCACTGCCCATGGAGATTCTTCCTTGCCCACTAATTGGGGGCCAACCCCGTAAAGATTTTTTCTTTCTTTAAAAAAGAACCTTATTGAGCTTCCATGGTATTGCTATGGCCACCTCTAGTTTGCACTATCAAGATTTTGCTTTATCCAAAATGGTTCACTTTCGTGATAGCTGAAACTCTTCGAAGCAGAAAGATGATACTTCTACTGTGCTGAAAAGTCTCTAATAAGATTGTCCAAAGAGATTTCATTTGGCAGAACGTGGGAATGGATGAACCAAATCTAGCTAGGACAAGACAAAATTGTAAAAATCTTGCAAATTATTAAATTACTGACGATGCTAAGATTCCTTTGCTCCGTGGAAACATCCAAATATGTAAAAATACAAAATTCTTGAAGAAGATAGTAATAGCATGTTTGGGTGAGGTTATTATAAGTACTACACTTTTAAGCTAGAAGTTGCTTATAAATCACTTTGGAGAAGTTAGATTTTCTAACTTTTTATTTTTAGCTTATTTTAAATATATAAGTGTTTATAAGCTCATGACTTTTTGAGTTACCAAACACTAATTAATGAGTTTATAAGCACATATGTACTTTTAAACTACTTTTAAAATTACCCAAATAGGCTCTAAGTACGACAAACCAATTTTTGAGTTCCCTTGCCATTGGGTTTCTTTTATTTCTCCAAACAAGAGACTGAACTATCATTAATTCCACCAGGTAGAAAATTTATGTGGTACAATTCAAGAAAATTGAAAAAGCATTTAAGACTATAGCATGTTAAAGTGGGTATATTAGTTTGTCACTATTGTTTGTGGGACATTGTGATTATTTAGTACCGTTAGAAGGAGCATAGAATTCTTGTACGTCATTCTTTAAATTAGGACAGTTGAAAAAGTTGTCATGGAGCAGCGTACCTAAATGTTTTCTTAAGACACTTGGACCGATTAATTTTAAGAGTATATTATCCAAATAGTCATTTAATTATTGAAAATACACTAATAAAGTCGCTCTTTTTTATATTATTTCTAAATGATCATTTAACTTTGCATAATTGACTCAAATAGATTTTGCTAGAAAATTGGTTATCTCCGGTGAACTATATATTGACGTGACATATTCTTTAATTTAAAATATAAAGAAATTAAACTCATCCATTTAACTAGCTATTCAATTCATTTATCCAAATAAAATCGACCCGAACAACTTAACGAGTCAAATATTTATTTCTATTATATAGAACAATATCAAACTTTAAGTATTTAATTTCCTCATCAAACTTTATTATACCATAATACCTCACTGTCGTGGAACTAATTACATCCTTCAACACCATTACAGTTAAATCAAAATTCTCATAAAACACTATAAATTATAATATAATCTATGAGAAAACTTCAACTTTTCAAAAAGAGGCATTTCATGAGAACTTTATGAGAATTTTAGATTAATTGTAATGGTGTTGAAGGATGTAATTAGTTCCACGACAGTGAATTATTATGGTAGAATGAAGTTTGATGAGGAAATTAAATAGTTGAATTTTGATATTGTTCTATATAATAGAAATAAATATTTGACCCGTTAAGTTGTTCGGGTCGATTTTATTTGGATAAATGAATTGAATAGTTGATTAAATGGATGGGTTTTAATTTCTTTATATTTTAAATTAAAAAGATACCATGCCAACATATACTTCATCGAAAATAACTAATTTTCTAGCAAAAGTGACTATTTGAGTAGTACTGAACTGAACCGAACCGATACCAAAGAAAAATCGAGATGATTGAAACGGTTTTCAAAAGTCCAATTTTGGTTATACTAAGCAGAGTAAGCGAAAAAATAGATTGGTACAATTCTTTTAGAATAACCGCCCGAACCGAACTATTGACAACCCTAGATGCTGCCACTTAAATCACTTATTTTCCTCCTAGAAGGTTGGCAAGACATCCAACTTTTTTCAAAATAAGCACTTTTAACTAATTTTTATATATTCAGCATTATTTTTTAGCCAAATTAGCTTTTAGTCTTTCCTATTCCAATCCAAAAGAAGTATTTCTCTAACTAAATTACAAAAAAATATTATAACATTATCAAGAAAACTACATATTCATTTGTTCCAACACCCTCTTCGGATTGAAATACAGAACCCTCTTTAGATCAATGAGAATAAAATCAACTTTATCCGACTAAAATTCCAATAACACTAGGGATGGCAGCGGGGCGGGGCGGGGCGGGTGCGGGGCGGGTTGAATCTTAACCCGCAAAAGTTAAACCCGCCCCGCCCCGCCCCGCATAGCATTTTTGCTACTTCTCAACCCGCCCCGCCCCGCCCCGCCCCGCATTAACCCGCCCCGCTATATTTTTTTTATTTTTTTTTGTTAATTTTATGAATTAATTAACGAATTTCTCAAGTATTAATCACTTTATCTTAGGTAATTATCATAGTAGTTTGGGCAATAATTTTATTATTCTAATGATATATTTTATACATACCCATATGTATAAGTTTGTGATAAAATTAAGTCTTTTATATATAATGTAAAAGTGATAAAGTACATAACATAATATTCAAGCTCATGAAGGATTTTAAAACAGGTTCTAGAAGGATTTGAAAAAAAAAAAATTAGATAAACCCGCAACCCGCCCCGCCCCGCCAAAATTTTAAAAAAATTTGTCCCAACCCGCCCCGCCCCGCAAATGGCTTTAACCCGCCCCGCCCCGCGTAGAGTAAAACCCGCCCCGCCCCGCCCCGCACCCGCCCCGCCCCGTTGCCATCCCTAAATAACACAATTACTAAACTAGAATCTTTTAGACAAAACTTGCCTTTTAAGTAAAAATGTATAGCATCAGCGTGTTTACACATGTCACCCTAATAATAATTATATTAGTTGACTATAGTTAAGCAAGAAAAGTCTATATACAAACACATATCTTACATTTAATAGTGTGATATAAACACCCTATGCATGTTAAATCTTTAAAATTTCCAATACTAAACTTAGCTAGCGTTTGGACATAGATTTGGTTGAAATTTGAGAATTTGAATTTTTGAAGTTGAGTTGAAAAATAATTTTTGGAACTTGAAGTTGTGTTTGGACATATTTATGAGGGGAGAAAAGTATTTTTCCCAAAAACTAGTTGAATTTGAAATATTGATTTTAAAATTTAGCCAGGTTTTATAAACGAACAAGTTTTTCCCAAAAAATTTCCAAAAAATGCTCCCAAATTTATAAACAAACGGGAATATAATTACTTGTTTATTAGTGTCCGGTGTATTTCACATAGATATCAATATTACGTGTAAAACAAATATACTAAGCTCAATTACTCCATAGCAAATAAACTACATCCGTCACTTCACTGTCGTACCACAAATTGTATGATAATGCCAATAAGGATTGCCTTCCCAAGTACAATAGTGAATAGTATCACGATATGTTCCTAGTGAATTTCATGAATTTAGCTACGATTCTATTCTGATTTTCGAATTTTTGCAAGTTGTCACGTTTGCTAAAAAGAAGAATTGTCAAGCAATGGACATGACGTGATGTAAAATCATCATTGTCCCATAATTTTCTTTGCCTGTACACTGAGCTGAAAAAGAAGAAGCTCCGCTCAGCAGCAGCTGCTAAGAAAGGAAAGAGGAATCTTTAGATGTTTTTCAGGGGGTAAGCCGGTAGCTCTAGCTCCCTCCTTTTTTTTTGGTGGGGGGGGGGGGGGGGAGGGGGGTGGAGGAGGGGGAGGGGATTGTTGTTTCAATTAGTACATTTATTTTGTAACTGGCAGATTATGTTATAGATTATAGTTTAGTTACATTTGCAGCACTACTACTAATAGTAGTAGAGTTCAAAATACGTCCTGAGGACGTAGGTACATTAGCATTAGCATCACTAGCAGTAGTGGCTTCAAAAGGAGCAGACGAGATCACAACTAGGTTCCCTGCTCGTACTAGACTATTACAAGCTTCAGTAGATATAGTCCTAGTATATATAGTAGTAGCATCTCTATCAAATTGGACATCCTTGGTAATCCAAGCAGGTGACGTGATAGTAGTTGCAGTTGATTTGATGGTATGGTTTGGAGTCCATATCTTGATAAAAGTGTGCAACTTTGTTTGCTTCCCTAAAACTATTGCGCACGACTGCACTCCCCAACCTCCTGATTGCACACCTGCATTATGATAGTATTTGTATACACTGGATTATCATATTCCAAAAGGTTGATGACTTCCAATGAATCTGTATCAATTTCAAGATAATTGAATGGGTGTTGTAGGACTATTTTAAGACCCATATGAAGAGGCATGAATTGGTATTGGGAGTGGCCTTTAATTTTCATTAGGAAACCTAGCAACCAATTACCCTAAGAATCCCTGAATACACCCCCTATCCCCCAGTATTAGTATCTACACAGAAGGATCCATCTATATTTAATTTAACTTTGTTAACAGGTGGTGAATTCTAAGTAAAAGTAACACTTTTGGTGGGAGATTCATCGTTTGTTTTGCAGTGAAGAATGTATATTCATGTGCTCTCATAATAATTAAACTGGAATCCAAATAGTTGCAAGTATTATTGTAAACATTATGGTTGCGATTGAGCCACAAATTCCATAAAACAAAAGGAAGTAGGTCAGCCCATGAGATAGATAAATTGTGGACATATGTGCACTTAGTGGCAATGGAATCCCAAAGTTGTTTTAACCAATTATGATTGTGCTCTATTGAACCAAAAGGGTAAGGCATGTTAGTCCATGTGTTTATAGCTATAGGGCAATCCATGAATATAAGATATATTGTCTTCTGCTTATGTCAAATATGGCAAAGTGGATTGGGCAGAATACCTATTTTGTATGAGGATACCTTTGTTGGCAACCTATCTCATGTTGGGCCTGCCATAGAATGAGTTTTATCTTTGGCAGATTATGCAATTTCAAGATCCAAGAAAAATTCATCTCTATAGTATCATGAGGACTAAAAAGAGGATAAAGGGATTTTGTAGTGAACAGACCATTCGAATTCAATGACCAATAGGGTGTGTCTGGCAAATCAGATTGGGAGGGAAACTGCACAGATTGAATAGCTTCAAGAACCTGGGTGGTAAATCAAAAGAAAGGTCATCAAGATTCCATGCAACATTGTTTCTGAGAGTATCATCAGTGAGAGTAGTATCACTTTGAGAAAGTGATCCATGAATAATACTTCTAAGTGAGGGAAGTATCTATACTATTATAAAAGCACGAAGGCCTTAGTGAAATGTCACTCGACTTTTTTACCTTTCACTAAAAAGATTCTACAACAGACAAAATTGTCATTTCATTATATTTCTCTAATATTTTAATTTTTGAAATTAAATAATTCTAGAATTATTAAAAACTTATCCCACTTGAACAATGAGTTCAAGAACGGTATAGAATTGTATGAATGTCCAGTTCTGTGTTTGATAAAGTTCAATCACAACTAAAATTCTAAACTCCTGGTTAACTACAAATTTAGCTCCTGGTTAACTACAAATTTAGGTGTTTTAAATTACTAAAATTAAAGATATTTATGGCTATATAATAGGTGTCTCAGCCACCGACTCAAGTCCTCAGCAATTTTCTTGTGATCTTAATCTCTCTCTCTCTAGCCTCATGGTCATGGTCCCGTCAATTTATGCATCTGTTGGTAAAATTCTATAATGCTTTTTGTTCCACTATTTATTTAGAGGACATTGTTTATACAACTTAAGACATAATCCTGTTAATTAGTTAATACATTCCTACTTTTAACTAATAGGGTAGCTAATTCACAAATTGTTGAAGTGCATTTCTTTGATGTTTGGAAGCAATGATACTGTGATCAATGCCCTTTATGTTTTTGTTTTTTTATTCAACTTTTCTTCTTTTCTAGGGATAATATGCTAAGAATTCTTACCATCTAAAGATAATGAATTACTAATCCTATCATCATCATTATATTCTTTGGTGCAAGTTATAAATTACTTATTTACTAATTAAGAATGTAATCTAATACTTTCTCTCGTGAATTATATGATTACATGGTTTGCTGCCAAAGTGAAGTAAAGGATGGCCAAAGTTGCCTTATGGTGTTTGGTTAGAAGGTTTGCGAGCTTATGAAAAAGTAAGTATATATATACAACTTAGACAAATTACGCATTGTAGTTTACCTTTTGATTATTTTTCTAAAGTATGTACTGGAGTTTTGATATATTTGGGAAAGGTTTCATGAAAGTTGAGATATCGTGATTGAATAAAAAATATACGGTGTCCGACTTTGTAGTGTGCCAATTACTTATTGTTCAAGTTGGTTTCTCTCTCTTTTTTATACTAATGAGGCATCTCTAAGAGGTTTGAGACATTCAATCACACATAGTCATGATGTCTTTGGGTTGAATAAAATATTTTGTGCATATATTCTTAAATTAAATGGTGTCATTTTTTATTATTGGATATGTATAATGTTGATTAGTTGCAGGAAATGGTTGGGTTCGAGAGTACTTGGAGATAAAACTATGGTAATTTTTTATGCTTCAATATATTATACATTTGGTTCTTGAAGCTTATGTATGTATTTTGGATATTAAAATTTAGTATTCTGATTGTTTTAGTAAGGATGACCATGTTAGTTATAGCACTTTATTTACAAATAGAAGATGATTTGAGTTTCTAACCCTAATTATATTTGGAAGTTAGGGAGCAAGGATTATATTTACATCAACACTTTTGGATGAAAATTTAACTTATTTTGCTTTCTAAATTCTAACTGCATAAATTCTTCCCAACTTTGTAGAAGAGTAGAGATGACTATATTATTCTTGGACTACATCATATTAGTTGAAAAAATCAAATTATAGTGTCAGATATGCTTTTTCAAACTCTGGTCAACAGATTTTTTTTTTCCGTAAAGACATTGTTGTGCTTTGTCCATAAATTCTTATCTTCTTGTGCAAAAAAAAAAAAAAAAAAAAGGTCTAAATTAATTAAATTATGTTTTTCACTTGTACGAGATTCTTAGATTTCATCCATATCAAAGACATGAGTCTCTTTGACACAAATCACATCCAAGTTTGTTCATTAATAAATCAAATTGTAGAAAATTTTTGTTATCATGAACATCTTATTTGTTGCAGGAAAAAAAATATGTCTATGAATATTCTTACTGTTTTCTTTCCTTTATTATTATATTTTTTTATCAAATAATATGTTCATTAGTTGCTTAATTTCACTAGGCAACTCTATTGAGCTAATGCCAAACGGAAGTTGAAATATAGCAATTGGTCATGATTTCTTTTGATTTAGTATAATCTATCGTGTATCAATTCGGTTCTTGATATGTATATTCATGAAAGATTATGTCAATTTTTAATTATTCGATATTTTAACTATAATAAATTGGCAGGAAGCTGTTGGGTTCGAGAGTACTCGAGGATAACATTACAGTAAATTTTATATTCTTGAATATGTTGTAAATTTGATTTTTGATATATGTAATGCATGAGTTGATTTAAAATATCTTTTATTAGAATAAGAGAATTTGTATCATGAGTAAAGTAGTAGCCAATCTGATTGAGAAAATTCAAGAGGTTTATTTGTTGTTTTAGTATTTTGTTTTGACTTTCCAATTCGTTTTCAATGAAACATTTTTTGTTGAAGCCATTAAGATAATAAATATCTATCATCGACTCAATCACCTCAATATATGTTTAATAAATTTTGAAAGTTTTGCATCCCAGATGCAGTAGCACCTAGAAGTTTGAATTGTTATCGATCATGTTGAGGTTGTTTTCTTTATTTTTTTTTGTTATTACATATCTTTAGGTATTGTGGCTATATTATTTCTCGTGGAATCTTCAATTCTCTTCTCTTTATTGTAACTTATAATACTTCAACAAGTCACAAGTATAGTGTTATTTCACTTGAGTAATTAAAAGAGAAATGTAGTACTTTGCATATGTAAGTCTTTTTCTAAAAATAAATTCTTTACTTCTTCGATACTCAGTAGTAATTTATATATTTGAAAAATGAACTTTTGTCGCACTATGCTTAAGGACGCTGTTTTAGTTGATGAAGGCACGAGAGTGAGCTGGAGAAAAGATAGATGAGAAAATCACAAGGTTTCATTTCAATTTTCTTTTATATCAATTCTCTTAATTATAATTGTGGTATCTATATTTATATTGATCATCCTTTTGGTTCTATACTGTGAGGTAGGAGACTAAAGTTGCTCCTTTTACCCTGAGGATAAATTGTTAACTGCAAAAATTACATAATATATATTGCTACTTGGTTCAAAATTTATCCTTTATTATAATTGATGGTATTTTTTACAAAGAACTAGATGAAATAAAGATCAAGAAGTACCAAGGGTTTTTTTCTTTCGGTAGCATTAAGCTACATTTTATCGTTGTAAACTATGTTTTACATAGCATTACAAGTAATAACGATCAAACTGTGTTGTAAACCTTTTTTTTCTAAAAAAAAAAAAGAATAAACTTTATCTATTGTAAGTTTTAGCGCATATTTTTTTTTATATCTTCTTTAACATATGAATGCTGGAAATTTGATTTTGTAATAAGTAATGGTTACTCTCTATGAATCTTGGTACCCTTGTATTTTAAATGCTCTTTAGGCACGAATATATAGATTTGTGAACGTTTGAGAAGGCTTAAAAAAATTGGAAAGTTAATATCTAATGCGGAAAAAGCTCACAGACTGAGTTTTATATTGTAAAGTCTTTAGCACTCCAAACAAAAGAGAGGACGCATAAATAATAAATCAACAATAAGACCAAGCAAAGATAGAGCAAGTAAACGAACTGTCAGAACAAAACACTAGCACAAAAGAGTAATAAGAATGAAAAAAATTAGAACAAATGGTATGTAACATTTTAAATAATCGCGACATGATTTGATAAAGAATTAAAATTATTGTCTTTATTTGTGATAGCAACAAGGAAATAGCCAAAGTTCAAAGCAAGTGAACAGCTAAATAATGGTGTATGCTATGTGACTATATTTTCTTGACTAATTCTCTTTATTTCATATTTGTGAATAGATCATTTTGTAATTGGGGTTTTATAAGACAATCTTAGTTTTTTCATTAAGTTAGATTAATATGATCGATGTTTATCATTTTCGAGTTTATAATTTTTTATTAGTTTTTATTAATAACTCAAACCTACATTTTATAAAGTTTATTTTTCACTGGCATAGAAACACGTGCAACGCACGTACACAAAAAACTAGTGGGAATACATTTATCAGCCCAAAAGTTGATGTTGTTGCCCTTCCCTATTGACCAGTCAATCCCTTGTTTACACAAGGCCCATCCCTTTTGAAAGTTTTTCCAGATAAAAGAAGGAAGGGAAAGTCGTCTAGCTAATTTGTACTTTTGAAGTAGCAAATTTTCCCATGATAGGTTTGGCTGCATAAACATTCGCCAGGATAAGGCTGCTAGGAGAACCATATTTTTATGGTGTGATTGTTTGATATCTAGGCCACTTGAGTACTTTGATCGAGCTAGGGTGAAACATAATGAAGTTTCCTATGGGATGTAGTTGAATCCCAGATGAAGCCACACTGTGTTTTATCAATTAAGTCATAAATATTTTTAGGTAAATAGTGATAATTCATTATGTGATTAGGGATAGTATTTAAAGTATCTCTGGCCTTGGTTACACGACCTGCTAGAGTAAGAAAACCTGTTTTCCAACTTGCTAATCTTGTAATCATTTTATCAATGATAGGTTAAAAATCAGAAGCTTTAGGTTTGGTATTTAATATTGGAAAGCCAAGGTATTTTCCAAAAGTTAAACTGACATTGTAATTAAGAATATAATTATTGAAATTTTTTTAGAGGAGTAGGACAGTGCTTTGAAAAAATTAATCTAGTCTTTGTAGTATTGACCTTTTGGCCAGAGAGATTGCAAAATAAATCAAGACATTGTTTCATTGAGGTGGCTGACTTTGTATTAGCCTGAGCCATAATAGTCAGGTCATCAACATAGAATAGATGAGTAACAAGAGGACCATTTGGGCAAACTTGGATGGGATCCCATAATGCATAATTGACATAATAGTTGATGAGATTCAAAAGTAATTCCATAGATAAAATGAGGATGTAGGGAGACATTGGGTCCCCTCGTCTAATGCCTCTGGATGAAGAAAAATAATCTGTCAGCGTACCATTTACCATGACAGCAATGTTACTGGAGGTTAGACAAGACATTATAAGTTTTGTAATGTTAGGAGGGGACTTAAAATATTTGAGGGTACAATAGATAAAAGACCATTCTAGTCTATTAAATGTCTTTCCCAGATCAATTTTAAGTATCATTTTAGCTTTGAGCTTTTAGAATACTGTAATTCATTATCTCTTGAACAATGATAGCATTATCTGAAGTCCTCCTGCCTTTAAGGAAGCCTGTTTGGTAGGGGCTGATAAGAGATGGTAAAAAAGATTTTAACCTGTGGACAATAATTTTAGTAATGACCTTATAAATAATATTGCAAAGGCATATTAGTCTGAATTTTTTTAAATTGTTAGCATTGTGAAATTTAGGAATAAGGCATAAATATATTTTGTTTATAAAGTGAGAAATTTCATAGTTGGTGAAGACCTCATGGAAAAAATGAGTAACAGTAGGGCTCACTTTATCCCAGTTTTCTTTGTAAAAGAATGGGTAAAGGCCATCAGGGCTTAGGGCTTTGTAGTTGAAAAGAAAAGATAGCTTTTGTGATCTCATAATTTTGGAGTGGACTATCGAGTGAGGATAAATCAATATTCTGAAAACTGCTATTAGAGGAAACAATATCCTTAAGATCGGTAGAGGTATGAGCTGTTGTGAAAATTCCTCGAAAATAATTAAAAGTATGAGATAAAAGCTGAGTACGGCAATTAGTCCAATTATCATCATCATCCTTAAAGAAGTGTATTTTATTTGTTCTCCTTCTATTGAGAGTTCTGATATGGTAAAATTTTGTGTTAGCATCTCTATTGTTAAGCCAATTAATACGCGATCTCATTTTCTAATAGACTTCCTCCAGTATTAAAGTATTGTTATATTGTTTGATGAGATCTTTTTCTATGTTGTGAGGGTAGGAACTGGTAGGGTAGTGGGGAGATCTTTGAATATCCCTATCCTAGCCAAAATTCCTTTAGTTGGTATTAATATCATGTCCAAATGAGTTTTCTTTAGGGTACAAAGATGCATATCATGTACTATTCATCAGTTTGATGTGAACGTACTATGTATGTGTAGTTGTTTTTTGTTTCATTTATAATTACATGAATATTTTAATTCTCTTTTTAAAAAACAAATCTATAGATACACCTTGTTTTCTCTTTTGCAGGTGGAATAACTTTTCTTTTATTCTCTGAGTTACCTAGTGCAAAAAAGAGGCTCATTAATATGGACAAAGCTCATATTCCTAATCTTAAAATTAGGATGGCAAAGAGAATAGCCCTGGATTGATGTTTATATTAACGATATTTTATGATATTTGCTTGCTTAAGTGCTATACATTATCAGTTTCTTCTCCAGTGGTATTAGTGTGTTATCATGCTCATTCTGGGGAGAAGTTGGTAGTCGGCGAGTGCTTGAGTTCGAGTAAGATCATTGATTTGCAGGGACAAAGTGTTAGAGTTGATTTAAGTGTTAGGAGCAGTGTCCAGGTGAAACAGTCACTCATGCCCCGCGCCATAGGATGTTTCCATTGGAAGAAATTATGCACAGGTTGATCAGTGGCAAATTGCAAAAGCGCCAGCCGATGTTTGCGATTTGGGACACATTTTCAGCTAAAACAGCGTCCCATGCGAAGCATCAACCAGTGTTTCGCTTGCAGTTCTATGAGAGTCAACTGAAACATTGTTTGGCGTGATACATCAACGGGTGTCTCAATTGAAATTTAATTTGCAAAGAGACCTGTGGCAAGTTGCAAAGGCATCGACTGTTGTATGCTTGAGGCGTGAAAATCTCAATACCAAACAGCCTAGCATGCGACGCATCAAGGGCTGTTTCGGCTGGGATTTTGTTTTCTTTGCACAGAGTGAGACAAAGTTCAGTGGACAAAGCTCACCGCATCAATTGAAGTGAGTCTTGGCATTCATATGTGCCTAAAATCATGGTACCTGGTGAGAGCTTGGAGGTGCTTCTTATCGATGTCGACTCTTAGCCTATGGATGCATATGTGACTTGTGATTTCATGGATGCACTCATTAACTAGTTTTTCTATATCTTTGAAATTTAGTTAAATAGTTCCTTTATTTTAAGTGGCACTACAGCTGCTTCAAATGTAATGACATCCAAATTTTGGTTGTTATTATTAATATATAGCTACTAGGCTCACTGCATAGTGGCATATTTGCCTAAAAAAAAAAAATTCTATAGATACTTTACCATATTTTTTTGACATTCCTTAGAATTTCAAATTCCCAAGAATTTCCCCTTAAATATTTTCTTACTACAAAAGACTTTCTTAGACCTCCCTTCATGTTTGCTGATATCACTAATGTGTTAACCTATATGTATCATTTTGCCCCCTTTCAACTTTTTGACTTCTTCCTTCTTTACTTTTACGTTTTCTTTTCGACAAGCTTCTTTCTTCTTTACTTTTACTTTTCTTTTCTTGCGTTTACTAAAATTTGAACTACTTTAAATTGAATATTAAAATTCTAAGTGTTGATAGGGTAAACAATAAAGAAAACACATTCTACCAAGGAGAGAACTAATGACTTTTGGTACTGGCAAGTTGAATCTTTTCGGTTCATAATTTTTGCCAAATCGCTAAAACTTGCTTGGAACTTTTAAACTGTTACCCCCAAGTTTGGCAGTTCAGCACAACTTGAGAGCAAAATAGCTTTTGGCACACTTTAAGAGAACTACTTAAACAGGTACAAAACTTAAACAGCGAGGCACACACATCATGGAAAGTTTTCGTATTTAGGATAAGTAAGCATGGGCCAGGTTTAACTCTTTAGGCCCAATGTAATTTCACAAAGTACTCCACTTTCTGGAGAGGTATGTTCTACATATGCAAATATGAATTCGGAATAGATAGTCTCCTCTCCATCCAAAGTAGCAGTGATCCTTTGGGGGTAGCAGTGAAAAGAAGCAGCAAGTTTAACTTTGGAATTCAAACGAGAATCGAACGTCCCTTTAAATAGCAGGGAAACACCACCAGGTGTGGTCGGGTGGATAAGATCTCTCCACCTTAGCCACTGTAGAATGGAAACCTTATTGGCAGGGAGTATCTACCTTTCATGGACCATGAGAGGCTTGCCGCATTCCACCGCATTAGTAAGGCCAGTGAATACCGGATACTGAATGTTAAACAGAGAGAAGAAAAACAGCAAAAGGGAAATATCACCAAGGGAGTTCATCATGATCTACATAACTTCCATTTCACATCAACTGGTCAAAGCCTAAAGTAATACTACAAGGAACAAAGAATTCCCTTGGTGATATTTAAAACCTCAAACTTAAACTGATTTAAGCACTACCTAGGATGAATTAAAAGTGAGAGAACCCCGTGCTGAGCTGGTCATACCATGAAGCTAAACTGACAAACAGAAGGAAAAGATCTGCAGCGTTTGCCCAACTTAACTAAGGTTGCAGAGTCAACTAACAACTAAGGATGTGCCTAATTAAAATTAAACAAATACCAAAATGAAACAAGCATAAACACTCTAGAGACAAGAAAGAAAGAGCATTGCATATTTCAGGTGGCTATCCACACAAAACCACATCTAAGCAAGAACACAATAACTGCTGGAGAACCTCCAACAAGTACGCCTATTTCATCTCATATTGAGCTTGGTAATCTAGTATTCTTGCAAATCTCTTTTGCATCTGAACAAGGTAGGGATCTACAGCAGTCCTTGCATATGAGGTCATGTTTACCTCGAAGGCAGACTTACCAAAACAAAGAAACTTAGGGGTCGTTTGGTAGGGAAACAAGTTATACAGGGATAAGTAATACATGGATTAGTTATGCAGGGATTAGTAATACATGGATTAGTTATACAAGGATTATTTTTTGTTGAGTGTTAGGTTCATTGTATTAAAATTGGATATACATAATAAAATATGTGCTTAATGTTTAAACTAAATGAAACTGAATTTACCATTTTATCCTTGGTCTAAGTAGCAAAACAGTCCTCTCCCTAGTTTCTTCCGGAAACTTCATCAAGCTGGAGAAAACACCAAAATCAGATCAACCAAAACACCATACCCTTCTCTGTAAACACCAATCCTATGACAATTACCAACCCCAAACTAACTAAAATAATAGAACCTTAAACTTTGACCAAGATGACTGGTTTGTTCACCGAATTAAGTAAAACGACAAAGCTACAAAAGATAGCCAAAAAGTCAACAATGGAGATGGATGCTAATTATAACAATTATGGAACTTGGTCATCGTGGTTGTTTGATTGCTAAGTTTAGCAGCCGAATGGCTTCATCGTCATCAACACTAGAACAGATATTGTGTTAGACTGTTAGTACAGTGCAACCCAGCGGATATTGTGTTAGTACAGGGATTAGCTATTCCATGTTGTATCTGGCATAGACTTGTACAGAAATTACTGTATAAGTTATACGGGTATTATGTGTACCAGATTTGGAATTGTCAACCAAACGCAGGATAACTATGTTATACAGGGATTCATATGCAATACAGCAAACCAAACGACCTCTTAATGCATTAAATTTTCACTTCTGCAAGCTAGAATCAAATGTGTTGATATGCTACAAGTTTTATCAGATACCTCAGGACCTATAAAAATATTCCAGAGCACTGATGGTTAGACTTGTTTAAAATCAGTTATCTCCGGAAAGAAAGAACTCGGCTAAGTCTAAAAATGGTAAGAACCAGATGCCCATTCAACTATCAGATGCGATCATAGGTTAAAACCACTGTACAAAACAATGTGATAAGGATTACAAATGCAATCATGATTAGAACCAGATGCATATATTCAGTTGTGCATGGACAAAACCCCGGAACACTGACAATGAAGCAGAGTCGTGCCTCAAACTGTTCTTTACACCTCGACTAGTCTACTGCAACTAAATTTCCCATGCAGTCTCTGGGTCATTCACCTCAAAGCCACAACTCATATCTGATATCATGATCCTTTTTTGCTGGGGAATAAAGTTCGGGATAAGGACATTCATATCAAGTGCATACTCTAGAAATTCCAAAAGAATTAAGACAATCACTAAGCATAATTCACATTCATTCTTGAATAAATAAAAAGTATGATATCATGTCATCAAACTAGCTGCTGAAATAAGAGCCTGAGAACCATTCCCCTCACTTACCAAAAATTCCTTTTTCTTAACCTAATAATTATGCTACTACATTACTCATATCAGAACCAACCTATGCAAACAAGACAAACTAAATGGAAACATCTAGTAACATAGAACAATTATCAGACTAATATATCATATCCAGCAAGCAAACTATTTTTCCACCATACCTCCATCATCCAATCTGAACTTTAAAGTGAACCAAAAAGCCTTATATCTATTCAATTTTTCAACCCTGCTCTCTCATTCTCCACCCTCTGTGCAAAAACCTTCGTTGCAATCATATTCTCATCGAAGTAGCTAGCATATGGATGCCCTGGTGGTACAAGTCTTCTATACTTCTCGAAACACTTCTCAGCCTCATTCTTTTTCCTCAACAATGTATATATTATCCCTTGACACAAGTAAGGCCTAAAATCCCTAGGCTCCTCTTTAACTAACTCTTGATAAACCTTCAACGCATCATCATATTTCCCTTCGATCACACGAATTTGTGCAAGCAACAGCTTAAAATCTCTCAAATCACTCTTCTTGTTCTCCTTCTTACACATCTTCATTCCCTCCTCAACCTTTTTCTCTATCTCCTTCAACTCCTCGATCGATGATTCATCTTGTGACGCAGCCATAACTAAACCATGATAAGCCTCAACACGCAAAGGGTCTTTTTTTAATATCTCATTAAACCCAACTTTAGCTAATTCAACCTCACCAAAACTAATATACAAATGTGATTTCAACAAAGGCCATTCGGGCTCATTCGGTTCGAGTTCAATCAATCTATCTATAATGCTAATAGCATCAAGCATTTTCTTGTTCTTTATCTTAATTTCCATCAAATTCCTTAACGCCTCGACATCATCGGGGCTATTAACCAAATGTTCTTGAATTTCCCTTTCCCTTTCCTCTTCTGAAACTGATTCTTTTACCTCACTTTCCATAACTGGAACTTGTGTAGAAATTGCAGGTTTTGGGTAAAAAATGAATCTTGAAAATAAAAGGGCAGTGGCTGTAATTGTAGTAATAAGTGTGGGTTTAACAAATGAAAAGAATTGATTTTTTGGGGATTTTTCATTGGGGTTTAAGGGTTTAGGGTTTAGTGAAGAAGAGGCTTTGATGGAGAAGAAAGATGGGGGTTTAAAAGGTGGGGGTGGGGTTCTAAAAGAGAGACAAGAAATGGGTTTACCATAAATTGTACGATGATAAAGGGAATGTTTGTGAAATTGGTTAGCTTTGGAAGGGACAGGGTTTAAGGTTGTCATGGTTTGTTTTAGGGTTTTACGAGGTTTTTTGTGTGAAGAAGGGAGAGTTGTAAGAGAGATGTTGAAGATGGACAAGGGTAAGAATGGACAATACATGGGCTTTATGGGCTTTTGAATAGTGGGCTTAATAGACTTTGATTAAATTGGGCTTTGGTGTAGGACCAATAAGGGGGAAGTGCACAAAAAACCTAGTTCAGGTGTTCTATTTAAATTTGAGGTAGCTTTTAAAAGTAAAAATTTTGCGTAAGGGCCTGTTTGACGCGCACTAATTGATCCGTAGCCATCAAAAATAAATTTGCTGAGAAATAGTCACCTCCGGACAAGTCCCAATATTTTATACTGAGACTTTGAACATGTTAGTTTAAAGTCCCAGTATAAAATACCCGGGATCACTTAAACACCAATACTAGTATTTTATACTGAGACTTTATATATATAAAGCACCATGGAGACTATAAACATGAATCCCATTATAAATAATGGAACTTTGAACATGTGTAGTTCAAAGACCCAGTATATGTTGGTAGAGATCCGCGATAACCCTCCCAAGTTATAAGTTGGCAAGGATACGCGCTTTTTGTGCCAACTTATATCTTGGAAGGGATCTGCGATAACCCTACTAAGTTATAAGTTGGCACGGATACGCGCTTTTCGTGCCAACTTATATCTTGGCAGGGATCCGCGATAACCGTGCCAAGTTATATGCTTGCAGGGATACGCGCTTTTCGTGCCAACTTATATGTTGGCAGAGATCTGCGATAACCCTGCCAAGTTATAAGTTGGCAGGGATACGCGCTTTTCGTGCCAACTTATATGTTGGCAGAGATCCGCGATAACCATGCAATGTTATAAGTTGGCAGGGATACGCGCTTTTCGTGCCAACTTATTTGTTGGATGGGATCCGCGATAACACTGCCAAGTTATAAGTTGGCAGGGATACGCGCTTTTCGTGCAACCTTATATCTTGGCAGGGATCCGCGATAACCCTGCCAAGTTATAAGTTGGCAAGGATACGCATTTTTCGTGCAAACTTATATATTGGCAGGGATCCTCGATCACCGTGCCAAGTTATAAGTTAGCAGGGATACGCGCTTTTCGTGCCAACTTATATGTTGGCAGGGATCCACGATAACCCTGGCAAGTAATAAGTTGGCAAAGATACGCGCTTCTGGTGCCAACTTATATCTTGGCAAGGATCCGCGAGAACCGTGCCAAGTTATAAGTTTGCAGGGATACGCGTTTTTCGTGCCAACTTATATCTTGGCAGAGATTCGCGATAACCGTGCCAAGTTATAAGTTGGAAGGGATACGCGCTTTTCGTGCCAACTTATATGTTGGCAGAGATCCGCGATAACCCTCCCACGTTATAAGTAGGCAAGGATACGCGCTTTTTGTGTCAACTTATATCTTGGAAGAGATCTGCGATAACCCTACCAAGTTATAAGTTGGCACGGATACGCGCTTTTCGTGCCAACTTATATCTTGGCAGGGATCCGCGATAATCGTGCCAAGTTATATGTTGGCAGGGATACGCGCTTTTCGTGCCAACTTATATGTTGGCAGAGATCTGCGATAACCCTGCCAAGTTATAAGTTGGCAGGGATACGAGCTTTTCGTGCCAACTTATATGTTGGCAGAGATCCGCGATAACCATGCCATGTTATAAGTTTGAAGGGATACGCGTTTTTCGTGCCAACTATTTGTTGGAAGGGATCCGCGATAACACTGCCAAATTATAAGTTGGCAGGGATACGCGTTTTTCGTGCCAACTTATATCTTGGCAGAGATTCGCGATAACCGTGCCAAGTTATAAGCTGGAAGGGATACACGCTTTTCGTGCCAACTTATATGTTGGCAGAGATCCGCGATAACCCTCCCAAGTTATAAGTAGGCAAGGATACGCGCTTTTTGTGTCAACTTATATCTTGGAAGGGATCTGCGATAACCCTACAAAGTTATAAGTTGGCACGGATACGCGCTTTTCGTGCCAACTTATATCTTGGCAGGGATCCGCGATAATCGTGCCAAGTTATATGTTGGCAGGGATACGCGCTTTTCGTGCCAACTTATATGTTGGCAGAGATCTGCGATAACCCTGCCAAGTTATAAGTTGGCAGGGATACGCGCTTTTCGTGCCAACTTATATGTTGGTAGAGATCCGCTATAATCTTAGAGATCGGCAGCTAAATCTCATTTCGGACTCCAGATTGTTACTCATTAAGCAACCCTCCTCCCATAAAAGCAAAAAAGAAATGATTGGATAAGTGGGGTACGGATAAAAGGTGATATATTCACAGGATTTATCCCTATCTTGTGAAAGGTAAAGAGGCCGAATTCAATAGACCCTTGGCTAAAGAATTGAAGGTTAAATATGTATTCATTAGATGAAAAGGCAAGGCCATTTAGAGGAGATCATAAAAGCCATAACTATCCTTCTATAGACGCCCAGCTCAATATATCAGGACCTGGAGCAGAGGTCATCTTATGAAGGTGCATGGTTATAACCTTGTCATAAAAGATCACTGACAAGCGAAGTACAAGAAAACATGAGAGATAATTATCAAAAAAAGGCCTTTCAGTTATTGAAGAACAATTCTAAGAACACAGAGTTCACCAGACAACCGTATTCATTTCACTAATCAATAACACAATCACATGTAAATTAACACGAATTGTATCAAATATCCACAGTCTAAAATCGTACCTTGTACAGACGATTTGTTCCTGTTGTTTTGGTGAAGTATCTTCAATGAAAACACACTGGAACTTTTGGAATTGAGAGGAAAAAGAAGAAGGAAGAATGATTTTTTTTTGCAGTAGGAAAAAGTATCTGTACAGTAAAAGGAACGGTTCCTTTTATTTGTAGTCAGACAACGTTTAGATCTCTTTTCTAAACGTTGTGCTTTTTCCTTTTTTCTTATTTATTCAATAATTATAAATATTAAATATATAACTAATTATATATTTAACTACTTATTAGAATGGATCCGGGTTGACCCACAGTGACCCGATCCAATTTCCTTCATCTCCCACTCACACATAGTGGGTCAACTCTCATTCCAAGTCTGTAACTTTCATACTTTACGACTAGACCGTGTGACCAGTGCATACTACGAGAGTACATTGCTATACATCTGTTAGGAATATATAACATCTCGATCAACGGCGTCTTGGAGTAGATCAAAGTATGCAGTACCCTAGATCATTTATCACATTCATCTTTCTCACAATCTCTTTGTATTAATTTGAGTTCATCATTATGTTCTTATCACAAAGACAAACATAAAGGACCGGTCAATTAACACAACTAATGTGATAATACTCAATGATCTTGCTCATCTCAAGAATCTCTTAATCTCAACTCGATTTGCTTTTCTAGAAATGTCCCGCGGGACCGAATCATTCATGATCTCTTGGCAACACCCTAAGATAGCAAACACCAAATTGAATCTCGAGAAACTGATCAAAGTCATGAGGGTATGATAGAGAAAATTACTTGTAATTTTCAAGACTTCACACAGTAGCAAGTAGAGATTTTAACTTGTACCGCCATAAGGTCATCTTATGCATACGTGGTATGATTCACGTATCACAGTATTAACTCCTTTCCCGTGGAGCGTATGTCTGTTCAATAATAAATAAATACTGTGCAGATGATAGTTCAGACAACCCATGTCTAACTTTGAGTTCACAAATCTACTCATTCAACTTTCTAACAACAGAACTCACATCCGGCAATCAAAACAGACTATCACTTTTAATCACACTTGATTAAATATTTAAAGAAACGACATTTATATTACAAACTTTTCGCTCTCTATTATTATCACTTCCGATAATAATAAGTTTATAATTGTCTCATCCCTATTAGGCACTTAGATAATAGAGGCGATTGCCTGTGTGAATAGGCCAAATCTTTTGTCTGTCCGAGATACTTCTTATACTCGACTTTTATGTTCCAAACATAAAATAATAATTATATGTATATGAACCAACAGATATGGATAATTAGGCTTCAACTATCATTAACTTCAAAAAAAATGATATAGTTTTTATATGAGCATGAATTGGGAAAAAAAATTAAAAAATACATTAGCACCTACGCAACCCCAACGACTTCACATGTCTCTCATAAGCATCACATGCTATGGGTTTCGTTAAGGGATCTGCTACCATATGATGCGTAGATATGTATTTCACATTCACTTCTTTATGTACTACCAAGTCTCTAACAAAATTATACTTAATATCAATATGTTTAGTCTTGCCATAGTACTTGGGATCCTTTGTGTAGGCTATTGCAGCTTGACTATCGCAATTGATGGTTACTGGTTCAACAGCATTGTCATACACACCCAAGTGTACCAGAAAACGTTTAAGCCAAACAGATTCTTGCACAGCGGCTGAAAGTGCTACAAATTCAGCTTCCATTGTAGATAAAGCTATGCATGATTGTTTCTTGCTGCTCCATGATATGGCGCTATTGTTCAACAAGAATACATATCCAGAGGTTGATTTTCTCTCATCTAAATCTCCTCCCCAATCAGCATCAGTGTAGCCTCTTAGTTGCAGATCATCACCTTGGTAACACAAGGAGTAGTCAACTGTGCTTTTAAGATACTGTAGTATCTTTTTAACTGCTTTCCAATGTTGTTGTCCTGGGTTAGACTGATATTTGCTAACTAACCCAACAACATAACAGATATCAGGTCTAGTACACATCATAGCGTACATAAGACAACCGATTGCATTGGCATAAGGAACCCTTCTCATTTGTTCCATCTCTTGTGGAGTCTGAGGACACATCCTCCGACTTAAAGCTTCAGCCTTAGAAACAGGAGTGTTTATGGGTCTGCAGTCCTGCATATTAAATCGTTCAAGAACCTTCTTGATGTAAGGCTCTTGTGAAAGAGACAACAATCTATTTGAACGATCTCTTGAAATCTTAACTCCAAGAATGTATGACGCTTCACCCATATCTTTCATCTCAAATGTTGATGTTAACCACTCTTTCACTTCTTTCACATACTCAAAGTCACTTGCATCTATAAGTATGTCGTCTACATACAATGATAAGATCACAAACTTATCTTTGGATCTTTTAATGTACACACAATGATCTTCATGAATCATAGTGAAATCATATGATATGATTGCATTATGGAAACGTAAATACCATTATCTAGAAGATTGTTTAAGACCATAAATGGACCTACGAAGTCGGCATACTTTATGCTCTTGGCCTTTTTTCACGAAACCTACAGGTTGTGCCATGTAGATTTATTCTTCTAGTTCTCCATTGAGAAATACAGTTTTAACATCCATTTGATGCAACTCAAGATCCAAATTACCCACTATTGACAAAATTAGCCTTATTGAAGTAAAACGGACAACAGGCGAAAAAGTTTCCTCATAATCAATTCCTTCCTGTTGTGTATACCCCTTAGCTACTAGGCGAGCTTTATATCTCTCAATACTACCATCGGCCTTACGCTTGATCTTGAGAACCCACTTGTTCCCGATAGCTTTTCGGCCCATAGGTAGATCAACCAACTCCCATACTTGGTTTGATTTCATAGACTCCATCTCCTCCTCCATTGCTTTTAACCATTTATCCTTAGCGGGGCAAGTAAGAGCCTCATTTACGTTCCTTGGCTCTTCTTCGTCTTGTGGAGTAACCATAAATGCTTCCCCTTCGATTTCAAATCGACGACGGGGAACGTGCGGACGACTCGTTCGTCGAGCTTGAGATTGACAAATTGATTTATCAATTGATGAGTTACTCCCACTGGGACCAGCAACATTAAATGGATTTTCTTCGAATGGTATATCGGTGGCAATTAGAACAGATTCATTATCACCATGGTGAATACCATCCAAATCCATTTGTGTATCTATAGCCGAAGCGGTCTGGTCCGCAGTTTCGAAGAGAGACAAGTCATGACCTATCTCTCCCTGCTTAGGAAAATCATTCTCTAAGAATGTAACATCGCGTGATTCAATTTCAGTTACAGTGCCATTATCTTGTTCACCTATGAACACATAACCCTTAGATTGTTCGGATTATCGAATGAAGATACACTTTCTTCCCCTTGGACCTAATTTTCCATATCGGAAAGAAGAATTATGGATAAATGCAGCACAACCCCAAGGCTTTAAAAAACTCAAAACGGGTTTTCGATTAGTCCATAACTCGTATGGAGTAGATGTAACTGATTTAGAAGGGACACGGTTAAGTACATATGCAGCAGTAAGCAATGCATCACCCCAATAGGTGATAGGCAATTTTACTTGTGCCATCATTGACCTAACCATTTCCAACAAGGTTCTATTTCGTCGTTCCACAACACCATTTTGTTGTGGAGTGTAGGGAATAGTCAACTGTCTTTGAATTCCCTTTTCATCACATAATTATTTGAACTCATCAGACAAATATTCTCTTCCTCGATCGGTTCTTAAAGCCTTGATTTTTCTGTCTAGTTGATTCTCAACTAAGTTCATAAACTTGATGAAGCAACTTAAAGCCTCAGATTTATGAGAAATCAAATAGACAAAACCAAATCGAGTAAAATCATCGATAAACGTGATGAAGTAAATAGCACCATGTCTTGCCCTTACATTCATTGGACCACAGATGTCAGAATGGATTAACTGCAATGGAGTATCGGCTCTAGTACCTTTTCCAAATGGTTTTCTAGCAGTTTTTCCAGCTAGGCAAAATTCACAAGTAGACATATCAATTTTGTCTAAAGTGCCAAGAAGACCTTCTTTGGCTAAGCGATTCATTCTTCATTGACCAATATGGCCAAGCCTAGCATGCCACGTATTTACATCATTTTCATAGTTAGAAGTAGACGTAAATAAGGAAAAACTAATATTATTATTATTATTATTATTAAAAATAGGAACAATATCCAATACAATAAAACCATCATAGAAATAACCAGTGCCATATTTTGTCTTGGCCAAATACAAATCAAGACCTTGTTCATGAAAGACTAAATGAAATCCTAAACTAATCAACATAGTAACCGAGACCAAATTTCGGCGAATTGACGGGGCAAATAGTACATCATGTAGAAATAGAGTTCGGCCACCATGCATATCAAGCTCGCAGGTACCAATCCCTTTAACTTCCACTTTGGAGTTATTTCCTACATAAATCCATCTTGCTCCATGTGAAATTCGTCGAAATTCCACGAAGGCGTCTCTATCCTTCGCTATATGGTCGGTGGCTCCCGAGTCTATAATCCACATAGGATGAGATTCAGTTAGATAAGCAGAACAAGAAACATTTACATCACTATGTAAATTTGGAATAAGGTCATATACCTTTTTAGGCTCGGGGCAATCACGAGCATAATGTCCTTTGTTCTCACAGTTATAGCACTTCTGCTTAGCCATGTCCACTTTCTTCTTTTGAAAAGAACCATCTTTCTTTCCTTGATGATTAGTCTTAGGTTTCTTAGAGGCTTGTCCTTTCCCCTTCTTTTGAGAAAATCGACCATACTTGCGTTTTTTGCCTTGTCCACGTTTTGGACCAGAACTTGCCACATACGCACTTGTAGTAGTTTTGTCCACCCCGAGGCGCTCTTCCTCGAGTTCCAAATGACGCTTAGCATCTTCCATTGTTTTGATGCTAACGTTGTGGGTCAGGTGCATTTTCATGTTTTCCCAGTTTTGAGGTAAGGAATGAATTACCGCCTGGACTTGTTGCTCCTCAGTCAATACATGCCCAGCATCCTTTAGCTTATTCACCATATTCGACAGATGACGAAGATGCTTTCGTATAGTATGATCAGGGCATTTCTTATAAGTATCAAACTTAATTGTAAGTGCCCTCAACTTAGCAACTGAAGTATGACCAAATTTTTCTTTCAATGCGGACCACATGTCCTTAGCATTGTCATACTCACGGAACTCTCTCATTATATCATTATCCATACTACTCAGTAGTGTAATACGAGCGAGAGAGTTCTTCTTTCTCCAAGCCTGATAAGCCTGATGGTCTCTCACATGTTGTTCAGTATTGCCTTCTTCAGGAGGCGTCAGAAACACATTAAGAGCCTCAAGAGCCTCTTGCTCTTCCAAGACATACTGGATTTTCATACTCCATATTTCATAATTGTCGCCATTTAGCTTATCGCCTTTATTAAGCTCGGCGACAATGTTCTTTGTAGCAGTTGACATACTAATATTCAAAACAAGTATAAAACTAAAGTGAGACAACTAAGTACATAATTTAAGCCTAAATTCATATACATATTATTCCTTAAAATAATTAACTATATAAATATTTATTCCATATTAGATTCAGAATCGAAAGTTCACTAAATTCCCAATCATCATCTAAAGAACTAACATGTAGTAAATCCAATATAATTAACTATGCAAGGAATACATTGTGTTAAAATAACTAAAATTCAAGACAAAATAAACAAGGAACAAGTTCTATAACAAATATAGAAATATTTAACTTACACAATAACAATCAACATAGACACTAACGTCAAACAAAAAAAATTTACATACTTATGCAAATACTACATCACATAGACAACTACTAATACTAAACAGACCTATACTTAAATTCTTTCACATGGACTGGAATAGATTTAATAAGAGCCCTGTACAAATCAGGGGGCAATAGAAAATCGGGCAATAGAAAACCGGCTCTCGGAACCACTGGTCGAACTAAATTCAACCTATTTCTATCTCTCATAGGTAGTCCAATAGAACGACACACAGTCTTCTGGATATTTATGGCAATATCGTTATACAATTTCTGCACAATATCCTGAACTAACATTCTATAAGGTCCGACCAACATGAAAGATCCAGCCAATTTGGTTTGAATCTCTTTCCAAGTTTTATCAAGCATGTCTCTATGGAACTCATTAAATGACAGGGTTAATCGTAATGCCTTATATTTTTCCTCATCTATTAACAAACCACCAAACCACACGATCTGTTGGATTAACTTGTTAACCAATATAAGATGTTCCACAAAACATACTAGATCTTCTTTTCTAGTATTAGGTGCTAGAGGGAATTTGGCCAAAATATCAATCATATCTTTCACCCTTCTCCTCTGACTCTCAGTGTGAACTCGTATAGGCGTCATTCTTAGGCATCCCATGATTTTCTGTAACACATACAGAAAAATTAAGAGTTGCCATCAAACATACACATGTATATTAAAGAAGGATGCACAATAAAGTTTTACAAAAAAAACTTTATATGGTAGTTTTTGAGGAAAAATGTGTCTATTCACTTTTAATTGAAAATCTTTTTTTCATGAAATTAGAAGGTCTACCTTAGTACTTAGTAGTATGTACTTGGTCTGACAAGAAATATAAGACTATGATATTTTCAGAGAAGAATAGTTTTTTAATTTCAAATAAGAGTGAAACAAATTCTAACTGTACTGCACTATTCCCATTTTTTCAAGGCAGATAAACGGACACCACAGGTTCAATGTACTTTAAAAAAATCAGAGAATAAAAAACTTTGTTGTAAAGGAAACACAGCCAGCGAAAAAACAAGAAAACTTTTGTGACATAGACTTTTGTACTTCACAAAAAAATTTCACTTTAAAACAAGATTACAAAACTTGTTCACTTTAAACGAAAACTATATATGCAGAGAGTAAAGGCAGAAAAGACAAAACAGCTTTTGACTTTATCACAAACTACATGATAGCAGTACAAAAAAAATTTATTGCTTTCTGCAAAAATATTTGTATGTTCCAAGGCTCAGAATAAACAGTCTCTCGCACAAAGTATAGAAAGAAACTAATGTATCTTTCAAAAAATGGAATCTTCTGCAAAGTATCAAGAAATAAAGGACAAAAGTACCTTTTACTTTTTTAAAAAAAATTTACGGCAGAAGACACAAAATCAATTGCCTTTAGCTTTCATCTTATTCCATCACCCCAAATAGTGTTGAAATAAAAGGGGACCACTGTCATTTGTCTTGATCGTTGTCTTTAACCCATATAAAATTTCTTAATGTTCAAACTTTTCAAACAAAGAAGGCAACCACGTGACCCTCTGTTGTACTTTGAAGAATTGTCTACATTAAAAAGGCAAAGGAGTATGGGACCACAAAGCTTTTGTTATTAGAAAAAACTATTCCGTGACTTGTCAAAGTACTGACTACTGATCAAATTAGTACTTTAACATGATTCAACAATTACTAGCAAAGGTAAGAAGACTAAAATCAAAACAATTCTCTGGCATAATCGTTTTTTCAGTAGTCCAAAAACAATATCAAAACAACAGACTATAAATATCTTATAAACACAATGACTAGGAAACAAATAACCTGACTCTGATACCAATGAAGAACAATTCTAAGAACACAGAGTTCACCAGACAACCGTATTCGTTTCACTAATCAATAACACAATCACATGTAAATTAACACGAATTGTATCAAATATCCACAGTCTAAAATCGTACCTTGTACAGACGATTTGTTCCTGTTGTTTTGGTGAAGTATCTTCAATGAAAACACACTGGAACTTTTGGAATTGAGAGGAAAAAGAAGAAGGAAGAACGATTTTTTTTTTTGCAGTAGGAAAAAGTATCTGTACAGTAAAAGGAACGGTTCCTTTTATTTGTAGTCAGACAATGTTTAGGTCTCTTTTCTAAACGTTGTGTTTTTTCCTTTTTTCTTATTTATTCAATAATTATAAATATTAAATATATAACTAATTATATATTTAACTACTTATTAGAATGGATCCGGGTTGACCCACATGGGTGACCCGATCCAATTTCCTTCAATTATCAAGGAAGACAATCTTGTTTTTTAGAATTTAGATATAAACAACTGTACTCAGAAAATGAAGATTTTAGCAGGAAATTAAGCAATATGATGTATGCAACAATGAAGGCTGAGGCTCTCAGTTGAACTATCGGTATACGGTAATGCAGGACTCGATGAGCTCTAACATAAATTATAAAGAATTTACAAAACAAAAGTAAGTAAAAACTGAAATCTTCAAAATATCCCACAAACAGTATACAGTATATAGAAACAATGAACACCAGAAGATTATCAAAAATTGGATTTGAAACTTAAGAACAAGGTCAAATCCGAAACAGCCTGCCTGTTCTAATTCTCTATGTATCCTACTTGATGGTATATAAAAAGTAAGGATTACTATTTGCATTAACCTGTTCATTAAGTTGTCTTTTGTATACTCTTCCACAACCTCCTCCTCCAAGAAGATAATCATCTCCAAAGTTTCTTGTTGCATTGGCTAATTCATCGAGTGTAAAAGTCCTTGCTGCAATGTTAGTGGATCCTGCTATATTAACAGTCTCCTTTGGATATTTTGAGTTCTTAGCTGTTGAGAGCTGGTTTTGAAGCATGACAAACAGGAAGGACACTGAGGTTCGTGCGAAGAACCTAGTCCTTGAGATGAAGGGCCCGTTTGATCGAAAAGATTACGGGTTGCAAATCCCTGTGGAACTAGGAGTAGTGGCGCGTGGTTGTATACTATCCTAGTCAGACTAAAAGAGGCGGTGCCCAGGCTGTGTCTTCGAAGTGTGAACAAGAGTTAGACTTCAACATGGAAAAGAGTTACTGCGAATCCTAACTTACCATAATTAAGAGGATTCCCAGTAGGACTCAACTAGGGTTGCAAGACTCGTATAAATGCAAGTAGAAGAGACAGCCGAAATCAGTTATTCACAAACAGAGAGTTGAGAGCATACAAAGGCGATCTGAGAACTGTCTACGTGAGTAACCTGAAGAGGACAACTTAATTGCATGCAGAGTATTGAGTCTAGATTTTATTGTCTAGGTTCATCGAGTTGTAAGTTGTCATCGTGTTGAGCTGTTATTGTTTTTACCTATTTGCTTATTTCAGAAGCATATGTATTAGGTGAATATTTTTGTGATTACTAGAAAAGCTAGAGTGTAGCTTCGTTTAGTAATTAGGGTCTAGAGTGTAGCCCCTTGGTTACAGAGTTTGTAATCAGAAACTTTGCTCTTGTGTTAGTGGATTCAGTTTCAAAATCCCAGAGTGTGGGTCGTGGTTTTTCTCCCATGAGCAAGGAGTTTTCCACGTAAAAATCCTTTGTGTTTTGGTGTGTGTTCTAAAGTAGAAGGCAGAAGTAAAAGAGGACTGAAGAACCCTGTTCTACGACAGACGAACAAGGTTCTTGCAACGAAAATCGGAAGGCACTATTCAACCCCCCCCCCTTCTAGTGTCTCTAGGAGGTGCTTAAAGTATAACAAGTGGTATCAGAGCGGGTATTCTCTTGTAAGGCTAACACCTTGAGAAGGATCAGAATGAGTGCACCACCTACTATTACTGAAGGACAGTCGGTTCTGAGGCCTCCACAGTTTAATGGGCAATACTACGCATGGTGGAAGAATAGGATGGAGAATTACATATGTGCTGAAGACTATCAACTCTGGCTGATAGTCTCTGAAGGAAATCTGATTCCTTCACCAAAAGCTGAAAGAAGAGTTTGATGAGACGGATTATAAGATGATCAAAAAGAATCACAAGGCCAAGCGTGTGGTCATATGTGGTCTTGGTCCGGAAGAGTTCAATCGAGTATCATCGTATAAGACGGCTAAGGAAATATGGGATGCTTTGCAGGTTGCACACGAAGGAACCACAGAAGTAAAGGACTCAAAAAGAAGAATGTTGAAGAGACAATTTGAGTTGTTTACTATGGGCGAGAAGGAGTCGATTCAGGATATTATGACCAGGTTGACCATGATCACAAATGAAATAAGATCCTTGGAGATGGAATTGCCTGAAATAGAGATGGTCGATAAAATCTTGAACGTGTTGCCTGAAGCATGGGAACCAAAAATGACTGCCATCATTGAATCCAAACCCTTGAAATCCATCAAGCTTGAAGAACTGGTTGGAAGTCTGAAGACGCATGAGATGATGAAGAACTCAAAGGCTAAACCAGCAGCAAAGAAGGAAAAGACCCTTGCGCTGGAAGCAACAGAGGAAGCTGATGAATATGTTGATCTTCAATCAGTGGAAGCTGCAATGGTAAGTGCCCTAAGACAAAAACTCAATCTGGGAAGGTTTAAAGGATTTAAACGAGGGAACAAGGAGAGCTCTAGCAGGAAGAACATAGTTGACAGTCCTGACTACTCTGGATGCTTCAAATGCTTCAAGAAGGATCATGCTGTCATGGATTGCCCGATGTGGGAAATAGAGTGGATGAAGAACAGAGCTGCGAAGGAAAAGGAAAAGGAAACCACAAAGGAATTTGATGTAGACAGAAAGAAGTCAAGACGACCCCCGAACTTTAGAGCAGAACGAAGGAAAAGGAAAGAAGCTTTCTATGCCACATGGGGACCAACTGATAGTGAGTCTGATCATGAAAAGGAGGCTGATGATGACTCACCACTAGCACTAGCAGGGATGACAGACGTTATTCTGATGAAGAAGATCCTCGAGAATTCAGAGGAGGAAGAGATCCATCAAAGCCACCAGTGTTCAATGGGACTCACTACAATCACTGGAAGAAACAGATGAAAAATTACCTGCAGGCAACTGATTACAGCCTGTGGCTGATTGTGAAAAGAGGACCTCATGTTCCTGTGAAGAGAGCAGTAAACGGAGTCCTGGTGCCAAAGAAAGTGGAAGAACTAGATCCTCAAGATCTGGACTGGCTACAAGCAAACTCCAAGGCTGAGGGGTATCTAAGAAGAGGACTTACAGATGATGTGCTCGGACGGATACTAGAATGTAAATCTGCCAAGGAAATATGGAAGAAACTGAAGGAGTTGTACATTGCCGACAATACCAAGAAGGACTCCGCTCTCATGGCAACTGATGGAGAGGAAGCTGGCTGTTCAGCAGAGGTATGCTTGTCTGATCTAAAGGAAACTTTACATACATACTCTTCTGAAAATTTAATTCTAATCACAGCCACCTTGATTGAAGGATATGAAAAAAAAAGCTTGAAAAAGATAAATTAACTGAAGAACTGAGTAATCTTAGAACAAGAGTCTCCTGGAACAGAATATTGAACTTGAAGAAACAAATGCTATCTTGAAAGGGCAGACTCTTGTGTCAAACTCTAAGATTACTGAGCTTGAATTGGAATGTAATCAGTTAAGAGAGAGTAAGAATGGTAAGCAAGTTATGAGTGAAGTTCAAACCTTTCTGGAAGACGAGTTGAAAAGAGCAAATGAAATTCTGTATCAGGAAATTGAAAAAAACAGGATTTTAAATCAAAAGGTTGAAAACTCAAAACTTGAACTTACCAGACTAACAAAATGGAATAAATCCTCTGAGGCAATGAATTGGGTCCTTGAAAATCAAAACAAAGGAAAACAAGGATTAGGATTCAAGAAGCCCCTGCCTCCATATAATCCCAAAAGTAAATATGTGGGTCTACCTTGTAACATGTTATGCACTTTTTGTGGTGAAACTGGTCATATTAAACAAAAGTGTGTTAACATCAGCAAGGCAAAGGCAAAAAATAAAAATTGTGTTTTACCCAAATGGGCCAAACAAGATATGATTTATCCATTCTCTCATAAGAAGGGACCCAAGCTTGTCTGGGTTCCTAAGGTTAACCTCTAATTTGTTTTGTAGGCTGGAGTGAGGGAGAACAACTCAAGCTGGATTCTTGATAGCGGTTGTTCTAGGCACATGACAGGAGATAGAAGAAACTTTCTCTCACTCGCAGCATTTCAAGGAGGCAGTGTGGCCTTCGGAGGAGGAAAAAGTGGTCAGATAGTAGGCATCGGAAAGATTGGGAGATCTCTGGAGCATGCAATTGAAAATATTTACTGTGTGGATGGTCTTAGACACAAATTACTAAGTATCTCCCAACTGTGTGACAGAGGAAACGAAGTGAGCTTTTCATCTGTAGGATGCATCGTAAAGAACCTACAGAGTGGAGAAGTGGTGATGGAAGGAAAAAGGGTGAACAATGTGTACAAGGCGTCACTGAAGTCCTTACCTGAAAACAATCTGACATTCTTGAATGTTCAAGAAAGTGACTCTCAGCTGTGGCACAAAAGAGTGGGTCATGCAAGTCTCTCTCAATTAAATAAGCTGGCCTCGTAGGAACTGGTTCGCGGGTTGCCAAGCAAGAAATTTGAAAACATAAAAATGTGTGATGCCTGTGTAAAGGGAAAGCATGTGAGAACGTCGTTCAAATCAAAGAAGGTGGTCAGCACATCAAAGCCATTGGAGCTGGTGCATATGGATCTGTGTGGACCTATGAGAGTCAAGAGCAGAGGAGGTAAGAGGTTTGTGTTCGTAATAGTTGACGATTACTCAAGGTATACTTGGACCTTGTTCTTGGCCTCTAAGGATGAAGCCTTTGAGAGTTTTAAAGACTGGGCTGGTGTAATTCAGAAAAAACTAAATCTTGAACTCATCAGTATTCGATCTGATCATGGAACTGAGTTTGAAAACTCAAAATTTTCTAAGTATTGTGCAAGGAACAACATAGATCACAACTTCTCTGCACCAAGAACTCCCCAACAAAACGGGGTGGTCGAGAGGAAGAACAGGTCGTTGGAGGATATGGTTAGAACCATGTTGCTATCAAGTGGACTAGCAAGAAACTTTTGGGCTGAAGTTGTAAACACTGCATGTTACTTGCTAAACAGGTGTTCCATCAGAGCAATTCTTGACAAAACTCCATATGAGCTACTCAGAGGTAGAAAGCCGAATATTGCTCACCTAAGGCCTTTTGGTTGTAAATGCTTCGTTCACAACAATGGCAAGGAACCCTTGGGAAAGTTTGATGCTAGAAGTGATGAGGCAATATTTTTGGGATACTCTACTCAAAGTAAGGCATACAAGGTACTCAACAGAAGAACACAAGTAGTAGAAGAAAGTATGCATGTTGTGTTTGATGAATCAGATAAGGAAATGGAAGAAACTGATGCAGATGATCAAGTGATTGGCTTAAGGAGAGAAGAAAGCATAGATGAACTGGAAGACTCAGACGAAAAGGAAAATCCAGTCACATCAGATGAAGGAGTCAATCTGACAGGGGGAACTTCTGATGAAGCTGACAATCTAGAAAGTCAAGAGAAATCTACCCAAGACAATGCTGCAGGTCCTTCCAGTCAGATTCAGATCAAGCCATGGAAACATCAAAGCTCTCACCCGTTGGAGAATGTCCTATCTGAACTGGACACAGGAATTATGACCAGGTCAGCATTGAAGAACTTCTGTGCATTCTTTGCATTCCTCTCATCTTTGGAACCAAAGAATGTAAAAGAAGCTCTAGAAGATCCAGACTGGATTATGGCTATGTAGGAGGAACTTCATCAATTTGAAAGAAGCAAGGTGTGGCACCTAGTTCCCAAGCCGAAGGACAGATCCATTATTGGAACAAAATGGGTGTTCAGAAAAAAGTTGGATGAACATGGCATAGTTACAAGAAACAAGGCAAGGTTGGTTGTTCAAGGGTACAGTCAGGAAGAAGGAATAGATTATGATGAAACCTTTGCACCAGTTGCAAGGATGGAAGCCATTAGGATGTTGATTGCTTTTGCTACATACATGGAATTCACACTGTATCAGATGGATGTAAAGAGTGCCTTTTTAAATGGCTATCTGAATGAGGAAGTTTACGTGGTGCAGCCTCCAGGTTTTGTGAGCAATGAATTCCCTGATCATGTGTACAAACTGGACAAGGCTTTATATGGCCTGAAGCAAGTTCCTAGAGCCTGGTATGAAAGACTCTCAGGCTTCCTGATGAAAAATGATTTTTCAAGAGGTAAAATTGACAACACACTATTTCTCAAGAAGCAAGGAAAAGATCTACTGGTAGTTCAAGTGTATGTCGATGATATTATCTTTGGAGCAACTGATGAGGAGCTGAGCAAAGGATTTGCTGACTTGATGGGAAGTGAGTTTGAAATGAGCATGATGGGTGAATTGAATTTCTTCCTTGGGTTGCAGATAAAGCAGACACCGGAAGGAACTATGATTCACCAGCAAAAATATGTCAAGGAATTGCTGAAGAAATTTGACATGGAAGGAGCAAAGGAAATGACTACCCCTATTGCACCTGGAACAAAGCTGGATATGGATGAACTTGGTCCTTCGACAAATGAGACGAAATATAGAGGAATCATTGGCTCACTTCTTTATCTCACAGCAAGCCGACCTGACATAGTATACAGCGTAGGACTGTGTGCCAGATTTCAGTCAAAACCTAAGGAATCACACTTGACAGCTGTGAAGAGAATCTTGAGATACTTGAAAGGGACTCAGGATTTATGCCTCTGGTATCCTAGAGGAGGAACTTTTGAACTAATTGGTTTTGCTGATGCAGATTATGCAGGTCATTTGGTGGACAGGAAAAGCACTTCAGGAATGGCACATTTCCTAGGTCCTTGCTTGGTCTCATGGGCTACAAAGAAACAAAACTCAGTTGCCTTATCAACTGCTGAAGCTGAGTATGTGGGCAGCTGCTTCATGCTGCTCACAATTGCTATGGATCAAGCAACAACTGGAGGATTTTGGTATCAAGTGTGGGGCAGTGCCAATTTTCTGTGATAATACTAGTGCAGTGAATATTGCCAAGAACCCAGTCCAACATAAAAGGACCAAGCACATTGATATTAGACATCATTTCCTAAGAGACAATGTGGAAAAGGGTCTAATTACTATGAATTCATGCAGGACTGAAGATCAAATTGCTGACATATTTACCAAAGCCTTGAACAAGGTACAGTTCGAGAGGAACATGTTAGAGTTAGGGATGACCAAAATACACGGATGACCCAGCAGGTAATCCCTTTGTGATTGGCTAGTTTAGTATTCAATGTGTATGCTAGAAACTTGTCATTACTATCTAGGCTAACCTTGTACTTGAATAAGTACACTCGTTCAGTTGTTTTGAGCACCAGGAACAAATAATGTGATCCCATGAAGAACCTACTATGTACTGAGAAGGAACCAGTTAAAACATGAGGAATCTTGTCCAGGTACATTCATACTTCCCTGTATGATAGAAATCACAACTGAAATTAAATTGTCATCATATGTGTGTCATTGGAGGTCTTCCATATTTTCATAAATGTCTTAAATTATAGGAACACGTTCCTTTGTAGGATAGAATTTTTTTTGAATTGCTTGGACCCCACTTCTTGAAAAGGGCTTATTTAAATTAAGTTCATAACCGTCAAATCTTTAACTCCTCCTGGTTCTCAAAAAGTTCAAAAAGCTGCTTTTCTATTCTACTCATTACTTCTTGCCTTCCCCAGACATTGTCAAATCACTGAAACCCCTTCCCCTTCTACAACACTCTTTCAATCCCTCATAACTCACCCACTTCTACAGAAAGTTGCTTAGAATCTCAGAAATCTCTCATAAATCTTCAAGATGTCTGAAAGACCACCTCCATCCACTCTTGCACAAAGAATCGCAAGGGCTCGCATCAAATTTCTCCAAAAGGGGGACAAGAAACTGGTAAAGAAGATAAGGTCAAGAGCTGTTCTCTCGACACCCACTGCGCAAAGTTCATCACAATCATTGCATGAGGTAATCCCTGACCCTATTTCATCTACACCTGTTGGTTCAGTCAATATAACCAGTCCTGGTATCGTAGAAACTGAAACCCTAGTTGCGGAACTAGATAAAATAATGGGTGATGAGCAAAAAGACGAAATAGATAGGGAGAACTTATGTGAGGGGGAACAAGATAGTAAAAAGAATGAACTTAGGGAAGATGTGCAGGGCCCTGTAGCTGGTGAGTCTGGAGACAAGTTAAATGTCGCAGAAAGTATAGAAGAACAGTTTAGGGAACAAGATAATGCTGAAATTCTGAGGGAAGATGCGTTTGAGCCGAGTAAAGAAGTGAGTGGAATTGTCGAGCGTATGAAGGATTCTGTGCCTAAAAGTCCGGAGGGTGGTGAACTTAATACTGCTGAAGCTTCAGGGGATGTGGGTCAAGAGCCTGTTGCTTGTCCAAATCCTACTGAAGCTGATGATGCAGGGATTGATTGGACAGATTCTGAGGAGGAGGGGAACAAAGAAGTTGTGTTAGGAGTTGAAGAGATAAACAAGGAAGTTGAAGAACCAAAAAGGAAGAGGAAGTTTGGTGAAGAGGATGAAAAATTAGCTGAGGAAGAAGAAGAGGAAGTGGTGTTTGTAAAAGAAAACCTAGTGGAGCCTGAGAAAAGAAGAAGGTTGGTGAGAGATGGGAAGCCAGTGTTGAAATCTAGATTGGTTGATGAAGATAGTGAAGAAGGAGATGACAAAGTGGCTGATGAGCCTGTTGTCAGAAGAGTTGGTACCAGGTCTGCATTAAAGCTGCAGATGGAAAAGGTTGAAAAGCTGGGAAGGACAGTAACCAATGTGAAAGTAAGAGAAGAAAAGAAGAAGGAAGAAGAAGAAAGGAGAGCTGGTGATGCTGAGCAGGAGAGTGAGGCTGGGAGCTATGTTGAGCCCAGTGATTCTGATACAGACAGTGAGATGGAGAATAAGAAAAGAAGAAGAGGAAACAATGAAGAAGAAGTGGATAGGGAAGTCTTTTTCTCTAGGCATCAGGTGCTGCCAGGCAGCATTCTGCATGATGAAAAGGAGTTTCATATGAGGTCATTATTGAGGATGATAGGTGATCAGGGTTGGCTTGGTCTGTTTGCCAACAAGGATAGGAAGTTGTTTGTGAATGAAGTCAGAGAATTCTACACAAATTGCAAGGTAGTAGCCAGGAGAGTGTTTACCACTATAAGAGGAGTGGAGATAGAGTTTGGGAGACCTGAGTTGGGAGTGATTCTGGACATACCTGTTGAAGGTTATTGCAGGTATGTTAAGCTGAAATGGCCAAAAAGAACAGATAGAGTCACTCCTTTAGATGTGGTCAGAAAGTTTTCAGGAAAACCCAGACTGAGGAAGGAGAGAAAGGTTGAGAAGAAAGAGATGGAACTTGCACATCAGCTGCTGTTTGAATTTGTGCATAGGTTTCTTCTGCCTAGAGGAGAAAGGAACTGTGAGGCTAGTGCTTTGGACCTGACATATATGGATCTAATGGACAGGGGGTGAAGATTAATTTGTCTGGGCTCATAATTAGGCACATAAAGAGGATCTGTGATATTGATCAGAAGCCACACTCTCTTGTGCATTCTTACATCATCCATCAGATTCTTGAGCATTTTGGGGTTCCTTTAGAAGCTGGGAAGAAGCCAACCATTCATCAGAGGTTTGGGATTAATGTGCTTAAAAATTGTGACTTCTTCCAAGAAAGCAGAGCTTCCAAAAGGCCAATGCAGGTAAAGCAAGAAGAAGCAGAGGACAGTGAAGAATATGGACCTGATGAGGCCATTGGTGCTGTGCAGGAGCTGGAGAAAATGGTTCTTGAAGTTAATGAAGAAAATGCAGAGCTCCACAGACAGTTGAAGGTGAAGGATCAAGAGATTGATCGTTTGAAGATAGACTGCCACAAGTATGAGGCCGAGCTAGTGATGGAGAGGGCCAAAAATATGAAGCAACTTGAGGCACTTGTCAAACACTTCAACCTTCAGCTTTGATTCTTCCAGTCCTGTCCTCCTACCTCTACCTGATATCTACCCCTTCCCATTCTCCTGTGATTGCATGTTATGGATTATTAAGACAATTTAAATTTGGTTGTGTAACTATTAATAGGGTTGTGCTGATGTCACAATCTGGATGATGATTTTAAATTTCTTATGCTTATGACTGGTTTCTGCTCAAGGAATTGGGTTCTTTGTTGGGCCCTTATTTTGATATGCCTGTGTTCTTGTCACTGATGAGTTGCCTTGTGCTCTAGTCTAGATTAAACTGACAGGTTCCTGCAGGTCTTTGAATCTTTTCGATGATGCCAAAAGGGGGAAGAAGGAATGTTGGGGTGTTTGTGACCTAACTCATCTGTTTTCATTGTTCTGTTACTTTTGTTTTTGTTTTTGGTTTATGTCTATTCAGGTTCTTGGGCAACATTTGTTTGTCATCATCAAAAAGGGGGAATTTGTTGAGAGCTGGTTTTGAAGCATGACAAACAGGAAGGACACTGAGGTTCGTGCGAAGAACCTAGTCCTTGAAATGAAGGGCCCGTTTGATCGAAAAGATTACGGGTTGCAAATCCCTGTGGAACTAGGAGTAGTGGCGCGTGGTTGTATACATATCCTAGTCAGACTAAAAGAGGCGGTGCCCAGGCTGTGTCTTTGAAGTGTGAACAAGAGTTAGACTTCAACATGGAAAAGAGTTACTGCGAATCCTAACTTACCATAATTAAGAGGATTCCCAGTAGGACTCAACTAGGGTTGCAAGACTCGTATAAATGCAAGTAGAAGAGACAGCCGAAATCAGTTATTCACAAACAGAGAGTTGAGAGCATACAAAGGCGATCTGAAAACTGTCTACGTGAGTAACCTGAAGAGGACAACTTAATTGCATGCAGAGTATTGAGTCTAGATTTTATTGTCTAGGTTCATCGAGTTGTAAGTTGTCATCGTGTTGAGCTGTTATTGTTTTTACCTATTTGCTTATTTCAGAAGCATATGTATTAGGTGAATATTTTTGTGATTACTAGAAAAGCTAGAGTGTAGCTTCGTTTAGTGATTAGGGTCTAGAGTGTAGCCCCTTGGTTACAGAGTTTGTAATCAGAAACTTTGCTCTTGTGTTAGTGGATTCAGTTTCAAAATCCCAGAGTGTGGGTCGTGGTTTTTCTCCCTTGAGCAAGGAGTTTTCCACGTAAAAATCCTTGTGTTTTGGTGTGTGTTCTAAAGTAGAAGGCAGAAGTAAAAGAGGACTGAAGAACCCTGTTCTACGACAGACGAACAAGGTTCTTGCAACGAAAATCGGAAGACACTATTAAACTCCCCCCCCCCTTCTAGTGTCTCTAGGAGGTGCTTAAAGTATAACATTAGCCTTATGTCACAAAGTGACAAATATGATTATAACAATTACCAAATAGAGCAAAATACTTAAAAGGTCACTCCACTTTGAGAAATGTGTGACCAAAGTCACTTTGCTTTGAATTGTACTAACAAAGTCACTCAACTTAAGGTAATTCTCACCAAAAGTCATTGTAACCAAATTTTGCACAGCCATCCCACCGGAAATCTGACATGACATTTTTATTTTTAATTATATATACATGTGGCACACTTTATTTTTCATATAGGATTTTATAATAAGTTGATTTATTTTATAAGGATTTGGAAAGTGTTCTTTTAAATTATCACAATAATAGAATATTGCGTCCTAGCTAAACTGCTACAGGTACTGTCGAAGTATTAGCTTTACTACTCTTTCAAGTACTTAACTCTTTAATTAGTTACGGTTAGAATCATTATTTTTTGCAAATCTATTAGTTAAATATATATTTTTTATATAATAGATAATAGGTGGATAGGAAAAATGAGACTTGGCTCCTCTCCATTATCTAGTGTCTCCATTTTTCTAAGTTCTTATTTGGATGAATGACATTTGGCCCTCCTTAAAATCAGTGTTCTAGATTTAATAGGGTAAATAAAGGTATTTAACTATGGTTTGGACAAAATATCTTTCCATTTCAAATTCAAATTATCTTAAAGAATCCTTTAATTTAGCAGCAAAATTTCACCCCGCCCGTCCCTCCAAACCTAAATTTCGATCATCTCAAACTTGCCCTTTCTTTTTAGTTTAATTCTTTATAGGAGTAATTTTTTGCTATTGTTCGAGAATGTGCACTCAAAAAATTAAGAAGCATTTTAAATAAAAATTATACTAATAGTTAAACAAACTCATCTTATTTTAGATATAGAAGTATAGAAGACCTATGTGATTTCTATAAGTATTACAAATTGGTTGGATAGTTTCTTTCCAAGATAAAATGTGAATAACTATGAGCAGAATATTAGGTACTATCTTCGTAACTAATTTTAACTGATGTGATTGTGTGAAAAGGATTTCTTCGCGTATTGTATTTGAGTAAATTGACATTATTAAATCTTGTCTTGTTAATTCTATTTGTTACCATGTTATCACTTGCAAATAGTTTAACACTATTTTTTATTTCTGCTATATTTTTGAGATTTGATTAGCAAAAACAAAGTCTTATTAAAAAAATAAATAAATAAATGAACGAAAATTTTGGAGACCGAAAAATAATTTAGGAGGATGGATAAACTTCGTTGCTAAATTATAAGATAAGTTAGGTGCTTTGAATTTAAAATGGGAAGATATATGTTTCTAACCATGGTTAAACACTTAGTTTTACTTCATTAAATCTAGACCATTCATTTTGAAAAGGGAGCCGGATCCGAAAAAATGGGTAGGAAAAATGGGTTATGGATCTAGAGTTGGGTTAATCAACTAATTATAAAATCCTACATGGAAAATAAAGTGTGCCACATGTATATATAATTAAAAATGAAAATGCCATGTCAGATCTGTGCAAAATCCGGTTACAATGACTTTTGGTGAGAATTACCTTAAGTTGAGTGACTTTATTAGTACAATTCAAAGCAAAGTGACTTTGGTCACATATTTCTCAAAGTTGAGTGACGACCTTTTAAGTATTTTACTCTTATCAAATATGATGGCTTTTAACTTTTAATATGTCAAATAACAAAATGTCAACGAAATGACATAACTATTCAACATTTAACTTCTTATTGGTCCAATTGTTGGAATGAGAGTCATGTAACTTCTGAGCACTTTCTTGTAAGAAAGCACCAGAGATATTTATAAAGAAGGCTACAATGGAGAAGCTAACTTAGGACGTAATCTTAAGACTTGCTCCTGAATGTGAATACTACCGTCCCTTTACTCTTTGAACAGGTTTAACCTATCCATCACTCTGAATTTTTTGCCACAAATTTTAAGACATAAACAAGGGTGGATCTTGGTGTAAATTATGGTTTGATTCAGTAGGTTTGATACGGTACTTCATATGTATTACTACAAAATTAAAATCCACTAAATTAGTACAAATAATGAATTTCGAACCCAGAAAATCAAATGGGCTACCGTGGAATCCCAAGTTTGAACCTTTTATTTTCAAATCATGCATCTGTCTCATATACAGGACCATAGGTGTACAAAAAGGGATAGACTTCACTCCATTTAATTTACAGACAACATTTTAATTACATCAGCAGAAACGTTGATGCTCTTTGGTCTTTATTGTTTCTTGCCGGTGATCTCTATTCAAGTAACCAACCAAAGTTATAGCAGGGCCAGTGCATAATACTAACTATGATTCATCTATCATGACTATTAAGTATAACAAGTTTTTGTAGTCCGCTTCTTCTAATCTTCCCTGCAATCAGGGGCGTACACACCCTATAGGGAGGGGTGTCACGGGACACACCTTCATCGAACCATTTTACTATTTATATGTGTTAATATAGGGCAAATCATAATATTTCGTACAAATAAAGAAACTGACACTGCTTTAAATATCAAGACTTCGAGGTTTAGTGGTTAAGCACTTTGAGAAAGTCTAGAATGGTGAGAGTTTGGATCCCGGTTGTGGCATAACTTATCCTTTTTTTAAAAAAAACTCGAACATTCATCGCTTAAATTATTAGTAGATGTTAGTAGGGATTGAACCCTTCGTCTTGTCTGATAATTGCATGAAAGCAAACCGTTCGTCTTGTCTGATAATTGCACTAGACTTACACAAATACCATCTACATCTTAGAGTTTCCCATATGCCAAGTTATTCGTAATGAGCATTAGAAGATGGACATTTAGGTGGAGTTTTGAACAGTCTGACTTTCAGAATCATACTTCCCTGAAACAATGTAAGTCCGTCTACTATGGCAGGCCGTTTCCTAGGTTGTTCTTGAACACACATTCCTACGACTATAACAATAAGAGAGCTTGTTGCAAACTTTTTGCTGGATAATGGCCATGAAGCGTTGGATCTGTCATTTCTGAAAGATTCTGATCATTGATCATGAGTCCTGTACATGCAAAATATCAATGTGTACTTCAGAATACAGAATATAAACAGTAGCACAAATCAGTTTAGCAGAAACCAAGTTGATTATTTAATATTATAGATTTAATTCCTAATAGAATCAGTACATTCCCTTGTCCTACCCCTTTTAAAAGTGTTGGACTTTGTAAATGCTTGCTGCAGAGGATTCAAGTTGCATGAACATTATCTTGAAGGATCACTTTTGGCATTTACCTTGGTGAAAAATAATGTGCAAGCAAAAGAAAATGCAAAGGTAAAAGGAAACTTGTGACCTATATAAAATTGGCTATCTACAAGCCTTTCTAGTTTCTATCCCACATCGGTTACAAAATGAAATTAGAATTACTTTATAATAATTAACTGGAAAAAATATTATGCCGAGCTCAATCGCGTGGGCTTGTAACCTAGGCAGGGGCAATAAAGTGATGGGACACGTGGAGATTATGGCGCACAAGTGACTTGGAGCCTAGCCTAACTGTGGGCTTGGTTCCCGCCACAGGAACTGAGCTTATGGCGCCCATGGCTCAGGTCCCGCCAGTGGAAGACTGCAGTTCTCTACTGTGCTGTGGCGGTACCAATTCTTGGTCGTCTGTCCTAGTGTGCTATTTCCATATGTTGGACCATCATTTTTCTCATTTGATTTTTTTTTTCCTTTTTAAGCCCGAGCCCAATCTTAATATGGAGGACTATTTATATAAGTGGAATGCTTTAATGTTGGTGCATAACTTTTAGCCCCTCCGTGAAAATCGTTCAACATTTGACTCATCATCAGAAGCGTAGACAAATCGTCATAAAACACTAAGGGGTCGTTTGGTATATGATATAGGATTAATTAATCCTGATATAAAAAGCTGGATGATTTTATCCTGTTTTTTGTTTGCAAATTCAAATCAGTATTATCCAATTTCAGTATAAACTTATCCACAATTTGATGAATAAATCAATACCAACAACCCCATGGTATTAACTTATCCCAGTATTGAACACAATTGAGCAAAATTTTCTAAAAATTTCATTCGTCAATTTTATTTGAGACTTCTACCATCATAAAATTGTATTTTTCCAAGATAATATTTATCTTGGAAGAAAAGGTGGTTTTCCTTTTAATAATATCTTTTTTGTCATGTATTTTATAGAGTATATGAGAAAAAAATTATTATTATATTAGTTAGCTAATAACTTTAACAGTATACACGACATAATTTGTATTTTAAACCAACGGAGTCTCTCTGCTTCTTTTAACTTTTATTCAATTGTCTAGTAACTTTTCTTTGCTTTTACGGAGGCTAATTATATGGCTCATGCCTCATTTTATTTTTATTTTAATGAGTCTAGCCAATTTATCATGCTAATTAGCAAACCCTAATTCTTCTTTCTTTTAGCATCAGCAAAAATGATTGTTTGTCAAAATCATCTTGAAACTTCTTCTCTTTTAACTCGCAATAAGTTTTTCACTGATTCTACAACATTAATTTATAGTAGTGTTTCTTGTCTAGAAAAATTGATCAAGTGTCCTCGTTAGTTAGTTAGTATTTTACTTCAAATTAAAATCATTTTAGGACTACGTTTATCCCATGTGACTAAATTACTAATTTTGTGTTTAAATCTGAGACTACTTTTATCTCATATTTGGTTGGTGATATTAATTAATTTGGGATAAATTTTATATCAAAAATATGATACTATTTTATATCACATAGGAGATAGGATTATAATCCCGGAATAATTATACTCTGAAACTATGGGATATCATTATTTTTTTATTCCGCCAACTATATGACTCTTTAATGAAATGTTTATAGCCATACAAATATTTATGACTTATTTCAGATCACAAATTTCAAAAGTATTTTTTCTTTTTTTAAATTTTGTGTTAAGTCAAATTATGACCTATAAATCGGAACGGAAGGAATGCATAGTTTTGTCAAGCTTTTAGGTAATCCAAGGTTCATAATGATGTAGGGTCTTTTACCACAAATTTGTCCAATTTGAATATCAGTTTATACCCGATATGTCATCAATTTAGAAGTTACTAAATTCAAAACAGTAAATGTATATATTTTATATTCACTTATTACGGTCTATACGTAAAACAGTAAGTGTATCTATTTTGTATTCAATATTTTACTCAATTAAATGTATCCATATACTAATTAATTATGAATGGTATATTATCTTATGGTAAGTACTTTAAACAGCATGAACTATCAATACAAAACAAAAAATTACTCAATTCGTTCTAATTTATGTAAAAAAAAAAATTGTCCGTTAAAAAAAGAATGATTCTTTCTAAATTTGTAAACAAACTTACAAATTTTACCTTTAATGAGATAATTTATAGCCACACAAAATCAATACTGTTCACATAAATCTTCAAGTATAAGACTACATGTCAAATATCGTCAATCCGGAATCCTTTATGCTTTTACACTAAAAGTGCAAAGTAAATACATTGTGAGTTGAGTTATTTGAGAGAACAATAAAGTGTTAACTATTAAAAAGAAAGATAATGGCATTAGTGCAGTTTTTAACTTTCTTAATTCCAAATAAAAGCAAAAGTTGTAGTTTACCTTAGAAATGGTTCAAGGTATAACTTAATTGAGTGTTAAATATGTTATCCGAGTGAAAACCAATACCAATTTATCATTATGGAGAATTAATAAATCAACTTTAGGTGATTATGTGAGTTTGAATTATTATTTTACATAAATAGATTAATATAATTTAAAGAGATAATAAGAGTAGTTTCCATATATATTAGAAAGAAAATTGTCCTTGTTCTCATATTTTTTAAATGTTATATAGACGAATTTGCAAAGATGCTTTTAGACTGAGATTCGCAGGTTTGAAGCTGCATTTTCTCAAGTACATAATTTAGTTAAAATTCTTAAGTACATGTTCGAACATAATTAAGTAGCAGCACGTGGGTAGAAAATTCAAAGACCTGCTAAGCAAAGCCACGCGTGAAGAGCAGTGAAACGGGGGCCACGTCTTCAAAAAAGTCCGTCCCTATCTCCAAAGGGTAACTATTGAAATTAAATATTCAAAGGGTATTACTAAGGTCTTCTCCTCGTGAATTTATATTCTTACTATTCGAAAATAAGGACTCAACAGGAAATGTTACCTTGTTAAATCAGTAAGTCAATCAAGGAATACAATCAACATAACTCACATAGACAACCTCAGCTCTCAATGGTCGAATAAGTTCCACGACCTTTATTAACCACCTTTATTTCTCATAAAATTTAGGGCAATATTCTTAAAATATAACTTCTTAGTTCAAAACTTCTGGACATTGTATTAGAGGTTCACTTGTATAAGTTCAAAAGAGAATTCTTGACGTTCCTATTTTTGGCCGCCTTTTGAAGTTGTGATTATCCTGTACCTATTTTTAAAACAATTGATTATATTCTAATTAGCAATCCTAAAAGTGGCCATCTAATTAGTAAGTTATTCCTAAAAATGGCTATGTTTCAAAGAGCACCACTAAAAGTGGCTACTTGGGGTCGGCAAGGAGGACGACCCAAGCTCCTCTCAACTCAGGCTTATATAATAGTACCAGTGGCGGGAGAGCCCGTACTGGGCACGAGCCCAATAATGTCTTCAAAAATGTATTCTCTCCACCCCAATTTAAGTGTCTATATTTTTTTAGACTGTGATTTTTACATGGCATAAACACTTATTAAAGTTATAAACAAAAAATAAACATATTATCATTTTATTATACCCCATAAACAAAAACTAATGTAATGGACATTTTATGGACAATACTTTTTATGAAACATAAAGAGTTTATCATGCCTAGTTTTAAGGATAATATATTATATTTTACCTTATCTATTTTAATAATTTTAATACACCCCAAAATCTATATTAATGAGTATACTTAATAAACTCCTAAATACTAGCAATTATCCTATTAGATGCACGTTAATAGATAGTACAAAATACCAAATATTCTTATCTCTAATTTTAATGAGATCTTAATAAACCAAACCAATGTAAACCTTCTTCTTTCCCACATCAACACATCATCGAAAGAAAAAGCATCAGAAATATTATATCCATAAGTGAATATGTTGCCATTGTCAACATTCTTGATGCCTAATAATACAATTAAACAATCAATGTTGTATTCACTCCCATTACTTGATTTGAAAAATAACAGTAAATGATAAAATGGTTGTGGTCTATTTTATAAGTAATAACTGGATATTCTCATGGTGTAGTATGCAAAGGCACAAAGTATATTTTTAGAATATTATGGACAAATAGTATCCAAAAGATATGGGGGATATTTTATAAAGAGAAGATAACATATTTAGCCAAAATCAAATATGGCCCTACATTCAAATAGACACATGAACTCTTGAACAAAGGCTAGCCAAAATTACCTATATTAATATGTTTACAAATATTATTTTCCTAAAATAGTGGAACTACAGCAAAAGAAGTTTAAATTTGTGCCTATTTTTTGGGATATCAATCATCATCCACATTTTCTTATAACACATGATTATCACCTAAAAATTGCAAAATATATATCTTTTGCATATATTTTATGTATATATTTTGCATACATTTTTCGTATACATAAAATGCATATCTTTATTATACATTTCGTATATATTTTGTGTTTTACATTTTGCATATTTTATTGGTATTCATTCTCCGTTAATTTTTGGTATTCATTATGCACACACTTATAATTATGTAAATACCAATTTAATTCTACCACATAAGTAATACATACAGTATACTCACACTATATCTATTTAGGGAATACTCACACCACATAGTTATTATATATATATATATATATATATATATATATATATATATATATATATATATATATATATATATATATATATATATATATATAATATCAATATACTATATATTGCGATGTATCATAAATATGCAGAATATATTACAATTATATCAATAAAATATTATATGTAAAAATATTTTTGTATATTAAAAAGTTTTATCATAATTATGCAGAATATATTACATTTATATCAACATAATATTTTTTATATAATAATATCATTATATTATATTTTAAAGCAATGAATATGCAATACGTAATTAATAAAATATGGAGAAGTATACCTTGGGATGAACATTTTATCATGCAATCCTAATTTAGATTTTGATCCAATATTTTCTCACTTAATTGAATGATGTTTTAGTTAGATTTATTTCTATCAGCGTAAGAAAAGATTAAATACTTTAATAAATATCTTTAATTAGTGAGATAAGATCACATCTAAATATAACTTATAGTGATTTATTCTATTCTCCCAAAAATAGACATAAAAGAGGAAAAGTGTTCAGTAAAAAAGAATGTCTATGAAAAGTAAATGACATATTGTTAAATGTCTATAAATCATAATAAAGGAAAAATATGTCTATTTTTTGTAAAGGACTCTTCTAAATGTTCATTCCACATAATTTTCTCTTTTATAAATAATAATAGGATATTGACTTGGAGTTGTAAGACACATTATATATTTCTAGAATATTATGTACATATTATATTGAAAGGTATGAGGTATATTTTGTAAATAATAATTGAAATTTTGGGGTCCTTCGCATGGATCATTATCAACAAATAATTGGCAAATTCCTAGGTATATGAATATTTACTACAACTATTTTTTTGGAACCTTATCACCAAAGATTTAGGAGATCCCTCATAAAAAAAGCTATTGAATGGCTATCCGTTGTTGTTTTTTTCCTATGGCAAAATAGATGTAAGTATCATATTGTTTATGGCTACATATGTTTTTTCCCCTATATAATAGTACCAGTGGCGGGAGAGCCCGTACTGAGCACGAGCCCAATAATGTCTTCAAAAATGTATTCTCTCCACCCCAATTTAAGTGTCTATATTTTTTTAGACTGTCCCAAAAATAGCGTCTCTTTCTATATTTGGTAACTCTTAAATTCCAATATTTGTTTTGAAGCACAAGACTTAAAGACAATGACCCACACTGCACACATCTTTAATTTTATGTTACAAAATTTAAAAGTTTCCTTATTTTCTTAAAATTCGTGCTCAGTTTAACGCAGAAGGAATCCACTAATTTCGATCATCCCAAATACACTTAAAATGGGATGGGTGGAGTATTAATTTTCTGCATTAGATATACAATCTATTCTAGTCTATGTGACGATATTTTTTAGTATGTTTATAAAATAATGATAAATTTTTAGGAACGATTTAATTTAAATTATCAATATATCCTTAATGATAAGCGTTTATAGCCACAAGTATTATAGAATGTTATATGATCATAAGTCTCAAAAGTCATCATCTTCTTCCTAATTAAACTCCATTCATATTCAAATTTCCATTTAAATTAGAATGGAGGAAGTTATAATTTGACCTTAGATTATTTTTCTCTAATTCACTACTTAACTTCTATTTTAGTTTTGTTATGTTCAAAATTTTTAAAATTAGCAATAACTGCGAAAAGAAGAATAGTCACAGCATAGATTTAATTCTCTTTTCTGCTGTCAAAAGAAGCTCTAATATTATGTGTTACAAAAGAACTGACAAAAGATAACACAAATTAACATAAGAACTCGGAGAAGAGACTTACATTGATGAAAGCAAAGCATCAGCCGGGGTCCTAAATTAGAAACACCAAAGCCAAATAAAAGCTCCCAAACTTCACTATATTTACTAAACAACGTTGGGACAAATACTGTAACAAACTCAATAATTTGGGTTATATTAAATGGGGCCCACGTGAAAAGTTTATCTCTATCTCTAGGGGATGCTGTTGAATTATATATAAACCTCTTGGTTTTTATGTCGGCTCGTACAAAGGTTCAACTCCCGATCCTTCTATGTACAATACTCTTCAGCTCATAAATAATAGATTTCCCAAATTGTCCCAAGCTGGACAACTGCCAGCACAGACCAAGTTCAACATAGAATTTAGTCATTTACTATTATGGATGTGCTCTATCTTAATTATTCGTCGGCAATTTTTTTTAAAGCGATTGGTTTGAGTTGCTATTTTTTCAACTACTTTGTAAAAATCAATAATATTCTAATTAATAGCGGTAATAATGCTTCTTCGATTGACAACTGTCGCAGACTATCTCGAAATTTTACATATAGCACTGTAAATTCTATGATTTTTTTTCATGTTAAACTACTTAAAAATTCATGAATTTCAATGTAAATTTTGATTATGTTTTCATCTAATAACCTTAAAAGAGATAATTTATTTGGTAACCTATGCCAAAATGAATGTATATACAATTTGCGATACTAAAGTGGCAACTCGATTTTGCAAGATTGATTATTTTATAATTTATATAGCTTTGAAACTACTTAGTTTGCTACAAAGAGTGTCTATGTTTTCAGTGAATAGTTTTAAAGGTGGCTACCCAGTGGATATAACACATAAGCTATGTAAAAGTTGGCCAAGTCTTCAACTGTAACCCAAATAGTGGCTATTTTATTCATGAGGTGGTGCCAACCCCAAGCTAGGACGACCCGAAGCTCGTCAACTCCCATTTATATATATGTACCAAAATATTAGTTCAAAATCATGTCTATTCCAAGAACAATATACAAATACTACTTCAGTGCAAAAGTTACGTTTTATTTTTTTCTTGAAATTCAGTATTTATAACTGCAAATCTCAGTTTTTTATACCAAAGTTTAAACTCCAGCAAAAGAACATCAACTTTAGCTCAAAGCTCAGCCTTTTTCCTGAGCATTTTTAACTATATACTGTATTTCAGCATTTTATATCGAGCCCAGAGTGGTTATCCTTCAACTATCTTCTACATAATAAAGTTGTGGCTGCTCATCTAAAACATTGTACATGTTGGATAAAACGCATTTACCACTCACAAAAGTGGCCACGAGTGCACATTTTTACCATTAGCCTTCGTCACTCCACTCTTAAATAATATTTAACTTTTAGCCGTCATAGTTAGAAGTTATAGATGTTCATGGCGAATTGCCAGGTCCGTGAAAGGAACTCTTTTTACTGAGTTACTGATTTGGACTTGGATCGGATCTGGAATTCGTCAAGTGTGTCTGTAATTCCTAGCGATGCATCTAAAAGTTAAATAATCTTTTAACAAGGACTAGAAATATGCGAATAGCGCTCAAGTGTCCTATTTCTGCAAAATCTCCCATAGACCAATGAGCCATGATTGTGGCGTGTGGCCTTTGGAAGTCGTATCTAATGGTAAAAACTTAACCTCGGAATTACTTTCTAAGGCGTCGAACGAATACCAACCAGTATTTGAAAATTTGCAAAATAATAGTCACAATTTATAGAAAATACGAACAAACTTTTAGGAATAGTGACACGACCCGGAATCCGGTTAGGCCGTGCGGGCACCCGACATACTCCCCTAGACCCTATCGGGCGAACCCTTACCAATTAAATCAGGAAAATAAATATAACAATTTACAAATAAGGACAAAACTTAAAATAAAAACACAGACATACTGATACCCCTAAGCTGTACAAAAGAAATTACAGCTGACTACCCAACATGCTAGGTTTAGGGCTATCCAGACCAGACATCTAAGAGTACAAAAGAATACAGATACCTCCTGAAGGGAGCAAAATGCAACTGAAATAATGAACAATAAACTGGTGGCCATCCGGAATAAATCTGGCTCACCCTGACAGCTGAAGTCGTCTTCGCTCCTGAACAACGCGGCGAACTCAATCCTGGAGCGAACCTGCCGAAACGAAATAGATAGACAAGAAACAAACAACAAACGAGGGTGAGTCAAAAGGACTCAATAAGTGGGGCAGACTAGCCAACTCAAAGAATAGGATAGCTAGCCAGGGTGAAAAGAAACAGATAAACCCAATTTCTCTTATTTAAATTACAAAAAGGCAGAGTCAGATAATAACTAGAAACATGTATGAAACCTTAAACTCAGCCAGGAATACGAGCCAGAAACATATCAACAAATAAGCAATGCACGTATGAGCAGAACAGTAGTTATGTACCACAAGTCTACGCAATGGTATGAAAATGAAATGAAATGAGATGAAATGAAATGAAATGAAATCTAATGCAAAGGGTCATATGTGCCCGTCCTCCCATCTCGAAGCGGAATACTCCTGCATTCGAGGGGAATCCAATCTGATAACCAACTGGAGCGGAATACTCCTGCTCCTGGGGCGGAATACTCCTGCACCCGATATAATATAAACCAGAGGCGGAATACTCCTGCACTCTCTTGGGGCGGAATACTCCTGCACCCGATATAATACAATGGGGCGGAATACTCCTGCTCCTGGGGCGGAATACTCCTGCCCTCAATATGATACAATGGAGCGGAATACTCCTGCTCCTGGGGCGGAATACTCCTGCCCTCAATATGATATGCAATGTAATGTAATGCATATGAATGCAATGTGATGCAATAATAACCCTTCACCGGCACAGGACTCTCATCGACAGCCGGGAAGTAGATGCCAACTCACAACCAGAGTACCATGCTCAGATTCTCAATGCAATTACCAACAACAGGACATAACATATAATATACAATGTAAATCCAAAGCTAAGGCGTAATGAGTACGCCTATCGGCAGCTACACACGTAAGGAACACGTGGTAGAAAATCCACGAGGCCAGGTGCCTCCAAAGAAATGGATATAAACACTTACCTTGTTACAAAGTTAGTACAGCCACTCAATAACCGCTTGTCCTTTGGTTTCATTGCCAAACGATCCCACTCTATTCAATAAGCTAAAAAATATATCAAATTAGGCTAAAGGCTTCATTCCTCACATCTAAGGGCAATCCAGGTAGGAACCTGATACCCTATTCGCATACGCAATACGCAGGGCAGGCCTATATACGGGGTTTAAGGTCACACAACCAAACCCCAAATAAATTACATTTATATGTTGCCCATAACTCACTAAGTACGAATATATAATCAATTTCATTATCGGGGTCCATTTGACCCTTCAAACTATTAATTGAACTTATTAGGACGATGTCTAATATCTTAATTTCTACCGTCAAAATATATTTAAATACACGTAATAAACTCAAATACTATATTAGGATCATTACCTGAATGTTTCAGGGTGAAAATTCTATTTTTTCCCGACCTCTTTTCTCATTTTTTTGGCATTTTTCTGGATATATTTCTTGTTTCTGCGTTCCCTGTTTCATTTGTTTTTGTTTCTGTGTTTTTGTTCGTTATAGCATATCTGTGCAGCTAGGGGATTTAGGGATATTAATCCCTTATCCCCACCGTCATTCAATTCTTGTCCCTTTCCTTTTTATTATATATTTTTTTTGTTTTCTTTTATTTTTTTTCTTTTCTTAACGAAAATTAAAATGGTGCCCTATGATATTCGAAATAATTCCAACTTTTGCATAGCAGTTATACAAAATATATATAACATACTCGCGAAGGCGGATCTCAAATTGGACTCCCGAAACTCAAGATGCAAATTTAAATGAAAAGAAGTCAAATTATTTAACTTTCGGCATTTTAGCGGAAACTAGCCGAACAACATCGAAATTTACTTTCGAAAGTTTACAAAAATCACAAATAATCATACGAACCTAACGGCGCTTTCGGATTTCGAATCGGAGCTCATTCGGCAAAACCGAGCTCGAAAATCTCTTTTTAATATTTATCGCCAATAAAAACTGAAACCTTCTTCCGATGCCTACCAAACGAGGTCTGATTTAGCTCAAATTTTACAGACAGGTCCTAATGGACATTATGAATATTTTAAAATTATCGGCACCCCAATCAGAGTCCTAACTTCCGAAACGACTGATCGAGGTCGTTTCATTCTCCTCCACTTAAACTCTCGTTCGTCCTCGAACGAGCCTAAATCTAAAGAAGAATTCGCACAGATAGCAAAAGAACTTGCACGACCTTCATGAGCTACTCCATGGGCATTATTTCCTTATTACTCGATCAGAATTATACTACGCGCATTGTACTTTTGGAATAAAATATATCTGGATAATATGATAACACCATTGCCCGAATTATTCTGACTAAGATGATCCTTCCTCGATCACAAGAGGAGAGTTCTACATTTTTGAAATGAAGATACACAGAACTTTGAATGGGTTAACATGATTAAGTCGATAATCACCTCTTCAATATACCTTTAACTCTAAATTTTCATGAAGTATAACAGCGTCAGTATGAGGATCCAGTTCTAGTTGAATACAGACAGATAGCCAGAGGAAAACCGGAGTCACCATACAGGGTTACTATTCACGGTGTTCTCATGTATAAAGATAAACTTTGTGTCCCTGATGTTACAAATTTGCGTGGACAGATTATGATAGAGGCACATTATTCCAAATACACTGTTCATCCAGGCTCGACTAAGATGTACCATGATCTTATACAGATTTATTGGTGGAACGGAATGAAGTGTGACATAGCAAAATTTGTGGCTCAGTGTTCAAATTTCCAGCAAGTTAAAGTCGTGTCATCTTTCCAGATTTTATGCTTTCAGCAGATAGGTACGTATATATGATCAGGTTGCCAGCTTATCTCTAGCATTAATAGATTATTAGTGGGTTTAGAAATGATTGACACTCATTGTAGGTTTCTGTCGTGGCCTCACTTTGGGTCGTGAGAAAAGTGGTATGAACATCTCAGAGATTTAATATTACCATTCAGTATTTGGAGGAAGACTCCTCCACTTAAAGCACAAACTCATGCATCCATTTGAATAGGAATAACCATCCTCGCGCAGTCTGCTGGACTAAAGAAGATTTAGCTAAAAGCTGAACGTAGGCAGACCTAAGCTACCAACTACCCTTTCGAGTTGCCAAACAGCTGCAACTCTCAAGTTCACAACTCCATACCTTTGCCGTAAACACCACCGCCTGATGGATGGTACTTCTATATAAAAATTTCGGCAGAGTTTCCCCTGAAACTGGATGATCCGCAAAAATAGAACCAGCACTATACTATACATGGGAATGGGTACCCGGATAAACTGATAACATAAACATGTTAAGCGGATAACAAGATGAGACAACTGGATGACATAACAAATCCGCAGATAGAATGTCTGGACAGCACCACTGTCCTGATTTTTAACCTAAACAATAATATACTTACCCGGTTACCTTGACATGCACTCTGGCTCAACACAGGGAACATCACAATAGGTTACTGATCGCCTAAGCTCACTAGTGCCGAACAAAGAAGAGATGGCAATGGACTGAGGATAGAAATAATTAGAGCTTCAGGAAGCTCATCTTTTTATTTGTTTGGCTCCCAGAGCTACACTACTTCCGCGTCAGGCGAGCCAAAAATCGCAATTGAAGAGATAGACATTAAATAAGCTTTATGGAAAAACATCCATACCAATTTTAACCTTCCAATAAGAAGGAAATTCTGACAATTTACCATAAACCCTTTTATAACCCAGATAAGCTCATGGGATAACATGACTCTACAAACATCTTGAACCATGGAAGACACATAGATCAAATATTACTTACTAACCACTTTATACCGGAAGAAACGATAACACTTTCTGATTGTGACGAATTGGGATCTCATTATCCTACCAACACGAAATTCCGAGAAGAGAGGTAAACTCTTTTGACATAATAATAGAAGGTGGAACAACAAGATGCCAGGCAGACTATACCGACACTTACTGCCAAATCTCTCACATTTAAACCAGATCAACTAGTAGGGTCTCATAAATGCCAGGAATAAATCGTATCAGAAACTCACCCCTCAACCGCAACCGATTCTTAATAGAAATGCCATCCCAGGAAACTCTGGAAATATGATAACACAATCATTTCCAAATCGATCGGATGAATCAAAGCTTACACACCTACGAGTGAGTTAGAAATACTTGGGTGTACTACATCGAATACCTCAGCATCCTGCCAGACTGGCAGTTCATAAAACTGCCTCTGCGGCTGAACTAAGCCGCTACACTGATAATTACCTTCTGAAGAATAACTGCCACCACGCTCTCAACCTTTACTGGATCGTAGCATTTCTCTGGCTGATTGAGATCTAAATGGAATCCCCGATGACTGGGCAGGTGCCTGAGGGCGAGAGAAAATACGACTGCCTACTTGCCGAAGTAAGGGAATACTTCCCAAAGGATAACCAGACTCATGACAGTGATACCACATTTTCGCTGAGAAATGGAAGCTGGAAAGATTGTTGATAGATGTAAAGAGAAACTGAATCTGATCTTGATGAGCTACTGGCGCACTCTAAGAATCAAGTGACATAAGCTGAGATAACTTAGAAGGTGACCTCCCAAAATAATCAAAACTCTTACCTCCACATGAGGTACCATGGTTACCCACCAGGGCCATGGGATCTCTTACTTTCCCGCTCTAACTTATGGTATGCCTTATACCTCTGAGAAATATCAACAACGACATCAAATAAAGTCCCGACCTCAATTTTTTGAGCCATCTGGGACCTCAAGGAAGGAGAAAGGTCACTAATAAATATTTGAACCTATCGAAAGGCTCATGGACTAGTTCTAATACATATTCAGCCATTCTATAAAATTCAATCTTATATTCTGAAACACCAACAGGCTAACCGACAGGCCACCCTATCCAATCCACTCAAACTGGAAACACTTTTCATCTCGCTCGCTACTCGAAAAGAACTTTTTCCACGAATCTAGAAGAAAAATCGAACCACGTTAGCTAATAAGAGAGCGGCCCACCAATTCAAGGCTGGACCCCTGAAACTAGGAAGAAGAATAATCAACACCATACCGCTTGATATAATCAAAAGCCTGAAGGATACGCTGACATTATTTTATTTTAAAAAAAAAATCACGAGGTTTATCTGATGCATTGCTTAAGAATATCGCAAGGTTCAACCGCGTACAATAATGCAACCGCTTTAGGCACTCGGACCGAACTGATACCTCGGCTGGCTAACCAGCCAGAACAATTAGAGGAACAACAAATACTACTTCCGGAATATAATTTACTGCAGCAATATTAAGAACCAGAAAGGAGCTCCCTGAGATCGAACGTCTGCACATGCGGCAACCTGATAGGCTGCCCAGCGAATGATAGGTTCTTACGGTATCTGCGTCGCCAAGATTCTCGTAAAGCATCATAGAGAGCCAAGGGAACTACAAGGCCCTGTCCCCTTGCCCATCGCGAGCTCGTACAATTGGGACCTCCGTAACTAGATCGCCAACACGATCAAAACACTCGGGGCTTCGTCAGTGCTGGTCCCAGGCTAGACTGCTTCGTCTTGAATTCATATCGTTTGCTGATTTGTCGCACGAGGGTTCACAATTACCATGAAGGAATTAACGAATTAACGAAAATACTTTTGAATCCTAGACCGATGCACGATCAAAAAAGAAGGAAGTGAAACTTCCTAAATGCCATCATAGCCTCTCGTAGATGAGTACGGACGTCTACGTACCCATCAGCGAGACTCTACTAGACACTGTCTTAGTCTGGATAGACTCTAAACTGGGCTCTGATACCAACTGACACGACCCGGAATCCGATTAGGCCGTGCGGGCACCCGACATACTCCCCTAGACCCTATCGGGCGAACCCTTACCAATTAAATCAGGAAAATAAATATAACAATATACAAATAAGGACAAAACTTAAAATAAAAACACAGACATACTGATACCCCTAAGCTGTACAAAAAAAATTACAGCTGACTACCCAACATGCTAGGTTTAGGGCTATCCAGACCAGACATCTAAGAGTACAAAAGAATACAGATACCTCCTGAAGGGAGCAAAATGCAACTGAAATAATGAACAATAAACTGGTGGCCATCCGGAATAAATCTGGCTCACCCTGACAGCTGAAGTCGTCTTCGCTCCTGAACAACGCGGCGAACTCAATCCTGGAGCGAACCTGCCGAAACGAAATAGATAGACAAGAAACAAACAACAAACGAGGGTGAGTCAAAAGGACTCAATAAGTGGGGCAGACTAGCCACCTCAAAGAATAGGATAGCTAGCCAGGGTGAAAAGAAACAGATAAACCCAATTTCTCTTATTTAAATTACAAAAAGGCAGAGTCAGATAATAACTAGAAACATGTATGAAACCTTAAACTCAGCCAGGAATACGAGCCAGAAACATATCAACAAATAAGCAATGCACGTATGAGCAGAACAGTAGTTATGTACCACAAGTCTACGCAATGGTATGAAAATGAAATGAAATGAGATGAAATGAAATGAAATGAAATCTAATGCAAAGGGTCATATGTGCCCGTCCTCCCATCTCGAAGCGGAATACTCCTGCATTCGAGGGGAATCCAATCTGATAACCAACTGGAGCGGAATACTCCTGCTCCTGGGGCGGAATACTCCTGCACCCGATATAATATAAACCAGAGGCGGAATACTCCTGCACTCTCTTGGGGCGGAATACTCCTGCACCCGATATAATACAATGGGGCGGAATACTCCTGCTCCTGGGGCGGAATACTCCTGCCCTCAATATGATACAATGGAGCGGAATACTCCTGCTCCTGGGGCGGAATACTCCTGCCCTCAATATGATATGCAATGTAATGTAATGCATATGAATGCAATGTGATGCAATAATAACCCTTCACCGGCACAGGACTCTCATCGACAGCCGGGAAGTAGATGCCAACTCACAACCAGAGTACCATGCTCAGATTCTCAATGCAATTACCAACAACAGGACATAACATATAATATACAATGTAAATCCAAAGCTAAGGCGTAATGAGTACGCCTATCGGCAGCTACACACGTAAGGAACACGTGGTAGAAAATCCACGAGGCCAGATGCCTCCAAAGAAATGGATATAAACACTTACCTTGTTACAAAGTTAGTACAGCCACTCAATAACCGCTTGTCCTTTGGTTTCATTGCCAAACGATCCCACTCTATTCAATAAGCAAAAAAATATATCAAATTAGGCTAAAGGCTTCATTCCTCACATCTAAGGGCAATCCAGGTAGGAACCTGATACCCTATTCGCATACGCAATACGCAGGGCAGGCCTATATACGGGGTTTAAGGTCACACAACCAAACCCCAAATAAATTACATTTATATGTTGCCCATAACTCACTAAGTACGAATATATAATCAATTTCATTATCGGGGTCCATTTGACCCTTCAAACTATTAATTGAACTTATTAGGACGATGTCTAATATCTTAATTTCTACCGTCAAAATATATTTAAATACACGTAATAAACTCAAATACTATATTAGGATCATTACCTGAATGTTTCAGGGTGAAAATTCTATTTTTTCCCGACCTCTTTTCTCATTTTTTTGGCATTTTTCTGGATATATTTCTTGTTTCTGCGTTCCCTGTTTCATTTGTTTTTGTTTCTGTGTTTTTGTTCGTTATAGCATATCTGTGCAGCTAGGGGATTTAGGGATATTAATCCCTTATCCCCACCGTCATTCAATTCTTGTCCCTTTCCTTTTTATTATATTTTTTTTGTTTTCTTTTATTTTTTTTCTTTTCTTAACGAAAATTAAAATGGTGCCCTATGATATTCGAAATAATTCCAACTTTTGCATAGCAGTTATACAAAATATATATAACATACTCGCGAAGGCGGATCTCAAATTGGACTCCCGAAACTCAAGATGCAAATTTAAATGAAAAGAAGTCAAATTATTTAACTTTCGGTATTTTAGCGGAAACTAGCCGAACAACATCGAAATTTACTTTCGAAAGTTTACAAAAATCACAAATAATCATACGAACCTAACGGCGCTTTCGGATTTCGAATCGGAGCTCATTCGGCAAAACCGAGCTCGAAAATCTCTTTTTAATATTTATCGCCAATAAAAACTGAAACCTTCTTCCGATGCCTACCAAACGAGGTCTGATTTAGCGCAAATTTTACAGACAGGTCCTAATGGACATTATGAATATTTTAAAATTATCGGCACCCCAATGAGAATCCTAACTTCTGAAACGACTGATCGAGGTCGTTTCAAATAGCCACTAAAGATATAAGGAGATCAAGATGGAACTAGTTCAATGTACATGTCAATGAAGCCATTTACAAAAAGTCAAAGTTAAAGGATTTTCCAGCCTTGCAAGCTTTATAGATGAAAGTGAAATTTTTGGAAGGCACTAACATGGAAGATTTAACAATATTTAATGTGTTAAAGATGTTGCTACTTTAGGCATGTAATTAGTTACAATTAAGTCTAATTACTTTGGATTTGTACTGAGCGGGACTTAAGTCTTTTGGTGCTATTTTTAACTCTTAGTATATCCCCATATTAGGGACAATTACATTGAGAGACACTCCACTCATGAAAATTACCAAAAAAGACCCCTATTTTGCTAGCTTACATGACATAGCACCCCCCTCCCTTTTTTTAAATTTTTCTTTCACTCCATAGCACCCCTATTTAAAGAAAAAAAACCCTAGCCCCTATTTTTCCTCTCTTCTCCTTCTCTCCTTCCCATTTTTCTCTCTTCTCTTCCCCCATTACACCTAACCCCGCCGCCGCCACCCCCAACCCTTCCACCACTGCCCCACCGTCATCTCCTCTCCACCAAGCCAGTGATGTTGTGGCCGCCGTGGTCACCAAATTCAAGACCGCCGCTGCTTCTTCTTTTTCTTTTCGTTTTTTTTTTTACTTTTTGAATAGCAATATTGATTTTCGTTGTATATTCCGATCAAAACTCCGGTGAGGAGTTTATTTATCAAGTTTCTTTTTGTTCTTCACTTTTTTCATAAAAAATTGTTGAGATCTACTAGTTTTTTGTTAAAACTTTTGTTTAATGTTTAGATCTAGTGTTTTTCTTGTATAAAACTGTATAGATCTTGGATTTTTGTTAAGCTTTTGTGTAAAATCTGCCTGAGGCACTGTTTAACATTATTTTTGTGAGTTTATACACTTTTATACATTTTTATACAAGTTTATACAATTCTGTAAACGTGTATAAAAATGTATAAATCTGTATATGTACGTATTGACAGTGTATAAAACACATTCTATGCATTGTAAAATTATATAAAGCTGTATATACGTGTATGAACAATGAATAAAATTGTATAAATTTCAGATTTGTGCACTTTTTATGGATGTTTTGTATAAAACTTATGTTTTTTGTGTATATTTTTGTATTTCTCTTCTTGCATACACATTTTTCTATGTATTTACATGTATAATTTATTATTTTGATAGATTTAGGTGTATAAATTTATCAAAAAATAATTATTTAAACAAATCCACAAATAAAATAAGCAAATCCGGTGAAATTTTCATTTTCCGGCCACCAGCCACCGCCGGCCGGCGGCGGCAGCGGTGGCAGCTCGATTTTTGGTGGTGGGGTAGGGTGAGGGAGTGGCTCCTAGGGTTTTTAGTTTAAATGGGTGCTATGTTGTGTAATTTTGAAAATAAGGGGTGATATGTTGTGTACTGTAAAAATAAAGGGGTGCTATGGATGAAATGTGGCCCCTCATTTGTAATTTTGTGTTGTGGGCTGCCTAGTTTTGAAAATTCCCCTAAATATTAAGTGGCTAGAGTTTCATAGTTGAGGCACTTAATTTTTTGGCAAGTGAACAAATAGTCCCATTTGTTTAAATGAAGGTATAAAATTAAAAATGATAGCCTTTTTTAAATTATTAATTGCAAGATTAAAATGGTAATAATATTAAATACATAGGGTAAGAAAATTAATCTTGTATCGTGGATGATAATTGTGTTGATACTAAATTGACGGTGACCATAGTCGTTTTACTGTTATAGTTAATTACTCCATGGCTGGATCGGCTTATGAGTGAAACTTAAAAACTGTTTGAGTTATGAATTGATTATTAAGTCGATTTATATTGAACATTTCATCTTATTTTTAATTTCTTATTGTATAATCTTTACTTTGTTATCACCTTTTGTAATAAAACTAGAAGCCGGTGGCCCGTGGTAGCACGGACCCAACAGTTTGTACAGTGTAATTTTATTTGAATTATTTTTGGTGTAATTTTTGTGTCTTAACATTTTTTCCAAATATATATTCATGCTCTATCTCATTCCACGTTCTACTGCTCGTTGTTTCTCCTTTATGAAATTAAGTTGCGGTTAGTTCATTTTAGTAAAATGATACTATATTTTATTGTCTTATAATAGCATAGAGAATTATAAAGAGTGAATTAGAGAAAATGGAGTATAAGCTTGTGTAAACTATTTCATCAAAAAAAATTACATATTAATATTTAGTATTAAAGTAAAAAAGATGGACTTTTACAAAGCTTGTGACTAATTGTGGGTCTTGAACGTTTTCAAAAAAAAAAAAAAAAAGAAGATAAATTGTGAAAATATTTTTTCCAAACAAATTTAAGAGACATCTGATGTATTTTCCCAACTTAATCTGTAAACTGTATCGTAATTTTAGATAGATTATATATATAAAGTGCCATAATTTAGAGGTTTGAAATTTATTTAAACATGGTGGATTTTAAAAATCAAACTTTTTAATTTTTTATTGTGAAAAATATTACTTCCTCCGTTTCACTTTATGTGTCATAGTTTGACTTGTGACGAAATTTAAGAAATAAAGGAAGACTTTTGAAATTTATGATCTAAAATAAGACATCAATGTTGTGTGGTTGTAAATCAATTCATTAATGCCAAATTTTGAAGTTAAATTGTTACTCCCTCCGGTCCATATTATTTGATGTTTTGGGTATTTTCACGCGTATTAAGAAAATCACTTTTTTAGCATTAATTAGCAATGTAATTGACTATATTAGTCCTTATTCAAGCTATTATTACTTATCATTTTGTTTAAAGTCATTTATTAGCAAGGGGTGACATTGTAAAATTCTATCTTGATTTACGAAAAGATCAAATATTGTGGACCAAAAAAATAGGCTAAAACATCAATTAAAGTGGACCGGAGGGAGTACCAAATTTAGAATGTTGTCATTTTTTTTAGAACAACTGAATAAGAAAATTCTACCACATAAATTATAACGGAGGGTGTAATTTTGTTGAAATAAATTTTACATATTTAAAAGTTATGTAAAGAGTGTTACAAGGTACAATAAGTAATAATTCAAAATATTTAAATGATATACGAAGAAATTATTATAAAAAAGTTTGGTACATATGGAATACTTTATTAGTTCGTGTAAATTTTCTTGACTACGTTTAGCTTATACAAAAATATATTCACTTAACGTTAAACTAAATAAATTTTATTTTAGCTCACTAGAATAGAAACTGAATAAAAGTGTTAACACGTGTACAAAGCAAGGAAGTCACGTGTGAACATAAAATCAGATAGTGTTACCCTTGCCCATATACTTTTACTCCTTAGTCTCAGTTTCCTTTTTTTTCGTCTAAGGGTACTCTTTTGCCTTCCATAATTTCATTTGATTCTCTTTTTTATGTTTCTTGCATCTGCCTTTTGACCCATAACGAAAACTCCTTATGGCCGTTGAATTTGGATAGTACTTTGGTTGAAAATTTTCAGGTTCTATACGTTGAATATTTTGATCTTAATGTTTTCTGGGTTGGTTTTTCTTACTGTTTGTGCTGAAGGAAAACTGGGTTGCTGCTCACCGGCTTTTGCTTAAACATTGTTTTTTCCCATTGTACGTATGGAAATTTTTTTAATGGTTTGTCGAATAGTATTGGGTGGATTTTGTGTTTTTTTTTCCTTTGCTTACACTCAGTCAATGGTGCTATAAGTAATTGTGATTACTTTTTGAATTTCTGTTTGGGTTTATTCTTTCGAAGTTTCTATCTAATTAAAATATTTTCGGTTCCTTCTTATTTCATCTGAAATACTATATTTCTTCAGAACTATGTTCATGCATTCCCACAGTAATGAAGGTATGGGAAAGGTCTCAAAATTTAGGGCTATTAATTCTATTAAGATTAGCCGAACACATAGCAAAAGTAAGGGCTATTACTCCCTTAGGCAAGCCAAAGTATTCTAAAGTCTTGGTGATTAGATGTCACGTGGCAGCAGAACATCTGTTGTGGCTGACTGGCTTCTAAATGAGATGAAGGGCAAAACAGTCAAGCCGTAAGATAATTACTAACAAGCTACAGTAAGATTCTGTCTCCTCCAATGGGAAATCTTAGTTTCTTGTGAAATGACTAAAGTGTCTCAAGCAGGCAGGTCATAAGCATGTCATCCAAGTGGTGCCTGCTTGAGCTCCTTCAAGCCGTTTCTGAATTGGGTAAAAATCGACCCGCGATGATTCGCCCCGGTCATGCAACTTGATAGCAACCGAACACTTATCCGCAAGCCAGAAACCGAAGCAAATCATGAATCGCCGAAGCCAGGTACCGAGGTCGTCACCGAAGGCAAGCCGTAAGCTAAGCTTCGGTGATAAGCCACCTCGGTCAAGCTACAGGGCCTCGCCACCGAGGTCATCCATTCGCACCTCGGTGGGCTCCCTCGGTTCAAGCGGCTCTGCAGCCTACTACTTACCCCACTAACTCTACCATTTAGTGACAAGATCGTGGGAATGGGCACTAGCTGATGGTGGAGAACGTGGGATCAGAGCTTGTATCTATAAATAGTACTTCACTTTACATTGTACGGATCCAAAAAATATATACTGAAACTCTGCTCAAATTTGTACTCACGATCATATATCAAAATACAGTTATTTTTCCGTATTTATATCTTTTTCGTGTATTTGTTCAACTTTGATACGAAGAATTGCTTATATCCGAATCCAAATTCGATTTGTACTCCTAAACTGATTTAGGCCCATACAAATTGGCGCCGTCTGTGGGGATATAAGCAGTAACGCTTTGTTCCAAAGTTTCACGTCCGTTTTTCATCAAAGCTTACAATTCAACAACGTTATGGCCGACAATGGCGGTAACAATAGTGAACGGGCTGACGTTCCGTTGAACCAACAGCCCATCTCACCAATGACAACTGAAGAGTTCCAGATTTATGTTGTCACTACGCTGAGAGCTCTCCAAAATAGACAGGATGAGCAAGTGAACATTAATGCCGAGTTTCGCGCTTCGTTAGAGGCGAGGAACAGTGCTGCCCCAAACAGCACCCAGCCTTCGGCTCCTGGTGGAGGCATCCCGCTCTTCGTTCCTCCGGGCGAGATAACAGGGGGACCTCACAACGGGGCCACGTCTGGGGGCTCGGGGAACAATCCAACTACCACGCCACACTTCGGGACGGTTCCCACCGTGGCTGAGACAACGTCCTCGGTTGATGTTGAAAAAATGAGCAGGGAGATCGAGGCTCGCATTGAGGCGCGCGTGGAAAGGCGCCTCGAGAGCGTGCCGGGGATAACAAAGGAGGAAGACAACCTCGATATCGATCAATACAGGGAGCTGCCCTTCAAGCCCGAAGCGGCTCCAGCCCCAACTCCTAAGGGCTTCAAACTCATATTCTTGAAGAAATACGATGGGACCACCGATCCCAAAGAACACATAAGAGAATATATGGCAATGGTGAAGAGCAACGACTTAACGGCTATACAGATCGAGTCGATGTTCTTGAAGAAATTCGGTGAGTCATTAGAGAAGGGGGCTCTACATTGGTATATGTGCCTGCCGGTGGGGTCGATTTCCTCATTTAAGGAAATGTCTAGCGCCTTCGTCAAGGCGCACACCGGGGCACAAAAGATCCTCCAGAGGAAGGAGGATATATGTGAAGTAAAACAAAAGCCCGGCGAGCCACTCAAGGAATTTCTTGAGCGATTCCACGCCGAACGCATGGAATTACCTCGGATGGACGATACCTTGGCCATCATGGCATTTGAAAAAGGTATCAATATTCGCAATTCTGACGCTGCCGCTGAATTGCGAAAAGAGCTCCAACAATACCAGGTCCTAACATGGGAGGATCTGCATAGGTGCACTTATTCCAAAATCAGATTGGAGGAGGCTGAATTCAAGAGCCGAGGTTATCATCAACGAAACCGAGGCGAATCTTCAAGTCGCGCCGAAGCGCCACGAAATAACTCGAATGGGATGTATGAGCCATATACCTCGACAAGGCAGCATGTCAGCCAACGGCTGGGAAATACCCTCGGTAGTTCGTACCCAAATTCACACATAAGCCAACGGCTCGGAGGGAAGGTTCAACCCAATACGAACCAAAGAAATCCATCAAGCCCAGCTTCGTCCACAAAAAAGGATCTGCCTCGGATCCGAGACTACAATTTTAATATATCGACCTCGGAGCTGGTCGATGTAGTCAAAGGGACTGCCGGGGTAAGGGTTCCCAAGGATATGAGGACCCCGGCGGATAAAAGAGATCATAATCTGCGCTGTGAATTCCATGCAGATTATGGCCATAGGACCGAGGATTGCAAAGCTTTGCACCTCGAGGTAGCTCACTTGTTGAAGAAGGGAGTCTTGGCCGAGTTCCTTACTGACAAGGGGAAAGACAATTTCTCCAAGAACCGAGGTGATGGGCAACCACCTCAGGCTCCTCCCTCGGAGAGAGCAGTGAATGTCATTACCGGGGGATCAGAAGTGAACGAGGTGAACTTTGCGGCTGAGAAGAAGTTCGCCAAACTATCGATCACGATGGAGAAAAGGACCCGAGTTGGAGGCTCGGGCAAAGAGATCGTGTTCGATGACGATGACTGTGATGGGATGATGTTCCCCCACCACGACGCACTTGACACGACCCGAAATCCGATCAGGCCGTGCGGGCACCCGACATCCTCCCCTAGACCCGTCGGGCGAACCCTTACCAATCAAATTAGGAAAATAAGTACAACAATTCACAAATAAAAATAAGACTTTAAAAAAAAATACAGATATACTGATACCTCTAAACTGTACAAAAGAAATTACAGCTGACTACCCAACATACTAGGTTTAGGACTATCCAGACTAGACATCTAAGAGTACAGAAAAAGACAAATACCTCCTGAAGGGAGCAGAATACAACTGAAATAGTAAACATAAAACTGGTGGCCATCCGGAATAAAGCTGGCTCACCCTGACAGCTGAAGTTGTCTTCGCTCCTGAACAACGCGGCGAACTCAATCCTGGAGCGAACCTGCCGAAACGAAATAGATAGAAAGGAAACAAACAACAAACAAGGGTGAGTCAAAAGGACTCCATAAGTGGGGCAGACTAGACACCTCAAAGAATTGGATAGCTAGCCAGGGAGAAGACACAGATAAACCAAATTCCTCTTATTTAAATTCTAAAAAGGCGGAGCCAGATAATAATCGAAAACACGTATAAAACCAAAAACTCAGCCAGGAATACGAGCCAGAAACATATCAACAAATACGCAATGCACGTATAAGCAGAACAATAGTTATGTACCCTAAGTCTACACAATGGTAAGAAGATAAATGAAATGAAATGAAATCTGATGCAAAGGGTCACATGTGCCCGTCATCCCATCTCGAAGCGGAATACTCCTGCATTCGAGGGGAACCCAATCTGATAACCAACTGGAGCGGAATACTCCTGCTCCTGGGACGGAATACTCCTGCACCCGATATAATATAAACCAGAGGCGGAATACTCCTGCACTCTCTTGGGGAGGAATACTCCTGCACCCGATATAATGTAAAGCTGAGACGAAATACTCCTGCACTCTCCTGGGGCGGAATCCTCCTACCCTCAATATGATACAATGGAGCGGAATACTCCTGCTCCTGGGGCGGAATACTCCTGCACCCAATATGATATGCAATGTAATACATATGAATGACATATAATGCATATGAATGCAATGTGATGCAATAATAACCCTTCACCGGCGCGAGACTCTCATCGACGGCCGGGAAGTAGATGCCAACTCACAGCCAGAGTACAATGCTCAGATCCTCAATAAAATACCAACAACAGGACATATATATAATGTAAATCCAAAGCTAAGGCGTAATGAGTACGCCTATCGGCAGTTACACACGTAAGGAACACGTGGTAAAAAATCCACGAGGCCAGGTGCCTCCAAAGAAATGGATATAAACACTTTGGATTCACTGCCAAACGATCCTACTGTATTCAATAAGCAGAAAACTATATCAATATAGGCTAAAGTCTTCATTCCTCACATCTTAGGGCAATCTGGTTAGGAACCTGATACCCTATTCGCATACGCAATACGCAGGCCAGGCCTATGTACGGGGTTTAAGGTCACATGACCAAACCCTAAATAAATTATATTTATAAATTGCCCATAACTCACTGAGTACGAATATATAATCAATTCCATTATCGGGGTCCATTTGACCCTTTAAACTATTAATTGAACTTATTAAAACGATATCTAATATTCCAAGTTTTACCGTTAAAACATATTCAAACACACTTAATAAACTCAAATAATATATTAGGATCATTACCTGAATGTTTCAGGGTGAAAATTCTACTTTTCTCCGGCCCCTTTTTTCATTTTCTGGCATTTTTTTCCTTTCCTTGCTTTCGTTTCGTTTTCTACTTTCTGCTTTCTGCTTCTCTGTTCTTTGATTTTTGTTCCTTAACTTTAAGGATATGTATAATCAGACCGCCTAACTTTTCATTTTGTCTTTGTCTTTCTTTCTTTTTTTCTTTTTATTTTATTTTCTTTTCGCGACAATAATTAAAACGGTACCCTACGATATTCGAAATAATTCCAACTTTTGCATATAAGATATAGAAAATATATGTAACATACTCGCAAAGGCGGATTTCAAATTGGACTCCCGAAACTCAAGATGCGAATTTAAATGAAAAAGGTCAAATTATTTAACTTTCGGCATTTTAGCGGAAACTAGCCGAACAACATCGAAATTCACTTTCGAAAGTTCACAAAGGTCATAAATAATCATACGAACCCAACGGCGCTTTCGGATTTCGAATCGGAGCTCATTCGGCAAAACCGAGCTCGAAAATCTCTTTTTAATATTTATCGCCAATAAAAACAGAAATCTTCTTCCGATGCCTACCAAACGAGGTCTGATTTAGCTCAAATTTTACAGACAGGTCCTAATGGACATTACAAATATTTTAAAATTATCGACACGCCAATCGGAGTCCTAACTTCCGAAACGACTGACCGAGGTCGTTTCATTCTCCTCCACTTAAACTCTCGTTCGTCCTCGAACGAGCCTAAATCTAAAGCAAGATTCACGCTGATAACAAAAGAACTTGCACGACCTTTATAAACTATCCCACAGAATTTTTCTCATGATTACAGAATTAAAACTATAACACGAACACCGAACTCTTGGAATAAAATATATCTGGATAATATGATAATACCGTTGCCCGGATTATTCTGACTAAGATGATCCTTCCTCGATCACGAGAGGAGAGTTCTATATTTTCGAAGCAAAGATACACGGAACTTTGAATGGGTTAACATGATTTAGCCGATAATCACCTCTTCGATATACCTTTCGATATAGACAGGTCGATGGAACTAAGAATTAGCTCACGCTTGATGCAATAGGGGAAGCTTTTGATGTACCTTGTCACTACACACTATAGAAGATTCGATACAAGCTGTATTATTTTTACGAACGCGCTATGCAACATCTCAGTTGATGTTAGTGTTGTTCTGCAAGCTCCTTGTGGGAATGTAGTTACTCATATCCTAATGTATGTCAAAGGTTCATCTGAACAGGGTCTATCATATAAGGATAAGGAGCATGCAACTACTGGATAATATGATGCAGACCAGAAATGATCTTCAGACTAAACATCCACTTCAGGGCATTGTCTTTAGATTGGAAATATTATGACTTGAAAAAGTGAAAATAAAAGAGACATGTAGTTAGACCATGAGCTGAGGCAGAATACCAGCAATAAAGTTGATTACATGTGCACTTATAACGCTAAAGTAACTGCTCAAAGAGTTGAGGTGTGAAGGAAATATGCCAATGATGGATGGACGATAAGCTGCACTAGACCTTTAACTCTAAATTTTCATGAAGTAAAACGGCGTCAGTATGAGGATCCAGTTCTAGTTGAATACAGACAAATAGCCAGAAGAAAACCGGAGTCACCATACAGGGTTACTACTGACGGTGTTCTCATATATAAAGATAGACTTCAAATTATAATAAAGGCACATTATCCCAAATACACTGTTCATCCAAGTTCGACTAAGATATACCATGATCTTAAGAAAATTTATTGGTGGGACGGAATGAAGTGTGACATAGTAGAATTTGTGGCTCAGTGTTCTAATTGTCAGCAAGTTAAAGTCATGTCATCTTTCCATAATTTATGCTTTCAGCAGATAGGTACGTATATACGATCAGGTCGCCAGCTTATCTCTATCATTAATAGATTATTAGTTGGTTTAGCAGTGATCGACACTCATTGTAGGTTTCTGTCGTGCCCTAGGTTGGGTCGTGAGAAAAGTGGTATCAACACCTCGAAGATTTAGTATTACCATTCAGTATTTGGAGGAAGACTCCTCCACTTAAAGCACACACTCATGCAACTATTTGAATAGGAATAACCATCCTCGCACAGTCTGCTGGACTAAATAAGATTTAGCTAAAAGCTGAACGTAGGTAGACCTAAGCTACCAACCACCCTTTCGAGTTGCCAACCAGCTGCAACTCTCGAGTTCAGAACTCCATACCTTTGCTGTAAACACCACCGCCTGATGGATGGTACTTCTATATAAAAAATTTGGCAGAGTTTCCCCTGAAACTGGATGATCCGCAAAAACAGAACCAGCACTATACTATACATGGGAATGGATACCCGGATAAACTGATATCCAAAACAATAATATACTTACCCGACTACAATAACACGTACTCTGGCTCAACACAGGGAACGTCACAAGCGGCTACCAATCGCCCAAGTCAGGCTACCAAAGTTAGACTACTTTGGAAATGGAAATGGATCGAGGACAGAAATAATTAGAGCTTCAGGAAGTTCATCTTCTTATTTGCTTGGCTACCAAAGTTAGACTACTTCCGAGTCAGGCTAGCCAAAGAATCGCAATTGAAGAAATAGACATTAAATAAACTTTATGGAAAAACATCCATACCAATTTAACCTCTCAATAAGAAGGAAACGCTGACAATTTACCAAAATAGCCATTTATAACTAAGACAAGCTCATAGAATGACTCTACTAGAATCTCGAACCAAGAGGAGACACATAGATCGAGCATTACTTACTAACCACTTTACACCAGAAGAAACAACGACACTTCCTGATGGTGACGAATAAGAATCCCATCATCCTACCAACACTGATTTTCGAGGAGAGAGGTAAAATGACTTGACATAATAACACAAGGTGGCATAACAGGATGCCAAGCAGGAAATAGCAATACTCACCGTCAAATCTCTCATATTTAGATCAGATAAACTAGTAGGGTCTCATAAATGCCAGGAATAAATCGTATCAGAAACTCACCCCTCTACCACAACCGATTCTTCATTACAACAATATCCAAGGAAACCATCGAAATATGTTAAGACACACCATTTCCAGATCGATCGGAAAGATAAATCTTACTTACAGATAAGTGAAGAAGAAACACACGGGTCTACTACATCGGATGCCTCAGCATCCTGCCAGACTAGCAGTTCATAGAACTGCCTCTGCAGCTGAGCTGAGCCACTACCCTGACAAGCAGTTTCTGGAGAACCACTGCCACCACAATCTCAACCTCTACTGGATGGTGGCATTTCTCTAGAGGATTGAGATCTAAATAAAATTCCCTGTGACTTTGCAGGTGCCTGAGGCCGAGAGAAAGGACGACGACCTACTTGCCGGAATAAGGAAAAACTCCTCAAAGGATAAACAGACTCACGACAATGATAACACCTTTTTGACTAAAAATGGAAGCTGGAAAGATTGTTGATAGCTGTAAAGAGAAAGCTGAGTTTAATCTTGATGAACTACTCGAGCACTCTGAGAATCACGCTTTACAAGCTGAGATAACCTAGCAGGTGACCTCCCAAAATAATCAAAATTCTTACCTCCAAATAAGGTACCATAGTTATCCATTAGGGCCACAGGATCTCTTGATCTCCCGCTCTAACTCTTCCCCCCAACTTATGGTATGCCTCGTACCTTCGGGCAATATTAACAACAATATCAAATTAAATCCCGACCTCAATCTCTCGAGCCATTTGGGATTTCAAGGAAAGAGAAAGGTCACCAATAAATCTTTGAACATTCTCGGAAGGTTCATCGACTAGTTTTAATGCATATTCAGCCATTTTATAGAATTCAATCACCTATTCTGAAACACAAACGGGCTAACCGATAGGCTACCCTGTCCAATCCTGATGCAGCCCAAATTGCATCGACACCTACACTTGGTCTGGGAGTCACGGCATGGATGATATGAGCGCAGGAGACGACTTGAAGACCATGCATTGAAGCTCAATCAAAGTGGAAACAGGGCGGAAACCAGTGCAGGAAACAGGGGAGCCACAACAGGGCAAAACAGGGCAGCATTTTCTGAGCTACTGCCTGGCGCCAGACATTTCGTCTGCGCGATCGCGACCACACTCACGCGATCGCGAAGAGATGTTATTTGCCCTGCGCGATTGCGCTCACAAAGACGCGATCGCGAGCCTCTGTAGATTAGTACCCTGCGTGATCGCTATTCCATTCACGCGATCGCGAAGACCAGTGGAGCAGTGCGGACCAGAAACTTGGCAAAACTTGTAATGGGAAACTATAAATAGACCCCTTAGTCATTTATTGCAGTTTAGCAAACCTTGAATGTAGAATGATATTTTCTTTGAGTGAATCTCAATGTTGAACCCGTGAACGGGCATGATTTCACTTGGTGGATTCCAAGTTGAACATCGTAACCTCTTTGATCATTCTATTTTCAAGAGCCGGGTGCCTCTTGAGGGTAGTTGCGTAGTATAGGTGATCCTTGACTTCACCCGGGGTGTATCGAGACGAGTTCCTCGGTGCTACTTAGGTAAACGTTCAAGCCTCGTCTTGCTTTTTATCTCGATATCTTCATCGATATCGCCTATCTTGTTTTAGCTTCCGCACTTTTATATCGTTTGTCGCTTCCGCCTGTTTTAGATTGCATCAGTTGGTATCAGAGCACGGCTAGGCTTCGTTCTTACGAATCCTCGGTCTTGTTCTTATTGTTGTTGTGTTTATGTTTTTGTTCTTATTTGAAAGAAAAACAAAAAAAATCCAAAAACTTGAAAATCACAAAAAAATTGCTAGAAATCGTTGTTCGTTGCAATTTTGTTGTTGTTTGATATTGGGGATTGTTTGTTATCATATTCCCGTTGATTTGGTACCCACGAAACACGATTTGAAATCGTGAATCAAAATCTATAAAACCAAATCTCAAAGTTGAGAATTCACAAAAACTTTGATAGAACTTGCTTTGTGTTGTGAATTCTTGGTTGTTTGGTATCGGGGATTGTTCCTTATATTTTTCCCGTCATTTTGATATCCCCATATCGTCATTTGGAGTAGCGGAACGAAAATCGACATTTTGAAACTTTGAAGTTCTTGAAAACTTTGAAGAACTTGCTCCAATTCCGTGAAACAAGTTGTTTGTTCATTGTTTGCTTGGTTAAACCATCGGGGATTGTTTACCTTAGTTGAAAACACCCCTTGCAAGCTTTAGAAATGAACAACAAGTTGAATTGGGGTGATTTGTGTGCCAAAAACTGAGTTTGCAGTCGAGGTTCTGGTTCTGGAATGCAGGCCTGCGCGATCGCGCCCTGCTTCACGCTATCGCGCCAATCCCACCAATTTGTTCATCGCGATCACGCGCAACCTCACGCGATCACGAAGGGTTCTCAATTTTGCAGAAATCCTGAATTGGTACACATTGTTCGCAAAGCGTTCGAAACAGTTTCCGCTCACCAAAACTCTAATTGTATCATCAAATATGGTGAGTTTGTAGATCACTAACCAAAATTCATCCAATTCCGAATCCGTTTAGTGACGATTCGATCTTTTACCATTTGATCGCATCACTTCCGGTTAGTACTTTGAGGGTAACACTTCTACCTAATTAGTACTAATCCTTTGTGCGAATAGGGTACTCGTGCCTAGAAGGAGAGTAGAGCTCAAAGAAGACTCGTAGTATCTTTTTGGCTCAAGTGCTCACTTATAAAGCCGTTCGCCCATCGAGTCCCATCAATTCCACTCACCCCGAAGAGTATTTGGTTCTTGTGACTTGAGTGGTTATTGAGGTGGTTGTTCAACTACGAGGAAGCCTTTGAGATCAAGCTTGAGTGATAAATCCCCCGCCACTAAATTGAGTGTACCCGAGTGACACTTCAAAGGTGAGGGAGCGAGTGAGGGCTTTTACTCTAACCTCTTTCTTGTCTTTGATTTGTGTAGGTACATGGCCGGAGACGTGTATGATACCGTTGAGGTCCCGTTAAGTACTTTGGCCTACATATTGGCCGAGGTAAGGTCTTTGGACCAACGGCTTGAACGCCTTGAAAGAAAATGGACCCCGAGTGTCCAAAAGGGTACCGAGAGAGGTACTAGTGATGAAATGTTGGGCATTCCCCAACCGTTGGGCATTCCCCAACAAGTGGGCACTCTCCACAACTTGGGCATTCCCCAAGGTAATGGTGAGCAAGGTGATGAGCTTAAAACGACACTTGTGGTACGGAGGAGTTTGGGTGCCATGAGTCATGAGGAGTCGGAGCATGTGCAAAGGGAGAATCTCTTCCATGCTAGGTGTCGAGTGATGGGGCAAGTGTGCTCAATGATCATTGATTCGGGAAGTTGCGCTAACATAGTAAGTGAGACCTTGATTTCCCAATTGCAATTGCCTACTAGAACACATCCACATCCCTACCGGTTACAATGGTTGAGTGAGTGTGGAGAGTTGAGGGTGGTGAAGCAAGCTTTGGTTGAGTTTGGCATTGGAAACTACCGTGACAAGGTAATGTTCGATGTAGTCCCTATGCAAGCTTGCCATCTCTTGTTTGGGAGGTCATGGCAATATGATCGGAGCGTAGTACATGATGGTAGGACCAACTCTTACACGGTCTTGCACGGTTCTAGAAAGTATATACTCAAGCCCTTGACACCGAAGCAAGTAAGTAATGACTATAGGATTATGAGGGAGTTAAGGGAAGCGGCTAAAGCCAAGTCACCCATGGTCCTTGAGCCCGGAACCAACAATCTTATGGTCATGCCCTTGCGAGTTGAGAGTGAAGCATCACCCGGACCTACAATTGGCCTTGAGCGAAAAATGAAAGAAGTGAGGGGAGAGGAAATCTCGAGTGAGAGTGAGGACACACTTTGTTCTAACCATGATTTATCTTCTTCTCTTTTTATTTGTTTTGGCTTGTGTGTAGGTACTCTTGGAGGCGAGCTAGTGGAGCCTCAACCGGTTGATGAGAAAGAAAGACAAGAGAATGGAGCTCGACATTGTGAGTTTCATGACGGAGGACTCAAACATGACACTTCAAAGGATGTGAGTGCTCACGGGAGCGACTCAAATGTAAGTGTTACCTTTCCTTCTCATGAACATGTTGATCCCTTGTCTTGTAGAGACTCAAAGCTAGTTGTTGCTTGTGATGCCTATATTGACCTTGCAACTAGTGAAGAGTCTAATGGTCAACTTGTGTTTGCATGTGACCTAGTAGAGAGGAGTGAAAGGCCGCCTCATGATGTGAGCCCGGTATTCAAGGAACCTCTCTCTAGTGAAAGTGTGATAGTTGACCCTACTTGTGACCCTTGTTATGACACCCCACCCGTATTTGATAAAGGGGAAGATGAGTCATGTGACTCCACCCTTGTTGGTATAATTGATTTTGGTGGATTTGTGTGTCGTAGTGAGGATGAGGGTGAACTTGAGGAGTCCAAATTGCATGAATTGGACAAGGTTGTCTATGATGACTCCTCAAGTGAGAGTGAAAATCCTAGTCTTGATACCATGCCTTTGTTTGACTATGAAATTGAGGTGCATGCTTTTATATTCCCGTTGCATGGGGGCATCTTTAATTGTGAAGGCGATTTGTATCGGACTAGAGTTGAGGATGAAATAGAACCTCCGTGGTGTGAGGGATTTGATCCCATAGACAACTCTTTGTTTGAAGCTTCGAGTGAGGTAGATGATTCTTCTAGTGACCCTACTCTTGTTGGTTTGGGTTATGATGATGAAGAGGCCATTAATAATGCCTTCCTTGAGAGCTTACCTTGTGAGGGGGTTTGTCTCGAGGATGAAATTGGAGGTGAGGAGGTACCTCTTAGTGTGAGTATGAGGGCTTTTAAGAAGGGGAGTGGGGGTACTTGATGCTAATTGTGTATTGCACCACTTTGTCTATTCCCTCCCCTATGTTAACCACACTTTGAGACTTGAGCATGCCAAAACCGTTGTGCCGCATTGTGAAAATATTGCATCGAAGGTTTGGTATGTTGAACATGAGCTTAGGGGTCATAGGAACTTTGATTGCTTGATCTTGAATGTTCCATGTCCTATCGGTCTCTTTGCTTGTCATGTTGGTGAGTGCTTGTCACTATGGAGCCAAGAACTTGTTGTCTCCTTTGGAGACGTAAGCTTTTTGATTTGCATTGATACTTGGCTCTATCACAAGAGTGAATTTTCCACACCACTTACCTTCACTCTTGTTGGACTTGCCTACTCGCATCGTGGGAAGCCTTGGTGCCCTATTCTTGAACGTAGGGATTGTAGGGATTTTGATAGCTTAATCTTGCATGTGCCATGCCCTATTGATCTCTTCATTTGTTCTTGTGTTGGGAGCACTTTGTTGTTGAACCAAGTACTTGCTAGTTCCTTTGGGAGCATGAACTTCTTTGTTGCCATTGATACTTGGTTGTACCACAAGAGTGTGTTTTCCCACACTTGGTGCACTAACCTACTCTTGTAGTAGGAGCTTTTGTTTTTGTTTGCCTTTTTGATGTAGGTGATGCTACCTTGGAGGAGGACGCCTTAATTTCGAGGATGAAATTTTCTCAAGAAGGGGAGGATGATGCAGCCCAAATTGCATCGACACCTACACTTGGTCTGGGAGTCACGGCATGGATGATATGAGCGCGGGAGACGACTTGAAGACCATGCATTGAAGCTCAATCAAAGTGGAAACAGGGCGGAAACCAGTGCAGGAAACAGGGGAGCCACAACAGGGCAAAACAGGGCAGCATTTTCTGAGCTACTGCCTGGCGCCAGACATTTCGTCTGCGCGATCGCGACCACACTCACGCGATCGCGAAGAGATGTTATTTGCCCTGCGCGATTGCGCTCACAAAGACGCGATCGCGAGCCTCTGCAGATTAGTACCTTGCGCGATCGCTATTCCATTCACGCGATCGCGAAGACCAGTGGAGCAGTGCGGACCAGAAACTTGGCAAAACTTGTAATGGGAAACTATAAATAGACCCCTTAGTCATTTATTGCATTTTAGCAAACCTTGAATGTAGAATGATATTTTCTTTGAGTGAATCTCAATGTTGAACCCGTGAACGGGCATGATTTCACTTGGTGGATTCCAAGTTGAACATCGTAACCTCTTTGATCATTCTATTTGCAAGAGCCGGGTGCCTCTTGAGGGTAGTTGCGTAGTATAGGTGATCCTTGACTTCACCCGGGGTGTATCGAGACGAGTTCCTCGGTGCTACTTAGGTAAACGTTCAAGCCTCGTCTTGCTTTTTATCTCGATATCTTCATCGATATCGCCTATCTTGTTTTAGCTTCCGCACTTTTATATCGTTTGTCGCTTCCGCCTGTTTTAGATTTCATCAAATCCACTCAAACTGGCAACACTTTTCATCTCGCTCGCTACTCGGAAGGAACTTTCCACGAATCTAGAAGAAAAATCATACCAAGTTAGCTAATAAGAGAGCGGCCCACCAATTCAAGGCTGGACCCTGAAACTGGAAAGAAGAATAATCAACACCATTCCACTCGATATAATCAAAAGCCTGAAAGATACGCTGGCATCATTTTATTTTAAACAAAATCACGAGGTTTATCTGATGCATTACTTAAGAATACCGGAAGGTTCAACCGCGTAAAATAATGGAACCTCTTTGGGCACTCTGACCGAACCGTTACTTCGGCTAGCTAACCAGCCGAACAATTAGAGGTACAACACATACTACCTCTGGAACATAATTGACTGCAGCAATATTAAGAATCGAAAAAGGAGTTCCCTGAGATCGAACGTCTGCACAGACGGAAACCTGATAGGCTGCCCAGCGAATAATAGGTTCTTACGGTATCTGCGTCGTCAAGATTCTCGTAAAAGCATCGTAGCGAGCCAAGGGAACCACAAGGCCCTGCTCCCTTGCCCATCGCGAGCTCGTACAGCTGGGACCTCCATAACTAGATCGTCAGCACGATAAAAACTCTCGGGGCTTCTTCAGTGCTAGCCCCAGGCTAGACTGCTTTGTCTTGAACTCATACCGTTTGCTGATTTGTCGCACGAGGATTCACAATTACCACGAAGGAATTAACAAATTAACGAAAATACTTTCTTATCCTAGACCGACACACGATCAGAAAAGAAGGAGTTGATACTTCCTAAATGCCATCATAGCCTCTCGTAGATAAGTACGGACGTCTACGTACCCATCAGCGAGATTCTACTAGACATTGTCTTAGTCTGGATAGACACTAAACAAGCTCTGATACCAACTGATATGACCCGAAATCCGATCAGGCCGTGCGGGCACCCGACATCCTCCCCTAGACCAGTCGGGCGAACCCTTACCAATCAAATTAGGAAAATAAGTACAACAATTCATAAATAAAAATAAGACTTTAAAAAAAACACAGATATACTGATACCTCTAAGCTGTAGAAAAGAAATTACAGCTGACTACCCAACATACTAGGTTTAGGGCTATCCAGACTAGACATCTAAGAGTACAGAAAAAGACAAATACCTCCTGAAGGGAGCAGAATACAACTGAAATAGTAAACATAAAACTGGTGGCCATCCGGAATAAAGCTAGCTCACCCTGACAGCTGAAGTTGTCTTCGCTCCTGAACAACGCGGCGAACTCAATCCTGGAGCGAACCTGCCGAAACGAAATAGATAGAAAGGAAACAAACAACAAACAAGGGTGAGTCAAAAGGACTCAATAAGTGGGGCAGACTAGACACCTCAAAGAATTGGATAGCTAGCCAGGGAGAAGACACAGATAAACCAAATTCCTCTTATTTAAATTCTAAAAAGGCGGAGCCAGATAATAATCGAAAACACGTATAAAACCAAAAACTCAGCCAGGAATACGAGCCAGAAACATATCAACAAATAAGCAATGCACGTATAAGCAGAACAATAGTTATGTACCCCAAGTCTACACAATGGTATGAAGATAAATGAAATGAAATGAGATGAAATGAAATGAAATGAAATCTGATGCAAAGGGTCACATGTGCCCGTCATCCCATCTCGAAGCGGAATACTCCTGCATTCGAGGGGAACCGAATCTGATAACCAACTGGAGCGGAATACTCCTGCTCCTGGGGCGGAATACTCCTGCACCCGATATAATATAAACCAGAGGCGGAATACTCCTGCACTCTCTTGGGGAGGAATACTCCTGCACCCGATATAATGTAAAGCTGAGGCGAAATACTCCTGCACTCTCCTGGGGCGGAATCCTCCTACCCTCAATATGATACAATGGAGCGGAATACTCCTGCTCCTGGGGCGGAATACTCCTGCACCCAATATGATATGCAATGTAATGCATATGAATGACATATAATGCATATGAATGCAATGTAATGCAATAATAACCCTTCACCGGCGCGAGACTCTCATCGACGGCCGGGAAGTAGATGCCAACTCACAGCCAGAGTACAATGCTCAGATCCTCAATAAAATACCAACAACAGGACATAATATATAATATATAATGTAAATCCAAAGCTAAGGCGTAATGAGTACGCCTATCGACAGTTACACACGTAAGGAACACGTGGTAAAAAATCCACGAGGCCAGGTGCCTCCAAAGAAATGGATATAAACACTTACCTCGTTACAAAGTTAGTACAGTTATTCAACAACCGCTTTATCCTTTGGATTCACTGCCAAACGATCCTGCTGTATTCAATAAGCAGAAAACTATATCAATTTAGGCTAAAGGCTTCATTCCTCACATCTTAGGACAATCCGGTTAGGAACCTGATACCCTATTCGCATACGCAATACGCAGGTCAGGCCTATGTACGGGGTTTAAGGTCACATTACCAAATCCTAAATAAATTACATTTATAAGTTGCCCATAACTCACTGAGTACGAATATATAATCAATTCCATTATCGGGGTCCATTTGACCCTTTAAACTATTAATTGAACTTATTAAAATGATGTCTAATATTCCAAGTTTTACCGTTAAAACATATTCAAACACACTTAATAAACTCAAATAATATATTAGGATCATTACCTGAATGTTTCGGGGTGAAAATTCTACTTTTCTCCGGCCCCTTTTTTCATTTTCTGGCATTTTTTTCCTTTCCTTGCTTTCATTTCGTTTTCTGATTTCTGCTTCTCTGTTCTTTGATTTTTGTTCCTTAACTTTAAGGATATGTATAATCAGACCGCCTAACTTTTCATTTTGTCTTTGTCTTTCTTTCTTTTTCTCTTTTTATTTTATTTTCTTTTCGCGACAAAAATTAAAACGGTACACTACAATATTTGAAATAATTCCAACTTTTGCATATAAGATATACAAAATATATGTAACATACTCGCAAAAGCGGATTTCAAATTGGACTCCCGAAACTCAAGATGCGAATTTAAATGAAAAAGGTCAAATTATTTAACTTTCGGCATTTTAGCGGAAACTAGCCGAACAACATCGAAATTCACTTTCGAAAGTTCACAAAGGTCATAAATAATCATACGAACCCAACGGCGCTTTCGGATTTCGAATCGGAGCTCATTCGGCAAAACCGAGCTCGAAAATCTCTTTTTAATATTTATCGCCAATAAAAAATAGAAATCTACTTCCGATGCCTACCAAACGAGGTCTGATTTAGCTCAAATTTTACAGACAGGTCCTAATGGACATTACGAATATTTTAAAATTATCGACACGCCAATCGGAGTCCTAACTTCTGAAACGACTGACCGAGGTCGTTTCAAAAGATGTGGCCATAATCAGCTACGGGGCCATTAAGAAGATGTGGCTCAAAGGAGAAGTCATTCCCATAGCGATAGTGTTAGCAGGCTTCACAACTCCACAGAGAAGACGTTGGGTGAAATTACGCTCAAAACATTCGCCGAGGGAGTTAGTAAAGAAACATTGTTCCAGGTGATGCCCGAGGATCTTGCCTATAATGTGATCCTCGGAAGGCCATGGATCCACGCCATGGAGGCTGTTCCTTCCACGCTGCATCAAGTGATCAAATTCACTACACCTTGGGGGGTTCGGTCGATAAAAGGAGAACAGCGGGTAGCGAGAGAATGCTACTCGGTCGCCTTGAAAAGTGGAGTTGCCCCGAACGGGCCAAAGAAATAGCAATCAACGCAACCGGGATCAAGCAAGGCAAACCTCGAAGATGAGATAGAAAAGATCCCGTCATGCGTTCAAGAGCCTCGGAAGCAAAAGGCCGAGGACTCTGCCATTGAAGAACTGGACCCTTTCACCCTATTGAAAGATTTTCCAGAGAGAAAAGTATACATCGGCTCGGAGTTGGACCCAGAGTCGAAAAAGGCAATTATCAAAGTTTTAAAGTCCAACAATGATTGCTTTGCTTGGTCACATTCAGACATGACTGGTATCGATCCGGAGATCATGACCCACAAGCTGAATGTGGAACCAAAGTTCACCCCGGTGAAGCAGAAGAAGAGACCTCACGCCGGGGTCAAAAAGAGAGCAATCGAAGATGAAACCACAAGATTGCAAGAAAATGGTTTCATAAGAGAGGTGAAATACCCCAAATGGCTGGCCAATGTGGTGGTCGTGCCGAAGAAGAATGGCAAGTGGAGAATGTGTGTAGCCTACACTGACTTGAACAAAGCCTGCCCCAAAGACTCATACCCATTGCCACAAATTGACAGGTTAATAGACTCCACGGCTGGACACAAACTATTGACCTTCTTGGATGCATATTCGGGCTATAATCAGATCCTCATGGACCTGAAGGACGAAGAGAAGACCTCGTTCGTCACTGACCGAGGTACGTTCTGCTATAAGGTGATGCCCTTCGGTTTGAAGAACGCCAGGGCGACCTACCAAAGGCTGGTATGTCGCATGTTTAAAGAGTATATCGGGAAGTCTATGGAGGTCTACATAGATGATATGCTCATCAAATCGATCCGAATGGAGGATCATTTGAATCATCTGAGGGAAGCCTTTGCTGTTTTGAGGCAATACGGCATGAAACTGAATCCTGAGAAGTGCGCCTTCGGCGTTGGATCAGGAAAATTCTTAGGATTCATCGTCTCTGAACGAGGCATCGAGGCTAATCCTGATAAAATCAAAGCTATCGAAGAAATCCCCGAGGAGCTAACCGGGGTGAAAGAGGTTCAACGCTTGACTGGCCGAGTCGCCGCCTTGAGTCGATTTATCTCAAGGTCCTCGGAGCGATGCCACAAGTTCTTCTCCGTTTTGAGAAAAAAACAACCACTTCGAATGGACACTGGAGTGTCAACAAGCGTTGAAAGATTTGAGGCTATACTTGGCTAACGCACCGTTGCTTGCCAAGCCAAAAGAAGGTGAAACCTTGCTGGTCTACCTAGCCGTATCCGAGGTGTATGTCAGCGCTGTGTTGGTTCGGGAAGAAGATGGCAAACAACAGCCCATCTATTATGTTAGCAAGACACTCCTCGACGCTGAAACCAGGTATCCACATTTGGAGAAATTAGCACTTGCTTTACTTGTTACTGCTCGGAAACTACGACCCTATTTTCAGTGTCACCCAATAGCAGTAGTTTCAACCTTCCCTTTAAGGAGCATATTGCATAAACCAGAGTTATCAGGGAGGTTATCCAAATGGGCGGTAGAGTTAAGCGAGTATGACATTACCTATCAACCCCGGACTGCCATTAAGTCTCAAGTCTTGGCAGACTTCGTGGCTGATTTTAGTATTGGAATTTTGCCCGAGGCGGAAAAGGAAAACTCCATGGCAAAAGGAACCTCCCCGGGACTATGGATACTTTACACCGATGGAGCAACAAACTCCAAAGGCTCAGGGTTAGGCATAGTCTTGAGAGCACCCACCGGGGAGAAAGTCAGGCATTCGGTTCGGTTCAAGAAAGTAACCAACAACGAGGCAGAATATGAGGCAGCTTTAGCGGGTTTGGAGTTGGCCAAGGAAATGGGGGTTGAAAGGATCGAACTGAGGTGTGATTCACAGTTGGTAGTGAACCAGATCCTCGGTGATTATACGGCTCGGGAGCCCAGAATGCAATTATACTTGGATCGGGCATAAAGAATCTTGGCCCAATTCCAAGAATGGCAAGTTAAACAAGTTCCTCGGGAGGAAAATACCGAGGCTGATGCTTTGGCAAACCTTGGTTCGGCGATCGATGAAGCTCACTCGGGGACTGACTCGGTGGTTCGGCTGCTGCCCGCACAAATCAGGGAGATGAAGTTGCAAGTCAACTCAGTGGACAACCGATGGGATTGGCGAAGTAAGTTCATCTCCTACTTCGACTCGGGGACTGTCCCCCAAGACAAAAAAGAAGCAAAGAAGTTAAGGACCCAAGCAGCCTCGTATCACATGATAGAGGGTAACCTATACAGAAGGTTATATTGCGGCCCGATGGCTAAATGTTTGGGTCCCGATGAAGCAAGATATGTGATGGCCGAAGTGCATGAAGGCGAATGCGGCAACCACTCGGGGGGAAAATCCTTGGTGCGTAAATTATTAAGAGCTGGGTATTACTGGCCCACAATCAGTGCCGATATGAGAGCCTTCGTGCAGAAATGTGATAAGTGCCAACGCCATGGGCGGATTATCCACCAACAGGCCAAGCCTCTACATTCAGTGGTATCACCATGGCCCTTCATGAAATGGGGAATGGACATCGTTGGACCATTGCCCAAAGGAAAGGGTGGTGTTCGTTTTATCTTAGTATTGACCGATTACTTCACAAAATGGGCGGAAGCGGCGGCTCTCACCGAGGTAAAGCAAAAGCAAGTGATCGACTTCATCAAAAAGAACATCATCTACAGGTTTGGTGTCCCAAGAGAAAATGCTTGTGACAACGGTAAACAATTCATGGGGGCAGCTATCACTGATTTCTTCAAGCAGTGGGGGATCAAAAGAATTGCCTCGACTCCTTATCACCCAAGTGCCAATGGCCAAGCTGAGTCTTCGAATAGAATCATAATTGAGAATCTCAAAAAGAGACTCGATGAGAAAAAAGGTCCTTGGCCCGAGGAGCTGCCCGGGGTGCTATGGGCCATGCGAACAACTGAGAAGAACAGCACCGGTGAGACTCCCTTCTCACTTGCTTATGGCATGGATTCCCTCATCCCCGTAGAAGTGGGCGAACTAAGCCTTTGGTACGCTCACACTGCCGAGGATGCAAACCAAGAAGCAATGCGCATAGAGTTGGATCTGCTCGAGGAGAAAAGAGAGTTAGCTTTGGTTCGGCTAGTCGCCCAAAAAAGGCAGATCGAGGCATATCTCAACAGGAAAGCCAAACTCAGAGACTTCAAAGTTGGTGACTACGTGCTAAAAATCACAAATCAATCAACAAAGGAAGACAATGGGGGAAAGCTTGTTGCAAATTGGGAAGGACCCTACAGAGTCAAGGCAATCGTTGGGAAGGGGTCCTATCAAATTGAAAATCTGCAAGGAGAGCCCGAACCTTTGCATTGGAATGTCTCCAATCGGAAGCGGTACTACTTCTAGTCAAGGTAAATATACTTTTCAACCTTTTTAAGTTCATCCACAGCCCCGAGCCGAACAACGCTCCCATGGCATTGGTCCAAAATGTACTAACTTGCTCCTCGTTCCATCTTTTTGCTTGACCTTTTCAGGAAGCGAACCGAACGATTTCCATTGCTCGGATCTTCATCAAGATTCACAACCGAACACTGGGGGGGAGTGAGAAGGGTTGATCCCGAGGTCGACTTCGAGCCTCCCAACCGAAGCTTATCTATCCGACAACCGGGGACTTTCGCCCGGGGAATAAATTTAGTACATTTGTAAATAGACCCGATAGCGGCATATTGTCAATTTACCTTTATTGAAAATTTGCTTTTTTACCCAAGGTCCACTTCGACTTGGTTATATGTAAATAGCCGATTTCTGGCTCGTTGATATCAATAAAATGACTTTGATCTCATCTATTTTATCTATGTAAATCTTGCACTCCGAAGCTGCACAATATACCGACTCGAGGACGAGACGTCGTTCTAAGTTTGCATCGATTGAATTCAGTTAAGTCTTGCAAGCAAGTTACGTATTTCTAACAAGATGTTCGGTATGTACGAAAACCAACACTTCAAATAAAAGCATAAATGATCTTTCATTAAAAAAGCCCGAAGGCTAGGAATATTTACATCCAAAAAATGACCCGAGGGTCCAAAATACAAACATAAAAGCCCGAAGGCTTACAAAAATAATGCTGTCAGAAGCCTATGCTTCGGGAGAATCACTTCCATCCTCGGAGCCCCCCTCAGCATCTTCATCATCTTCTTCATCTTCATCGCCGCTCGAGGCCTCACTTGATGGAAGTTCATCAATAATGGCTTGGGCCTCCGTCGATTTGACCTCAGCTCTCGCAATCTCCCCATCCAGGTTGATCTCCCCGGCACGGCATCGCTTGAGCAGCTTCAGCCGAGACTTGATAATGGCCCATCGCTTGTCAAGCTCGGCCCTCTTGACCTTGAGTGCAGCCCTACTCTTTCGATTGGCAATCTCATCTTGAAGGGCTTCAATCTTAGCATCTTTAGCCGAAAGCTTGGAGTTCTCACTCTCCATCTTCTTGATATGGAGCAGATGATTCTTCAGCTGTTCGTGATGCTTTTTGGCCATATTCATAGCCTCGGTCTTTGTTTGGGCCAACTCGGCTCTTAGCCTCGCGGCTTCGTCCTCCAGCCTCGAGCGCTCAACCTGGAAGCCATCACCGAGGATTTTGATCTTGGCTTCGGAAGCCGCCTCGGCTTCGCGCAGGTCGGACTGGGACTTGGACAAGTCAGCTTTCAGTGAAGCTATTTGTGCGTTGAAGTTGTCCCTTTGCTTGTCCCATAGGCGAGCCACGCGCCGAACCTCCTCAGTCCTCGAGGACTCAACCTCGATGGCCCTCATCGACAGAATGAAACTCTGAGCAAAAAGTAACCAAAAAATCAGACTTAGCTGCGAACCAAAGGTAAATATGAAAACAAATTTGTTAATTCAAATGTGGTGAGACTTACTCTCATAGCATTGGCGGCCATGTTGTTGTATAGTTGGCCAGAGGAAAACTCCTGCACAACCTTATCCTCGATCGGCCCCAACAAAGGCGTGAGGCTTAAGATGTCGCCCCTGCTGCAAGCTAGCAAATTTGAGGAAATCGGCACTTCAAGTCTCCGATAAGACCCCACCGAGGATGAAATCCTCGCGGGCTCGGAATGTGATCTAACTGCCCCGGTGCCAACTCCCTCTTCAAATGCGGCAGTGCCAGCCTCCGCGACTTTGGCCTTGCCCTTCGCTTTGGCAACTGCCACCTCTGATTCAGGCTCCTGGCCCTCGAGGTCAATGAGCTCAACATCCCGTTGAACCAAAGCCTCAGCAGTTGCGTCATCAGGCTCATCAATCAATCCTCGACGCCGCTCGACCGCCGCCTCGGGTTGAGGAGGGATTTCAGCCTCGGTGCGAGGAACCACCGAGCGGGAGGATTTCTTTGTAGTGGCCCTCTTCCTCTTCACACCTATATTAGTGGAAGAAATCAGGACGACGAAGTAGAGAAAAGAACGATATCCGATGAGGTCAACCGAGGATGAGTATTACCTTTGGAAGTCCCTTGGTCGGGGGCTCCCTTGGAAGACTTTGAAGCCTTCAGCCCCTTGTATTCTCCAGCCACCGCAGCCAGATCATCATCTGACTCGATTTCCTCCCCATCTTTCGCCTTTTTCTCCTCCTTCTTCTTCTTCTTGCTTTTTTTGGTGTTAACGGCACGGTTTGGAAAACCTAGTGCTGAGGGAAGGAAAGTTAGCAAGGCGAAACCAAAATCTCAAAGTGACCCACCAAATAAAGCATCATCAAAAACCTACCATGCCTTTTACATTGCCAACTGAATTGGGCAGCCATCTTCATCCATGTCCTAACGGGGCGTTTGCGGACCCCGGTCACCGCTTTGACCCTTTCAGTCAAACCCACAGGGGGCTCGATGTCGACCTTGTTGGCTGAAGATATAACAAGAAGGTGAGATCAGTTAACATGAACAAAGCACCGAGGAGAGAAATGCAAAGAGAAGAGTACTTACGTGTGTTATTCCACCGCTCGGGGAAATTAGGCTCGGTGGATAGAACACTTGTCTCCAACAAGATGTACCGATCGCTCCAGCCCCGGTCTCCGTGTTCCTCACTCTTATGAAGAAGAGCAAATTTACATCGGTTGTTCAGAGCTACAACCCCAGCCTTGTGAAAGTAGGGGTAGTAAAGTGAAATGAGGTGTTGAAAGGTGAAGTCTACCCCCGCCTCCCTGCTCATCCAGTCTATGCACTGAACGAACCTCCAGACGCCGGGGCCAAGTTTGGCCAAGCATAAATTGTAGGCCCGGCATAAATCATCAATAACTCTGTGCACCGGGAGGGAGAAACCGAGGGTGAAAGGATAAGTGTAAGCAAAAGAAAGCCCCTCGATATGGTGGCATACTCGGCTTGTTGGGTCCGGTATGATCACTTTCACCTCGGGCTCGAATCGGCATTCCCTCCGAACTCGCTCAATATGAGCTTGAGTTATGCGGGTCGGTGTGGTGTTCACAGGAATATTCCTATTCTTTTCTTCCTGGTCAGCCGTTTGAGCTTACAGTTTTAAGTCCTTGCCATTATCAAAGTGGGAGGGGATTATCTGATGGGGCTCGAGCTCTTGTTCGATGGGAATCATCGGTCCAGAAGATCCCCCCTCGGCGACGTTGCCGCCCTCGGTCTCGCCCACGGCATCATCGCCCTCGGTATCATCACCTTCACCATCACCTCCGTCATCGTCACCTCTGAGAAGGGCGTCACTAAAGCTGCTCATCATGACGTCGTCAAGCACAACGTCATCCTCCCCAATATCGGCCTCCTCCTCCACTGCCAAGTTACGCATGGCCCTAGCCTTACGGCGTTTAGGGCCCCCAACATCGGAAGACACCTCTCCACCCTCCGCCGCCGTCGTTGGGACCGTCGGCGCGGCAGCAATAGCATCGCCACTAGCAGTGGCCATAGCCAAGGGCGGAACTCGCACCCTTTCACCTGAGTCGCTTGAATCTTGTCTAGACTGAGTGGTTGACATGACTGGAATCTGAAATGTATAATTTTGCGAAGATGAAAGCTTGTTGAAGAAAATATGGAAGTTTTGCTCTCAACACTGTTGCTCACAAGAAGTTAAAAGTGAGAAAAAGAATCTAATGGGGAAGTATTTATAGGTTTGGAAAAAGCAAGTGGCAGGGGGTCATCATTGTAACATTGGGAGAAGCCAAGGAATACGGCGTGACCGTTCGAAGGGCCAACGAGTGGGTGACGCGTGTCAGTGAGAAGTGACCTGAAGAGACGCACACCATTGACAAAATTTCGTAATACTTGGATAAGATTGAGCCACGTCACTTTCCCGCTAAACTTCATTCCACTCCTCGGTAACCTCGGTAGGTGACCGAGGAGTGGGGGGACTATCTATATTGGGTAAAAATCGACCCGCGATGATTCGCCCCGGTCATGCAACTTGATAGCAACTGAACACTTGTCCGCAAGCCAGAAACCGAAGCAAATCATGAATCGCCGAAGCCAGGTACCGAGGTCGTCACCGAAGGCAAGCCGTAAGCTAAGCTTCGGTGATAAGCCACCTCGGTCAAGCTACAGGGCCTCGCCACCGAGGTCATCCATTCGCACCTCGGTGGGCTCCCTCGGTTCAAGCGGCTCTGCAGCCCACTACTTACCCCACTAACTCTACCATTTAGTGACAAGATCGCGGGAAGGGGCACTAGCTGATGGTGGAGAACGTGGGATCAGAGCTTGTATCTATAAATAGTACTTCACTTTACATTGTACGGATCCAAAAAATATATACTGAAACTCTGCCCAAATTTGTACTCACGATCATATATCAAAATACAGTTATTTTTCCGCATTTATATCTTTTTCGTGTATTTGTTCAACTTTGATACGAAGAATTGCTTATATTCGAATCCAAATTCGATTTGTACTCCTAAACTGATTTAGGCCCATACAGTTTCTACAAAGGAGAAAATTTGGCTTATTCATTATAGACGTTCCAATTTAGCTAAAAACTCATTCAAATGTAATAAATACATTGTTGATAAAGTTACAACAACCAAATTAAAAAAATTTCGAAGCACATAAATATGCATGGTAAGAAATTAAAATGACACATTAATACAGTGTGGACTTGTGTTTAACCTAGATCCGATTTTAGGCCAATTAAAAATTAAATTTATATTTGCGGAGTCACGGTCAATAGTTGAGATTAAATATTCGTACGAAGAATTAAATAACAGTAATATAGAATGTTAAAAGTAAAGCATAAATGGAAATAAAGAGAGGCAAACGTATCGTATCCTTCGTCTCCGGGGAGAGTTGGTCGATATCCACCACACTTCAGATAATTTAAATGCTAAAGTAGTAATTTGAATGTGAACAGAGAGTATATCTGAGCGCAAGAGAGAAAGTATTTTTATTGATCATATAAGCAGGAAGTAAAAGTTGTTACAATTGGTTAATGTAAATGCTATTTATAGGCTTTGGGAGGCGCCTGTTGAAGTTGTAGTAGCCGTTGGGTGTAGAACCGTTCAGATAAGTAACCGCTGGGCATCTTATCCCGAAAGGTTGTAACCGCTGGGTGACCGTTTGATGAATGATCGCATCCAATACTGCTAATAACTGCTTGTTCAAATTATGCTGACTGTTGATAAATCCTGTAACTTTCTTGGGTCTGCCCGTGGGAAATGTCTGTCCGGTGAATGTCTGTCCGGTGACACGTCAGCTCATGCCACGTGGACGACACGTGTCACTCGCCAAAGTCCAGTCAGTTTTTATCCAATACAGATAGTCCCCGCACTTCTCGGGCAGAGTATCTGTCCGAGGAGTGGATAAGAATTTTGGCGGGAGTTTTTTGCAAACTTTTTGTCTCCATATGACGTAATCTTGATGACGTATGGATCTTATCAGATAAGTGACAAGCCCTTATGTTGTGCGCATTAAATGCGCCGTACGAAAAAGTAATTGCAGCTGGCATGCCTGCAAGACCGCAGGTTACTCCGAAATGACTACTGCGTATCCCAATGGTAAAAAGCAATGATTTTAACCGTCTTAACCACGTGCGCACGTCGCTTGTTGATTGCGAGGTGACCGCTGCTCTTCAGAGTAATGATGGCACTATAAAGTTTTGATTAAGGCCTATTTTCCCTTTCAACGGCCAGATCTGATCGTAGCTTCTTTGATAGCTTCCACGTGTCTCCAAGAGAAGTTGGGATTCTCAACCTTGGCTCCTATAAATAGGGGTTCTCTTGATGAGAAACCTTTCCACTTGCTTTTATTTCTCCTGTGCTATTATTTGAAAGAAAACCTTTGAATCAACTTCTTGAGCTTCTCTTGATAACTTCATACTTTACTTAAAATCATGGCTTCAAGATCCAGAAGAAATCAAAATACCGATGTTGCTAGTAGTTCGACGGCCAATCCTAGGCCGCGGGCTGCCCAGGCCACTGCTGTGGAGATAATCCCCAAGAAATGGGGTGAACTTGAGGCAGATTGCAACATTAAGTCCTTTAATAACAGGGAAGGTGATACGCGCAATTGGCCGGCGTATAGGTTTAAATCGGGGATCACGAAGGAGGTGATCCCACATGTGAGAGTAGACTGTGACTGGGGTGATGAAATTCCCCTCTTTCCGGTTTCTGAAGGCGAGAACATTACCTCTCACCGGGCTGGGTGGACAGCCATTGGCACCTACCCTTTCACAGTGGGGTGTAGGCTGCCTTTGCACCCAGTGCTGGAGAGACTTTGCAGAGAGTATCTTCTCTGCCCGGGGCAATTGAGCCCCAGTGTATATAGGATAGTCACACTCCTAGATTGGTTTGTGGCTGAAACTGACCAATCTTTTGACTACAAACACTTCATTTCTTTGTATAGCGTCCAGATTTTTAAGGACGGCTACGTGAACGTCAGGATGCGCGGGAGCAAGGGCTTGGTGTGCAGCTCTGAGGATACCAGTGACCGAGGTTGGGTGCACCGGTATCTGTTCGTGCGTTCCTCAGCCTTGACTTTCGACGACAAGGCGCACCTTCCAGAAGTCTGGAATAAAACACGTAAGTCCCCGAGTTTTTTGTGTGTATATTTCGTCTTTCCTTCTTCTTCTAACCTTCATTAAAACTTCTTCGTGCAGCGGCCAAGCAACCCTACGACAGATTCATAACTATAGATGAACTGACGGCGTGGGTTGAGCCGATTCTGGCGAAATTTGAACCAGAGAAGAGAGAGTGGTCACACTTTGCTTCTCTCAAGAGTTTGACCGTGAAACATCACAGTGAGGATATTTTTATCCTTTTGATAGCCCTTTCTTCTTGAATCCTTCTTATGTTTGACCGTTTTACCTTTGTTGCAGGTTTGGGTACTTCGGGAAGCTTTTTCCCTACTCCCCCTCAGGACAGACCTACTGAGCCTGTCGCCGACCCCATTGCTGAAGCTGAGGCTATACTGGCTTCGGCTGGCGCTCTGCGCAGCAGGGAGGGAGGTGAGGAACTTCTGTCAGAGGGGTTGAGCCCTTTGAAGAGGAAGAGGAAGAGCCACGGCGAGGGCGGAGCGCGGAAGAAATCTGCTCGCAAAGCTTCCGCTGCTATTGGGCAACCCTCGTCGGCTGGTGGCGATCCTTCTGCTAGGGCAAGTGTCCCGGAGCCCATGGAAACGGGCACCGAAGTCGCTGCTGAAGTCCCTGAGTCCGTACGGGGAGAGGGTCGGGCCCAGGAGGTTATCTACCTGTCGGATACTGAGGTTGAGGCAGATGTTCCTCTTATGCGGAGGCCTCATCTCCGTAGTGACAGGAGAAGGGCCGAGGAGGAGGCCGTCCGATCTCCGCAGAGGAGTCCCCGAGTTGGTGACGGGGAGGAGGCAGGTCCTTCTCGTGCGGACAAGGGCAAAAGGAAAGTTGGTGAAGAAGAAGAAGAGGAAGAAGTGAGAGAGGAAGTAAGGGAAGAAGCCGGGGGAGAGGCTTCCCAAGAAAGTGGCCAAGGTCCTCGTGTTTTCCGTTTTGAGGATCTGGAAAACGTGGCCACTGAGGGAGCAACCCCCGTTGTTCTTCATGACTGTGAGACCATAGACCCGGAGGTGGAAGGTGATTCTAACCTTTCCTCATCAAGGTTTGTTTGGTGGTCAGTTATTGCGGGGCAGACAGAGCTAAGTGACATAAAGGGGGTTCGTTACAAGTTCGGGCCGAATTACCCCTCAGAACAGGCCAGGGAACCTAAGCTCTGTGAGAGGAAACATACCCTGAGACTTGCTCCCGATGTCAACTTTGTGGCTAGGCCGCGCAGCTTGGTCAAGGCAGTTTCTTCGCTCATTGGTCCTCGAGAGGAGTGGGTGCTAAGAGGATTATCCGATGAGGAACTGGCTTTCCAAATTGCTTCCGATTCTGCCCGGGTAAGTTTTTCCCGCTTTGTTTTAGAAGCAACTGCTAGCCTAGGGTTTTTAATCATGACTTACTTTATGTTACAGTCAAGCATGCTGGCCGCTGAAATCATGTTCCGCTCCCGGCTGAACAATGCCAATCAAGTGGTAGAGGTGAAGAAAGAATTGCTTGAGGCTCTGAAGGATAACAAAACCTTGATCGAGCAGTGTGGTTTCCTTGGTGGGGAAGTTAACCGGTTAACAGATGTTAACAATAATCGCCTTGAGCAGATCAATGCTCTCACCAGGGAAAAGGACCGTCTTTCGGAAGAGAAAGAGGGGTTCGCACGCTCTATTCAGGGTTTGGAGAGACTTCTTGAGGAATGCCACAATTGTTTAAACAGTGTTAACGACGACCGCGCAACTCTTGAACTGAACCTGCAGAGGGCAAACGAAGAGTCAACCAAAGCTCGTTCCGATCTTCAAGCTGCCAAAGACCAGGTCGCCCAGTTGATGGGCGTTCAGGCCGTATTGACCAAGGATCTGGCAAACTTGCATGATCAATCGGAGATTAAGGCCAAACTTGCGGCCCTTGAGGCCAAGCGCACGTTGCTTGCACAGATCCGGGCTGGGCAGGTTGATGTCGAAGAGATGTTGCAGTCGATGAAGAGCGCTGTTCGAAGGATACAACAAGCGCTGGGTCTCTCTCCCGAAGAGTCGGATGGCGATGATGACGATGATGAAGATGAAGAGTTGGGGAGTGACGACGGGACTAACGGGGCTGGTGCGTTGAGTCCCGGTCATGGCCCTTCAAGTTGATATTTTCTTTTCTGAACTGATGTATTTTTGTTTTGTCTGGCGAGAGCCGGACTTAGTTGTTTGGTGGACAGAAGTCTAACAAAGACTCTCTGGTCCTTGGCCGGTTTGTTTGGCCTGTTGAACACTCTATGAAATTCTGTCAGCCGTACTCGGCGTTTTATCACTTCATAGTTTTAATGTATATATGCCATTTTGGACCCATTCAGTGACTATGTTGAGTTTTGAATTCTTGATCCTTTGGTATGCATATATTTTGGCTTTCGTGCCTTATAATTGGGAACTGCTTTTCGAACTTTATTAAGCTCGTACTTCCTCAAGTCTGCCCAAATGTCTTTAACTTAGCCTCTTACTAGGAGAAGGGTCGTAAGTTGTAGGTAGTCTGACCGAATTGTGGTCGTTTAGCCGAATCACTGCGCTGTGCGCACAACTCTTGCTCATCATTTTGATAGTTGAAGGTTGTTGCAAAGCTCTGCAGATTGGCTAGCCTTGTGGGCGACTTCTCTTATTTTCGTGGAAGTCTTACCACGTGATGCTTTTGTTTCGTGAATGACTCCGCTTATTTGCCGTGAAAGTCTTATCACGTAAAAATTTTGAAAAGATTTGCTGCCTTTAAATAAGGTCTTCTGCCTGTATGAAGGTCTTTTACCTGTACGAAGGTCTTTCCTTGCCTATGGGGCCCTCACCACCCCCCTTATTTTCATGTTAGAGCACGTAAAGTGACAATATGAAAAGAGTTTTCGGTGAGTTGCAGAATGAACACATATAACCAAACGAGGAGTGTGTCCGTTGTGGGATTTGAACCCACAGCCGCGAAGCTGAAGAACTTCGAGCTCTACCAGTTGAGCTAAACAGATCTGGCCTTGTTCAGGCCGTTAGTACCATTTAGGAATAATGTATAACAAAAAGTAAGAACTTTTATGTAAAGATAAAAGTAAGAACTTCTATGTAAGGATAAAAGTAAGAGCTTTTATGTACGGAAAAAAGTAAGAACTTTTATGCAAGGATAAAAGTAAGAACTTTTATGTAAAGATAGAAAAGGTAAGCGTAGAATGACTAACCGTCCTTGTCGCCTAGAAGTGATACCTTTTGAGATGAACTACATTCCAGCTGTTCGGGACGATCGAACGGTCTGGCCGTGCCAAGCGATAAGACCCCTTGCCGGCTGAAGCGATCACTTTGTAGGGTCCCTCCCAGTTAGGGCCAAGCTTCCCCGAATTCGTCTCTTGTGTGCTCTGGGAAAATTTTCTGAGTACAAAGTCCCCGACTTGGAAGCTCCGTACGCGCAGTCCCCGATTGTAATACCTCTCGACTCGTTCTTTTTGTGCAACCACTCGTACGAGGGCCAGCTCTCTGCGTTCTTCGAGGAGATCCAGTTCTTCGGATAGATTAACTGAGTTTGATTCCTCAGTGGCATGCGCATATCGCAGACTGGGCTCCCCTATTTCGACTGGGATCAAAGCGTCTGCACCATATACCAAAGAGTAGGGAGCTTCCCCGGTACTCATTTTTACTGTGGTGCGACAAGCCCATAATACTCCAGGTAGTTCTTCAACCCAACATCCCTTCGCCTGCTCGAGGCGCTTTTTAAGAGATTCGACAATGATTTTGTTGGTAGATTCGGCCTGCCCGTTGGCGACAGGGTGGTATGGAGAAGAGGTAATTCTCTTAATGTGTAAATCATCGAGGAACCTAGTCACATTCTGGCCGACGAACTGCGGGCCGTTGTCCATGACTATTTCCTTAGGTGCTCCAAAGCGACATATGACAAAACGCCAGAGAAAGTCAACGACTTCTGTTTGCCGTACCTTTGAGTACGCTGCTGCCTCAACCCACTTTGTGAAATAATCGGTGATGATCAGCAAAAAACGCATTCCTCTTGGTGCCGTGGGAAGGGGACCAACAATGTCTATTCCCCACTTCATGAAGGGCCACGGGGAGATTATTGAACGCAACGGTTCGGCTGGCTGATGGAGAAGATGAGCAAACCTTTGGCATTTGTCACATTTTTTGACAAACTCATTGGCATCTTTCTCCATTTTATCCCAATAATAACCTGCGCGTATCAGCTTTCGAGTTAACGCCTTACCACCGGAGTGATTCCCGCAACAGCCTTCGTGGACCTCTCTCATCACATAATTAGTCTAATTTGGCCCAAGGCACTTCGCGAGAGGTCCTGCGAACATCCTTCGGTACAGCTCGCCATTAAGAATGGTGTATCTGGCTGCTTTTATTCGGAGTTTACGAGCAGCCTTTGCATCTGTAGGGAGAGTCCCGTGGATGAGATAATTTGTTATCTCATTCCTCCAATCCCAGGTAGTGCTGATGGTGTTGACTTCAAATTTCTCTCTGTCCATGGTTGTGTAGAGAAGTTGAACAATAGCTGAAGAGCTAGCCGCCCCTATTTCTGCAACCGATCCCATGTTTGCAAGAGCGTCAGCTTCGTGATTCTCTTCCCGCGGAATTTGAATTGCTTCCCAGTTGTCGAACTGCGCCAGGAGTTCCTTCACTCGGCCGAGGTATGCCAACATCCTGGGTTCTCGTGCAACGAAACCCCCATTGATCTGATTGATCACCAATTGAGAGTCGCTTTTTAGCTTGACTATGGTTGCCCCATAGCTCCGTGCCAATTCTAATCCTGCAATAACGGCCTCATATTCGGCCTCATTGTTAGTAATGAAGGGGCATTTGATAGCTTGCCTTACCGTCTCTCCGGATGGAGCAACGAGGACCAGCCCGAGTCCTGACCCCTTCACGCTTGAGGAGCCGTCTGTGTGGAGGGTCCAGGTACCCGGGGCCTGTCCTACATAGAGAATGGCCTCCTTCTCTGCTTCAGGATATACATTCATACTGAAGTCTGCCACGAAGTCTGCTAAGGCTTGTGACTTTATTGCTACCCTGGGCTGATAAGTAATATCGAATTCGGATAATTCTATAGCCCATTTTACCAATCTTCCCGAAAATTCTGGTTTGTGCAGCACGTTTCGTAAAGGAAAAGTAGTAACTACAACTATAGAATGACTTTGAAAGTATGGGCGTAATTTTCGGGCAGCAGTTACTAGAGCCAATGCTAATTTTTCTAAAGGTTGATAGCGAGTTTCTGCATCAATTAAAGCTTTGCTAACATAGTAGATAGGAAGTTGTTTACCTTTTTCTTCCCGAACTAGTACCGCGCTTACCGATGATTCCGAGACTGCCAGGTAGATTAGCAGCTGCTCGCCTTCTACAGGTGTGGTAAGCAGTGGAGGATTGGAGAGATACTTCTTTAGATCTCTCAATGCCTGCTGACATTCGGGGGTCCATTCGAACTCCTTATTTTGCTTTAAGACATCGAAGAAACTTTTGCAACGATCAGATGACCGGGAGATGAATCTGCGTAGAGCTGCTACTCTCCCCGTTAATCTCATGACCTCTTTCTTATCGCGAAGTACATCTGGGATTGATTCAATAGCCTTAATCTGAGCGGGATTGACTTCAATGCCTCGCTGAGAAACAATGAACCCCAGAAATTTTCCGGATCCGACTCCGAAAGCGCATTTCTCTGGATTCAATTTCATGTTGTATTGATCCAGAATTCGGAAAGCCTCTTTCAGATGAGCCAGATGGTCTTCTGCCCGTTTGGATTTTATCAGCATATCGTCAATGTATACCTCCATGGTCTTCCCGATGTGATCATGGAACATTCGATTGACTAGACGCTGGTAGGTTGCACCTGCATTTTTTAATCCAAATGGCATAACTTTATAGCAATACGTACCTCGGCAGGTTATGAATGCCGTTTTCTCCTGGTCCTCAGGATCCATCAGTATCTGATTGTATCCGGAATACGCGTCGAAGAAGGTTAGCACTTCGTGTCCGGCTGTTGCGTCGATCAGCTGGTCTATCCTGGGGAGAGGATATGAATCCTTCGGACAGGCTCTGTGAAGTCAATGCAGACTCGCCACTTGTCGTTCTTTTTAGGTACGACAACAACGTTTGCTAGCCAGTCTGGGTATTTGACCTCACGTACTGAACCGATCTTCAACAGCCGATCGACCTCGTCGTTAATTATCTGATTTCGGAAAGCTCTTTGCTGGCGCTTCTTCTGTTTCACCGGGCGGTGGTACGGATCGACGTGCAACCTGTGAGTAATAATGTCAGGAGAAATACCTGTCATATCTGCATGGGACCAGGCGAATGTCGTATGCCGCTCCCTGAGGAACCGCAGGATATCTCCCCGCAGGCGTTCGCTCAATTCGGTCCCCAAGTACACCTTTCGCTCTAGCGTATCAACGAACAGCTCTTCGGGTTCCAGGGCTTCTACTGTTGGCATGTGATTTTCCTTCTCATCCATTTTGGTGATGAACTCCGGGACGTCGTACTTAATCTCTTCGGGTGCAGCATCTGGTCCCGGGCGCTGTAATTGCTATATGCTCTCCTCGGGTAGTTTGAGGGCTACCGAGTAACAATCTCGTGCAGTGCGTTGCTCTCCTCGGACTTCACGTATCCCCCATTCAGATGGGAACTTCACCGCCTGATGATAGGTAGAAGGGACGGCTTGCATGTCGTGGATCCAAGGTCTGCCCAAAATGATGTTGTAGGCTAGATCCGCATCGACGACATGAAAGGTTGTTTCTTTTGCTACCCCCTCGGCCAAAGTCATCAAGGTGATCTCTCCGAGAGTCTTTTCGCTTGAATTGTTGAAGCCGGAAAGGACTCGAGATATCGGCACAATCTTATCCGCTAGCTGTATTTCATTCACAACCCGTGCCTGGATGATATTTGCAGAACTGCCCGCATCAACGAGCACTCTCTTCACGTCGAACTCTGCCACGCGTAACGTTATGACTAACGCATCAGCATGTGGAAACTGTAGTCCATCAGTGTCGGACTCCTCAAAGGTGATTACTGCTTCCGACCGAGGTCGCTTGTTGTTGGTAATGGACACCTTGGCGTACTTCTTCGCTGTGAAGGTAACCGAATCTACCTCGATTCCACCCGAAATAACATTGACCGTTCGTTTCGGAGAGGATGCTCATGGTGGACCAGGTTTGTTTTGCTGAGCCTTTGCATGAGTTTGCTTTCCTTTCTCCGTCAGGAATTCCTTCAAGAATCCCTGTTTCAACAAATGAGAAATTTCGTACCTTAAGGCTTTGCAGTCTTCGGTAGTGTGCCCATGGTCACGGTGGAATTCGCAATGCATGTCTTGATTTCGCCTGCTTGGATCAGTCTTCATGTCTTTCGGCCATCTGACTTTTTCTCCCATGTTCTTGAGTACTGCCACGACCTCCGCCATTTCAACGTTGAAACTTGGCAGGCTTGGAATTCTGTGGGAACTTGACTCGGAATTCTCCCTTCGGGATAGCCCCCTATTGGTGTTGTTGTTGCGGTTGCGTCCCTTGGAACTGTTACGCGATTGGTCGGGGTACGGTTCATACCGTGTGCCAAACCTCTCCGTTTCTGCTTTTCCGCCGAATCCGCTGCTGCGAGCCTGAGCTTTTCCCCGAGCACCTGTTCCGATCAGTTTATCCTCATCGATACGTACCTTAGAGTTGTACCGATTGTATACGTCTGACCAACTGGCTGCTAGGAACTCGCGAAGAGACTCGTAGAGCCTTCGTGTGGCCTCTGAACTCCTAACATCCAAGCTATTGGTGAACGCGATTGCTGCCCACCTATCTGGTACTTTGGGGAGCATCATACGTTCTCTCTGGAACCGATCCACGTACTTGCGAAGTGACTCGTCGGGTCTCTGCTTAATCTCAAAGATGTCTTCTACGCGGGTCTCTGTCTTCTGAGCACCCGTGTGTGCCTTCACGAACAATTCAGCCATTTCTGCGAAGGATCCAATAGAGTTGGGTGGTAGCATTGAATACCATCGCAGGGCTCCATCTGCCAGGGTTTCTACGAACTTCTTCAATTGCACAGACTCGATCTCTTCGTCGGTGAGATCACTGGCCTTTATGAAATTGCTGAACATCATGAGATGATCGTTGGGATCAGATGTTCCGCGATACCTTGGAATATTCGGCATTTTGAACGTCTTGGGTATCGCCTTTGGGGCCGCCTCCTTCTTCCAGGGCCGCTGTGAGTACCGCTAGACGTCAACTTTCTTCAGCGTGGGTGGGGCGCCTGGTATCTGATCGATTCTCTCGTGAAGAGACTTTTGAAGTGCCTCTTGGCTTTCCTTGAATTGTTTGGTGAGATTTTCTACGACAAGGCTCATGTCCGTAGGTGCAGTAGACTCTACGTTTGGATTCTGGTTAGCCTGAGTCGCTGGATCTGCAGTACCGCTACCGTTGTTGCGCTCTTCTCCTTGCCTTGAAGTGTGGGAAGATGGTGCGTTGGCGTTGGGTGTTGCAGCGTCGGCCCTTGCAGTTGAAGGATTGCTTGCCCGGAGAGAAGCTAGTGCTTCGTTGATTCCCCGATTTATTTCTGTCTGCTGCTGCATAAAATCATGGAAAGTTCTTTGCAGGTTCCCTTGGTCAGGGGAGAGACTCCTATGTCGTCGTCTCCTTGGTGGAGTAGTGCTCTGAGAGCGCCCACGCCGATTTTGCCTGACCTGTCCTTGGGCAGACTGTTGCCGCCCATCGGATGAATAGTCGGGAGAGTATCTAGGAGATCTAGGAGAATAACTGGGACTACGTGAAGGGGTGTTTACCTATTGTCCGCCTATAAGGGTTTGCTGGGGACTTTCCTCTGCCATGTTAGTTATGAAGCAAGAAGATAAACAGAGATAGATATAATACTGAAGGTAGACTTTTTAACCTACGAAAGCTATTGACCGGCTCCCACTGTGGTCGCCAAATTGTTTAACCTAGATCCGATTTTAGGCCAATTAACAATTAAATTTATATTTGCGGAGTCACGGTCAATAGTTGAGATTAAGTATTCGTATGAAGAATTAAATAACAGTAATATAGAATATTAAAAGTAAAGCATAAATGGAAATAAAGAGAGGCAAACGTATCGTATCCTTCGTCCCCGGGGAGAGTTGGTCGATATCCACCACACTTCAGATAATTTAAATGCTAAAGTAGTAATTTGAATGTGAACAGAGAGTATATCTGAGCGCAAGAGAGAAAGTATTTTTATTGATCATATAAGCAAGAAGTAAAAGTTGTTACAATTGGTTAATGTAAATGCTATTTATAGGCTTTGGGAGGCGCCTGTTGAAGTTGTAGTAGTCGTTGGGTGTAGAACCATTCAGATAAGTAACCGCTGGGCGTCTTATCCCGAAAGGTTGTAACCGCTGGGTGACCGTTTGATGAATGATCGCATCCAATACTGCTAATAACTGCTTGTTCAAATTATGCTGACTGTTGATAAATCCTGTAACTTTCTTGGGTCTGCCCGTGGGAAATGTCTGTCCGGTGAATGTCTGTCCGGTGACACGTCAGCTCATGCCACGTGGACGACATGTGTCACTCGCCAAAGTCCAGTCAGTTTTTATCCAATACAACTTGCAAATATTGAATACTTAGTATTTTCATCATTAAAATTATTAATATTGTTGGTCGTAAATACTAATTCGTTTTCTCAATTAGAAAAACTAGTTATTTAAATATTTTTTCTAGTTAAATATGAATTTTAAGGGAAGGTGACTATATAATAAATAAACAGAAGATGACTAATGTCATGGCTGATAATGTAGAACTCAAATAGCTAAAATCAAAATGAACTAACCAAGAAACAAAAAGAGAATAATAGAAAGTGCAATGCGGTGTCGTTGATAATATTAGTTTCAATGAGAATTCACATGCCTATGGTTAATATTTTCTTACCATAAGTATTTAATTAATTATTATTATTACCATTTCAGTATCGTAATTAATGATCTTAAAAAGTTACCATTTTTAATTTCACACCTACATTTAAACAAATGGGACACATTCGTACACTTGTCAAATAATTACTAAGTGTCTCGCACAAATATGACATGGCGTGTGAGGCATGTAATAAAGTTTCTCGCTTTTGCCTACTATGATGAACTATCTCCTTGGTGAGAATTTGAGAAACTCTTTATTCAACTTTGTCCTCGTATTTTTCAAGTTTGATACTACTTTCTTGAGGATTTTACTAGTTTAGGTGTTTGTTATACTCATTTGAGAGATAAATTGGTATCATTTACCTTTATATTTCTCCAAGGGCGGAGCATAAAGCCTATAAGGCCATTGCTTTAGGCCCCCAAAACTATAAAGGCCCCAAATTTTGGTACTATTAATTGTATAATATATAATTTACACATTATTTTTTCACAATTATGTATATATTACTTTTGAGAAAATTAGGATAAGTTTTTCTCTCTCTATTTAATACATTGGTCTTCCTTTCGGTTTTGATTTTTTGTTCACATAATTCATATTTTCTATGCTGTTTAACCTAAATCCGGTTTTAGGCCAATTAACAATTAAATTTATATTTGCGAAGTCACGATCAATAGTTGAGATTGAAGATCTACGCAATAAATAGAATGGCAATAATGTAGGGTGTAAAAATAAAGCATAAATGTAAATGATCAAGAATAAACGTATCGTTTCTTCTGACGGTCGGCGATCGCCGCGTCTGATGATCCGATTAATGAAGTCGCTGCTTCAGGCAAGAGTAAGTAATATGATTTAATAACTGTGAAAGAGTATGCTTGAACGCAAGGAAGATAGTAATTTTATTGATAGTAAGCGCATGAAGTAAAAAACATTGTTACAATTGGCTATGACGAATGCTATTTATAGATTTTGGGTGGCGTCTGTTGAGATAGTAGCCGTTGGAGATAAGGCCGTTCAAAATGGGTAACCGTCGGGTGTCTTATCCAGAAGGGTTGTAACCGCTGAGTGACCATTTGCTGGATGGTCGCATCCCGTACTGCTGGTAACCGCTGGTTCAAATCGTGCTAACCGTTGGCAAGCCTAGTAACTTCTTTGGGGTCTGCCCGTAGGCAATATCTGTCCGGGGAGATGTCTGTCCGGTGACACGTCAGCTTGTGCCCCGTGGATGACACGTGTCACTCGCCAAAGTCTATTCAGTTTTTATCCAATACAGATAGTCCCCGCACTTCTCGGGCAGAGTGTCTGTCCGAGGAGTGGATGAGAATTTTGGCGGGAGTCTCTGCAAACTTTTTGTCTTCTTATGATGTAATCTTGATGACGTGCGATTTTGATCCGATTGATGATAAGCCTCTGTGACGTGCGCATTAAATGCGCCGCACGGAAAAGTAACTGTGACCTGCACGTCTGTGGCACTGCAGTTTATACCGAAATGACTACTGCGTTCCCCGAGGGTAAAAAGCAATAATTTTAACCGCCCGTCTCCACGTGCGCACGTCGCTTTGCGGGATATGAAGTGACTGCATCTTTCCAGAGTAATGATAACGCTACCAAGCATTGATTAACCCTATTTCTTCATCGACGGTCGGATCTGCATGTGGCTTATCTGATAGCCTCCACGTGTCCTTGAAGGAGGCCAGGGGTCCGCACCAGGATTCCTATAAATAGGAGCTCACTTGACGAGAAACCTTTTACCTATTCCCTCTGTGTTGCTTTTTGAGAAAAAATAAAAATCCTTGATTTATTTCTTGAATTTTCTTAGCAACTTCTCTTTTCTCCTGAAATTATGTCTGCAAGATCTAGAAGAAATTTGAACTCTGACGCCGCTGGTAGCTCGTCGGCCACTCCCAGGCCGCGGGCTTCTCAGGCCACTGCTGCTGAAATAATCCCCAAAAAGTGGGGTGAGCTTGAAGCGGATTGCAATGGTAAGGCCTTTCATAACAGGGAAGGCGACACGCATAACTGGCCGGCATATAGATTCAAATCGGGGATCACAACGGAAGTGATTCCTCGAGTGAGGATAGATTGCGGCTGGGATGACAGAATTCCTCTACTACCAGTTGCTGATGGAGAGAACATCACCTCGCACAGAGCTGGGTGGACAGCCATTGGTACTTACCCCTTCACGGTAGGGTGTAGGCTGCCCCTGCATCCGGTGCTGGACAGACTCTGCAGGGAATACCTTCTCTGCCCGGGGCAATTGAGCCCCAGCGTATATAGAATAGTCGCACTTCTGGACTGGTTTGCAACTGAGACTGACCAGTCCTTTGAATACAAGCACTTTATTTCTTTGTACAGCGTCCAGATTTTCAAGGACGGCTATGTGAACGTCAGGATGCGAGGGAGCAAAGGTTTGGTGCGCAGCTCCGAGGATACCAGCGATCGGGGCTGGGTGCACCGATACCTGTTTATGCGTTCCTCCGCTTTGACGTTTGACGACAAGGCACATCTTCCAGAAGTCTGGAATAAAGCACGTAAGTCCCCGAATATTCTTGTGCACATTTTATTTTTCCTTCTTTTTATGATCGATTTTTCTTTGTGCAGCGGTCAAGCGACCCTATGACGGGCTCATAACTGTAGATGAGCTAACGGCGTGGGTCGAGCCGATTCTGGCACGGTTTGAGCCAGTGAAAAGAGAGTGGGCTCACTTTGCTTCTTACAAGAGTCTGACCATAAAACATCACGGTAAGGATATCGCTACTTCTTCAATAGCTTATTCTCCTCGAGTTCTTCCCGTGACTGACCGTTTTGCCTTTGTCGCAGGTCTAGGTACTTCAGGGAACTTTTTCCCGGCTCCTCCTCAGGATGTCCCCATCGAACCTGTCGCCGACCCTCTTGCCGAAGCTGAGGCTATATTGGCTTCGGCCGGTGCCTTGCGCAGCAGGGAAGGTGGTGAGGCGCTTCTGTCCGAGGGGTTGAGTCCTTTGACAAGGAAGAGGAAGAGCCATGCCGAAGGCGGGTCGCGGAAGAAGTCTGCCCGCAAGGCTTCCGCGTCTGTCGGACAAACTTCGACGACTGGTGGTGACCCTTCAGTGAGGGCGAGTGCCCAAGAGCCCATGATGACAGATACCGGAGTTCCTGCAGATGTTCCCGAGTTGGTGGAGAGGAGGAGGCAGGTCCTTCCCGTGCGGACAAGGGTAAAAGGAAGGTTGGAGAAGAAGAAGAAGAAGTTGTAGGAGAAGGAGGGAGTGAAGCAAGAAGAGAGACAGCCGGGGGAGAAGCCAGGGAAGAGGCCTCCCAAGAGGGTAGCCAGGGTCCTCGGGTTTTTCGTTTCGAGGACTTTGAAAATGTGGCTTCTGAGGGAGCGAATCCGGTCTACCTACGTGAATGCGAAACCATGGACCCAGAGGCGGAAGGTGACTCTAACCTTTCGTCCTCAAGGCTTGTCTGGCTGTCAGCTATATCGGAGCAGACGGAGCTGAGCGACATCAAGGGGGTTCGCTACAAATTTGGGCCGAACTACCCTACTGAACAGGGGAGGGAGCCCAAGCTTTGTGAGAGAAAGCATACTTTGAGAATCGCTCCGGAGGCCAACCTGGTGGCCAGGCCACGCGGCTTGGTGAAGGCAATTTCCTCGCTTCTCGGTCCTCGAGAGGAGTGGGTGCTAAGAGACCTGACCGACGAAGAACTGGCCTTCCAGATTGCCTCCGACTCTGCCCGGGTAAGTTTTTCCTGTTGTGCCTTAGTAAGAACCTTCTGCTGTCCCAGTGTTTCTAACTATGACTTGTTTGATGTTTCACTCAAGCATGCTGGCTGCTGAGATTATGTTTCGCTCCCGGCTGAACAATGCCAACCAGGTGGTGGAAGTGAAGAAAGAGTTGCTCGAGGCTCTGAAGGAGAACAGGACCTTGATCGAGCAGTGTGGTTTCCTCGGTAGGGAAGTTAACCGGTTAACGGATGTTAACAATACCCGCGTTGAGCAGATCAATGCCCTTACCGTGGAAAAGGACCGTCTTTCTGAAGAGAAAGAGGGGTTCGCACGCTCTGTCGAGAGGTTAGAGAGACTCCTTGGTGAATGCCAAGATTGCTTGAACATTGCCAGCGACGAACGCGCAACTCTTGAATTGAATCTGCAGAGGGCATGCGAGGAGTCAACCAAGGACCGTTCTGAGCTTCAAGCCGCCAGAGATCAGGTTGTCCAGTCGATGGGCGTGCAGGCCACTTTGACTAAAGATTTGGCGAACTTGCGCGATCAATCCGAGATTAGGACTAAGCTTGCCGCTCTTGAGGCTAAACGTGCATTGTTAGCGCAAATCTGGTCTGGGCAGGTTGATGTTGGCGCGATGCTGCATGCGACGAAGAGTGCTATTCGGCGAGTACAACAGGCATTGGGTCTCTCTCCTGAAGAGTCGAGCGACGGTGATGGTGATGAGGAAGATGAAGAATCAGGGAGTGATGACGGGGTCAACGGAGCTGGTGCGTTGGATCCTGATCACGGCCCTTCAAGTTAAAATTTGTTTTTCTGAACTTGGTGTATTTTTGTTCTGTCCGGCGAGAGCCGGACTTTTTTGTTGGATGGGCAGGAGTTTAATAGGAACTTCTCTACCCTTTGGCCGGTACGTTTGGCCTTTTAATACACTCTGCGAACTTCTGTCAGCCATTTTTGGCATTTTTGTAAATTCTCAGTTTAGTGTATATATGCAATCTTTAGATCCATTCAGTGACTATGTTTAGTTTGAACTTCTGATCTTTGTGTATGCATGTGCTTGTGGATTTTATGCCTTAGGACTGCTTTCCAAACTTTACTAAGTTTGTACTTCCTCAGGCTTCCCAGATGTTTTGAACTTACACCCTTATTAGGCAAAAGTTGTAAGTAGTCTGACCGAGCTCGGGTCGTTTTAAGGTTCTGGCCGGATTGTTTGGCCTTGTGAGCGACTCCTCTTATTTGCCGTGGAAGTCCCGTCACATGAAGGTTTTGTTTTGTGAACGACCCCTCTTATTTGCCGTGGAGGTTTTGTCACGCAAAAAATTTTGCCTGCCTGTAAGCTAGGTCTCATGCCTGTACGAAGGTCTTATGCCTGTGTGAAGGTCTTTCCTGGCCTATGGGGCCCTCACCACCCCCCTTGTTTTCATGTTGGAACACGTAAGGTGACAATATGAAAAGAGTTGTCGGTGAGTTGTCTATTGAACACATATAACCAAACGTGGAGTGTGTCCGTTGTGGGACTCGAACCCACAGCTGCGAAGTTGAAGAACTTCGAGCTCTGCCAGTTGAGCTAAACGGATCTGGCCTTGTTCAGGCCGTTAGTACCATTTAGAAAGAATGTATAAAAGAGAGAACTTTTATGTAAAGGTAAAAGTAAGCATTTCTATATAAGCATGCAAGTAATGGCTTATACGTACGGGCAGAAGTAGCAAACTTTTATGCAAGGATAGGAAAAAGAAATTTTTGCGAGGAGATAGAATAACTAACCGTCCCTGTTGCTTAAAAATGATACCTCTTGAGATGTACTACGTTCTAGCTATTTGGGATGATCGAACCGTCTGGTCGGGCCAAACGATAAGATCCCTTGCCGGCTGAAGCGATCACCTTGTATGGTCCTTCCCAGTTAGGGCCAAGCTTTCCCGAGTTCGTCTCTTGTGTGCTCTGGAAAACCTTTCTGAGTACAAAGTCCCCGACTTGGAAGCTCCGTACGCGCAGTCCCCGATTGTAGTACTTCTCGACTCGCTCTTTTTGTGCCACTACTCGTATGAGGGCCAGTTCTCGGCGTTCCTCGAGGAGATCCAACTCTTCGGATAAATTCACTGAATTCGACTGTTCAGTGGCATGCGCGTATCGCAGACTCGGTTCTCCTATCTCAACTGGGATCAGGGCATCTGCACCGTACACCAGCGAGTAAGGGGTTTCCCCGGTACTCATTTTTACCGTAGTGCGATAAGCCCACAACACTCCAGGCAACTCCTCCACCCAACATCCCTTCGCCTGCTCGAGGCGCTTTTTAAGAGAGTCAACGATGATCTTGTTGGCAGATTCGGCTTGCCCGTTGGCGACAGGATGATATGGAGAAGAGGTGATTCTCTTAATGTGCGGATCTTCAAGGAACCTTGTTACTTTCTGGCCGACAAATTGCGGCCCATGGTCCATTACTATTTTCTTTGGTGCTCCGAAGCGACATACCACAAAACGCCAGAGAAAGTCGATGACTTCTGTTTGTCGCACCTTCGAATATGCTGCCGCTTCGACCCACTTTGTGAAATAATCTGTGATGATCAGCAGAAAACGCAGTCCCCTGGGTGCCGTGGGGAGAGGACCAACGATGTCTATCCCCCATTTCATGAAGGGCCAGGGGGAGACTATTGAATGCAGTGGTTCGGCTGGTTGATGGAGGAGATGAGCAAATCTCTGGCACTTGTCACATTTCCTGACGAATTCGTTGGCATCCTTCTCCATTTTGTCCCAATAGTAACCTGCGCGTATCAGCTTTCGAGTCAACGCCTTGCCACCGGAGTGATTCCCGCAACAGCCTTCGTGGACCTCTCTCATCACATAATTAGTCTGATTCGGCCCGAGACATTTTGCGAGAGGCCCTGCGAACATTCTGCGGTACAACTCGCCATTAAGGATGGTGTACCGAGCTGCTTTTATTCGAAGTTTACGAGCAGCCTTCGCATCTGCGGGGAGAGTCCCGTGAATGAGATAGTTCGTTATGTCATTCCTCCAGTCCCAGGTAGTACTGATGGTGTTGACTTCGAATCTCTCTCTGTCCATGGAAGTGTAGAGGAGTTGAACGACAGCCGAAGAGCTAGCTGCTCCTATCTCTGCAACGGATCCCATGTTTGCAAGAGCATCGGCTTCGTGATTTTCTTCTCGCGGGATTTGAACTGCTTCCCAGGCATCGAACTGTGCCAGAAGTTCTTTCACCCGGCCAAGGTATGCCAGCATCCTAGGCTCTCGTGCAACGAAACCCCCATTGATCTGATTGATTACCAATTAGGAGTCGCTTTTCAATTTGACTATGGTTGCTCCATAGTTCCGTGCCAATTCCAATCCTGCAATAACGGCCTCATACTCGGCCTCATTGTTAGTAATGAAGGGGCATTTGATAGCTTGTCTTACCGTTTCCCCGGATGGAGCAACGAGGACCAGCCCAAGTCCTGATCCCTTCACGCTCGAAGAGCCATCTGTGTGGAGGATCCAGGTGCCCGGAGTTTGTCCAGCGTAAAGGATGGCCTCCTTTTGCGCTTCGGGGTACACATTCATACTGAAGTCTGCCACGAAGTCTGCTAAGACTTGCGACTTTATTGCTACCCTAGGCTGATAAGTAATATCAAATTCGGATAATTCTATGGCCCATTTTACCAATCTTCCTGAAAATTCCGGTTTATGCAGGACGTTTCGTAAAGGAAAGGTAGTAACTACGACTATAGAATGACTTTGAAAGTATGGGCGCAATTTTCGGGCAGCAGTTACTAGAGCTAAAGCTAATTTTTCTAAAGGTTGATAGCGAGTTTCTGCATCAATTAAAGCTTTGCTAACATAGTAGATAGGAAGTTGTTTACCTCTTTCTTCCCGAACTAGTACTGCGCTTACCGATGATTCGGAGACTGCCAGGTAGATTAACAGCTGCTCGCCTTCCACAGGTGTAGTGAGTAGTGGAGGATTAGATAGATATTTCTTTAAATCCCTTAATGCCTGCTGACATTCAGGAGTCCATTCGAACTCCTTATTCTGCTTTAAGACATCGAAGAAGCTTTTGCAACGGTCAGATGACCGGGAGATGAATCGCCGTAGAGCTGCTACTCTCCCTGTCAGCCTCATGACCTCTTTCTTATCGCGAAGCACGTCTGGGATTGACTCTATAGCCTTAATCTGAGCGGGGTTGACTTCAATGCCTCGCTGGGAAACGATGAACCCCAAAAACTTCCCCGATCCGACTCCGAAAGCGCATTTCTCTGGATTCAACTTCATGTTGTATTGGTCCAGAATTCGGAAAGCCTCTTTCAGATGAGCCGGATGGTCTTCTGCCCGTTTGGATTTTATCAGCATATCGTCAATGTATACTTCCATAGTCTTTCCGATGTGATCATGGAACATTCGATTGACCAGACGCTGGTAGGTCGCACCTGCATTTTTCAATCCAAAAGGCATAACTTTATAGCAATACGTACCTCGACAGGTTATGAATGCCGTCTTTTCTTGGTCGCCGGGATCCATCAGTATCTGGTTGTATCCGGAGTATGCGTCGAGGAAAGTTAACACTTCGTGTCCGGCTGTTGCATCTATCAGCTGATCTATCCTGGGAAGAGGGTACGAATCCTTCGGACAAGCCTTGTTCAGGTCCGTGAAGTCAATACAGACTCGCCACTTACCATTCTTTTTAGGAACGACAACTACGTTCGCCAGCCAGTCCGGGTATTTAACTTCACGTACCGAACCGATCTTCAACAGCCGGTCGACCTCGTCGTTGATTATCTGGTTCCGGAAGGCCCCTTATTGGCGCGTCTTCTGCTTCACCGGCCGGTGGTACGGATCAACGTGCAACCTGTGAGTGATGATATCAGGAGAAATACCTGTCATATCCGCATGGGACCAGGCGAATGTTGTGTGGTGCTCCTTGAGGAACCGCAGGATATCCCCTCGCAGGCGCTCGCTCAATCCGGTCCCCAGATACACCTTTCGCTCTGGCATATCGGTGAACAGCTCTTCAGGCTCCAGGGCTTCTACCGTTGGCATGTGGCTTTCCTTCTCGTCCATTTTGGCGATGAACTCCGGGACGTCGTATTTGGTCTCTTCCGGTGCAACGTCCGGTCCCGGGTGCTGTAATTGCTATTTGTTCTCCTCGGGCAGTCTGAGGGCTACCGAGTAAAAATCTCGTGCAGTGCGTTGCTCTCCTCGGACTTCCCGAATTCCCCATTCGGACGGGAACTTCACCACTTGATGGTATGTAGAAGGGACAGCTTGCATGTCGTGGATCCAAGGTCTGCCCAAAATGATGTTGTAGGCTAGATCCGCGTCGACAACATGGAAAGTGGTCTCCTTCGCTACTCCTTCCGCTAGAGTAGTCAATGTGATTTCTCCGAGAGTCTTTTCGCTTGAGTTATTGAAGCCGGAAAGAACTCGAGAGATCGGCACAATCTTATCTGATAGTTGTGTTTCATTCACGACCTGTGCCTGGATGATGTTAGCAGAGCTGCCCGCGTCAACGAGCACTCTCTTTACGTCGAATCCTGCCACGCGTAGCGTTATGACTAACGCGTCGGCATGCGGAAACTGAAGTCCATCAGTGTCGGATTCTTCAAAGGTGATTGCTGCCTCTGACCGAGGTCGCTTGTTGTTGGTAATGGAAACTTTCGCGTACTTTTTGGCTGTGAAGGTAACAGAATCCACCTCGATTCCACTCGAAATAACGTTGACCGTTCGTTTCGGAGAGGATGCTCGTGGCGGACCTGGCTTGTTTTGCTGAGCCTTTGCGTGAGTTTGCTTCCCTTTCTCCGTCAAGAATTCCTTCAAGAATCCCTGTTTCAGCAGATGAGCGATCTCGTACCTTAAGGCTTTGCAGTCTTCGGTAGTGTGCCCATGATCACGGTGGAACTCGCAGTACACGTCTTGGTTCCGCTTGCTGGGATCAGTCTTCATATCCTTCGGCCACCTGACTCTTTCTCCCATGCCTTTGAGCACAGCCACGACATCTGCTATTTCAATGTTGAAGCTTGGCAGGCTGGGCAGGCTGGCAGACTGAGAACTCTCCCCTCGGGATAGCCCTCTGTTGTTGTTGCGGTTGCGGCCCTTGGAATTGTTTCGTGATTGGTCGGGGTACAGCTCGTACCGTGCGCCTGACTTCTCTACTTCCGCCTTTCCTCCAGACCCGCTGTTACGAGCTTGAGGTTTTCCCCGAGCAGCACCTGTTCCGATCAGTTTGTCTTCATCGATACGTACCTTAGAGTTGTAACGATTGTAGACATCCGACCAACTGGCTGCTGGAAATTCCCGAAGAGACTCGTAGAGTCTTCGCGTGGCTTCTGAACTCCTGATGTCCAAGCTGTTGGTGAACGCGATCGCCGCCCACCTGTCCGGTACTTTGGGGAGCATCATACGTTCTCTCTGGAACCGGTCCACGTACTTGCGAAGTAACTCGTCGGGCCTCTGCTTGATTTCAAAGATGTCTTCTACTCGGGTCTCCATCTTTTGGGCACCCGTGTGAGCCTTCACGAACAGTTCAGCCATCTCTGCGAAGGATCCAATAGAGTTTGGTGGCAGCATCGAATACCACCGCAGGGCTCCATCTGCCAGGGTCTCTACGAACTTTTTCAATTGCACGGACTCGATCTCCTCGTCGGTGAGATCACTGGCCTTTATGAAATTGCTGAACATCATGAGGTGATCGTTGGGGTCAGATGTTCCTCGATACCTCGGGATGTTTGGCATTTTGAACGTCTTAGGTATCGCCTTCGGGGCAGCCTCCTTCTTCCAAGGCCGTTGCGAGTAGCGCTGAACATCAACTTTCTTCAGCGTGGGCGGGGCGCCTGGAATCTGGTCGATTCTCTCGTGGAGAGCTTTTTGGAGTGCCTCCTGGCTTTCTTTGAATTGCTTGGTGAGAGTTTCCACGACAGAGCTCATATCTGTAGGTGTCGTAGATTCCGCATTCGGATTCTGATTTGCCTGAGCCGCCGGGTTTGTAGTACCGCTACCATTTTTGCGCTCTCCTTCCCGTCTTGATGTATGGGAGGATGGGACATTGGCTGCGTTGGCCCCTGCTGTTGGGGGATTGTTCGCCCGGAGAGAATTTAGTGCTTCGTTGATTCGCCTGTTTATCTCCGTCTGCTGCTGCATAAAATCACGGAAAGTTCCTTGCAAGTTCCCTTGGTCGGGGGAGAGGCTCCTATGCCGTCGTCTCCTTGGTGGAGTGTTGCTCTGAGAGCGCTCACGCCGACCTTGCCTGACCGATCTACGGGCAGACTGTTGTTGTTGCCCGTCAGACGAAGGGTCGGGAGAATACTCGGGAACCAGATTATGTACCTGTTGCACATCATCATTGGATCTATGGGAAGGGGTGTTTACCTGTTGTCCGCCCACAATGGTTTGTTGGGGACTATCGTCTGCCATGTTAGTTATGAAGCAAAGAGATAAACAGAAATAGATATAATGCCAAAGGTAGATTTTTTAACCTACGAAAGCTATTGACCGGCTCCCACTGTGGTCGCCAAATTGTTTAACCTAAATCCGGTTTTAGGCCAATTAACAATTAAATTTATATTTGCGGAGTCACGATCAATAGTTGAGATTGAAGATCTACGCAATAAATAGAATGGCAATAATGTAGGGCGTAAAAATAAAGCATAAATGTAAATGATCAAGAATAAACGTATCGTTTCTTCTGACGGTCGGCGATCGCCGCGTCTGATGATCCGATTAATAAAGTCGCTGCTTCAGGCAAGAGTAAGTAATATGATTTAATAACTGTGAAAGAGTATGCTTGAACGCAAGGAAGATAGTAATTTTATTGATAGTAAGCGCAGGAAGTAAAAAACATTGTTACAATTGGCTATGACGAATGCTATTTATAGATTTTGGGTGGCGTCTGTTGAGATAGTAGCCGTTGGAGATAAGGCCGTTCAAAATGGGTAACCGTCGGGTGTCTTATCCAGAAGGGTTGTAACCGCTGAGTGACCATTTGCTGGATGGTCGCATCCCGTACTGCTGGTAACCGCTGGTTCAAATCGTGCTAACCGTTGGCAAGCCTAGTAACTTCTTTGGGGTCTGCCCGTAGGGAATATCTGTCCGGGGAGATGTCTGTCCGGTGACACGTCAGCTTGTGCCCCGTGGATGACACGTGTCACTCGCCAAAGTCTATTCAGTTTTTATCCAATACATATGCTAAGATAATTTTATGTCACAGTTTTAACAAAATTTGTTTGAGTAAGCTATATGAATAAATTGAAAACAAAAATACATCTGTAAGTACATACGCTCTGTCACAATTTAATTTGCACCTAAAAAAGCTACAAAAAATAAATTGTAATAAATAAAGGGTTTTTTATACTATGTACCCATGAAATTCAAAGTACTTACAAGCTCTACCCATTAAAAATTACACTACACATAAAATTAAAAATATTTACCCAACCTACTCATTTATTATTGTATACCTTTGTTATACATTATGGGTGTATACTTTTAAGGTATACTGCATAAATACTATACTAGATGGGTAGGGCATATAAATAGTTTATGGATAGGGCTGGTAAATATGAAATTTATGAGTAGAGGTGATTAAATATTTTAATTTTAATGGGTATTTTCGTAAACCTCTCATAAATAAAAGTACATAAGAATTTCATTGATTATATTTAAGGCCTCATATAAAATTTCGCTTTAGGTCACCTGCTTTGTTGGGCAAATTTGTGTCTAACTTCTTTATATCCATATTTTTTTTTTGTTTTATCCTTGTTCTTCCTTCACATTTTACGTCAAAAGTATCAAGAATTTTTTTTTTTGAGATTTTAATTAAATCCCATGAAATTTCAGAAAATTTCTTAAAGCTTAGTTCAAAGTTACATGTTCTTTAACTTGGACAACAAAATATGAAGACCCGAATTTCCTGATATTTTGATCTATGTTCCAGTAAAACTTTCCTGGACGTGAGTTCAAATTTACCAAAAAACAAATTTCAAAATTTTAGTGACTATTCTTCAAAAAGCTTCTGTATTTTTAAAATTTTGTAATCGCTGGTTGTAACTTGGTTGTTGTGTGTTGACCTAAATCTGGTTAGGTTATTCAAATAGAATCTGTAGAGTGGTTAACAAGCAAATAGTTGTATCAAAGTTAACGATTGAATAAACAAATAAATAGTAACGAGTGAGTTTCTATATTTCTTGAGTCATTTCTATAGGCCTTTCAACTATTACAAATAGTTATTTATAGTTTACAAAAGATGTCAAGGCAATAAATGTACTTTAAGACCATTAATCCCACATTGATCATGGTCAGCTCATGATCTTCCTCTTTAACACAATCATAATGGGCGACAGTTACAACTTCACCAAAGAATAACTACTCCACCGAGGGTTATATCAATCGCCTTGAGAAGTTCCACCGAGGGTTATATCAATCGCTGCGGGAAAGTGAGTTCTTCATCCATCGATGCTTAATCCTAATCAAGGCTTGCTAGAAAATCGTGACCTCGGTTTCTGACCTCGTGAAGTAAATAAATCACCCCGCGGTTTGATTTCGATGACCTTGGCTAAGTTTCGCCCCGTGCCTTGAGCTCGAAGCGCGTGTGATTTTTCAATACAGATAGTCCCCCCACTCCTCGGTAAATTGACAGAATTTTCCGAGGAGTGGAATGAAATTAGCGGGAAACCGACGTGGCAACTTGTGCGCCAAGTAATTTAAAAAGATAACCGTCCTTTCAAATTTTTATTTGTTACACGTGACAACTCATGAGTGGTCGTAACCCCTCATTTCTCCTTCCCAACTAGCCTTTTATCCGCGGAGCCTAAATTTCTGAAGTGTGGAATAAAGCTCGTGAGTAGTCAATCCTCGATTTTCATCCTTCTTTCCATAACTTTTATTATTCTAACTGCGTCATTGCATTTTCAGCTGAGAAAATTCCAATTAGACCCCTGAGGGTTTAGCTGCTTGGGTCCAAGCGAATATTGACATCAAGCCAAGGGCTGAAAGGTCATGGATAGTCTTGGCTACATTGGATGAAAACCAGTGGTCGTGCAAACGGCACGGTAATTGTGCATTGTATTTTCCTTTTTTTCTTCCTTTAAATAGTTTGTTTATATTTTTTAGGCTCAAAAAGAAAAAAGGAGGCAACAAGAAAGTCCTCCAAAGCTAAGCGTACTCGAGTAGAATCATCTGATGCTCCACGCCGAGGCTTAATTGATGAGCCCGGGGATGATAATGCTCGCACTGAAGTCGAGGTGATTAACCTCGAGGAGCCTAGCCGAGCTGCTGAAGAGGCTACATATAAGGCCAAAGTGGATGAAGCTCCCGAGCCGATCCACCCCTCAACCTCTAAGATAGAATTCAGAAGGATCGGTTTCCCTTCTGATTTATGTATGTTGGACGATATTGTGGTCGTTCTCATAAGTCTAAGGGGTTTGCTCGGGCCGCTGGAGCGAGAATGCTTTAAACACCTGCCCATTGACGACTTGATGGCTTAATAATAAAACTCTCGAGGCTAAGGTGAAGACCCTTTGGGGTAAAGAAACAACCTCTTCATCTGAACTGATGTCTAAGTTCAGAACACAGCTGAAAACCAAAGCTACCAGAGCCCGAGTTGATAAGAACTGGGCTATTATCCAGATCAAGTTGAAGACCTCGAGCAATGCAAAGCTTGGGTGAACTTGGATGAAGAAATAGTCAAGACAAAGGGCGATGTGGCCAGCGCTCAAGTTATTCTGGACAAGCCTCCCTCGAGCAGTGAAAGCTGACGAAGATGGTGATGAAGAGGATGAGGGCACTGAAGTTGAAACTTCAAGTAGAGATGAGGCCGATGAGTCATAGCCCGTTGCAATGCTTTCATTTCGCTTTTTCCTGTTGTGGCTACTGGGCCTATGTTTGTAAATAATTTTTGTTGGCCCCCGGGCCTTTATCAAAGAACTTGAATTTCTCTTTAAGTATTAGTCTTTACTTTGTTTTGAAAGCATTCGACATGTCACTTAGAATATTTTTGCTTGCAAGACTTAGGTAAAATTTATTTTGTGCCGATGCTAGCTTAGAATGATGTCTCGTTCTCGAGCCGTGGCAATGGAAGAACAACTTTTAATTGCAAAAACTCGAACATTGAAATAAATAGATAGCTGAATCAAGTTTATTTCATTTCATAGCGAGCCGAAACGGGCATTTTACAAGTGCAAATCTAGCCGAGGCTATACTTGGGAAAATGAAAATAGTAACCGCTTCGGGGTGAAAACTGCTTCGGAGCAAAAACCGCTTACTCTGTGTATCACCCCCAACACTCGAGCAATGATTCCCCGAGTCGCTACTGACTAAGCATCCCCATTACATCCCATAATAGGGACCCAAACACTACATTTCTTGCGACAAAATGAAAGTACCTCTTTGTCAAAAGTAATAATGCTTTAGATTGGAAACATTTCAATTTAAAGGTTCTACTTTGCCATTCATATTTTCCAGCTGATACGAGCCTTTACCCCTCGAGCAAATCTAACTCTACGTACATGGCTCGTTGATTTGACTTTTCATCCATATGGGCATAACGAAGACTAGGCTTGCCAGCTTCCACTGGAATCAAAGAATCGACTCCACAAGCAAGGGAGAATGAGGTTTCACCCGTGCTATTATTTTTTATGGCCCACAATACGTCAGGCAGCTCATCGGACAATGGACCTTTTTGCTTTATCGAGCCTTTTCTGGAGATTTTCAATGATCAGCATGTTAGAAGACTCAGCTTGCCTATTAGCACTTGGATGGTATGGAGTCGAGGCCACCCTTTTGACTCCCCACTTTGCAAGAAAGGTGGTGACCTCAGCACCCATAAACTGTGGCCCATTGTTGCAGGTGATTTCCCTTGGGACTCCAAACCTGCAGATTATATTCTTCCAAATGAAGTTGGTAACCTCTTTCTGTCTCACCTTAGCAAAGGATCCTGCCTAAATCCATTGGTGAAGTAGTCGGTTAATACGAGTATAAACCGAACATCACCTTCAGCTTTGGGGAGTAGACTAACAACAGCCATCCCTCATTTCATAAATGCCCATGGAGACATAACAGAGGTAATAGGTCGGCTTGCTGATGAATCATCGATGATTACCTTTGGCAATTATCACACTTCTTCACAAAGAGCCTAGCATCTTCACTCATATCTGGCCAGTAATAGCCTGCTCAGCTTTACCCCCCAAGTGATTTCCCCACTCGCCTTCATGAGCTTCCCTCATCACATACTCAATTTCTCCAGGGCCGATACATTTGGCCATCGGGCCGCTATACAACCTTTTATATAGTTTCCCATGAATCATCGAGTATAGAATTACTTGTGTTATCAACTTCCCAGCTTTCCTCTTATCTGCTCCAATCTCATCTTTCCGACCGCATATGTCAATAATCGGACCATTGAGTCAGTCCCTGATGCAATCTAAATTGACCATCTACCACTCGAGCCATCGAGACTGTCCACGAGGAGTCGAGCCGAGGAGTTGCATGATGCCAACAATCACTTAGTATGGCTTAGCAACAACAATGAGAATCCATCAAGCAAGCTGGCAAGTTACCGAACCGATTCAGAGGCTATGAGGTCGGGCACTGAACGAGGAAGCTCAAAGATGCAAGTTCGAGCTCGAGGCGAGCAATCGAGGCTGAAAGTTGAACATTCAACAGAGGCTGAAAGCTAAAATGCAACCGAGGCTGAAAGCTGAACATGCAACCGAGGCTGACGTGCTTGAACCCTTGGTGAATAGTGACGCCGAGCATTGAAGCGACCGAAGGGCTACAATATGCCCAATGCATACGAGGCCAAAGGTACGGTTGCTGAGCTCCATTTGGCTTGTACCAGTCCCCGAGTCCTTTTTGCCAATGGCTGAACCGAACCTAAGTTAGCCAAGGCATTGCCTCGGCGTTTTCCTCCCGAGGGATTTGTGTGATTTTCCACTCATGGAATTTGGCTAGTGCATGTTGCATCCGAGTCAAAAACTGCTGCATCTTGGGCTCACGAGCCGAATAATCATTGAGTACATGATTCATCAATAGCTGTGAATCATATCGTAGCTCTACCAACTCAACTCCCATTTCTCGAGAGTGGTCCCTGAGTTTTCTAAAGACCACGGATTCTCTTTCTACTGGGGTCAAGTCATTGCTCTTGACCATCACCATGTACTCAGTTATATGGTCGACTAGATCAGTCGTTCTATCATATTTCTTCAAGATTTGCAACTTGAAGTGCTTGGGGATGAGGGCAGGAACAGCCTGGTGCAAGCAAACCCGAGGGAACAGCTAAGCACGAAACGCGGAAGAAAACAACAAGGAAACAAAGATAGAAGCAAGACAAATCTTGCTTCGATTCAAAAGAACAGTGAGGAACCTATCTCAAAGCTCGATTAAATGAAATCAAGACGCACCTATACTATGCAACGATCCTCAAGAAAGACCCGCTTCTTGCAAATCGAATGACCAAGAAGAAATTATTCAAACGAATAACATCGATTGACACAAATTCTTTAAAAGCCACGTCGGGGTTCGGCTCCATCGGAGACTCACAATAGCACTTGCTATGTTTTTCATACAACTTTTAATAATTACTACAATGAAAGGAGACTCACAATAGCACTTGCTATGTTTTTCATACAACTTTTAATAATTACTACAATGAAATGAAAGTAGAGTATTTATAGGCTATGCTAAGGGTAAAGTAGTAAATAGTCACAAGTGACTAATAAAAACAAGCCACGCAGGGCTGAACTAAGTGGGTGTTCGGCACCCTCAACTTCGGTGCGTGGTTGCTTGCTCGAACTCATTTGTCCTCGGACACTCACTTGACTTCGAACACAATTTGTTGGTGTTCGGTCACTTTCTCCTCGGGCTCAAATTTGAAGATGACGCCCTCGGTTCTTGAGCCCGGCCACTCAGCTTCGGAGCAATTGCTTTCCTTCGACCAGGCCAAGTGAATGTGCATATCGTGCAGCAGCTTGGCTTGGCTTCGTGTCATTGGTCTCCTCGGTGGATCGAACACTTGATCAGCACGTGTTCGGGCTGCATCATCCTCCCCTTCTTGAGAAGATTTCATCCTCGAAATCAAGCCCTCCTCGGCTTCCGAAGTTTGACCTACAACACAAAGAACTAAGTCAGCAACATTAAAGGTGTTGGACACATTATACTCACCAGGGAGGTCGATCACGTAAGCATTGTTGTTGATCTTGGTCAACACTTGAAATGGACCATCCCCTCGAGGAGCCAACTTCCCTTTCCTTTAGTTCGGGAAGCGTTCCTTTCGAAGGTGAACGCAAACCCAATCCCCCTTCTTTAATTCCAGCCTTTTTCGCCCCCTGTTTTTCTTTAATGCAACTTTTGCATAAGCGTCCTCGAGGTTCTTCTTCACCTTCGCATGCAACTCGATCAAGGCAGTTGCTCGTCGTGTACCTTCAAAATCAAGAACAGAATCTCGAGGCAATGGGGTTAAATCAAGTGGAATCAAAGGATTAAAGCCATACACACATTCAAACGGGGTCATATTAATCATTCGATGCACCGTTCGATTGTATGCAAACTCCATCATGGGCAAACGATCAGCCCAGTTCCCAACCTTGTCTTTGGTCATCGCTCGAAGCAAAGATCCCAAGGTTCGGTTAACTACCTCGGTCTGTCCGTCAGTCTGAGGATGGTGAGACGTCGAGAATATTAATTTGGTACCGAGGGCACCCCACAAACACTTCCAAAAATGACTCAAAAATTTTGAGTCTCGATCACTCACAATAGTACGAGGCACACCATGCAATTTCAACACATTAGAAACAAATAATGTAGCTACATGTTGTGCATCATCACACTTTTTGCAAGGAATAAAGTGAGCCATTTTTGAAAAATGGTCAACTACAACAAAGATGCTATCATGTCCTCCCCCCGACCTCTGTAACCCCAACACAAAGTCTATGGATATATCAACCCAAGGTCGATCAGGCACAGGCAACGGGGTATATAAACCATGAGGGTTGGACTTCGATTTAGCTTTCTTGCAAACGAGACAAGCGTTGCAAAGCTTTTCCACATCTCGTCGCATTTTGGGCCAATGGAACTGCTCGGTTAAGATACCAAGAGTTTTGCCGACACCGAAGGTTCCCATCAGACCTCTGAAGTGAGCTTCTCGAACTAAGAGCTCTCTCCACGATGACACTGGCACACAAACCCTCCTATTCTTGAAGAGGTAGCCATCGTGCCACTGATATTTCTCAACCCTTCGGCCACTCAAGATTGCGTCACGAACGCATTTCAGCTTGGGATCATCTTCGTACATCGACTTGATGCTTTCAAATCCCATGAGCCTAGAGGCGAGAGTGGTCGCTAAGGCAAATTTCCTTGATAGCGCATCGGCCACAACATTGTCTTTCCCCTGTTTGTAATGAATTACATAGGGAAAGCTTTCAATGAATTCTACCCACTTGGCATGCCTTCGGTTCAATTTCTCCTGTCCTCGGAGATGCTTCAAGGACTCGTGATCACTTTTAATCACAAACTCTCGAGGCCACAAATAATGCTGCCAATGGGCGAGTGCTCGAACAAGGGCATACAACTCCTTGTCATACGTTGAGTAGTTCAAGGTTGCACCCTTAAGCTTTTCGCTAAAGTAAGCGATTGGCTTCGATTCTTGCATCAGCACTCCTCCGATCCCAACTCCAGACGCATCACACTCGACTTCGAATGCTTTGCCGAAGTCAGAGAGTTGCAACAATGGGGCAGAGCACAGCCTCCGTTTCAACTCTTGGAAAGCCCTCTCTTGGGACTCTTTCCACACAAATGGATGGTCTTTCTTAACCAGCTCGGTTAACGGAGCTGCCACGGTGCTAAAGTCACGAACAAACCTTCGGTAAAAGCTAGCTAAGCCATGGAAGCTACGAACTTGTGATACCGAGGTTGGAGTTGGCCAATCTTTGATGGCTTCGACTTTTGACTCGTCGAATTCAACACCATTAGCACTAACAACGAACCCTAGAAAGACTACACGTTCAACACAAAAGGCACATTTCTTGAAGTTAGCATATAACTTCTCTTCTCTAAGCTTATCAAGCACTAGCCTTAGATGTTCAACATGTTCATCCACAGATTTACTATAAACAAGTATGTCATCGAAGTACACGACAACAAACTTATTTATGAACGGTTTGAGCACATGGTTCATCAGTCGCATGAATGTGCTCGGTGCATTGGATAAGCCAAAAGGCATCACCAACCATCCATAGAGACCGAATTTGGTCTTGAATGCGGTTTTCCACTCGTCTCCGGGTTTCATTCGGATTTGGTGGTAACCGGACCTGAGGTCTATCTTCGTAAAGCATGAAGAACCACTTAACTCGTCTAGCATGTAATCTAATTGAGGGATAGGATGACGATACTTTACCGTTATTTTGTTGACTGCTCGGCAATCAACGCACATTCGCCATGTTCCATCTTTCTTTGGGACAAGTATAACTGGAATAGTGCAAGGACTCAAGCTCTCTCGAACAAGGCCCTTGTTCAGCAACTCATCAACCTGCCTTTGGAGCTCTTTGGTGTCTTCGGGATTACACTGGTATGCAGGTTTGTTGGGGATTTGAGACCCCGGTACGAAGTAAATTTGGTGCTCGATTCCTCTTAATGGAGGTAATCCACCTGGTATTTCCTCGGGAAACATGTCTCCGAAGTCCTGCAAAACACTTTGTACAGCACTAGGCAAAAGGTTATTATTAGAAAAATCATCATTAGAGTTTAGAAAGATACCTTTGTGCACGAGGCAAATCATCATCTGACCGTTGTCGTTGCCTCGTAGAAACTCACCCGGTTGCATGATTGCACAGATTCCTTTCACTTCGGGCAGTGAGTTTGTGTCTTCGGCCCCCAATTTTGCTCCCATCGGAAGCTTAGCTTTGGCCGCTTCTTTCAATTCTTTCATCCGTTTATAGTCCTCGGTGACTTGTTTTGGAGACAAGGGTTTGAGTATAAAACTCTTCCCTTCGAGCTTTGCAGTGTAAGTGTTGGATCTTCCATTGTGAATGACCGACCGGTCATACTGCCATGGTCTTCCCAATAGGAAATGACAAGCTTGCATTGGCACCACATCGAACATCATTTCATCTTAATATTCGCCAATTCTGAACTTGATCCACACTTGTTTGACAACCCTCAATTCTCCACATTCATTTAGCCATTGCAATTTGTAAGGGTGGGGATGCTTCAATGTAGGTAGTCCCATTTGTGAAACCAAGGTTTGGCTCACTACATTTGCACAACTACCAGAGTCAATGATCATCGAACACACCTTTCCCCTCACTCGACATCGGGCATGGAAAAGATTTTCACTTTGGTTAACCTCTTCTTCAAGAGTCATGCAGCTCAAATTCCTTCAAACCACAAGAAACATTTCCGGATGATCAGCTTCGGCAGCCTCATGATCATCATCACCTTAAGCTCGGTCAGCCTCCTCGATAAATTCCTCCTCGGTGTCACTCGCTTGCTCATAGACGGTTCCATCTTCGAGCAGAAGCATAACTTTGCGAGTTGGACACTCCTTTGCCATGTGACCATAACCCTTGCATTTGTGACACTGAATATTTGAAGCACTAGGAGAGTTTAGTTGAACTTTACCTCCCACTTCTCTTGACTGTTTAACGGTCACACCCCTCTCGAAGGGTCTCTTCGAATCTCGAACAGTGTTGGCACTTTTTTGGTTAGGACTCTTCCATTCTTTACCTCGGTTCAAAGGAGTAGAAGTAGTGACTCCTCGATACCGGTTTGCCTTATCTTCCTTTACCAATTTCTCAGCTTCGGTAGCAGCTTCGAACAGATCTTCCAACCTGTGGTACACGTGTAGCCTCAATTGAGATGACACATCCCGGGCCAAGCCATTTTTGAATCGAATAGTGGCTTGCTCTTCATCTTCGACCAGATCAAGATTCAACCGAACCTTTTCGAACTCATCGTGATACTCTTGGACAGACTTGGACCCTTGCTTTAGCTCATAGAGCTTTTGTAACTGAGTTTGCCTGTACTTAGCACTCAAATATTTAGCATCCATTGCTCTCTTCAACTGTGGCCAAGTATTGACTTCGGGATAGGCATTCCTTCGTTTATGCCTTTTGTCAGCTTCCCACCATGTAGATGCATACGCTTCGAACGAAGCAATGGCATGGGTAGCTTTTCTCTCATCGGTCATCTCATTGGTTTCGAAGATTCGCTCCATTTTAAGCTTCCATTCAAGATATTCATCCGGATCACTAGTTCCTTTAAAGGGTGGAATAGTGATCTTGACACTGCTCAAGTTTGAGTCTCGAACACCACGAACTTGTTCGTGATGCTCATCATAGCGATCATCAGCCTCACGCTCAATATGTCGTTCAATATTTGCGCCCCGGCCTCGACCTCGGAAATTTCCACGACCTCGTTGAGCCTGCCTTCGTTGATCGAACGGCGGCTCATGCCCATACTCGTCCTCGGGAAATTCCTCTTCATCAACTTCTTCGACAACGGCACCAAGGTTTCTTCGGGCCTTTTGAAGTGGTAACCTCTCTCCTCGGGGAATGCCCAAGTTTTGATAATCGGCTTGGGGATTGCCCAAGTTTAGTTTTCTTCGAATTGCCTCACTCGTCAACTGATGTTGTCGAACAAGCTCGGCATACAGCTCAGGTTTCATCGGAGTGGAGCTGCTCGTTCCAGCACCGGACCCATGCATGGCCACGGACACACTCCCTTGCTCGAGTTGAGCTACTCGAGCACTCACTCCTCTTACTTCGGCACTGACGCCTTGTATCGCAGCCATGAGTTCGGCTAACGACACTTCGGGCTTCTCAATGCCTTTGCCATCGCCTCCATTCCCAGCCATGGTACCTGCACAAATCAAAGACCAAACAAATGTTAAGGTTAGAAATCACCTCACACACTCCCTCACCTTTGATGGGTGGCACTCGGGTCCACTCAATATATGGGTTCGGTTTTTGGTCACTCAAGAACTTGCAGCCAATGGCTTCCTCGGTTGATCAACTTCTCTCAGTTCCTTCGAATTTGACAAGTTACAATGTCTCCTTCGGGAAGAGTGAGTTGATTTGACTCAATGGAACGGACGCTATTTACTCTTGCGCTTCGGGAAGTCAAAAGAATTTTCTACGAAAGTTGGACTTCGGTCACCCCACGCACGAGTTCCTATAAGCTCAAATTAGTTAGTACGACCTCGAGTAGGAAAATTACTCAAAAGATCCACTAACTAGAATTTTCGGACAGAAGAAAAGTGAAACCCTAGGAGAATCTACCATTTGATTCCACTTCGGAATCTTTTTCGAACACACCAACTCTTGTCCGTACAAGAGTGGTCCCTCCTTGGTACGGATAGGGTTTTACCTTATCCAATTCCCTTTTATAGCCGACAACCTTTTCACCTGGGTTTTGATCTTTACACTTTACCCCTGTCTACTTCAATGGAACAATGAAGGTTTTGCTCCGGCGTACGGACAATTTAACTTCGTTCACTGACCACGAATTTCAACAGAGTTTGGGTTGCTTCCTTCAACTCTGGTTCCAACAACAACAGAGGAAATCAGTTCAAAGTTCTTGAGCTAAGATTCAGCTCCTTCGTGTCGCACACTGTTACAATTTGTAACAATTTTTCGGCGTACGGACGACGAATTCAATCACAGAACTTCGAATTTAAGCACAAATCAAACCCAAATCACTCAAGAACTACCAATCTTCATCGGTTTCAACCAAAACACGCTGGGGTTCAAAAATCATTCACCACCAACTCAAAACAGTCCAAAATTTCACCAAAAAACCCTAGTCACGAAAGTTGTACGTCGGGTACTTGTTGGAATCAGGAAACAATGGTGAACAAGAATCAATGGTTGTTTAATCAAAACAACCAACAATCAAACACAAATTTTGAATTTTCTTTTTCTACTTTTTTTTTAAACACCACAGCAACAACAATCAAACACAAGGAAGAAAGCTGAAACTGGAGACACAAGCACGAATATAACGAACAGGATTTGAGGTTGTAAGAACAAACTCAAACCTTGCTCTGATACCAAGATGGTGCAAGCAAACCCGAGGGAATAGCTAAGCACGAAACGCGGAAGAAAACAACAAGGAAATAAAGATAGAAGCAAGACAAATCTTGCTTCGATTCAAAAGAACAGTGAGGAACCTATCTCAAAGCTCGATTGAATGAAATCAAGACGCACCTATACTATGCAACGATCCTCAAGAAAGACCCGCTTCTTGCAAATCGAATGACCAAGAAGAAATTGTTCAAACGAATAACACCGATTGACACAAGTTTTTAAAAGCCCACGTCGGGGTTCGGCTCCATCGGAGATTCACAATAGCACTTGCTATGTTTTTCATACAACTTTTAATAATTACTACAATGAAATGAAAGTAGAGTATTTATAGGCTATGCTAAGGGTAAAGTAGTAAATAGTCACAAGTGACTAATAAAAACAAGACACGCAGGGCTGAACTAAGTGGGTGTTCGGCAGCCTCAACTTCGGTGCGTGGTTGCTTGCTCGAACTCATTTGTCCTCGGACACTCACTTGACTTCGAACACAATTTGTTGGTGTTCGGTCACTTTCTCCTCGGGCTCAAATTTGAAGATGACGCCCTCGGTTCTTGAGCCCGGCCACTCAGCTTCGGAGCAATTGCTTTCCTTCAGCCAGGCCAAGTGAATGTGCATATCGTGCAGCAGCTTGGCTTGGCTTCGTGTCATTGGTCTCCTCGGTGGATCGAACACTTGATCAGCACGTGTTCGGGCTGCATCACAGCCTCAGGCTTGAAAGATTTTTGCCTGCATTTCTTAATGTCCAATACTCGTTGGGGCCTCCTGACCCTAGGGACATTTCCAAGCCGCTTCTCAAATTAGGCTTTAAAATCTTTTTTCCATTTTTTCAGGTCTAACAAGACGCTAGTTTCTTCCACTATGGGGGTTGTCCCAAAAGATGGGGTACCGAATGGAGCAGTCCCTAAACCTCCAGATGTAGCCCCATGTGGAAGTCCCCCTCTCATTGCGCCCGCAAGAGAAAAATTTGAGATGCTTCCAGTGGGAGCTACAGGTGAAGTATTGGTGTGTGTGGAATTATTTCTTGCATTTTCAAACACCGTTTGCAGCGTGCTACGAAATTTGTTGTTGATATTTGCTTGCTCAGGAAGCTATTTTGAATCTGCTGCAAAAAATTCAAAACATACGTCTGAACGAATTGTTTGATCCTGAAGGAGAAGGGTCTCCTGAGTGCGGAGGTGGTGGAGGAACTTGTCCTCCGTCCCCTGGTGGAAGGAATGGAACAAAAGTCCCAACAACGGTTTTCTCAACGGAGTGTTGTTGGTCTGCATCGTGATGCTCTGTAATACCTACCATGATGTAAGTAAAAAACAATGACAAAGAACTTTGGAACAACGTCTATTGCTTGTTCCCCACAGACGGCACCAATTTGTATTGGCCTAAATCTGGTTAGGTCAACTAAATAGAATTTGTAGAGTGGTTAACAAGCAAATAGTTGTATCAAAGTTAACGATTGAATAAACCAATAAAGAGTAGATACAGAAGACAGTGAGTAACAAAGCAACGAGTGAGTTTCTATATTTCTTAAGTCATTTCTGGATGCCTTTCAACTATTACAAATAGCTATTTATAGTTTACAAAAGATTTCAATGCAATAAATGTACTTTAAGACCATTAATCCAACGTTGATCATTGCCATCCCATGATCTTCCTCTTTAATGCAATCATAATGGGCGACAGTTACAACTTCACCAAAGAATAATTGCTCCACCGAGGGTTATATCAATTACCTCGGGAAATTGAGTTCTTCATCCACCGAGGCTTAATCTTCATCAAGGCTTGCAAGAAAGTCGTGACCTCAGTTTCTGACCTCGTGAAGTAAATCAATCACCCTGTGGTTCGATTTTAATGACCTTGGCTGGATTTCGCCCCGTGCTTTGAGGTCGAAGCGCGTGTAATTTTTTACCCAATACATTTTGTAACCTTGTTGAGCGACTTTAAAAGTAACTATTCATCAAAATCAGCATATGCAATATCCGAGAGAGAGAGAGACAGAAGTTGACCTATAAGTGTGAATTGTAGCTAAACAAACCAAGTTGTACAGCTAAGGGGTGATGTGGAATAGATGGATCCGTATTCCTTAATCCAAAAATTTTTACCTCACGTCCTCAAAATTGACCAGTGCTTTCTGTTTGTTCCCATTTGAGATGATTTTAGCAAAATGGATTTCGTTTCGTCTGGATGCAACACTTCAAGTTATCATTCGAAGAGTGCTGCCTCTTATGAAGAGGTCAAAGGACAAGTGTTGTCTGGAAGAATGTTGGAAGATATTAAAGGGGCGAATACTGCTCAGGCAGCACTTCAAGTTATATATTTGGGAGAATGTGGGAAGAGATTTAATTACAAGTGTTGCCTAAGCAGGAGGGGTCAAAGCCAAGTGCTACCTTTTAGGTCGTACTTACGAGAAAGAGAGGGCGGGAATACGGGCATCATTATAAGATTTATAGGAGTATTTCTATCTGAAATTTATTCATTAAATTTAAAGGAGACCAATTTTGCTAAACTACTGTTAGGGAGGCCAAAAAGGCAAACCATTACCTATGGTATCATAGTTCTGCAATTTTTCCTCCTCAGTCTGAGATATTAAATTTGTTATTATTGGCGATGGTGTGGAATAGATTGATCTATTCACCCTTAATCAGAAATTTCGACTTTATTGTAAGTGTTGAATTACATGAAAAAACAAATATCAGTATTATGTATACGCTTAGCATGACAATTGTGTTTGAACACATCACACTATCACATTCCACGCCATGTGTGGTCGACAAAAATTATTCATATCTATAATCAAAATAAATATTTCTTTACTAAAATACTTTAAAGATCTTAAGCTTGAATTTGTGCTCAAGCTCATTTATAAGCTAGAGTTATAGCGATTTCCGCTTAAAAAAATGAGTCCCAAAATTTCAACTCTATCAAAACATTCACCAGTCACCACATAAACTGAAACCATCAAACGTAGGGAAAAAGGAGCATTGAGCAAGAGAGTTCAGAACAAATGAGTTTGGGAAAGTTTGGTTTTAAGTGTCATACAAATGTCTTGAACCTAACTACTCATTCTAAATAATTTTCGTAAACTGTTGAGGTCTTTTTAACCAACTAAATCGATCTATAATTACAAATTTAGCAGAAAATAGTAATTATGTCTCAATTTTAAATAAATGAATGTCAGTTATATAAATTCTCGTTGTTCATGTCCAATCGAGCCAACGACTAAAAAGTAACTATATGTTGATTGGTAAATGCATTAAAATTTACCTTTTCTCTTTTTCTTTTGGGACAATTACATTGAGAGACACTCCACTCATGAAAATTACCAAAAAAAGACTCATATTTTGCTACCTTACATGACATAGCACCCCCTCCCTTTTTTTTTATTTTTTCTTTCACTCCATAGCACCCCCTTTTTAAAGAAAAAAAAACCCTAGCCCCCATTTTTCCTCTCCTCCTTCCCTCCTTCCCATTTTTCTCTCTTCTCTTCCCCATAACACCTACCCCGCCGCCACCCCCCACCCTTCCACCACTGCCCCACCGTCATCCCCTCTCCTCCAAGCCACCGATGTCGTCGCCGCCGTGGTCACCACCACCACCGCCGTCGCTGCTTCTTCTTCTTCTTTTCTTTTTTTTTTTTTTTTTTTTTTTTTTTTTTTTGAATAGCAATGTTGATTTTCGTTGTATATTCCGATCAAAACTCCGGTGAGGAGTTTATTTATCAAGTTTTTTCTTTTTCTTCACTTTTATCATAAAAATTCATTGAGATCTACTAGTTTTTTATTAAAACTTTTGTTTAATGTTTAGATCTAGTGTTTTTCTTGTATAAAACTGTATAGATCTTGGATATTTGTTAAGCTTTTGTGTAAAATCTGCCCGAGGCACTGTTTAACATTATTTTTGTGAGTTTATACACTTTTATACATTTTTATACAAGTTTATACAATTCTGTAAACGTGTATAAATCTGTATATGTACGCATTAATAGTGTATAAAACACATTCTATGCGTTGTAAATTTTGTATAAAGCTGTATATGCGTGTATGAACAATGAATAAAATAGTATAAATTTCAGATTTGTGCACTTTTTTGGTTGTTTTGTATAAAATTTATATTTTTTGTGTATATTTTTGTATTTTCCTTCTTGCATACACAATTTTATATGTATTTACATGTATAATTTATTATTTTGATATAATTTATTATTTTGATAGATTTAGGTGTATAAAATTATCAAAAAATAATTATTTAAATAAATCCACAAATAAAATAAACAAATCCGGTGAATTTTTGGTTTTCCGGCCATCCGGCGGCGGCAGGTCGGTTTCTGGTGGTGGGGCAGTGGTGGGGGAGGGTGAGGGAGTGGCTCCTAGGGTTTTTAGTTTAAATGGGTGCTATGTTATGTAATTTTGAAAATAAGGGGGTGACATATTGTGTAATGTAAAAATAAAAGGTGCTATGGATGAAATGTGGCCCCTCATTTGTAATTTTGTGTTGTGGGCTGCCTAGTTTTGAAAATTACCCTTTTCTTTTTATGTTATGGTTATTTGCTCCCTTCTTAACTCTAATCCAGAACCTTAATTTTGGAGGTGGAAGCGTATTATATTTGAGCTACTCTCCCTTGTCTTGACTTTCCTTATATTTATCAATTATTGGTGAATAGAGTTATTGTATATGTGCTATTGAATGATAATCACAACATTGTTCTAAAAGAACAGAGCAAATTATTCCAATACCTATGGAGCTTATACAATCTAAATAATTACGATTATACAAGGGACACTTACAAAAATACCCACAAAATCAAAAATAATTACAGTCACTATCTACTACTTTCAAATATTATCCAACCTACCCACTAAACTATTTATTTACTCTACCCATCCAGACTTGTATACCATAGTTTATGCAGTATACCATAAAGGTATACACATATAAGGCATAACAAAGGTATACAGTAATAAATGGTCCTCCAGACTTTTATACCATAATTTATGCAGTATACCTTAAATATATACACCTATAAGGCATAACAAAGGTATACAATAATAAATAGGTAGGTTGGGTAAATACTTTTAGTTTTATGGGTAGTGTAATTTTTAATGGGCATGACTTGTAAATACTTTAAATTTTATGGGTATAGAGTGTAAAAATCTCACTATACAACTACCTCAAAGCTCATAGAGTTGTGGATCCAATATAATTGCTAAATGTTAATTTGTTTGGCTAATTTTCACAAATGTTCACACAACTATGAATTTTTTACATTGAAGTCACACAACTTTATTTTTACTTACGTAAAATTCATACTACTATTACCTTCATAACCAAATGGTCACAATAGCCTGAAAGTGTTAGTTCCGGTGAGATTTTTTTATTTTTTATTCTATTTTTACCTTTTTCATCTTTTTGAAACAAATAACTATTGAAAAAAAAAAACACAAATGGAGATTCACCAATACACTCTTGTCTAGATTAACTTTTTTTTTCTTCACTTCTTTATATACTTTATGAAGATAAACTTTAAAATCTAAAAAATACCGTGTTTTCAAGAGAAAGAGGCAAATTTGAATTTTCAAATGAATCAAAATAATGTTATAACCATATTTTTTTCAGATTGTTATTTTAAGGATTGATTTACTTAAGGATATATTTTTTCTAAAGCATGACTTATATATACATGATCCTTTTGCTTTTTTTAATTATTCGAAAGAAAAACAAATTTAGTTTACAAGCACTACAAAAATATTTTAAAGTCAATTGTCAAAATGACCTAAAAGTAGACCGTGCATGTGACTTTTGAAAATGAATCACATTGAATAAAAAAATTACACTAATATTTTATTTCATTAATTTTAAGATTTAGATTTACCACTTCTCTTAGAAAGGGAAGAATTTAGGGGTTCTTATCATTATATTGCTTTGCATTTAAATTATTAAAACTTTTTTTTCTAAAATCTATCATGATAAAGAAAAAATTAACCAAGAGCCTATTGATAAATTTTCATTTGTTTAGTTTTGCTAATGGTTATTTGTGCAAAAAAAAAGGAAAATGGTAAAAATTAAAAAAAAATATACAAAAAGTCCACTGAAAGTTGTATTTTCCGGCTATTGTGACCATCTGGTTATGAAGGTAATAATAGTGTGACTTTTTGGTAAGCAAACAAAGTTGTGTGACTTTAATATAAAAAACTCATAGTTGTGTGATTATTTGTGAAAATTACTCTAATTTGTTTTGTGTATATAGTGCCCATAAAACATCAAAACAACAAAAACACAAAACAAATATCGTGACAATGGCTCTTCGAAAGAAGTAGTGCCTCATACAACTCAATTTAATGATACAACCAGATCTACCATTTATTTTTCTATCCCTACACCCTCATGTCTAAGTTGCATAATTAAATACTACTCCCCTCATTTCAAAAATGATGAACCTTTGCGAAGTATGAGGGTCAAATTGACTAATTTTCAACGGGAATTTGCACATCAAATTTTTAAACTTTTTTAAATAAAATTTACATATTTAAAAACTACATGAAAAATACTATAAATCGCAATAGTTAACAACTCAAAATAGTAAGAAAATATTTATAAGACATGTGGTCAAATATAATCTTGTTTGATTCTTCAAATGATAATAGATTCATCTTCTTTAAACGGAGGGAGTATAAATACTATAAATATAAATATATGTATCATAAGTCAATACTCAAATTAAAGCGGATACATATAGGCAACCATTATGTATATGACAGCATGGACTAGTACTACATTGGCACGTGGACGGACGAGGCAGTGACTAGTAATGAACATGGCAATAACGTGTCAAACAGCTTTGCTTGTCAGCATCATCACAATCCCAACACTTTTATTTTTGTTTCATTTATAGGAATAAGACAACCTAGGACCACATTGCATTGAACCACATCTCGTTGTTTTAATTTGTACTAAATATACATGAACTAACCTTTGAAAGTTTACGTCAAACATCATTGTCCTAAGATGACGTTGAATATTGGAGAATAGAGAGAAATCAGCTCATTATTTGTCACTTGTCATTCGAACCTTTGGAGGAAGAATCCAATAACATATTGCGGATCCTTTGTCTTGTCGTCTCCAATTGTAATTCTGATATTGATGATCTTATTTCCTCTCTCTTTTTCATATATGCCTCGAAGAACTCTTTGTTCTCCTTCTCCAACTCCTTCCACACTGCAATTGATAAGTTAGTTGGTACACAACATTCATAATTAGAGTTAGTGTTCAAATATTACCATATTAAAACCTAAAATTGTGATAGAAATTATTCGTCCCTAATTTGTGACGATTCAGCCTCTAACCCACCAAATATTTGTGACGAATCAGATTGGTAAACGCAATAATATTCTTTCTCTATTACAAAAAATGTTGCGACAACTCAAAGTTGTGGTGATCGATAATCTGTTGGCATATCTTGTTACAAAGTCGAATTGACGGATTATCATGTCATAAATTTTGTTTCTTCTTCTTGCAGTGAATGAGTTCTATATACTACTTCTAAGGGATTAGTTGGTTTTTGAAATTTTTCTTAGTAAAGCTCCTCCTCCAACATGAGGTTGGGAGGACATAACCATGTCTTGATAATATTAGATGATATTCTAGTAACTACGTTTATAAATATCTCAAAACTTAGTTTAATAATTGGGAAACCTGAGAAAGATTATTATTACGCCAAAGCCAACTTGAGTTGACCTTAATTGTGTCTTTATCGTTGTCATTCAATGTATACATGCACGTGAATTTATGCATAATTTGTTCACTAGCTATATACTGTACTATACACCGTCCAAGCTGGATAATGAAATGTAAATTAAATGAGCTTTTGATCTTTCAATTCACAATCTTAAACTATTTTGTAGAATAGTGTAAAAACTTAAAGAAATATCATTTGGATACCGTTGACGTCTACCCGAAATGGGATACGAATAATACGATATAGAGGCTAAGATAGTCTGTAATTTCATGGTTTAAAGTTTTACATCTTAATTAGTTTAACTTTTAAATTTTTTGGCCAAAAAAAGAAGGAAAAAAAGAGTAGAATCCTTCCTACTTACTAAACGATTGTAACATCACCATTTCTGAGAGATTCAATGTCTTAATATATAGAAGTATATATAGTTATATACTACTCCAGCAACTATACACACATCAACACATGTACATAATGTCTTCTTGCTATACTCAGGAATTTTTTGGTGCGTGTTTGATCTTTGATTTGCTTAGCTTCAATTCTTGGGAAGGTAAGGGAATTACTGTTATTTCAGATAACACTAATTATGAATAATTACCTAATCTTTTTAAGTAATTCAATAGTATAAACATGGGTGGATGCATAAGGCAACTTGCCAGTTTAGCAACTTAATAGGTTTGGTTCAAATAAAAAATTTACTAAATATAAAAATAACTATTAAATTTAAATCTCAATTACCAACACAAGATGTTACTACTTTATGAATACATTGAAGTTGTAGAAACGGGTAGAGATAAGGTTGTAGACTTACCGGTGGAAGTGATGATTGGTTGGATATTTGCATGTTTAGAGAGTGCTTCCATGCATTCTTCTTGGCTCATGTTAAATATTATACACTCTTCTATTAAGTGCTGCACCTGCACCCACCACCCTTTCAAAATTACTAAAACATATATAATGCCATCATTAATCGTCTAAATATTACCACTGAGAAAAAAATTAAAATCCATAATGAAAATATATAGGAGAATAGGAAGTATATTATACTTCCTCTCAGGGGCGGAGCCAGGATTTAATACAAGGGGTTTCAAAATATCACACCTAAACTTTGATTATGTGATCTAAAGCTATTTTTGAACCCCTTGGGCACTTTACTAGACTTTTTCATCATTTTAAGGAGGTTCAATAGCTTATATATTTATCAAAAACATCAAATTTTATCCGCCCCTGCTACCTCTGTCAAACATTTTGTGGTGATTGTGATTTTCAAAGTCAAATTTCCTAAATTTAACATTAATATGAATATTTTTCCTTTTTTTAAAATTGTATATTTGAAAACTACAAAAAATATTACAAGTCGCAATAATAAACAATGAAAAATATTTAAAAAATATATAAGAAGATCATGGTTGAATAAAAAAAGTCGTTTTGACTTGGAGATGCAAAAACACCATATAAACTGAGGCAGATGAAGTAAGAGAATTGAAGAATGGATGTGCTAGTAATACTTACCATGTGTATATATTGAGCAGAAGAATCAGCCATTTCTATCTTGCACAAAGAAGAAAAACAATAAAAATCATTAAATGAAAATCAATAAATCCTTCTCCTCTATTGTATGAAGTGGAGAAACAACTAGTTAGAAAGAACCCAGACTAGCAAGAGGAAGAAAGGGGAAGCCTCTGAGTAGAAACTATGAGAAATTAGATGCAGAAAGGGATATAAAGAAAGAAAGAGAAATACTATAGGGTTCTTGGGTGAAAAATTGAACTAGTAGTATTAATTTAACTATAAAAGAAAAAGGCTAACACTACATTTGAGTTAGAAGACTTTTACGCACAAAACAAATAAGGAAATATTTGTATTTTATCAAAAAACATGCTATCCACAAAATACTACTTCATCTTATTCATTACAAGCTAGATGAAAATATATATATAATACTTATATTACACTTTTATAGTTAAACCGCATTTCTTGGTTTGTTATACATATTTTGCGGAGTATATGAGTTAGAAGTTTTAAGTTTTTGCAAAGTGAAGTTTGGATATTCCTCTAATCCAAATTGTATGACATAATCTTTTTTTTAATTTTGTTTTATAAATTATGTCTTATTATTATATAAAAAACTAGTTTAATTTTACTTTTGTCATTTTCCATTATAAATTATATTTAATCATATGAATTCCTATAAATTATACTATTTCAAAAATTTAATCATTCTTTTTTACTTTGTGGTTCACTCAAATGCTATTACAGAAATTAGTAGAGAGAGCATATACACATATACAGAGTACTTGTATTATAGTATTACAATTTACATCAATAATACAGGTGCAGTCATTCTGTGATGATGGGGTTTAAAGGCCCACGTGGTATGGGCTGCTATTTTACTAGGCTTTCATTCAGCAGCGTCCACGTGACAAATTAGGCCCACAAAATTAGCCCAAAAGCGGTTCTCAAAATGGGCCCACATGTTCTTACCAAATCAGTGGACCCCACAGTAAGCCCAGAATGGTAGAAGCCGAGATCACGTGTTACTGCCGTAGACTCTTTGCTAACTACTCTTCCTAATTATCCTTCACGCATGATACATTTATAACTCGAATTTCAGAAAAAGAAAAGAAAATGTATAACTCCCAATAGGTATATATACTTACCGCAACAAGTATTTGTACCATAGCAGTAAAGTTAATCTTAATACTCCCTTTATTTCACAAAAAATGAGTAGTTTAATTTGAATTGAGAAGAAAGATTTTTAAAACTTGTAGTGTAGAATAAGACATAGATAAAAGAGTGGATACAAAGAACCTCATTAAGAGTAAAGTAGGAAAAATTAAATTATTTTTTAAAATTTAGAATTGTATTATTCTTTTTTGAACGGACTAATAAGGAAATAATATCACCTTTTATAAAACGGATGGAGTAATAATAAGAAATAAAAGTCAAAATTCATGATTAAGTGATAACTATATGTACGGAGTTAAAGTTTACAAGAGACTACTTAACGTTGCAATTCACCCCTTGCATGGTTTTGTCAAAAAGTAGTATCCCTAAAGCTACAAAAATAGGATATTTGTGTAATTCACCGCTACCAAAAATTTCTCTATTTTCAAAGCTCGAAATATGAATCTCTTGTTAGTGGTGAAAGGATAGCAATCAAACCACCAAACTTCTTGATGGTAGGTTCAAAAGTAAGAAGGCATATATATGCCTAACCTAACGTACAAGAGACTAGTTTAGTATTCAAAAATAGTAGAACCATTTGCCAAATAACCTTTCACAAATTGACGTTTCCGCATATTGTTATTTTGCTATCTCTTTCAAGGTGAGAGATACAGTTTGCATGAAAAGGATATTGGCCTAGAACTACCAGTCAGATTTCCATTGTCACGCAGAAGTGCACTTTCAATAGATCAAGGAACCATTATTATTTCTCAATCGAGTAATCATGTTTTAATCAATACTCGTCTTTGATTTCTCATATAAATGCTAGTTAGCAGAAAGTTATGAAGCCATATTTGGCAATGATGCCTAAATTTCGGTCCAAGACATTGACCGTCTAACCATTATAACCACAATAGTTTACTTCAATAACAATCACAACACCTCAACCACATACAAGTTTAACGTATACTATATGAATTTTCATTGACTACATCTCTCGTCTAAATCCATCTCATACCTACATCGCACAAATAATATGAAAATAAAAAGTAGTGAAAAATTATATCTTCTACAGACATAAAAATCAATAATAGGCCTAAGACTCCTAGAAACATACAACGTATTGTAAATATACTAGTATGACCAACTCGTATTATCATCTAGCTAGTATTGTCTATATAGCTTTCTTCCTTCTATTGTGATCTTTCACTAACTCTATGCGAATTCGAAATGATCTAAAAATTTCAAGATAACTTATTCCCATAGGACTTCAAGTCTATCTAATTCCCTTTTAACATTAGACTAAACAGGACACCTATCGTTCGACTTTGGTGCATCTAGATGACAACGCAAAACAAAACCAAATTATCTCAAATACCCATCCCATTTTTCTTCAATATGTGCTACTTATACCTAGCCAATGTGAACATTCTAACCTTGTCTGATATTGAAAGACCGCACATGTATTTTTGCTGTGGTCATACCGTAGATGTATTAGACTTTAGCAGCCCACTATTCAGTCTCGTAGCATTGTTGCTTCTACAACTATTCAGTACAACTTACTTATGGCTTTGGTAGAGATCCTTTTATTATGCAACGCCACGGTACATTCGCCATTTAAACAATTCTCTTTAATTCTGTGGGTAACATATTCATATTTCATGCCATTCTACTTGGACCAAAAATTTGATTGCAGGCCATGGTACGTTTCATTGGAATCAACTTTAATCTACTGATAGCCTTTTAAAAAAATTACATGATAGCAATTTGTACGCAAAACAGCGAAAATATAATACTACCAACAAAAGAATTTTAAAAAGATTTAAAATTCACTCTAAGAGCTTTTGCCTTTTTTACTTCGTGACAGCAGTACAATCCATGTAAAATCAGTGGGAAATGGAAGGCTCGCAACTCTAACAGATGAAAGTCTATCAAACTTCTGCTCAGACAGCCAATTACTAAATCTCTTTGGCCTTAATAACACGAAGTAGAGCTTTGATTTCATTTACTGTGGGCGCGTAAATAATCTTGACTAGTCTATTACTCCCTCCGTCCCAAATTAGTTGTTGCTTTAGGAGAAATGGTTTGTCCCAAATTAGTTGTCTCTTTAGGATTTCAAGACTAAATTTACTAGTTCTTTCCAACTATACCCTTAATAATTAAAATAATTCTCAAAAAAAGTTAATAGTCAAACATTAAATAAGGGTGACATAGTAAAATACACACCCTATTTAATGGTTTTCTTAATGGGCGTGAAAAAGCTGAAGGCAAAAACTAAAATGGCACGGAGGGAGTATCTACTAGTCAACTGTTACTTTATACTAGCTGAGGCAATATGCCCACTAAACCTTCGCGAATGAAAAATTCACCCATGTGTACTACGATCCAAGTCTTGGTTTTCAAGGTTACAGCCAGTCCAACTCTTGATGGTTAAGCATGTACAATACATACAAATTACACACACCAGAGAGAAACCACCAAGTTGGGTTCCTAAGTTTCCGCTGCTGACCCAATCTTCAGACTTTTACGTATGGATGGCAACGGGTGCGGGGCGGGTTTTACTCTACGCGGGGCGGGGCGGGGCGGGTTGGGACAAATTTTTTTAAAATTTTGGCGGGGCGGGGCGGGTTGCGGGTTTATCTAATTTTTTTTTTTTTTTTTTCAAATCCTTCTAGAACCTGTTTTAAAATCCTTCATGAGCTTGAATATTATGTTATGTACTTTATCACTTTTACATTATATATAAAAGACTTAATTTTATCACAAACTTATACATATGGGTATGTATAAAATCTATCATTAGAATAATAAAATTATTGCCCAAACTACTATGATAATTACCTAAGATAAAGTGATTAATACTTGAGAAATTCGTTAATTAATTCATAAAATTAACAAAAAAAATAAAAAAAATATAGCGGGGCGGGTTAATGCGGGGCGGGGCGGGTTGAGAAGTAGCAAAAATGCTATGCGGGGCGGGGCGGGTTTAACTTTTGCGGGTTAAGATTCAACCCGCCCCGCACCCGCCCCGCTGCCATCCCTACTTTTACAAATAACATTACCTTCGCGTTTTACTAAATATTGCACTAACATGATAAGACCAATCACAACAAAAAAATTAAACTACGAACCAACCTTTAGATAAATATTTGGTTCACTAGTGAAAACGTTGAGAGAAGAGGCAAACCACATACCAGATTTGGGTTCAGACTTCAGTCTCACAAACTACATCCCTTTAGTAGAACCAGTTCTGTTCAAGTCCTTCATTCCTCCATCAGTCAACAAACCGTAAAGCCGGCCGACCCCACAACACCAGCCCTAAAACAAGACTCCCAAACAGTTTGGTCCCCACAACACCACCCCTAAAACAAGACTCCCAAACAGTTTGGTCGAAGAAACAAAAAGAAAAAAAAAAAACTCCCAAACTATAAAAGAGAAAATAACGGTGTTGTGCTGAGGAAAGTCGTTTTCTTTTTCAATTGTTTACAACTAAGGTATAGGTAATGCTCTTCCCCATAGGACGGCGCACAGCCGTATACCCTGTTCATTTTAAAGCTCAAGTGAAAGAATAACAGACTGTGAGATCAATTCAATTAAAGGAAGAAATCAACTAAAACAAGCAGAAAGATTACCACGTGGTTACTCCAAATATATTAGTTTCATTAATGTGAACTCATTTAAAGATGTCAAAATGAAAAGCATATTAATACTCATACAATCCAATGTCATACATCCACACTTATCTTAACACTCCACCAACATTAAAATCATATTACCACACCACGAAAGAACCAAACAAAAGAAATGCCAAAGAAGAGTGTAACAGATGAGAGATAAGGGTGATTAGTGCATTAACCGGTGAAAACAATAAAAGCTAACAAGAGAAGCCACACTATACAAGGACAGGCATATCGGTAATACCACGTGTGCATCCCTCACTTGAACTTCTATCTTCTTCCTTGGTATTTTCTTTTTATTACATTTTCTTCTTTTTGTTTTCCAAGGGGGTTGGGGAATATTTAATAAATAAGGGCTCATTCAAACAGCTTTTTAACTGAAACATGGATAAAATTAGAAGGATGTCAATTACATTGGATAACCACACCTTCTTAGGTCTCTAGTGAAGAAGGGATGCCGTAAAGCTTCTCTAGCTTTCAGCCGCTCTGTTGGATCATAACAAAGCAGCCCTTGCAAAAGATCAATGAGATCTCCAGCAGAGTGATCCACATGCTGCATTATCAGGTTCTGGAATATGACACTGATTATGTTAGAACTAATATAAACAACTCAATATATGAATCCTCACTGACAATGCTTCTTCATTCTCAAAATCATGATACCAAAACAGAAATAAAAGTGGAAAATAAGTTAAATATATACAGATAATAGTAGCAATAATATTATTATTACTATTTGAAGATTCTCTATAATTTTTACTGGTATATGAAGAAAAAATATGAAAAAGGTTTGAACTTTTCCTATTATAGTTTTGAAACTTCCAACTCAAAAACATAAGCAATATTTGTCAATGCAATTGCTAGAAGCTAGGGAAAACAAAAAAGGAAGAACAAAACATAAAGGAGTGAGATAAACCCTAACCACGGAAGCAATTTACACATCTGCAGTTGTGCTCCATAAGTTTAGCACTCACAACAAGGCCTCAGGATAATTCTCTCACACTGATTAGAAGCTAAAAGATTTTGCATCTCCGGATAGAGCTTAGATTCAGAAATTACCTGGAGACGAGGCAATTTCCAGACAGCCCTCATACTTTCATTTGAAGTTGCACGTTCTGGCCAATCCAACCTTGCACTCCTTCTAAAGTATTTCTCAGCACGGCGGCTACAAAAAGTGAGGCAAATAAAACTTCTCTATTTGATGAAATAACACAAACTATCAATATAATCAAAAGCAAGCAAAATCTTACTCAGCTCTCACAGCCATGTGCTGAGGAAGAGGCCCTAGCACCCTTTCCATCATCGCAAGATGTTCTAAGTTGTCATGTGTTTGAAAAAGAGCCTCACCCTATATATGCATTGGGGTTTGGGGAGAAGGGCAGGCAATGGAAAAGTTAGAATCAAATGTCACGAAGCAAAGTGTAAACTTTTAAAGCAAAACCACAAGTAAACATAAATTAGCTTACAGAGACAACCAGAAGTGCTGGACTCCATCACAAGAATGTTTGGCAAAAGAAAAAATATCTAGACCTAGACCCAAGATCACAGGGATAAAGCAATCCCAAAGAGAAGGATTTAACTAGACGCTAAGCAAAGAAAGGAATCCGTTTCAGGCAAAATCTTCTTAGACATTAATTTAGGAAAGGAAGATAATTAATCCATTTAAATGCAAGAACCATGTGACAGAAAGAATATTTCTTTCAATGTTTACGAAACCTTTTCCAGAAAGCGCCTGTGCATCACTGAATCTTTTACCGCCATTTCAAACCAAACAAGCTGGCCTGTGAGTAGCATGGAGTTAACATACAGATGTTACAGGTGAAAGGGTGAGTTAGCCATGGATTTTTGTTGAGGAGTATTGACACTGTATTTAACAAGTCAAGGCTACCATCTTGTTATTTCAGTCTTACCCCTTTGGGTATTCATTAATCATAAATAATCACTTCAAACCCCTCGGGGTCAGGGGGTATTATGTTTATTATGAATTAGCATCACGAGCTAATAATTCAGGAGGCATATCGTGTTTCCATTTGGACACTTAGCCAGATCAGAGGGCATAATAGTCCTCTAGCTTCTTCCATTTTCCCTCTACCTCTTCCTTCACATAAGCTTGACTGTAATAAGTGAAGAGGATCATAAAAGCCCCATCAACCAATTCTTCTTTATGATAGAATAAGAACCAAACAAAAAAAGGAAAACAAACAAGAACGTAAAATCACACATAATTAACTCTCACTTACAGAGCAAAGCTCAACAAGTATGCAACCTAGACTCCACATATCACAGGGATAGTTCCATCCAAGACCTATAAAACAGCACAAAATAAACTAAAAGCCTGACAATACTGCAATTAAAAGATGTGAATCTAAAGCAGAGAATAGATACCTAAGATAACCTCTGGAGCACGGTAATGACGCGTAGACACCACATAAGTATGATCCTGATGTTCAAACGTAGTACTGCCAAAGTCAATGAGCTTAATAGCACTTGACTTTGGTAGATTCTTGAAGTAGGAACCATCTTTTGCAGGTCGCATCAGAAACTTCATAGCAGGCAAGAGGAAAGTCACATCAGTAGTAAAGACCTTTTCATGTTGCAGAATGGGGAGAAAGAAGAAAACAAATACAACCTAGATGATATTTCATTTCAGAAATAACGAACATAATCATGCTAGACATTCTTTTGATAAAGACTAACGCAGACATTCTCTGTGCTAGATTGTTCTTTCTATTCCCAAACAACCCAAGTAGATAAACCCATAGCTAAGCATAAAACATCAAATGCAGCTCCTATGAAAATATTGAGCAGGAGGATATAACAACGATAATACTTGCTTGATCTCCAACTTCATAGTTAAATAAGAAAAATGGATAAAGCAGAGAATTAGTTACTTTATACATAAAAAGATGTTTCACAAATATTCTTTTATACTGGTGAATTCCTTTGCCGAAAGCATTGATGTCTCTACCCAATAAAGAATTCTACTTTCCTTGACGAATTATACCAACTTTCTTAAAATAAAAACATTTTCCCCATACTCTAATACTTTTCAATGTCGCAAAAAATGTTAAATGCCAGCCACTTCTATACACCACTTTAAACTATCCGTAGTTAGACTCTCATTGACTGAAATGTAATAAACCTCGACTCTTACAAATAAGGGGGAAATTTGAACATTGGAATGAACTAAAAAGTCAATGATGTCCCCACCTCATATTCAAGCATCAGCTAAACTTTGACGACCTGGATCGATCATGCTGGTGCATAAAAATATGTATAATGTACTCATGTCATGACATTGGGACAAGTAGAGCAATATATCACTTATGATGAAGAAGATTTTTTTTTTTTTTTTTTTTTTTTTTTTGGGAATGGTAACATTATCACTTATGATGAAGAAGTAGAGTAATAGAGCAATAGATTACTGTTTAATCTGTTTAGGCGCTGAAGACCACAATACGGTCAGAGAGATCTGATAAATTTTTTACCTTTTTTCTTATTCTTCATCCTAAATAGATGACTTAGTTTAACTAGGTGAAGAGTAAAACCTTGAATAGAATATCATTGTTATTATTTTTTTTAAAATAAATATCATTGTTAGTTTTACCTGGGCCTGAGTAAAGCTTAGATATCATTGTAGCAAACTAGATTATCGTTAGACCTACAAAAACTAAAGTAACAAATGTCACATCAAAATCAAGACATTAGGAATCAACATCTTTCTACATGAGGCATAGTTCTTTGAGAAAGCAAAATCTTGTATAACAGGAAATAGCTCTACTTCAGAAATAAAAGACGCGGGAAAGTTGGTATTGCATATTAGGAGAGTTTAAGCATAAGCTCAAAATGAGAATCATTATATCCAGTCTAAAATAGAGATAGTCCATTGCTTAAATTTCTAGAGAACGACCAAGTCATACAGACTGGACACTACCAAGACCCACCCCTCAAACAGCCAATTGTATTGAGAGAATAATAGAGCCTGACAGAATTAGAAAAAATTATTTCAAGAAAACATTAGTTTGCATTGTATTTATATTGATAAGAAGGCCAAAATCCTAACACACAAGTTGATCTTAGCAAATCTTCAACAGATGCGTAGTTGACTCTAATAAATTTTTCTTTTATAAGGAAACCTAGGTGACTCTAATAATCAGAACGCTATTGAACAGAAATTTCAACAAGACAAACTACATGATGCATTACCTTGTAATCTGGAACTTTAATATACTCTGACGAAACAAGGAGAATATTTTCTGGCTTCAGATCAGTGTGAATCAGTCGCAGATCATGCATAACTGCAATGAGAAATAAATATAAGCAAACTGCTAGTGTTTATGGACAAATATTTCTAGAATAAATATTGGTAGGCATATAAGCAGAAATGCTCCCTTGCTCCAATAGTAATCATATGTGCAACATAAAATCCAACTTAAAATTTTTACACCATCTCAGCCTCACAAAGCTTCTGAAAATTAACAGAAAAGTGTGGTAAAGATTAGTTCACACACATGCTACAGACTCCAAAAGTTGTCTGCCGAACTCCCGGACAAGATCAATGGGAAATGAACGGTAGCTGTTTTTGCGAAGAAAATCGTATAAGCTTGGACCAAGCTTCTCAAAAACCTGTTAAGACCAATTAAATCCATCCTCAAGTTTTTACTCCCAGAATATCATACAAAAAGGAGCTTAGCGGCCCCTCCAAATCCAATCAAATCATAAGCACCAATAAGTACTTACAATACATATATGATTACGATAGTCAAACCAATTCCTTATTTGCACACAACTGCAAGAATAAAAGTAGTGGTACTATAATCACTTCAAATTCAGTTATCAGTGAAGGAATACAAAAGGAAAGATGAAGCCTACCGTTTGCCACCAAGATCGTGCCTGGCAAGTTTCTGTAGGACGTCTATTTCAATCATTGCTGCTTCTCGATATTTATGTATTGACCGAACGACTTTAATTGCCACGAGTTCCTTCTTTTCATTGTCTAGGCATTCAAGGACTTGTCCAAAAGTCCCTGCAATGAGGTACCAAATAGATGCAGCTAATTAGTGAAATCCACTGGGAAAGTACTGAGGGTACACTATTATGAAGCTTCTCATGAAGTGATTTAATATTCCTATACCAATTGGGCAAAAGGTTATGTGGAATGATTTTAAAGAGGCTTTGATTAAAATTGGAATTCCAAACATCAATGAGGATTGCTTCAGCAACAAGCAGTATGAACAAATTATATTCGTATAGAACCAAATAAACACTCCCTCCGCAAAACATAGCGAGAAAAGGGGGGAAAGATTCAGGAAAAGGAAAAAGGTGAGAGAATAGCCAACCTTCCCCCATTTTGCTGAGTATCCTATCTGCAATACAGAAAAGAGTGGATTAGAAAAGAGAAGCAAATTTACAAACATAAAATTTTACAGGACACCATGTTGGTGCAGTTGGATGTGTGATCATCACACTAACCGTAGATGTTTGTATCTGTTCCAGATCTAGGTTAAGGTGATATTTGGAGAAAGAAACAGTTCCAACCTGTATATATTCTTATTAAAAGCATTATTGACATGATGGTAGTTAAATGCAATGTCCAAAACACAGATATCCTCGACGGATAGTCAAATCATTTTCACGCGACTATGCTACTAGGTCTTAGAAGTATTTAGTATCTCAGATGTGAATAAGGCGCATCATGCAAATAGAGGAGAAAATTGAGGTCTCATTTAGGATTAGAGCATATTTGATCAACATGACCAATCAACAAAACTAGGCCCCACATGGATGCCCTAGAACATCAAGAATCTCCATTTTACACTATAGTTGAATTAAATTCAAATTAACCTGCTGGTACCTTATATCTGCCCAAGGCTCAAAAATTGCTAGTTCAAACCATATTTGCAGCATCATAACTCACATCACAAACAAGTGCAAATCTCCTTCCTTTAAGACACTTAAAAGAATACTGCTGGTTTGTGTAATTTGTCAAGTACTAGAATCAATGTGAAAAGCATTTAGATGTGAAAACTATAAAATTGAATAAGGAAGGAAAGTGAGAATTAGATCTTAGGTAGGGATACTCAAATTTCAAAAGTTTTAAGTTTTAATATATACAAGTCCAAAGCAAAAGATAACAGAAAGGCTTTTGCCATATAGAAGAAAAGACAAAATTACCTTTTCGGATGTAATACAAAAAAAAAAAAAAATCCTCATAGACTTGCAATGTGGAATTATCAATAGACAGAGAACAATTTACGGGAAGAAAAGGGCAACAACTTACAGCGAGGAGTTATGTTCTCCCCAATGACAAACACATAGTGGCCATCTTTATCATCTGATCTCCAAGGAGGGGATCCATTTTGACGAATCCCCTTGTAATATATCGAGGAATAAGCATAATTCAGTGCTGCTCCATTTCCATACTCTTGCCCACAGTATATTGTTGGAAGAACCTAAATTTAATTAAAAGTATGTTATTCATTTGCTTCCAATGCCTTTTTCCACAGAATGACAACTCAGAGATTTCACTTATAGCATATCAAATGCTACATCAAACCATTTACTGATTTTGACTGTACATGTTTTGCAACAGTACATATAAATATATAATCGCATTTTGCAACTTTATGTCTATAGCATATCAACACATTACTCTTGTCTGTGATAATAGGAAAATGATGCGATTAACTATCCTTACTCCAGAAAAGATTCAACAATGCAAATTTCTCATTATGAACTCAGCGAGGCAGGTGTTTTTACAAGAAAAGTGGGACGCTTTATTCATTTGTTTTTCCACCAAGAACATTTTCTAAACCCCTAACCCCCGAATTTGGAGTATCCTACTTTCACGCAATTCAAAGGTTAAACAAGCAATCGATATTTCACGATCAAGGGTGTAAAAGGGGTTGATAAATTTATACCGTCCATCATCTTATATGTGACGACAGGTCAAACAAAAACAAAAAATTGTTCTAACAAGGTGTAATATGTTGGACATAGAACCAATTTCTCACTTTCCCTTTAAAAGGTTTTGACTTTGAATCCATTACTCTAAAATTAGTCGAGACCATTTATTTTTGTTCCCTTTTTTTGGAATAAGCCCCAAGACCCCCATATCTTAGCAACCTTTTCAATAGCAGAAATGTACTGCCTTAGTAGACCACCTACACATCTTCTATTAAAAAAGGGCTCCAACTTCATGCTTCTAGGACTAACACAGCTTTTAATCAACATTTTTCATGTTCACATCTAACTATGTGTTTCACAAATACCCTCCTCAGCCGAACCAAAACACTAGGTGATTTCCTTCCAACTGTCCTAGCCTCAGTGGACAGAGTTAATGAGGTAGTAGTACGTATCCATAGGAATTAGCCAAGCAAGCTGGTCCAGACACCACGGTTATCAAAAAAAAAAAAAGTGATATGCATCGTCAGTGTAAGATTTTTTTATACTATCATGTCAATCAAAGGATATATACATGTACGTCTCCATATAAATTGGGTGTAATCTTAAAAAATAAGTCAAGTTACCTTGCTATAATAGGTAAATATAACCTAATAATGTAAAAATTATGTACACTTACGATGTTAATAACTTGAACTCATATCACTTAAAGGATATCTACAGGTCAATCTCCATATAAAATGAGATTTGTAATCTTAAAGATAAGTCGGGTACCTGCTACAATAGGTAAACATGACCTGATATAATGTAAAATATCTTGTCACTGTGTATATAACTTAAACTCATACAAATTTCATATTACCCTCAAGTCAAGTTACCTGCTACAATAGGTAAACACGACCTGATAACGTAAACATTCTTTACACTAACGGTGTTTATAACTTGAATTCGGGCCCTTAAAGGATATCTACAGGTAACATACCTGCTACAATAGGCAAACATGACTTGATATATAATGTAAATATTCTTTGCACTGACGGTGTATATAACTTAAACTCTTACAAATTTCATATTACGCTCAAGTCAAGTTAGCTGATACAATAGGTAAACGTGACCTGAATGTAAAAAAGATTTAGCTAACGGTGTATATAACTTAAACTCTTACAAATTTAACATTACATTCAAAACAAAATAACTCTAAATTAACAATATTTTCAACATAAACAAACTTCAAAATGCACAATAAATAAAATATCAGCTAAATAAATAATATAAATTAACAAATTAAAAAAAAAAAAAAAACCTTTGGAATAGGTGGAAAAGGAGGTTGAATAGGAGGAGCTACGTCCCAAGTTAAACGAGGTCGTTTTCGAGGTCGTTTATCATCAATATTTCTTCGAGAATATTCTATTAATGGTTGAGTTTCCATATATGTACTGATTTAATAATTTACAGGAAGAATTAATTTGCAAAATTTGATGATAATAATTGAGTTTTTTAGCAAATCTTTGAGATGAGAGAGAGAGGGGAAATGAGGAGAAGTAACCGTGGTTAGTTGAGTTCACCATTGGTTTGTTTGTGAACCTTAGTTGGGTGTGAGATGGGTTGGGCTTACGGGTTTGTTTAGTGGGTCGGATTATAATCGGGTGAATTACACCATTGAGCATTTTTGCTCATGCTGTTAATAAATTGAGCTATTTTTTAGTGGTTTAAAGAAAGAAGGGTTTTTTATACTATATACACATAAAATTCAAAGTGTTTACAAGTCATACCCATTAAAAATAATACTACCCATGATATTAAAAGTATATACCTTTGTTATACCTTATGGGTGTATAACGTTAAGGTATACTGCATAAATAATAGTATACAAGTCAAGATATGGGTGTATACTTTTTAAGTATGCTGCATAAATAAGGGATTTTTACACATATATACAAAATTACACTCTAAATTACAAAAAAATAGCAATATTTGTCAAATTACAATTCATAGCAATATTTTTTTAGCACATTTTGATTTTTTACAATTACACTTACACCCAATTTCCTAAAAACCCTAAATCACTTTCTCCACTTCTCCCAAACAAACCAGCCACCACCCCCATTTTCTCCCAGATCCAAACCCACAAATCCACATTTCTTCCACCTCCTTTCCCCAAAGCTTCTATGCCCGATACACCGCCGTCGTCTCTCCGCCGTCGCCAACTGCAGTCACCGCCAGCCTCTCGTAAATGTCCCTTTCCTATCCTTTCCAAATCATCCAGTGACCCCAATCTCATTCCAGTTCACCTCGTACAACTCGTCCCAAACCCGGTTACCCGACCCATTCCTCGTACAAGAAACGAAAAATCATATAAATTGAACAGGGGACTGAACATTAGTAGTCCTCATCAGCTTTGGTACCAAAAAAATCCTGATTTGAAGATTTTATGCCATGATTTCATGATGATTTAGGCCATTTGATACTCATCTCTTCGATCTCCTGGATCTGATTGGACTTCGCCGGAGTTATTAGCAGTAGCGATCGCCAACAAGAATTGTTTCTGTTTTTGTTCCGTTTCTGCTAATGTTTCTTTAGTTTCTGTTTCGTTTCCATTCATGTTTGTTCATATTTGTTCTGTTTCTATACATGTTTCTTCAGATTTGTTCTGTTTCTGTTTCTGTTTGTACAGATCTATTATAGTGGTTTAATAAATTTGAACTCTTATTTTCTATTGCTCACGACTGATGGCGTTGAAAAAATATGATACAGTTTGAAACATCGTTGAAACATAAAACAATTATTGCAACAGTTTGATACATCTGAAACGATGTTGAAATGGTATGATATTGTCTGAAACGATATTGAAACAATCTGAAATAATTGTTGAAACAGTCTGATACGGTCTAAAAACCTGGGTTGATACAGTTTCAAACAGCATGATACAGTCTGAAATGGGACTTGATACAGTCTGAAACGGGTCTGATACAGTCTAAAACGGAGTTGATACAGTCTGGAAGGAGACTTGATACAGTTTAAAATAGTCTGATACAGTCTGAAACAACATTGAAACACTATGATACGGTCTGAAACAGTATGATACGGTCTGAAACGGCGATGAAACAATCTGAAACAACTGTTGAAATAGTCTGATACGGTCTAAAACGGCGTTGAAACAGTACGATACGGTCTGAAACGGTGCTAAAATAATTTGAAACAGTGCAGAAACAGTTGAAACGGTGCAGAAACAGTTAGATACGGTGCTGCAGAAACAGTTGAAACGGTGCAGAAACAGTTAGATACGGTGCTGCAGAAACAGTTGAAACGGTGCAGAAACAGTTTGATACGGTGCTGCAGAAACAGTTGAAACGCTGCAGAAACAGTTAGATACGGTGCAGAAATAATTGATACGGTGCAAAAATAGTGAGATTCAACGAGATACATAGAGGATGGATGAGGAAAAGTGAAATTGTAGAAAATGAGAGGAGTAAAAGTGAAATTGGGGGGAAATGATGGGAGGAAATGTGAAAAAGGGGAAAATGGGAGGAGCAAAAGTGATAGTGGGGGAAATAGAAAGAAGAATGTAAGGGTTTGGTATGTTATGGGAAAATATTGCTATATTTTTGCTATGTTTGTAATTATCTTATGTTTCCCTCTATATAGGGTAATTTTACTAAAATGTTGCTATGTTTGGTAATTAAGCTCTAAAACTTGTACTTTTATGTAAAAAATCCCATAAATAATAGTATACAAGTCTAGATGGGTAGGACATGTAAATAGTTTATGGGTAGGCTTGTAAATATGAAACTTATAGGTAGAGGTGGGTAAATATTTTGATTTTGATGGGTATTTTCGTAAACCTCCCTTTAAAGAATGCACCATTTTACATTAAATGAAGCTGAATGTACAAAAATATCTTTACTAATAGAGCACTTCCCGTAATTACAAAAATACCACCGCACCTTTTTTGAAGTCATAATTATAAAAATGTCATTGCACTTTTTTACATCCAAAATTACAAAAAACATCACTGCTTCTTACACAGCATAAAACAATGTCAATCTGGTTGTGTTTCACGTCCGTTTTGTGAATAAATAACGTCAAATCGTCATTGTTTCACTCATATACAAGGCAGTCAATCTGTCTGTGTTTCACGTCTATTTTATGAATAAATAAAGTCAAATCGACATTGTTTCACTCATATACAAAAATCAAAGCAAAACAAAATATACGACCAATATGGCGTCATTTCTTCATACAATGAGCAAAAAATCATGTTCGTTTTGTGAAGAAATGATGCCAAATCGGCCTTACTTTATTGATTCACAAAAAATACCTTCAAGTGCTTATATATTTATAAATAATGACAATCCAGTTGTATTTATTGATATATTTGTATCCGTTTTGTGAAGAAATTAGGTCAAATCGACCTCACTTCACACATCCACAAACGAGACCTTTAAGTACTTATATACTTAGAAATAATGACAATCTGTCTGTATTTATGCATATGTTGAACCAACAATTGCATCCTTTTTGTAAATAAATGAGTCCAAATCAATAAAACAAGGTTAAATCGTCATCATTATTCATATTATCACTCAAGAATTATGTATATTTTACAAATAATTGATGTCAATAAATCATCACTTTTAACTAACTGTAACAAACAATTGTCACGCCTTAAAAATTAATTGAAGTTTATTTATTATTTAAAAGCTCGTGACTGGTGTTCAAAAAGGTACAAAATTATTTAGAGAACTCAGAGTCGCCAGTTGACAAGTTTAAGGTGTGCCAAGTCACCAAAAGGTACCTTGGAACACCTCTGACTCGTCTAATGGTATGCGTTAGAGATTCGGGTAAGGTTCTCAGTTGACTCTTGGGAAGGTATTAGGCACCCACGAGTCCCGTTCCAAGCGCAGTTGCTTTATTATCGCAATTTTAATTTATTAAATATGGTTGTTATATTAATGCCGTTAATTTGAATTTGCACTTTGATTCAGAAAAATTTAAAAGAGTCATTCTTATCCAACCTCACAGAGGACTGGTTAAATTTTTAATTCAGAAATTTAAAGCGTATCATTCTTTTCCAACCTCACAGAGAACTGGACGAATTTACACTTTGATTCAAAATAAATAAATGTATTGTATATTTCCAACCTCACAAAGGACTGGTCTATTTTTTAAAAGAATTTAATTAACTTTAAAAATAATTAATTTATAATTGGTTTATCTCATTTTTAGTTTTGCTCGTCTCAATTTAGTTTTTCTTTTATCTAATAAGCAGATCACGAATTATACTTATTATTATTTAACTGTGCGAGTCTTCACGATCCTAGTTTGCCTAATAAGTAGACCGCCGATCATACTTATCACCATGCCTAATCATATGAAGTTTTTCTCGCTCCAACTAATTTGCCTAATCGTGTATTTGATCAAACTGAAATATGATGTTCCCCTTTTTTTAATTATTTCTTTGAGTTGGACAAACTCCATATTTGATTAAGTGCAGTAGATCAACTTCTGCTAAGTTACATTTTTCTATCTTCTTTTCAAAATTTGCACTCAATGACCCACGCTGCCTTTCTTTCAAATTCATCTAATCATATGTGAGTTGGCAACATCATTTGCAAATATCCAAATTTATCACTGCACATCTATCCGACTTTTAAAACATTTAGATCGTATAACCATTACACGGCCTAAATGCTTTGCTTTATCCATTTTTGCTTTGTACTGAACTAAAGAAAAATTCTTTAAATGACCTCACTTGGCACTCTGTTTAACTAATGGCCTAAATTAAATGGCTCATAAAAAATGCAAATAAAATAAATTTAAAAAAAAGAACTTTAACTTATAACAATACATCACAGGAAGCATGTAGAATAGCTCATTACACCTGATTTCAATCTTAGAAATTGAGCAACTACTTTAACACATGAAAAGTATATATTTAAAAAAAAACTTACAAGGCTAAGAAGATTTACCCAAACTGCAAAATCTCAGAGCAACAGCAAAAACGCAAAGCTACCAGCAACAACACAACTCCTTTTTGTCCTAAAACCAAAGATTTATACCCCAAAAGACTCAACCTTTTGGTTCTAAACCTTACTACTTAAACTCTATATTTTTTTTCAAAGTTTTCTAATGCTTTTTTTCCCTCTATTTTTCAGCTTGTTGTTGTGTGTGAAAGAGGGTAGTAAATGCCCTCTTTATAGCTGAAAAATGAGACCAAAAGGTGGGGTGTGGACTTGTACAAAAGTACAAGCCCACACCCCTATACTTGAGTGTACTTAGTCCTATTTTTCAACAAAGGTACAACAGCTATAGTGAAACGACCTCGGTCAGTCGTTTCGGAAGTTAGGACTCCATTGGCGTGCCGATAATTTTAAAATACTCGTAATGTCCATTAGGACCTGTCTGTAAAATTTGAGTTAAATCAGACCTCGTTTGGTAGGCATCGGAAGAAGGTTTCAGTTTTTATTGGCGATAAAAATTAAAAAGAGATTTTCGAGCTCGATTTTGCCGAATGAGCTCCGATTCGAAATCCGAAAGCGCCGTTAGGTTCGTATGATTATTTGTGACTTTTGTGAACTTTCGAAAGTGAATTTCGATGTTGTTCGGCTAGTTTCCGCTAAAATGTCGAAAGTTAAATAATTTGACTTTTTACATTTAATTTGCATCTTGAGTTTCGGGAACCCAATTTGAGATCCGCCTTCGCGAGTATGTTACATATATTTTGTATAAATTTTATGAAAAAGTTGAAATTATTTCGAATATTGTAGGGTACCATTTTAATTTTTACCGTAGCAACAAATTTTAAAGGAAAAAGGAAAAAAAAAGAAAAGACAAAATATAAAAATATGATCGGTGGTCAAAAGGGATTAGCTTAATCCCTTATCTTCCAAATCAAAAGCAGCGAAACGAAACAGTAAGTAAATGGAAACGGAGAGCTGAGAACGCAACAGAGAAAAATGCCAGAAAATAAGAAAAGGGTCCGGAGAAAAGTAGAATTTTCACCCTGAAACATTCAGGAAATGATCCTAATATATTATTTGAGTTTATTACGTGTGTTTGAATATATTTTAACGGTAAAACTTGGAATATTAGACATCATTTTAATAAGTTCAATTAATAGTTTAAAGGGTCAAATGGACCCCGATAATGAAATTGATTATATATTCGTACTCAGTGAGTTATAGGCAACATATAAATGTAAATTATTTGGGGTTTGGTTATGTGGCCTTAAACCATGTATATAGGCCTGGCCTGCGTATTGCGTATGCGAATAGGGTATCAGGTTCCTAAGATGTGAGGAATGAAGCCTTTAGCCTAATTTGATATATTTTTCTGCTTATTGAATAGAGTGGGATCGTTTGGCAATGAAACCAAAGGACAAGCGGTTATTGAGTGGATGTACTAACATGGTAACAAGGTAAGTGTTTGTATCCATTTCTTTGGAGGCATTTGGCCTCGTGGATTTTCTACCACGTGTTCCTTACGTGTGTAGCTGCCGATAGGCGTACTCATTACGCCATAGCTTTGGATTTACATCGTATATTATATGTTATATCCTGTTGTTGGTATCGTATTGAGTATCTGAGCATTGTACTCTGGCTGTCATCATTGCATATACTTCCCGGTAATCGATGAGAGTCCCGAGCCGGTGAAGGGTCATTATTACATTTACTTCCCGGTTGGCGATGAGAGTCCCGCACCGGTGAAGGGTCATTATTGCATATACTTCCCGGTTGGCGATGAGAGTCCCGCACCGGTGAAGGGTCATCATTGCATATACTTCCCAGTAATCGATGAGAGTCCCGAGCCGGTGAAGGGTCGTTATTGCATATATCTCCTGGTAGACGATGAGAGTCCCGCGCCGAAGATAGGTACCAACATATATGACTGCATTGCATCGTACCGCATTCATCCCATCTCATTGCACTGCATACTGACTATTGTGTGTATTGTGTTGTGTTTTATGTATGCGGTATGTATACTATGTTGTGGACATATCCCAGTTTGCCTATATATTTCTGGCTCGTATGTTGGGTTGTGGGGATCGGGTTGCACGCCGCAACGGTATAAATATATGGATCGGGTTGCACGCCGCAAGAGGATGAATATATGGATCGGGTTGCACGCCGCAACAGGATGTGTTTCTGATTGTTGATGTGTTCGGGATACCTATATGTTTTGGCTATCTTACGTTCCTGGTTGTTGATGAGTTTGATATTCCATACGTGTTTCTAGTTATTATCTGGCTCTGCCTTTTTATAATTTAAATAAGAGGAATTTGGTTTATCTGTTTCTTTTCTCCCTGGCTAGCTATCCTATCCTTTGAGGTGGCTAGTCTGCCCCACTTATTTAGTCCTTTTGACTCACCCTTGTTTGTTGTTCGTTTCTTGTCTATCTATTTCATTTCGGCAGGTTCGCTTCAGGATTGAGTTCGCCACGTTGTGTAGGAGCGAAGACGACTTCAGCTGTCGGGGTGAGCCAGCTTTTATTCCGGATGGCCACCAGTTTATTGTTTATTATTTCAGTTGCAGTTTGCTCCCTTCAGGAGGTATCCGTCTTTTTTTGTACTCTTAGATGTCTAGTCTGGATAGCCCTAAACCTAGTATGTTGGGTAGTCAGCTGTAATTTCTTTTGTACAGCTTAGAGGTATCAGTATGTCTGTGTATTTTTTTAGTCTTATCCTTATTTATGAATCGTTATATTTATTTTCCTAATTTGATTGGTAAGGGTTCGCCCGACGGGTCTAGGGGAGGATGTCGGGTGCCCGCACGGCCTAACCGGATTCCGGGTCGTGTCAGTTGGTATCAGAGCCCAGTTTAGTGTCTATCCAGACTAAGACAGTGTCTAGTAGAGTCTCGCTGATGGGTACGTAGACGTCCGTACTTATCTACGAGAGGCTATGATGGCATTTAGGAAGTTTCACTTCCTTCTTTTCTGATCGCGCATCGGTCTAGGATGCAAAAGTATTTTCATTAATTCCTTCGTGGTAATGGTGAACCTTTGTGCAATAAATCGGCAAATGGTAGGAGTTCAGGACGAAGTAGTCTAGCTTGAGGCTAGGGCTACTCAAGCCCCGAGAGTTGTGGATCGTGTTGACGATCCAATTGCGCAGGCCTCAGTTGTACGAGCTCGCGATGGGCAAGGGAGCAGGGCCTTGTAGTTCCCTTGGCTCTCTACGATGCTTTACGAGAATCTTGGCGACGCAGATACCGTAAGAACCTATTATTCGCTGGGCAGCCCATCAGGTTGCCGCATGTGCAGACATTCGATCTCAGGGAGCTCCTTTTTCGGTTCTTAATATTGCTGTAGTAAATTATATTCCGGAGGTAGTATGTGTTGTACCTCTAATTGTTCTGGCTGGTTAGCCAGCCGAGGTATCAGTTCGGTCCGAGTGTCCGAAGAGGTTGCATTATTTTACGCGGTTGAACCTTCCGATATTCTTAAGCAATGCATCAGATAAACCTCGTGACTCTTTTTAAAAATAAAATGATGTCAGCGTATCCTTCAGGCTTTTGATTATATCGAGCGGTATAGTGTTGATTTGCTTTCCAGTTTTAAGGTCCAGCCCTGGATTGGTGGACCGTACTCTTATTAGCTAACTTTGTTCGATTTTCCTTCTAGATTCGTGGAAAAAGTTCTTTTCGAGTAGCGAGCGAGATGAAAAGTGTTGCCAGTTTCAGTGGATTGGACAGGGTAGCCTGTCGGTTAGCCTGTTGGTGTTTCAGAATATGAGATTGAATTCTATAACATGGCTAAATATGCATTAGAACTAGTTCATGAGCCTTTCGAGAGATTCAGAGATTTATTGATGACCTTTCTTTTTCCTTGAGATCCCAGATAGCTCAAGAGATTGAGGTTGGGACTTTATTTAATGTCATTGTTGATATTGCTCAAAGGTATTAGGCATACCATAAGTTAGAGCGGGAGAGAAAGAGATCCCGTGGCCCTAGTGGGTAACCATGGAACCTCATTTGGAGGTAAGAATTCTGATTATTTTGGGAGGTCACCTTCCAGGTTATTTCAGCCTGTGTCACGTGATTCTTAGAGTGCGCGAGTAGGTCATCAAGATTAGGCTCAGCTTTCTCTTTGTAGCTATCAACAATCTGTCCAGCTTCCTTTTTCAGCGAAAAGGTGTTATCACTGTCGTGAGTCTGATTATCCTTTGAGGAATTTTCCCTTAATCTGGCAAGTAGGCAGTCGTCCTCTCTCTTGTCATCAGGCACCTGCACAGTCGCAGGGGATTTCATTTAGATCTCAATCTGCCAGAGAGATGCCACCATCCAGTAGAGGTCGAGAGTGTGGTGGCAATGATTCTTCTGGAAGTAATTATCAGGGTGGCGGCCCAGCTCAGCTGTAGAGGCAGTTCTATGAATTGCTTGTCTGGCGGGATGCTGAGGTATCCGATGTAGTGCACCCATGTATTTCTTCTTCCATTATATGTGTGTAAGATTTGATTCTTCTGATCTGTCTGGATTTCGTTTATCTTACCATATTTCCATGGATTCCTTGAATATTGTTTCTATCAAGAATCAGTTGCGGTAGAGGGGCGAGCTTCTGGTATGATTCATTCCTAGCATTTGTGAGACCTTACTAATTTTTCTAGTCTAAATATGAGAGATTTGGAAGTAAGTGTCGGTATTGTCTGCCTGGCATCTTGTTGTTCCACCTTCTGTTATTATGTCAAATTAGTTTACCTCTCTTCTCGGAATTTCGTGTTGGTAGGATAATGGGATCCTAATTCTGTATCGTTGTTTCTTCCGGTGTAAAGTGGCTGGTAAGTAATGCTCGATCTACGTATCTCCTCTCGGTTCGAGACGCTAGTAAAGTCATGTTATCCTATGAGCTTGTCTGGGTTATAAAATGGTTTCTGATAAATTGTCAGAGTTTCCTTCTTATTGGGAGGTCAAATTGGCATGGATGTTGTTTCATAAAACTTATTTAATGTCTATCTCTTCAATTGCGATTCTTTGGCTCGCCTGACTCGGAAGTAGTCTAGCTTTGGTAGCCAAGCAAATAAGAAGATGAACTTCCTGAAGCTCTAATTATTTCTATCCTCGATCCATTTCCATTTCTTCTTCGTCCGGCACTAGTGAGCTTTGGCGATTGGTAGTCGCTTGTGACGTTCCCTGTGTTGAGCCAGAGTATTTGTTATTGTAGCCGGGTAAGCATATTATTATTTTGGATATCAGTTTATCCGGGTATCCATTCCCATGTATAGTATAGTGTTGGTTCTGTTTTTGCGGATCATCCAGGTTTAAGGGAAACTCTGCCGAAATTTTTATATAGAAGTACCATCCATCAGGCGATGGTATTTACGGCAAAGGTATGGAGTTGTGAACTCGAGAGTTTCAGCTGTTTGGCAACTCGAAAGGGTAGTTTGGTAGCTTAGGTCTGCCTACGTTCAGCTTTTAGCTAAATCTTCTTTAGTCTAGCAGACTGTGCAAGGATGGTTATTCCTATTCAAATGGCTGCATGAGTTTGTGCTTTAAGTGGAGGAGCTTCCTCCAAATACTGAATGGTAATATTAAATCTCTGAGGTGTTGATACCACTTTTCTCACGACCCAAAGTAAGGCCACGGCAGAAATCTACGATGAGTGTCGATCATTGCTAAACCCACTAATAATCTATTAATGATAGAGATAAGCTGGCAAACTGATCATATATACGTACCTATCTGCTGAAAGTATAAAGTCTGGAAAGATGATACGACTTTAGCTTGCTGGTAATTAGAACACTGAGCCACAAATTCTGCTATGTCTCACTTCATCCCGTCCCACCAATTGTACATTTTAGTCGAACCTGGATGAACAGTGTATTTGGAATAATGTGCCTCTATCATAATCTGTCCACGTAAATCTGCAATATTAGGGATACAAAGTCTATCTTTATACGTGAGAACACCGCCAGTAGTAACCCTGTATGGTGACTCCAGTTTTCTTCTGGCTATCTGTCTGTATTCAACTAGAACTGGATCCTCATACTGACGATGTTTTACTTCATGGAAATTTAGAGTTAAAGGTCTAGTGCAGCTTGTCGACAATCCATCATTGGTATGTATATCTCTTTCACACCTCAACTCTTTGAGAAGTTACTTTAGCGTTATAAGTGCACATGTCAACAACTTTGTTGCTGGTATTCTGCCTCAGCTCATGGTCCAACTACATGTCTCTTTCATTTTCACTTTTTCAAGTCATAATATTTTCAATTCAAAGACAATACCCTAAAGTATTGTTCAGTCTGAAGATCATTCCTGGTCTGCATCATACTATCCAGTATTATTTGCATGATCATTATCCTTATATGATAGACCCTGTTCAGATGAACCTTTGACATACATTAGGATATGAATAACTACATTCCCACAAGGAGCTTGCAGAACAACATTAACATCAACTGAGATGTTTCATAGTACGTTCGTAAAAAAAATATAGCTTGCATCAAATTTTCTATAGTGTGTAGTGACAAGGTACTTCAAAAGCTCCCCTATTGCATCAAGCGTGAGCTAATTCTTAGTTCCATTGACCTGTTCTATATCGAAAGGTATATCGAAGAGGGATTATCGGCTGAATCATGTTAACCCATTCAAAGTTCCGTGTATCTTTGCTTCGAAAATGTAGAACTCTCTTCTCGTGATCGAGGAAGGATCAGCTTAGCCAGAATAAGCTGTGCAATGGTATTATCATATTATCCAGATATATTTTATTCCAAAAGTACGATGTGCGTAATATAATTCTGATCTTGTAATCAAGAGATAAGGTCCGTGGAGTATCTTATGAAGGTCGTGCAAATTCTTTTGTTATCTTTGCGAATTTTTCTTTAGACTTAGGCTCGTTCGAGGACGAACGAGAATTTAAGTGGAGGAGAATGAAACGACCTCGGTCAGTCGTTTCGGAAGTTAGGACTCCATTGGCGTGCCGATAATTTTAAAATACTCGTAATGTCCATTAGGACCTGTCTGTAAAATTTCAGCTAAATCAGACCTCGTTTGGTAGGCATCGGAAGAAGGTTTCAGTTTTTATTGGCGATAAATATTAAAAAGAGATTTTCGAGCTCGATTTTGCCGAATGAGCTCCGATTCGAAATCCGAAAGCGCCGTTAGGTTCGTATGATTATTTGTGACTTTTGTGAACTTTCGAAAGTGAATTTCGATGGTTTTCGGCTAGTTTCCGCTAAAATGTCGAAAGTTAAATAATTTGACTTTTTACATTTAATTTGCATCTTGAGTTTCGGGAACCCGATTTGAGATCCGCCTTCGCGAGTATGTTACATATATTTTGTATAAGTTATATGCAAAAGTTGAAATTATTTTGAATATCGTAGGGTACCGTTTTAATTTTTACCGTAGCAGCAAATTTTAAAGGAAAAAGAAAAAAAAAGAAAAGACAAAATATAAAAATATGATCGGTGGTCAAAAGGGATTAGCTTAATCCCTTATCTTCCAAATCAAAAGCAGCGAAACGAAACAGTAAGTAAATGGAAACGGAAAGCTGTGAACGCAACAGAAAAAAATGCCAGAAAATAAGAAAAGGGGCCGGAGAAAAGTAGAATTTTCACCCTAAAACATTCAGGTAATGATCCTAATATATTATTTGAGTTTATTACGTGTGTTTGAATATATTTTAACGGTAAAACTTGGAATATTAGACATCGTTTTAATAAGTTCAATTAATAGTTTAAAGGGTCAAATGGACCCCGATAATGAAATTGATTATATATTCGTACTCAGTGAGTTATAGGCAACATATAAATGTAAATTATTTGGGGTTTGGTTATGTGGCCTTAAACCATGTATATAGGCCTGGCCTGCGTATTGCGTATGCGAATAGGGTATCAGGTTCCTAACCAGATTGCCCTAAGATGTGAGCAATGAAGCCTTTAGCCTAATTTGATATATTTTTCTGCTTATTGAATAGAGTGGGATCGTTTGGCAATGAAACCAAAGGACAAGCGGTTATTGAGTGGATGTACTAACTTGGTAACAAGGTAAGTGTTTGTATCCATTTCTTTGGAGGCATTTGGCCTCGTGGATTTTCTACCACGTGTTCCTTACGTGTGTAGCTGCCGATAGGCGTACACATTACGCCATAGCTTTGGATTTACATCGTATATTATATGTTATATCCTGTTATTGGTATCGTATTGAGTATCTGAGCATTGTACTCTGGCTGTCATCATTGCATATACTTCCCGGTAATCGATGAGAGTCCCGAGCCGGTGAAGGGTCATTATTACATATACTTCCTGGGTGGCGATGAGAGTCCCGCACCGGTGAAGGGTCATTATTGCATATACTTCCCGGTTGGCGATGAGAGTCCCGCACCGGTGAAGGGTCATCATTGCATATACTTCCCAGTAATCGATGAGAGTCCCGAGCCGGTGAAGGGTCGTTATTGCATATATCTCCTGGTAGACGATGAGAGTCCCGCGCCGGAGATAGGTACCAGCATATATGACTGCATTGCATCGTACCACATTCATCCCATCTCATTGCACTGCATACTGACTATTGTGTGTATTGTGTTGTGTTTTATGTATGCGGTATGTATACTATGTTGTGGACATATCCCAGTTTGCCTATATATTTCTGGCTCGTATGTTGGGTTGTGGGGATCGGGTTGCACGCCGCAACGGTATAAATATATGGATCGGTTTGCACGCCGCAAGAGGATGAATATATGGATCGGGTTGCACGCCGCAACAGGATGTGTTTCTGATTGTTGATGTGTTTGGGATACCTATATGTTTTGGCTATATTACGTTCCTGGTTGTTGATGAGTTTGTCATTCCATACGTGTTTCTAGTTATTATCTGGCTCTGCCTTTTTATAATTTAAATAAGAGGAATTTGGTTTATCTGTTTCTTTTCTCCCTGGCTAGCTATCCTATCCTTTGAGGTGGCTAGTCTGCCCCACTTATTGAGTCCTTTTGACTCACCCTTGTTTGTTGTTCGTTTCTTGTCTATCTATTTCGTTTCGGCAGGTTCGCTCCAGGATTGAGTTCACCACGTTGTGTAGGAGCGAAGACGACTTCAGCTGTCGGGGTGAGCCAGCTTTTATTCCGGATGGCCACCAGTTTATTGTTTATTATTTCAGTTGCAGTTTGCTCCCTTCAGGAGGTATCCGTCTTCTTTTGTGCTCTTAGATGTCTAGTCTGGATAGCCCTAAACCTAGTATGTTGGGTAGTCAGCTGTAATTTCTTTTGTACTGCTTAGAGGTATCAGTATGTCTGTGTATTTTTTTAGTCTTATCCTTATTTATGAATCGTTATATTTATTTTCCTAATTTGATTGGTAAGGGTTCGCCCGACGGGTCTAGGGGAGGATGTCGGGTGCCCGCACGGCCTAACCAGATTCCGGGTCGTGTCATATAGCCACTGTTTCAGCCCTCTAAAACAGTCCCAAAAAGCTGAAAATATACAAGTGGTGTCCTTTTACTCATTACACTAACCAGAAGAAACTAGGACCAACTAAGCCAACTAAATCAACTAAACTAACTAAAAACTGAAGCAAAAAGTCTCCCAGCTCCTAACAAAGTCCAGAATTCAATCTTTCAAAGTTTCAATAATTTAAAGAAGCAAAATCAGGCCAAAGGAAACACTAGCTTGTGTTTCAACTAAATCAAAAAGACAAATTGAATGTTGGACTAGCACTTGGCAAAACAAATTACTTGACATTCCCATTTAAACTAACAAACCTGTAAATGATACAAACTCACTTGAGCCAAAAAGAGAAAAGGTCACACTGACCCTCTAAAACAATCCAACTATTCACAGACTTGAACATTTACAAGCTAAAGCAAGTCAAGTAACTTGTTTGTTTTCCCAAGTGACTCATATATGTTCATTTGCTCCATCTGACATGCAAGGTAGGCTCAATAAACTGGATGAAGTACTAATTCATGCTTAATAGAAACAAACAAAAAATTAATACCCTCCCCAACCAACATTAGTACACTCACTTTCTGTCAAAGACACAAGTATACCAATCAAACTTTTTCAAGTTGTTTTTGCTCCTTCCCAGATTCAATTAAGTCAAAACATACTTGAGGTGAAAGCTTAAAACATGAACTCCAACACTCCAGGTCCGACAAACTCATTTAGAAAATACTTTAAACTATTTCACACACTTAAAGTTGACTACGGACAGACTTTATACTAATATTGAACCACAAACAAGTTAAAAATTCTATACCAATACTACATATGCAGATTACTTTTATTTTACCAGTTTTCATGCACGAACAACGGATAGGAACGAACAAACAAAGAAAACTGCGAAACAGGAAGCAATATGTGCGTATATATAATTGTGAAGCGACGAAAAAGCCGAACATCTCCCAAGAATTTTCCTTTTTATATTTCTTTTAGACAAAACAAACATACACTGATTCTACAAGCTCTATGTGAACTATGCATCCCTATCTAATGGCTAGACAGGTTCATAATGATAAACAAAGAAAACAGATAGGTCTAGGCTTAAATCTGACCCGTGGCATAGCCAAAACTTCCGTGACACTGCTCGAAGCCAAAGCTGCTACTGAAATTCAGCATCGCTGCCTCGTCGTCTATTTTCCGAATCCAACCAATATGCCACAGCCTTCTCACCGTCACCCTGCTGCCTCGTTGCGCTAATTCCACCACGAGCAACGCTGCTCCATTGAGGCAGCCACCACTGTCACTGCTGCCCACGCTAATCAGCGTCACTCACCAATCGCAGCGCCTCGAAGGCTTCACCATCAATTACACCATGGAAATGACAAGAAACCATAATCTTTCAGCCTAAAGAATCAACACATCACAGCCTTATAACCACATCAAAATATTAACAACAATCACCCACACCACCGTACGCCACCCCAATAATCAGAACAGCCTCTTACCCTCACACACCATCGTTCACAGCCTCCGTCATTACAACTCCAAAACAAAGCAAACGACCACAACAGATCGAGAAGAAGAAAAGGGAAGAAGAAAACAAAACAAAACAAAAAAAATCAGAAACGGGTGAAGAACAAAAACGGGTAAAGGGGAGGGATTTTTGGGAAAAACGAGATGTGGGGTGAAAGAGGAGGGTGAGACGAAGTGGAAAAGACAAAACTTACCCAAGACACGCGAAAACCACCGGAGCTAGGCCATGACCGAAACTTTCTCCTCCGATCTACGAAAAACGGCTAAGAATTTGGAGAAAATACTTGTGGAAATGGAATGACGGGGTCAAGATCTTTCCAATGGTGTATTGTAGTATTTTTTCCGGCCACCAGAGGCGGTGGTCCGGCGGCAGACCAGTGGTGGAGTCGCGGTGGGACTAGGTTTTCCAGCCGGCTAGGGAAAATTTGACAGATTTTCCCCAGCTCAATGAGAGCTAGGGTGGTGTAATGGCAAAATGAGGTTTTTCTTGTTTATATAAGAGGGTGGTTGGCCGGGTCAAGAGAAACGGGCTAAGGGCTGAAATATTGGGCTATTTATTTTGCATATATGGCCATTTTTGAAGGCACTACACCATTTAAAAACCACTAGATTAATCAAACTAAAAGTCACATGATTTACACCAACGTCACAATTAAACATAGAACCACAATTACATACATAACAAGTAATTTTTTCATATTTTCTTCCACGATTAATGACAAATTGAGTTAAAAATAAAAGACTAAAATTTTAGAAAAAATCGACCAAAATCCTGAAGATCTAACACGGCTATTTTGAGCGATCTTTTCTGTATTCGTGCCAAAATTAGGTTATTACAGCTGCCCCTCTTTGTTCGGGAACACGAAGAGTTTTCGGACAAAGAAGTAATCGACAACTAATTTTGGCTTTTTGGTTCTAGCCGAGAGCATGCTTTCCAAAATGGTGACCGTACCTTGAATTTCGGTTCTAACCGAGAACAAAGTTACCTACATATCCCCGGACTAAGGAATCGGGTCAGTGTAGTTTCTTACGTGCGGCAGCTGGGACTACCGCATTCAAATAGACACCAGACTCTTCTAGACTCACTGAGACAAACTAGACACTCTAGACTACTAAGACAAACTAGAGACTCTTCTAGACACACTTGGGGCTGATACTAGACACTCTTAGGCACACAAAGGCTGTCGTTGCTGAGTACTGATCGCTTGCTGGTGGTCGTTGCTTTACAAGGAATGGAAATACAAGGAAAAATGCAAAATTACAATCCCTAGCCTAAATCTTCATGCTTCCTTGAGGTAAATCTTGGCTTGAAAGACAACTCTATTGCTCGTTGTATGGGCAAGCACTATCTAAAACTTGAAATGGTCGCATCTGTTTCAAACAGGTCTTGACTTGAAGTTGGGGATGGTTGCTATCTTTGAGCGCAAATGACTTGAAGTGGAAGTGAGTGCTATCTTCTAGCAAAACTGACTTGAAAAGAACATGATCGCTGTCTTTTAGCAGATCTTGACGTGTAAAGGAAATGGCGCTATCTTTGAGCGAGACTGACTCTAAAGGAAAATGATCGCTATCTTTTAGCAAATTTTGACATGGAAAGGAACTGATCGCTATCTTTGAGCGAATCTTGACATGAAAATGGAAATGATCGCTATCTTTTAGTAGAACTTGACATGGAAAGGAAATGACGCTAACTTTGAGCGAGGCTGACTCTAAGAGAAAATGATTGCTATCTTTTAGCAGATCTTGACATGGAAAGGAAATGACGCTATCTTTGAGCGAAACTGACTCTACAAGGAAATGATCGCTATCTTTTAGCAGATCTTGACGTGGAAAAGAAATGACGCTATCTTTGAGCGAACTGACTCGGAGAGGAAATGATCGCTGTTTTTAGCAGATCTTGACATGGAAAGGAAATGACGCTATCTTTGAGCGAAACTGACTCGAAAAGGAAATAATCTCTATCTTTTAGCAGATCTTGACATGGAAAGGACATGACGCTATCTTTGAGCGAAACTGACTCGAAAAGGAAATGATCGCTATCTTTTAGCAGATCTTGACATGGAAAGGAAATGACCCTATCTTAGAGCGAACTGATTCTAAGAGGAAATGATCGCTGTCTTTTAGCAGATCTTGACATGGAAAGGAAATGACGCTATCTTTGAGCGAAACTGACTCGAAAAGGAAATGATCGCTATCTTTTAGCAGATCTTGACATGGAAAGGAAATGACGCTATCTTTTAGCGAATTGACTCGGAGAGGAAATGATCGCTGTCTTTTAGCAGATCTTGGCATGGAAAGGAAATGACGCTATCTTTGAGCGAAACTGACTCGAAAAGGAAATGGAGTTCCATCTGACATCTAGTGCAGCTACCCCGATTCAGGTGGTCCTAGCTCTTTCTTGGCAACATAGCGAATGTCACACTGGCTTCCTGCATCGTGGATACACCCTTTTTCTAGCCTTGCAAATAAGCTTGGTGATTCATGTTCTATTCTTCACAATAATATGGGATGATCAAACGCCTAAAGCTTCTCCCCAAACATGTCCACTCTTCATGATACAATTTTGATATGTCGTTCCTCCGGCCTGATGTGCGATGCTCCATTATCGAGGTCGGTCATGACTCGCTGAAATCTTTCCATTGTCGAAGGTGTGCCCTGCTTGCTGGAATTAAACCTGAATCCTGAAAAACAGAGTTTTGCAATTTTCTTTTGTTGCTCATGTGAGGTTAGCGCCGAAAGGGCAAGGAATTAATGGTGAGGCAAGATATAGAAAGTGGAATAAAAAGCTTAAGGGCAAAAGTCGTTTGGACAGGGAACGTCTTTCATAAAAGGGAAACTTATCCGGTAATATACTGGCGGCCTTGATGATCATGATATGTATCTTGGGTGACCTCGTCCGACCAGTGCCACTTGTTTGTTGAGATTTGCTCCATGGAAGATATCAAACCATAACCAAGTTGAGGTGACTCTCAAGTCGACTAGTAACGCCCTTTCGGGTTTTCGCCAACTAGCCTCTCTCTTTAATCTTTTGCCTCACTGTTTGTCTTGCGGCGCCTTCTCAGGTTTTCACCGGCAAGACTTCTCTTTTTTTTTTCTTTTTTTTTCTTTCTTTTCTTCTTTTCTTTTCTTTTCAATTCAATTTACAACACAAACATCTCTTTTGATGGCATCATAGACTTGTCATAAAGGAAAATTTGACATAAGCTCTCCAAAATGCATCATGAGGTGACTGCGTACAATTCGCTCCCTTTTGGACATATTTTCTTTAAAAATAAAAACTTTTGCCCCACGTTTTAGAATAAACTGGGGCGCTTTGTTCTCTTCCTTGACTTCGAGACTGGTATGCCAAACATCTCATGAAACATGTGAATAGATGATACAAAAATAGTAGAAGTTTGTTTTTATTTTATTTTATTTATAAAATAAAATAAAAACAAACTTCTGCCCCAGTTTAGCATAAAAGGGGGATTTAAATTTCTTTTGATGTTGGCTGCAAACTTGGAGGCAAGTTTTGCGTCAATATGAAACAGGAAAGAATGAACTTTTCACTGTTACGGACACAAAATAGGGAGAAATATTGAATTTCCTCCATTTTCTTAAAAAATAAAAACAACTTCTGCCCCAGTTCAGGATAAACTGGGGTCTCTGATTTTCTTGACATATTCCGCAAGCCTGGAGGCAAACTTTGCGCGAATAAAAGTAGACAGGGAAAGAGGAATTTTCTCTTGTTGCGACCGTACCGAAATGGTTGCCTACGTATCCTTTTGAGAGGAATCAGGTCAGACGTAGCTCTAGGAAAATGCCCAGGTTTCTTTTTATGCTTTTCAGTTTCATTCCATTTTGGTACAATTACATTGATTCCAACTGAGAACATGTCTCGAAAGTACGATGTTCAAAGTGCTAATAAGGGATACAATTTGGGATAGCAAAAGAGAACAAAAGCCTTGCATTCATCCCGGTTTGAAAGTCATCTCGGAGTCAAATATAGTACCTCTTGACCGCGTCTGCATTGACGGGTATTTCGGTTGTCCTGCCTTTCGGATTCGTAAGGTACAAAGCGCCATTTGGCAATATTTTCTTTACCAGGTATGGCCCTTGCCAATTTGGAGCAAATTTCCCTTTAGCTTCTTCCTGATGAGGAAAGATTCTTTTCAAGACTAATTGCCCTTCTTTCAAGTCGCGGAGGCGCACTTTCTTGTTGTAGGCTCGAGCCATTCTTTGCTGATACAATTGACCATGACAAACTGCATTAAGCCTTTTTCCGTCAATGAATGACAACTGTTCCAATCGGGTTTTGACCCACTCTGTGTCCTCAATCTCTGCTTCCACAATGATCCTAAGAGACGGTATTTCAACTTCAGCGGGTATGACTGCTTCAGTTCCGTATACCAATGAATACAGGATCGCACCTATGGAGGTGCGAACAGTTGTGCGGTAACCGAGCAAAGCGAAAGACAACTTCTCATGCCAATCACAAGATCCTTGTACCATTTGCCTTTGGTCGGTAAGGTGTGGAATTTCGATACATGATCTTGAATCTTTCACACACGTCATTCATTAAATAACTGTTCAAATTTGCCGCGGTGATGATGGTACTTGGGATACCAAAGCGACAAACAATATTAGAATGAACAAAATCCACCACGGCTTTCTTGGTCACAGACTTGAGAGTGACGACCTCAACCCATTTGGTGAAGTAATCTATTGAAACCAAAATGAATCTGTGCCTATTGGATGCTTTTGGTTCGATAGGCCCGATAACATCCATCCCCCATGCTGTAAAAGGCCAAGGGGCTGACATTGTGTGCAACTCTAAAGGGGGTGAATGTGTCAAATCACTGTGTACTTGGCATTGATGACACTTCCGCACAAAAGTAATGCAATCATGTTCCATAGTAAGCCAGAAGTATCCTGCTATGAGTACTTTCTTAGCTAGAACGTGCCCGCTCATGTGAGGTCCGCAGATCCCCGAATGCATGTCATTGAGAATTTTCGTGGCTTCAGTTGTATCCACGCATCTTAGTAGTCCCAAATCGGGTGTCCTTTTGTACACCACCCCTCCACTCAAAAAGAAACCACTTGCCAGTCGTCGAAGGGTTCTCTTTTGATTGTTTTCTGCCAATGGAGGATACGTCACATCTTGAAGGAAATTCTTGATGTCAAAATACCACGGTTGACCATCAATTTCTTCTTCAACCACATTGCAGTATGCATGTTGCCTCTGGACCTGAATCTCTAATGGATCAATATGGGCTTTATCAGGATGGACAAGCATCGAGGCTAATGTAGCCAATGCGTCAGCCAGCTCATTATGTATTCTGAGAACATATCTAAACTTTAGAACATCGAACTTTTGGCGAAGATCGTCCATACACTGCTTGTACATGATCAGCTTAAGGTCTCGAGTTTCCCATTCACCCTTCATTTATCGTATCAAAAGATCTGAATCTCCGATCACCAGTAACTCTTTGATGTCCATGCCCAACGCCATACGCAAACCCATTATGCATGCTTCATACTCAGATGTGTTATTAGTGCAACTGAACCGAAGTTGGGCTGCCGCCGGGTAATAATGTCCCGTCGGAGAGATGAGGACCGCTCCAATACCATGGCCTTTCGAGTTGGAAGCACCATCAAAGTATATTTTCCACACATGTTATTCTTTGTTAATCAGTTCTTCAATCACATCTACCTCCTCATCAGGGAAATAAGTCTTCAATGGCTCATAATCATCATCGACCGGATTTTCAGCCAGATGGTCGGCTAAAGCTTGAGCTTTCATAGCAGTTCTGGTGACATAAACTATGTCAAATTCTGTGAGCAGGATCTGCCATTTTGCAAGTTTGCCAGTTTGCATTGGCTTTTGAAATATGTACTTCAGTGGATCCATCCGGGAAATGAGATAAGTGGTATAGGACAACAGATAATGTTTCAGCTTTTGTGCAACCCAAGTTAGGGCACAACACGTCCTTTCCAACAAAGTGTATCTGGCCTCACAATCTGTGAACTTTTTGCTCAGATAATAAATTGCATGCTCTTTCTTTCCCGAGGAATTATGTTGCCCCAGTACGCAACCAAACGAGTTTTCATTGACTGATAAGTACAAAAACAATGGTTGGCTAGGCTCAGGCAGAACCAAGACAGGAGGATTTGACAAGTATTGCTTGATCTTGTCAAAAGCTTCTTGGCACTCTTTGGTCTATGCAATTGATGCATTCTTTTTCAACAACTTGAGGATCGGCTCACATATTGTGGTAAGTTGAGCAACGAACCTACTGATGTAATTTAGCCTACCTAAAAAGCTTTTAACATCCTTATTGGTTCGAGGCGGATGTAATTCTTGTATTGCTTTGATCTTTGCGAGATCCAATTCAATACCTCGCCTGCTAACAATGAAACCTAACAATTTTCCAGCAGGCACACCAAATGCACACTTGACTGGATTCAGCTTCAGATTGTACCTACGGAGCCTTTCAAAGAACTTTCTAAGATCTCTCACGTGTTCTTCAGCCGTTCTAGACTTGATAATCACATCATCCACGTACACTTCTACTTCTTTATGCATCATATCATGGAAAATGGCAGTCATAGCCCTCACGTAGGTTGCCCCAGCATTTTTCAAACCAAACGGCATCACTCTATAGCAATAAGTTCTCCAAGGCGTAGTGAATGCCGTTTTGTATACATCATCTTCATCCATCTGGATTTGGTGATATCCAGCATAGCAGTCAACGAAGGATTGTATCTCATGTTTGGCACAATTATCTACGAGAGTGTGAATATTAGGCAACGGGAAATTGTCTTTGGGACTCGCCTTGTTCAGATCTCGATAGTCGACACATATCCTTATTTTTCCATCCTTCTTAGGAATCGAAACAACATTTGCAACCCAAGTAGTGTACTGAACCGATTGAATTACTTTCGCATCCAACTGTTTCATTATTTCATCATGGATTTTCTTGATCATATCAGTTTTGAACTTCCGTTGCATTTGTCTCACTGGAGGGAAACCCGGTTGAATTGGAAATTCGTGGACTATCAATTTGGAGCTCAAACCTGGCATCTCATCATATGACCATGCAAAAACATCCCGATATTCAAAAAGCACGCTCTAAATATCATTCTTCACTTCAGGTCGGGCATACATGCTTATCTTGGTTTCCCTCACATCATCAGGGCTCCCAAGATTAACATCCTCTGTATCAGCCAAATTGGGTTTAGGCTTGCCCTCATTCAATTTCCAGGCCTATTTCAAAATCATCCTGATCCCCATCATATTCAATCTCGTTAACAAATTCCCCAATGTTTTCTTCATCACTTTCAACCTCAACTATGGTTATGGAGCCGAAGTCAGATTGCGGTCCCTGGATGGATGATAAGTTTCTTGAACATGTCATGATATCAGGACCAGCAGATATATCACTACAGATAAACAAAAGTAGAATAAAATTAGGAATATGAACAGAGATTGAAGGAAAGCTTTGCTCTTAGGCCTTTCATTAATAAAAAAGGGTTTGAATTACAAAAGGAAACATGAGCAAAATAATACACTTGGCATACAACCCTTAGAATATCCAAGTGTATTCAAAAGAAAACTGTAAAACAACAGTCTACCAAGACCCCTTCCTGATGGGGAAGGGAGTTGCATTCCAGTTAGTCAGGTGCACGTCCGGGCCAATGTACTGTATTGAAACATTGTTGGAGCCTTCACCCGACTGCACCATGCAGATTTCAAAAATGCCACCTAGATCAAATGGTGCATCCTGATTGTCTTCCAATGTGTTGACATTTGCAGCAACAACCTTTGGTTTCATGACATAACCCACAAAAGACTGAGCGAGACACAGAATTGGCTTTGGGAGAGACCAAACTTCCGACTTCTTTTTCTTTGCTTGCTTGCGATCAGCTGCTTTTGGCTTGAACCCTAGTCCCCACGTGCTTTGCACACCATTTGGATAAACTGGATTTACCCTGCCTTGTAGTGATGCTCCCAAACCCTTTCCAAATTGGAAACCATGCTTTAACATTTCAGACGCCATCATAATAGACGTCTCTGACACTCTTGGGACGGGTATAGGTTTCCCTTCTGTTACTTTTTCCATATACACCACATCGAAGGTTTGATACATGATGGTCGGGCGTGTGGTGACAACTTCAAGGGCCGGTACGTCCCGGCTATTGTTAAACTATAAGTCATCCTCTCCATAAACTACGACAGCTTGATTATCCCAAGTAAACTTGACCACCTGATGAACTGTAGAGGGTACAACACAAGCCATGTGAATCCATGGTCGGCCCAATAATAGATTGTATGATGCATATGTTTCCATGACTTGAAACTCAATGCTGAAGGTAGCGGGACCAATGGTTAACTCAAGATTAATTATGCCCAAGGATTCTCGAACTCCACCATCGAAAGCACGAACAGCAGAAGAACTTGCCCTGATTTTGCTCATATCCACCTTTAGACTCTTCAATATAGACAGAGGGCAAATGTTCAATCCTGCACCGCCATCTATTAGAACACGTGTGACATAGGAGTCTTCATACTTAACTGAGACATGAAGCGCCCGATTATGACCGATTCCTTCTGCTGGCAGTTCCTCATCGGTGAACATCACACGATTAGTCTCAAATACTCTGCCAGCAAGTGCTTCCAAATTAGCCACAGTAGTTTGTTCAGGAATGTAGGCCTCATTCAGTATTTTCAACAGAGCGTTGCGATGTGCTTCAGAGTTCATAAGTAGAGACAAGAGTGATATCTGAGCTGGAGTCTTTCTCAATTGCTCGACGATAGAATAATCTGTCGATCTCATTTTCTTCAAAAATTCTTCAGCTTCTTTCTCGGACACCGGCTCTTTGATGGGTCCTTGGTCTTCTCGAACTGGCTTTGCCTTTCTCAATTCTTCCGGGGTAAAACATCTCCTGGACCGAGTTAGACCATTTACATCTGCAACGACCTCCATGATTTCCTTCCCATTGTAAGACACAATTGTCTTGTTGTAGTTCCAAGGAACAGCCTTTGTACTTTTGACAGGGAGTTGCACTGCCTGAGTGATGATAACCGGTTCACACTTCTTTGCCTTAACCTCGAAGACCGGAGTTTTCTGGCATGATCCCCCTTGCATAATAAATGCTGGAGCACTGTCATGAACTTTTCCCTGCTTTGCAGCTGGAATTGTGAAACTTGGCTCAACAGCCGCATCTTGCTTTGCTTTGTTGACAACAGAAGCACTTGACTTTCCCCCCATTACAACAATAAATGGCTCATGGCTTTTGACGACTGGGGAGAGACCAACTGCCACAATCTGCTTGGCGGCTTTCCCTTTCATGTCTTCTTCTATGCATACCATCCCTACCATGTGTACGTTGTTTTGAACATCATGAGCTGGTAAAGGATTTTGATTCATATTTTGTGTTTCATCCCCCACGACTTTTATCTGATTGTTGTCTATCATTTCCTGGATTGCCCTTTTGAGTTCCCAACAGGATTTTATGTCATGTCCAGGTGCTCCAGAATAAAATGCACAATGGCGTGAATGATCAATTCTTCCATTGGGGTTCACTTTTCCCGAGATTGGTTTCAACAGATTGGCTTGTTGCAACTTTTCAAACAAATTAGTGTAAGCTTCCCCCAGTGGGGTGAACTGTCTTTTCTCTTGTTGGATATTTCTCTGTTGCATGTTTGGACGAAAACCCGGTGGACCTCGTGGTCGATAAGGCATCTCCTGCTGAGCCGGGAATTGAGCATGTGCCTGTTGATTGTTATACTGGACTGGAGCAGGGGGTGCATGCCATTGTGGACCAGGGAGCGGCTGAACATAAGATGCTGCATTGACAGGGAATGAGAACTGCGGCATGGCAAATTGTTGGCCATGAGGTGGATAGAATTGTTGTGGCGGGGGTGTCTGAATATACCCTTGACGGTCATTGTATCTTCCGTCATTTCTTCTCGGTCCAGGACCAACCATTACCACTTCATCATTCTTTTCTTTCTTCTTCCCAAAAGCACCTGACCCTGATTGCAACGCCTGGGTAGCAGCTCTCAAAGCTGTTTGGTCGACAATCTTGCCTGCCTTGATTCCTCTCTCAATCATCTCCCCAATTCTCACTGCTTCACTGAACTGCTTCCCAATGGCAGAGGCCATCGCTTGGTAGTATGTTTCATCGAGCACTTCGATGAATTCTTCAACCATCTTATCATCTGGGATCAAAGGGCTCACACGCGCCGCTTGTTCGCACCACCTGTAGGCATACTCTCCGAAACTTTCACTTGGTTTCTTTGTGATCGTCTTCAAAGAAGAACGATCAGGAGCAGCCTCCATTTTGTAACCATAATAGTTTAGGAAAGCGCTGGCCATGTCATCAAAGGTGACCCACTTCGAAACATCCTGTTGTACAAACCATTCTGTTGCCTGTCCTCCCAAACTGTCAGCAAAGTATGCCATCAACAATTCATCCTTCTCAATGCCCCCTCATTTTGTTAAGGTAGATCTTCACGTGGATCCTTGGATCACTTTGTCCAGTGTACGGATCAAATTTGGGCACAACAAAACCTTCAGGCAATGGCACATGAGGGAACAAACACATGTCTTTATATGAAATACTGGTTTTACCCCCTTGCCCTTGTATGTTTTTCACAGTTTGCTCCAAACTTTTCAATTTCCGAGCAAATTCATTCTCTTCTGTTTTTCCCAACCTCTCGATATCAGCATGTGATTTTGGGTGGTGTCCCTGATCATACGACTCGGTTTGGCGGCACACATTACCCTGAGCTTGGTCAAATTGTTGATCACGGGCCCTTAACTGTGGGTTACTGTTCGATCTTTAAAAAGTGTGTCCTGCAGGAACGGTGAATGTTGTGGCAGGAACTTGGGGTTGGCCATGTTGTCCATGCTGTGGAAATTGTTCCCCAGGTTGTACAGTAGAAGGTCCGGCTGCATTGTCAGTTTCCAGACGTGGACCAAATCCCCGAGGGTAATGGGGGTCTTCTAACACTGTGGATTGCCCTTGCCCTGGTGGCTAAGTATTTGCCATGAAACCAGCAGCACCTGGCGGAACAGGAGGTGCCTGAACTGCTGCCAAGTTACGAACCAGCTGCGTCATCATTTCTTTCATAGCTGCGAAGTCCTCGGCCATCTTAGCTTGTTGCTCAGCCAAACGAACCAGCTCAGTGTTCTCAGTTTCCTCGGCCATCGTTATTGGAGTATTTTCCTGAAGAGGTGCTTCAACCACTTCTGGAACAGGCAGTGGTCCCTTGATTATGGTGGAATAGGAATGTGGGGCCAGCACGACAGTTGCTCAAGCTCTAATCAAATCAAAACACGTTAGTGCAACAAGATAGCATGGAACATGAATTTGCTCGTCGGCTTAACCAATGCCTAAGGTCGTTATGCGTCATCCTGAATTAGTTAACGACGCAAGCCGCGTGTACCGATTGTATCCCCAAAAATTGCTTACGTGCCTTGAGAAAAATCAGAACAAAATTGTAACTGGCACGTAATTAGAACAAGGACAAACATGGATGATTTTTTTCCTTTTTCTTTACCTCTTTTTCTGACCCAACAAACGTAATTTAGACAAACAACACGAGACGGACTCAAAATAAACTGCTTGACATGATGTACGAGTCAAAAGATATATACAAACTGACATGATAATGGGTTGGTCCATCCGGATGGTGAAAATAATGAGACTCGACATTTGAGCAGAGTCAGATTATTCCACGAGGATTGACGCAAAATACAACTTAGCTAATTGCAATTTATCGTCTGTACCCTGTCTTGACCTTGAAAAAATACAATACAAAGTAAAGTGGGACCCTAAAATAACTTTTTTTTTTTGAAAATTTAAGACTCAAACCGAGGGAGGTTTTAACGGAACTTAAGAACAGATTATGAAACAAACTATTTATTTTTTTTATCCGAAAGGTGATTCCAAAATCGGACACTATGACAACACAAAGATGGACACAATTTTTTGAAACAAACTCTTTGATCTAATTCGAAAAAAGAATGTTAGAGTATTTACAAAATTTGGCAATTATGACGACGCAAAGACACAAAATATTACATGAATCAGATGCAAAATTGGTTTACAAAAGTTGGCCATTATGACGGCGTAAAACCCCGATAAATTACTTTCCAAAAATATGGACTTGACTTAGACACTGACTCAAAGACAAAAGTGTCCCAAAATTTCGTCATTATACCGGCACAAAACTATAACGGTGCAAAACTATGACAAATTATTTTCTAATACGTGAGACCAAACCCGGACACAAAATTAGACTCTAAAAGTTCTTGAAGAAAGAAAGAAAAAAAAGAAAAAAAAAATCGCCATTATAACGGCGTAAAAATGACAACTAAAGATATTTTAAGACACGGGACTAAACCCATTTTTTCATTTTTCTCCCTTTTTTTAAAAAAATTTAACACCCACCTCCCGGTGATCGGTCAGCATAATAACCCTCTTTATACAACAAATGCAACACATAAGATGTCAATAATGTGTCTTTTCAGGACACGGGCCCATCTTGACACAAAGGGGTCAGCCTAGACAAATGCAATACCGGTATATCGCACCTCATTAAGTCAAATATGATGCAGATATTTGGGCCTAAAGGTTTAACTCTAGGTGACACAACTGACTCAGTGTCTAGACTGGCTGAAAAACCCGATGGACAAACCGGGCGGAAAGCGCATCAGGGCCATCCGGAAACAGTGTGTCCGGCCTAAAACCCCGTCACGCCTTCTTCCTAAATCATGGCAATTTAGTAAGAAAGTCCCAGATGCCACAAGCAATCTGGTAAGTGCACGTGTGCGTGTGTTTCAGAGACTAAGAGGGTTGCGGAGGAGGACAGTTTATATACAGTTCAACAATATCAAAGCAGTAACATTCAACTTTTCATGTGATAACGGCAAGAATATAACAACCAAATATTTAATAAATTAAAACATGCGATAATTTTATCAAAGCCGGAGATTATAGTTTTCAGTAATTTCCCCAGCAGAGTCGCCAAGCTGTCACGCCCTAAAAATTAATTGAATTTTATTTATTATTTAAAGGCTCGTGACTGGTGTTCAAAAAGGTACAAAATTATTTAGAGAACTCAGAGTCGCCACTTGACAAGTTTAAGGTGTGCCAAGTCACCAAAAGGTACCTTGGAACACCTCTGACTCGTCTAATGGTCTGCGTTAGAGATTCGGGTAAGTTTCTCAGTTGACTTTCGGGAAGGTATTAGGCACCCTCGAGTCCTGTGCCAAGCACAGTTGCTTTATTATCGCAATTTTAATTTATTAAATATGGTTGTTATATTAATGCCGTTAATTTGAATTTGCACTTTGATTCAGAAAAATTTAAAAGAGTCATTCTTATCCAACCTCACAGAGGACTGGTTAAATTTTTAATTCAGAAATTTAAAGCGTATCATTCTTTTCCAACCTCACAGAGAACTGGACGAATTTAGACTTTGATTCAAAATAAATAAATGTATTGTATATTTCCAACCTCACAAAGGACTGGTCTATTTTTTTAAAAGAATTTAATTAACTTTAAAAAATAATTAATTTATAATTGGTTTATCTCATTTTTATTTTTGCTCGTCTCAATTTAGTTTTTCTTTTATCTAATAAGCAGATCACGAATTATACTTATTATTATTTAACTGTGCGAGTCTTCACGATCCTAGTTTGCCTAATAAGTAGACCGCCGATCATACTTATCACAGTGCCTAATCATATGAATTTTTTCTCGCTCCAACTAATTTCCCTAATCGTGTATTTGATCAAACTGAAATATGATGTTCCCCTTTTTTTAATTATTTCTTTGAGTTGGACAAACTCCATATTTGATTGAGTGCAGTAGATCAACTTCTGCTAAGTTACATTTTTCTATCTTCTTTTCAAAATTTGCACTCAATGACCCACGCTGCCTTTCTTTCAAATTCATCTAATCATATGTGAGTTGGCAACATCATTTGCAAATATCCAAATTTATCACTGCACATCTATCCGACTTTTAAAACATTTAGATCGTATAACCATTACACGGCCTAAATGCTTTGCTTTATCCATTTTTGCTTTATACTGAACTAAAGAAAAATTCTTTAAGTGACCTCACTTGGCACTCTGTTTAACTAATGGCCTAAATTAAATGGCTCATAAAAAATGCAAATAAAATAAATTTTAAAAAAAGAACTTTAACTTATAACAATACATCACGGGAAGCATGTAGAATAGCTCATTACACCTGATTTCAATCTCAGAAATTGAGCAACTACTTTAACACATGAAAAGTATATATTTTAAGAAAAAAAACTTACAAGGCTAAGAAGATTTACCCAAACTGCAAAATCTCAGAGCAACAGCAAAAACGCCAAGCTACCAGCAACAACACAACTCCTTTTTGTCCTAAAACCAAAGATTTATACCCCAAAAGACTCAATCTTTTGGTTCTAAACCTTACTACTTAAACTCTATATTTTTTTTCAAAGTTTTCTAATGCTTTTTTTCCCTCTATTTTTCAGCTTGTTGTTGTGTGTGAAAGAGGGTAGTAAATGCCCTCTTTATAGCTGAAAAATGAGACCAAAAGATGGGGTGTGGACTTTGTTGACACCCAATTTTGTCCCTCCGTTTTTTGCAATTTGACTATATTTAATTAAAATTAATAATAGTAATATTCAAACAAAAATGCATTTATTAGCATGCATTTACGTGCGTAATACTTTTATTAATCCTCTATTTATATTATACTTACTTAATTGTGACTATATTTACGCAATTGCATTATTTAGACTGTTTCTGAAATACACATATCCTACGTGTAGCTATTTTTATTTAATTACTAATATTTGAGCCCATTTATATTAATATGTACTAAATTATATTTATGACTATTTTTTTTATGAAAAAATTATTTTGTTATTGGCATTTTCTAATTAAGCATAAGTTAGAATTAACTATCAGTTCCAAATAGTTCATTCCTCATTTCTAAGCAATATCGCCAAATCATCTCTCTTGTGATCTGGATGAAATTTTTCCTGGAATCACGTCAACTTTTCCTTTTTATTTGATCAATAAGTTATACGTTTTTCTTTTGTTTTAGTGTTCTTTATTTTGTTTTGCTTTGGTTTCCATCTTTAGCTAGATCCAATAATCATGCAAACATTCTTTTATCCTAAATTTCAGTTTTGATTGCCTTTCATTTTTCTACATAATAATTCTTTCCTTTCTCTTATTACTCATATAACCGTTAATATCCCGCTGGCCTATTCAATGGGATTCTTTACCATTCTTAGTACTCTTCCTATAAAGCTCTCCCTTTACAGTAAGCTTTCCCACGAATCACTATACCAAAAACCAAGGAAGTTGTTGGTTACTTTCTTTATTTTTATACTTATTATTTCATAAGACTCAAGCTATCATCCTTTATTTCATTTTCCATTTGCTTTAATATCTCCCCATGATATTCTCCTCATCTTGTTATTCACTAGCCGTCAGTTTCCAACTCCCTTTGTTATGGGATTCTTTTTTATCCTATTAAGCTTCATTCCCATATAATTATTAAAGAAGATCCTACAATTATGCTATTCATAATTCCTACCATTTTCAACACTCCATTCCGCCACTATAAATTCAATTCATATTACTCACAAAAGGGGGACCTCTTTCTTAGATATCAAGGCTTAACCACGTACATTACTCTTCTTTAGTATTAGCCTTCTTTGTTTGGCTGGCTTTGAGTCGAGGTAAAAGAACCTTTTGAATCATTCTGCCCTCAACTTTTGCTATTTCCTTTGCTACTTGCTTTCAAAGGTTAGTTCCTGAACTATTAAATATTCTGTTGCTATGTGTTCGGGCATATCAAGTTGGGTATATTCTGCTTGTTTCTTGCTTACTAATTAATGATGAAATACTTTTTTTTCACATGTTACTGCATAGGCTCCTCTTTGGAGTCGCTAACTTTTATCTTGCAGGGATAAGTTCTTAAACAAAGCACAAGTTTTGGTACTAACCAGAATCTTGCAGGGCTGCTATATACTGAAAATTCATATTAAAACTAGACCATTTTTGCAATTTAATTTTCTCAAAAAATTGCACAAGTTTTGCAGCAGGTCTAAAATTGAAATTGAAATGGAAGAGGGAAGTGTTTTTGCAAATTTTATGTTCTGGAAAACTGTAGGTTCACGAAATTATTTTTCGAAAGTGAAGTAAAGGCTAAAAACGAAATTCTGTAAACTTGGTCCATTTACGCAAAGGTTTCAATCTGCAGAATAAGTTGTTTCTGCAAGTTTGACGTTCTGAACCCGTTTTAAGAGAATCTTAACTATTTTTATAAATTTCTCTAAGTTAATTAATAACTTGCGAGGAGTTTCGACTTTGGAGGTCAAGTCCTAAAAATTATACTATTTTTTTTATATAAAATTTGTAAGTTAGCTTTTTGATTCTATTTATTGTATCACATTGATATTTCTTAAATGTCATATTCATTCCTTAATAAGTATCTACCATTATTTGCTTACTAAATTATATAGTAGTATTTTTAAATTGGTATCTATCTCCTACTTAATTTATATATATCATTACGTTAATATTTGCTCAACATGTTGTGTGTTTAATTAGTTATAACTTTATGTGTATATAAATATTTTAAATATATTCTCTTTACTTTACGCCAAATTATTTTAAACGCGACCTCACACTAAAGTCACCACCAAAGTTAACGGTACGTGACCATCAATGTCACAATACCATCCTTTAGTGGTGCACATTTTTTATACTAAATATTTTATCCATTTATTTAATTGTTAATTTTAAGTTAATTTTTAAATATTTATGGCTATGTGCAAAATATGACTGAAGTCAGGATTATTTATGTAAAACAGTATACTTGTCACTTTCCGCGTAGAATAGCTCATTTGCAGAATTTGCAGAGATAACCATACAATTTAGCAGAATTGAGAATATGTCTATATTTGAGGAATAAGACAATTTTATGTCGAAATTGCAGATTTAGCCTTTGATTATTAGCATGCTTTTATAGTTTGCAGCCCCTTTGAGTTCACTTTTATTCCGTTTGTGCACCATGGCCTACTTTGTATAATCTATTTAACTTTTGTCCCTTTCACCTAAATTACATATGCTTAAACCCAATATAAAAATCGGCCGGGAACCACGTTTAGTGGAACTTAGAAGGTGCCTAATCCCTTCCTTCTAAGTTAATTTGAACACTTACCTGAATCTCTGACTAGTAGACCAACCTGGAGTTATTCTTTAAAATTAAATTAGAAATTAATAGGTGACCTAATACACCTTAGAACTATATTAGGTGGCGACTCCAAAATTTCTAACTCCAAATGAGTTACCCCAAGTCGAACCACACTTTACACTCTACATTATTATTACTTTATTTATTTAAAGTGGGGTGCGACAGAATGGCGACTCCGCTGGGGATTAAATGTTCTAACCATTACGATTTTTTATATTGGGTTTATTATTGCTTTTTATTATTTTATTCAATACTAACCTTTTTCTCTTTGCAGGTGGGTAATCTTTTACATTTTGTAATTTTTTTATATTTAGTATATTATTAAACTTATTTGTTGCATTTCGTTCATACTCCTCCACTCCTGGAAAATTGACACTTGCACACACACAAACGATTACGTGGATCTCACGGTCGTTTCACTCTCAAAAAACCCTTTAGGGGGGACGGTTGGGATAAGTTGGTCCGTGGTACAACCAACAATTCCAAACGTTCCCACCCCTTGGTTGTCCGCCAGGGGGAACCATGTCCTTGTCTAGATTAGCCAACTCTTAATGAAGACTCCTTTTAGGGATCATTCATCATATCATATCTAGGACCACTTTTGACTTCGGCTCATGTCTAAGTCTACTAGTTCACCATATTTGAACGAACCAAACGGGTCTCCGACCCTAAGGGACGTTTAAATATATTACGTGCGCATCTATTTAACGTTGAATGTGTCTAATGTTGACCATTTGTTCTCAAAAGTGTGGATCATCCAATTATTTATTTTTGTTGGAGGATACCACAAGTTGAAAATTTGGAAGATCAAATAAAACATATTTTAAATTGATCTTTCTACTTTTGTTTAACCAAGTCAACTATTTATTTCTATAAATGGAAATTGTTATAGAAATAAATTATTTATTTCTATTTACGTATGAATTTTTTTTTACATTCATACAAAACCAATTATTTTATAACATTATTTTTGGGTTATGAACGAAATTAATTTTTCTATTTTTGAAAACCAAATCATAGACTTTAAATGAATTTCTTCTACTTTTAATGTAGCAAGATCAATTATTATTCCTATTTACCTAAAAATGTTATTTCACATTTATACAATAAAATTATTTTTCCTTTGACTTTGGGTTATGAGAACAAATGGGATGATGCACGATACACGTTCAATTTTAAATATCAAAATCAAACTTAGGAAGACTTAACATCCTTGGCATGTTAAAGTCCATTAGCCAACTTCGTCCAAATGATGCCTATCATGCATCTTATATGTGTGGTTGTCTTGTTAGGCCTACCTCTGGCACAAAAGAGGTTCCTTGCATTATAAAACATGATATGTTTTGTATATGAAAATTATTATCTCAACACTGACTTGTTTTTTCATGTGTTAGTTTTACTCCCACTCCCGAGGTTGACTTGTGCATTCTGGCCGAGCATCAGTACCGGACGAGAACTAAGGGACCAGTTACAACTCCTCCCCCTTCACAAACTAGAAGAAGAGGAAAGCGAAATATTATGTCTGAGTTGAATAATGCTGCTCTTAGTGACGATAACATTGGGAATAATGGGACACCCCGTAAGCTTGCCCCAGTTGAGTATAACGAACATGTTGCTACTTTAGAGCAAAGAATTAAAGAACTTGAAGAGAAACTGACAATGGCCAGTTTACCCGTTGGTAACTCCGCCCATTCAAAGGAATCAGTCGATCCAAGTGGGTCACCCCGCCCTAACGGAAAGGACCCTATGCACCTAACTGATCCCCCTGTTGTTTACCAAACAACACAACCAGCTCTTTACCAAACAACACAACCAGCTCTTTACCAAACAGCACCACCTGTTGTCTACCAAACTGCACCAACCGCCACATATCAAGCACCGCCTCCCTATCCAGCACCACCAGCTACTTATCAAGCACCACCTCCTGCATACCCCACTTACCCGAACACAAGCCTACCTCACACTAATATCACAAATCCGCAGCCTTACAATCCCATGTTCACTGCCGAGACCAAACAACTCACTTCACCCGTCAAAAACCATGAAAACCATGAATGGGCGGAGGATGAAGCCAATGATGATGGCACAAAAGAGAAAGTTCGTAAGCTAGAGGCAGCCTTTAAGAAGTTTGAGTTAGGTAAAACTACTAAAGGTTTAGCTTATGAAGACTTGTGCATCTATCCTACTTTGAAATTGCCAGACGGATACAAGATACCAAAGTTCGACCTGTTCAATGGAACTGGAGATCCTATGGCACATCTGAGAACATATTGTGACAAGTTGATTGGAGCAGGGGAAGATGAGAAAGTACGAGTGAAGCTGTTCAGTCGAAGCTTGACCGGAGAGGCTTTGAATTGGTTCTCTAAGCAGAAGCCTGGCACATGGCTCGGTTGGGAAGATATGGCAGCAGATTTCGTAGAACGATTTGGGTACAACACCGAAATGGTACCAGATCGTTTCTACTTGGAAAAGTTGAAAAAGAAACCCACAGAGACGTTTAGAGAATATGCTATGAGGTGGAGAGCAGAAGCTGCCAAGGTGCAACCCGCTATGGATGAAAGGGAAATAGTGAACATATTCATCCGCATTCAAGAGGACGTCTATTACGATAAGCTGCTGCATATGAAAAATCAGAAGTTTGCTGATGTAGTGTTGATGGGAGATGACGTAGAAGAAGGACTGAAAAGTGGAAAGATTATTAGCCTAGCTGCACTACAAGCTACTAATAAGGCTATCCAGTCAGGAAATGTGAGTCTCTCCAAAAAGAAGAAAGACGAAGTCTCTTTTGTGGCAACCATTCAAGACCCTGCCTTAACCCACTATTACCAAACACCACCACCATACCATCACATACCACCTGAATATTCCGTCTATAATACTCAGCCCACTCGGCCTATATTTCACACCCCAGCACCAAGCCGTCCCCCATACCAGCAAAACACTCAACCCAACTACCGAAATGCACCATCATACCCTCCCAAGCCTCGCCCCGAGGCAAACCAAAAACCAAAAAGAAACTACACTGCATTAGCTGAATCTCGCACCCAATTGTTCGAGAGATTGAGAGCTGCTGGGCTTATTGTCCCAATCCCTCAAAAGATGCCAGACAACCCTTCACCTAACTTTGATTACAGTAAAAGGTGTGCATACCACTCAGGTGGACCGGGGCATGAGACGGAGAGATGTTTTGCATTGAGAGATAAGATTCAGGACCTGATAGATGAAAATGTCATTCATTTGAAGGCGCCAAATGTGCACAATAACCCACTACCCAATCATGGGGATGAGAAAGTGAATATGATCGACTTCAGCAAAGAATGCAATCTGGAAGGCACAATCATAAAAGAAAAAACAGTGTTTGATGAATACAAGTTTGGCACGGGGTACATCCTGGTTTGCAAAGCAAAAGATACAAGAGGTTATCATTCACTAGAGCAGTTTGTTCCAACTCTGAAACAAGCATCCATCTTTTCAAGCTACATGAAAACTCTCAAGGGAGAAGGATTTGCTGTTCACGGTATAGAAGATGAGCTGACCGGTCTAAAGGAGCTATTCATGGAAGAATATGATGCAGCTCTTGAAAAGCATACTGAAGCCCTGAACATTTAGAAAGCTGAAGCTGAACAACTGAATCTGCATCACATTCCGAGCATGCCGAGAACCTTAGTGGAGCTGGGGCATTAGTTATTTTCTTAAATAAAACACGACTCCGAGTCGTTAGCTTTTGCTTTCTTTGTTTTTCAACTTTGTTGCAACTTTTGAATACTACTTCTCAAGTCCAATAATAAAAGCATTTCCTGTTTTTCACTTTTGGGCATGCATCATTCATTGTCTTCAAAATTATTTTAATTCCATTGAATCTAAGGCTGCAATGTGAGGAAACAATCCAAAACGACGAGTACAAACCAGGCTATGGTAAAAGACATTTGAGGAACTTCATGAAAATCTTATAGCAGACAATTGAGGCAAGAGCATCAAGAAGATATTAAGAAAATGACTTAAGGCGACACAGTAGAAATACATATAAGGAGCAAAATTGGACAATCCCAAATGGGCCAAAAATATACTGGAGAAAGTGACGGACAAAACAAGAAATATAAAGGCGAAGGAATTTTACAAGGAGTTTAGCAAATTATAGTTGGCCCTGAAGTAGAATTCTCTAAATTGAGAAAAATTAACAAGATCCTTTGAGATACAATCAAGAGATACTACAAATCGAGCAACATTCATCTTTATTGGATTTGAACTACGTAGCGACCTGATTCCCAAAAAGGGATACGTAGGCAGCCTACCCAAGGCACGGTCACATCATAAGAGATTTTTATTAGACACTGGGGCAGAATTTTTTGAGTTTCCCTCAAAAAATTCAAAGAATGCATTACAACACACTGGGGCAGAATTTTTGAGGGACCTCAAAAATTCAAGGAAAACACAAGCAGCACACTGGGGCAGAAATTTTGAGGTTCCCTCAAAATTTCAAAATGGATAATCTTGGAGCAGCAAATGGATATAGAGGAGATTATGTCCAAACAACACGTCACAGTCTATGATTCAATGGAATAAATTCGCATTACTCTTTAAACATCATTTTTCTCAAAACACATGCATATTCCTTTTTGTTCTCCCTTTTTGCCCACAGCTCGACTAAGGTTTGACGCTCGAAAAGAGGGATATGGCAAGAAGACAATTATACAGCATGCAAGAACAAAGTACAACACAGCGAATGTGCAAGTCAACCTCCACCCGAAAAACTCACAAATTTTCTTTGATTGCAGGTTTACACAGGTACCGAGTATACCTAACAACCCTTGCAAAACAACGACATCAATTTGAAGAGCATAGAATCCATGTCGGTGGATGTATAGGGTCTGCATCGGTGGACATGACAAGCATAGGATCCATGTCGGTGGATATATAGGGTTCGCAGCGGTGGACATGACATCAATTTGAGAAGTATAGAATCCATGTCGGTGGATGTATAGGGTCTGCATCGGTGGACATGACAAGCATAGGATCCATGTCGGTGGATATATAGGGTCCGCGGCGGTGGACATGACATCAATTTGAGAAGTATAGGATCCATGTCGGTGGATATATAGGGTCTGCATCGGTGGACATGACAAGCATAGGATCCATGTCGGTGGATATATAAGGTCCGCGTCTGTGGACACAACATCAATTTGACAAGCATAGGATCCATGTCGATGGATATATAGGGTCCGCGTCTGTGGACACAACATCAATTTGACAAGCATAGAATCCATGTCGATGGATATATAGGGTCCGCAGCGGCGGGCATGACATCAATTTGAGAAGTGTAGAATCCATGTCGGTGGATATATAGGGTCCGCGTCTGTGGACATTACATCAATTGGAGAAGCATAGGATCTGCGTCGGCGGATATATAGGTGAACATGACAGCAATGACAACAGTGTAAGGTCCGTCTGTGGACGTGACTTCAAATTTGAGAAGCATAAAATCTGCGTCGGCAGATATATAGGGTCCGCGTCTGTGGACATTACATCAATTGGAGAAGCATAGGATCTGCGTCGGCGGATATATAGGGTTCGCAGTGGTGAACATGACAGCAATGACAACAGTGTAAGGTCCGTCTGTGGACGTGACTTCAAATTTGAGAAGCATAGAATCTGCGTCGGCAGATATATAGGGTCTGCGTTTGTGGACATGACAACAATGAAAAAAGCATTGAATCCATGTCGATGGATATATAAGGTCCGCGTTTGTGGACATGACAGCAATGAAATAAGCATATAACCCATGTCGATGGACATGTATAAAGTTTTCATATATGGATAATTCAGCAATTAGAGGTATAAGGTCCGCGTTTGTGGACATGACAACAATGAAAGAAGCATATAATCCATGTCGATGGATATATATAAGGTCCGCATTTGTGGACATAGTTCAGCAATTTGGAGCAGTAAGGTCCGCATTTGTGGACAAACCAACTATTGATCAAGCATAGAATCTGCGATTGTGGATAATAAGGTCCGCGTTTGTGGGTAGTTCAACCATTGAAGGAACACATGATCTGTGCCTATGTATACAATTCAACATTGAAAGCAACATAAGTATCGAAGAGACATATGATCTGTGTCACTGGATGGAAAAGTTTGGAGTCCATGTTTATGGACGATATATCAGTCAAACAAGCATATAGTCCGCGTCGGTGGACACATTCAACCGTGAAAGCATCATAGGGTTCGCATCGGTGGACATGATATCATTTGAAGGAGCATAGAATCTGCGTCGGCAGATATATAAGGTTCGCAGTGGTGAACATGACAACAATTTGCAATAGAGCAAAGTCCGCATCGGTGGGCATACTATTGGAAAGACATTTGGATGAGACATCAATCAAACAAGTACAAGAGAAAAACAACCACTCGGCTCAACAGGGAAGTTTACCTTACTTTATCTTTTATATCTACTGCATTTATCATGATTTTACTGCAGGGTACTCCCCGATCTCTCGACAAATCCCTGTGCCATACTCTCACGCCTATTCCTAATATCACTACCAATCATGCAACCGCAAAACCTCAAACACATACAAAGCAAAGCCTAACCAAAGATGATGCCTTTTGCTACACCCTCAAGCTACCTATCTTGCAGAGTTCCAAGCTACAATTCCATACTCGCACCAGTGGTCTACCTAATCCTTCCTTGTCGATTGGGTGTCAGTTTCGTACTCCTTCCTATCTGTATCCATCTGCGTCAATCGTGCGTATTTTCATGCTTAATCATGCCCATCTGTTTGAATCGTGCGCATTCATAAAAACTCGCCCCCCAAATGTTTTCAAGCTCATTCAAGGCATTATTGAAGGCAAGATGACCCCTTTATCGAGTTGAAGTGGAAACTATGTCCTTGTAAACTCCTCTTTATGGGTGTGTCGTGCACCACATCTTCATAACTAGGATGATTATAAGTCTCTTTTCCCACACTCGATCTATCGATGTTATTTCATCTTCGACAATGCCTTTGCTTCATTCTTCATTCATCTTGCCAAAAGGCAAAGCATACACGAATCTAAACTTTACATACTTGGATAAGTTTAGTCTTTACATCCAAAATCGTGCGTCATAAACATCTCACACAGGCTACATGCCATTCAAGAACTACACACGGGCTGATTCTCGTGAAACCCGAGATATGTAGGCAACTCAGAGACCGGGGTTCGGCCAAAAACACCCCAAAACTCCCATTCTCCCATTCCAGTCTTTTTGCGTACCAGTCGTGACAAAATTGGGTATTTCGTCAACTATCTTTGCCCGAAGACTCTTTCATCATCCCCGGGCAAAGAGGGGCAGCTGTTGACACCCAATTTTGTCCCTCCGTTTTTTGTAATTTGACTATATTTAATTAAAATTAATAATAGTAATATTCAAACAAAAATGCATTTATTAGCATGCATTTACGTGCGTAATACTTTTATTAATCCTCTATTTATATTATACTTACTTAATTGTGACTATATTTACGCAATTGCATTATTTAGACTGTTTCTGAAATACACATATCCTACGTGTAGCTATTTTTATTTAATTACTAATATTTGAGCCCATTTATATTAATATGTACTAAATTATATTTATGACTATTTTTTTTATGAAAAAATTATTTTGTTATTGGCATTTTCTAATTAAGCATAAGTTAGAATTAACTATCAGTTCCAAATAGTTCATTCCTCATTTCTAAGCAATATCGCCAAATCATCTCTCTTGTGATCTGGATGAAATTTTTCCAGGAATCACGTCAACTTTTCCTTTTTATTTGATCAATAAGTTATACGTTTTTCTTTTGTTTTAGTGTTCTTTATTTTGTTTTGCTTTGGTTTCCATCTTTAGCTAGATCCAATAATCATGCAAACATTCTTTTATCCTAAATTTCAGTTTTGATTGCCTTTCATTTTTCCTACATAATAATTCTTTCCTTTCTCTTATTACTCATATAACCGTTAATATCCCGCTGGCCTATTCAATGGGATTCTTTACCATTCTTAGTACTCTTCCTATAAAGCTCTCCCTTTACAGTAAGCTTTCCCACGAATCACTATACCAAAAACCAAGGAAGTTGTTGGTTACTTTCTTTATTTTTATACTTATTATTTCATAAGACTCAAGCTATCATCCTTTATTTCATTTTCCATTTGCTTTAATATCTCCCCATGATATTCTCCTCATCTTGTTATTCACTAGCCGTCAGTTTCCAACTCCCTTTGTTATGGGATTCTTTTTTATCCTATTAAGCTTCATTCCCATATAATTATTAAAGAAGATCCTACAATTATGCTATTCATAATTCCTACCATTTTCAACACTCCATTCCGCCACTATAAATTCAATTCATATTACTCACAAAAGGGGGACCTCTTTCTTAGATATCAAGGCTTAACCACGTACATTACTCTTCTTTAGTATTAGCCTTCTTTGTTTGGCTGGCTTTGAGTCGAGGTAAAAGAACCTTTTGAATCATTCTGCCCTCAACTTTTGCTATTTCCTTTGCTACTTGCTTTCAAAGGTTAGTTCCTGAACTATTAAATATTCTGTTGCTATGTGTTCGGGCATATCAAGTTGGGTATATTCTGCTTGTTTCTTGCTTACTAATTAATGATGAAATACTTTTTTTTCACATGTTACTGCATAGGCTCCTCTTTGGAGTCGCTAACTTTTATCTTGCAGGGATAAGTTCTTAAACAAAGCACAAGTTTTGGTACTAACCAGAATCTTGCAGGGCTGCTATATACTGAAAATTCATATTAAAACTAGACCATTTTTGCAATTTAATTTTCTCAAAAAATTGCACAAGTTTTGCAGCAGGTCTAAAATTGAAATTGAAATGGAAGAGGGAAGTGTTTTTGCAAATTTTATGTTCTGGAAAACTGTAGGTTCACGAAATTATTTTTCGAAAGTGAAGTAAAGGCTAAAAACGAAATTCTGTAAACTTGGTCCATTTACGCAAAGGTTTCAATCTGCAGAATAAGTTGTTTCTGCAAGTTTGACGTTCTGAACCCGTTTTAAGAGAATCTTAACTATTTTTATAAATTTCTCTAAGTTAATTAATAACTTGCGAGGAGTTTCGACTTTGGAGGTCAAGTCCTAAAAATTATACTATTTTTTTTATATAAAATTTGTAAGTTAGCTTTTTGATTCTATTTATTGTATCACATTGATATTTCTTAAATGTCATATTCATTCCTTAATAAGTATCTACCATTATTTGCTTACTAAATTATATAGTAGTATTTTTAAATTGGTATCTATCTCCTACTTAATTTATATATATCATTACGTTAATATTTGCTCAACATGTTGTGTGTTTAATTAGTTATAACTTTATGTGTATATAAATATTTTAAATATATTCTCTTTACTTTACGCCAAATTATTTTAAACGCGACCTCACACTAAAGTCACCACCAAAGTTAACGGTACGTGACCATCAATGTCACAATACCATCCTTTAGTGGTGCACATTTTTTATACTAAATATTTTATCCATTTATTTAATTGTTAATTTTAAGTTAATTTTTAAATATTTATGGCTATGTGCAAAATATGACTGAAGTCAGGATTATTTATGTAAAACAGTATACTTGTCACTTTCCGCGTAGAATAGCTCATTTGCAGAATTTGCAGAGATAACCATACAATTTAGCAGAATTGAGAATATGTCTATATTTGAGGAATAAGACAATTTTATGTCGAAATTGCAGATTTAGCCTTTGATTATTAGCATGCTTTTATAGTTTGCAGCCCCTTTGAGTTCACTTTTATTCCGTTTGTGCACCATGGCCTACTTTGTATAATCTATTTAACTTTTGTCCCTTTCACCTAAATTACATATGCTTAAACCCAATATAAAAATCGGCCGGGAACCACGTTTAGTGGAACTTAGAAGGTGCCTAATCCCTTCCTTCTAAGTTAATTTGAACACTTACCTGAATCTCTGACTAGTAGACCAACCTGGAGTTATTCTTTAAAATTAAATTAGAAATTAATAGGTGACCTAATACACCTTAGAACTATATTAGGTGGCGACTCCAAAATTTCTAACTCCAAATGAGTTACCCCAAGTCGAACCACACTTTACACTCTACATTATTATTACTTTATTTATTTAAAGTGGGGTGCGACAGACTTGTACAAAAGTACAAGCCCACACCCCTATACTTGAGTGTACTTAGTCCTATTTTTCAACGGGAGAAAAAAATAAATAAACTTTGATAAATAGGATATTACTTTCTACTAGCCAGAACATTACATAGCCATATCTGTTTTTTATTAATGGAATTAATAATACTATTGAAAGGATAAATATCAGATGAATATATGCTGCTAAAATTATGGAAAGAGGATTGTGGGCGTTTTGGGAGGATAAATATCAGATGAATACATGCTGCTAAAATTTAGGATAATGGATTGTAGGCGTTTTTTGAGGATGCATAACAAACAGAATCCCTCAATTCAAGTTATTATTGTATATCCTGCCATTATAAAACAAGAGTTCCATATCAGAATTTTAAGCGTTCCCAAACAAATACTACTGACGATTGCAAGATTTTCTCTTCTCTTTTGCAAATATGCAGGTTGTATCATCTTCAACAATGGCTGATGTTCATGTTCTGTTACAGTACAATGGTGTGTGGGACGCTAACTTCAAATACCAGAATTTCAGTATCTACGGAATTTTAATCCGGCCAGATTGTTCATTTATCACCTTGATAGATAAAATCAAAAAGCAAGTTGGATGTGGTAGATCTGATAGTTCAATGGAAATTAAGTTCAGTATGAAAGAAGGATATCAACCCATGGAGATATTCAATGACATGAGTGCTCGATTTTACTTTGATCTAAGAAAATCATGTACTGATGTTACGCGATATCCGCTCTGTATAAAATTAAAAAATTACTCAAGAGCAATTGTTTGTGCAAATGATGGGCCTGCGTTACTTTCACAGTCATCGGGGGCACGTATTTTAGGACTTGTATATGGCGCCTGATGATGATTTGAAGACATACGATGTTGTTGAAGTACCTGATGAAATTTGTGTGATAACTAACCCCATGAATGAGGAAGTTGTTGTGGGTCAAGTGTATGCAGACAAAGAGACTTTAGTAAGTGTGATGAAGAACCTTGCATTACGACAAAAATTTCAAGTTAAGGTTTATAGATCGTCCTCGACTAGGTAAGTTAGTATCTAATTTATGTTCGTGGTATCTTACTATTTATTCATTTGTTAAATAGATTATCTAAATGCAGGTATTCTTTGATATGTGCGGGCAAGGAGTGTGATTGGTGTATGAGGTCTTCAAGTTTAAACACTGCAAAGTTGTTTAAAATAAGAGAGTTTCATAACATACATTCCTACGCGCTATAGGAGAGGCTTCTTTCGCAGAGGCATGCAAGTTATGCAGTGATTGGGGATCTTATCAAGTAAAAATTCACTAATCCAAAGAGAACATACACGCCTAAAGACATAATCCGTGACATCAAAAATGATTATGGTTTTGATTTAAATTACATGAAGGCGTGGAGGTCGAAGGAAAAGGCGCTTGAGATATTAAGAGGTAATCCATCTAAGTCATATGCGATGATACCAAGCTATTTATATATGGTGAGAAAAACAAACCCGGGTTCTGTCACAAAACTGCATAAAACATAGGACAATCGCTTCATGTACGTATATGTGGCATTGTTTTCATCAATTAAAGGTTGGGATCACTGGAGACCAGTTGTGGTTGTTGATGGAAGTTTTATCTCTTCGATGTATGGTGGGACGCTTATTACAGCATCGACACAAGATGGGGAAGGTATATTCTTTACAATGGTGTTTCATATTTTTGTAGTATATGTCAATATATTTTTTTTGTGGTATTGTGCTGATATATAATCTGTATCGTCAAAGTATGTTAAAAAATTTAACTTATTTGTTCAGGAAGCATCTTGCCACTCGCCTATGCTGTGGTTGATTCTGAAAATGATGCCTCATGGGAGTGGTTTTTCCATAGCTTCAGGGAGACTTATGGGCTACGGGATGGTATGGTATGTGCATTATATCCGACAGACATCAAAGTATAGCACATGCGTGTGCAATTGTTTATCCAGAGGTGCCTCACTGTATTTGCATATACCATTTATGGAACAACATAAAAGTAAAATTCAGGTCTAGTCATGAGCAGATAGGGGAAGTATTTTTTTCGTTGGCAAAGGCTTACACAGTCCAGGAGTTTGATCACTTCATGGGAGATGTGCAGAATATCGACAAAAGAGTTAAAAAATATCTGTTTGATATTGGGTATCACAAGTGGTCCAGAGCATATGCAATAGCTAATAGATCAAACATTATGACTTCTAATATAGCAGAGTCGATCAATGGTAGAAACAAGTACGCAAGGAGTCTTCCTATTGTATCATTGTTGCACGCTATGTTTAGTATGGTTAGAATGTGGAATTGTGATAATGGAAAGGCAGCAATGGGGACGTTTAAAGTGTTGACCAACAAATATGAGGATATTATGGAGGCCAATCTCAATGCTTCTCTGAAAATGATGGTATGATTGTGTACAATTTATGTTCTGGTTATATTATTATTGACTTATATAATTCGCATATTGTCAGTAACTTTGCTTTCTATATAGGTAATTCCGTCATCTGATTATTTATTTGAGGTACAAGGTGGTGTTAAAACACATGTGGTCTGCCTGCGCAATAGAACTTGCTCTTGTAGAAGATTCCAGATGGATGAGATGCCGTGTTCACACGCGCACGCTGTGCTAGCATATAATAATATGTCATCGTATGGATTTTTCTCGCCATTCTACACAAAGAAGAACCTTGTTAGCACTTATGAAGTGCCCGTTTCTCCTATTCAAGATCCAAGCGCCTGGAAAATTCCAGAAGATGTTTCTCAAGAGGTTGTCCTACCACCTAATGTACGAATAAGGCCAGGGAGGCCAAAAAAGAGAAGGTGTAAGTCAGCTTGGGAAAATTTTGGGAAGAAGGTTAGGATTACATGCGCACGTTGTGGTCAACAAGGTCACAATCGCAAAACTTGCAGAAATCCGCCGATTATTTCGTGAAGTCTTGGTCTGATGGTGTTTTTTTTTTTAATTGAATGAAGCAATAATGGTTTATTGGTAGTTTTTTTTAGTGATATGAAGCAATAATATTTTACTGCTAGTTTTTTAAGATCTTGACCTTGTCAAGAATTGATGTCGTTTATAATGTGGTTGATCAATAGAACTTTGAGTATTTATGAAATGTTTTATGTATGTGACAAGTATTCTATTATGAAGCTGTTATGAAGTTCATATAGATGATCTAATAAAATTTTGATTGAACTTCTTCTCCACCTGTGCGCCATAGGAATACCAAAAGATAATCAATGATGAGGCTTTCATCTTGAGAACTCTACTAAAACTTGTATTTTGCAATAGTACAATAGGAAGGCTCATAAAAACTTTGAAATGGAGGGTGTACTGATTGTACTTGCAGCTTCAGGAGCTTCTCCTACCATGAGGAATTTAGATGGAAAGTTTAGCAGCTTTTGTGGCATTTACATAAATGGAGATGCTCGTTTAAGTGATTCTTTTTTATGTCTTGTTAATCCAATATACGACTTTGTTCGACATGTGATTGGTGCAGACCACTGCAGAGCTTGTTGAACCTGATAGTGAAGCTTTTATAATTTTAGAAGAAGCTACAATTGATGAACTTCATGATTACGAAGAGGAAGATGAAGAGAATTGAGGTGATAGGCTATTGCCGATATGTTTGATCAACTGAACTTTGATTATTTATAAAATATTTGATGTATGTGACAAGTATTCTATTATGATGTTGTTATGTAGTTCATATGGACGAGCTAATAAAATTCTGGTTGAAATTCTTCTCCACCTGTGCGCCATAGTAATACCAAAACATAATGAATGATGAGGCTTTGATCCTGAGAACTCTGAACTTAGAAACAAATTTCTTAGACTTAAAATTTTGGAGCACAATTCACGAGCGGAAAGTAATGTGAATAAACACTTCAAGTAAATATGTATAACTCCAAAAAAAACTAATTCGACTAGATTACAAGTAATCTATTATTGAGCATCTGAAAACATATGTTTGTTGCAAGGTTAAAAAACAAAATAATATCCAAAAATGAGCTAATGATAAAAACACCAGTTGTATGAAAAAAGCTGCATCTAAAAAGATGCATTATTATCCTATTCCAAAAAAGTAAAAAAGTGCCAATCAATCACTTCTTCCATCCATACGCCATTTAGTTGTATTCATCATCACTGCTTGCATTTTGTCGATATTTCTTCAATGCATAGTCCCACAATAAAGCCCAATATCTCCTTCGATGTCGACGAAGATCGCATCTCGAACTAGGCATAGTACGTCCATGGATGAAATACTCAGCAAGTACAGCAGCTAACACACCATAGTTCCTGGTTGCAACCAATAAGAAAGTAATTTATTACCAATAGTGTTGATGAATAATAGAAGACAGGTTTTATTAGGAAATTGTTTAAGCTTACTTGGTATGTACTCCACGCATATCTCTGCACATGTAGACTTCAAAGGGGTCATTCAATGGTTCCTCTCCAAACTCAGTATCTGCTGTTTTTAGGTCAACAATATTACTGTAATAACCAGTTGCAGTAAGGAAAAAAGGGATGATGATCTTGTATGGTCCCATTGCTTGTAAGACTTGCCCATCGTAAGTCTCATTGTCAAGCTTAGAGTCGTACACATAAAAGGCCTTATCCTTGAGAGACTGCCTCCCCAAACTCCAATGCCAGTCATCAACAATCTTTATAGGGAATAAAACATCATCGACCAATCACCAATCCATATTGCAATGCATGAAACGACCATTCATGTAGTCTGATATAACGTGAGAAACAGAGGCAGAATCTAGAATGTTTTTGTCTGTTAAGTACGTATTGTGTAGCTCCCGGATCATTGTGTCAAAGTAGCAATCAGTGGTGGTAAAATAGGCACTAATTTCGGGGTCATACTTGCCCTTTTTCCTCAGATAATAGAATATAACGTCAAGGTGCTGTAATTCAAGGCAGGTAAATATTACTCACATATATATATATATATATATATATATATATATATATATATATAACCAAATATTTTATATGTTGTATCCGTATGTAGTATTCGTATTACTCTGATATTAGAGGAAATATATATATTACATATATATTTTTATCATATTATATTAACCATAAATATATGTTAAATAAAAAGCGCATATCAAAATTAAAATAAGTACATACCGTTTCAGTTAAGGGCTTGTCGTCGTAATTGAGAGTATGAAACCATTCTTTTTTCTCAGCCACATATACTCCTAGATCAAATAGATTCTCTAGCACATTGACGCTATTGGCATAAGGCTCATCACTGCACATTGTAAGAATAATGTTAGAAGAAGCTAATCTTAGATTGGAACTTGTTAAATTATCAAAGTAGAATTTGATTGCAGAATCACTTACCTGCTCCTCCGCCTTGATTTTTGGTCAATCCAATAGTTGAACTTTCCATTCAATTCCTTATTAATTGGGCGCCAGATATTTGTAAGAAATGGATGTTTCAATGGAAAAATCATTTTTTTTCCAACTGGGAGCTACCACCTGAATCCCCGAAAGAATTGATGAATGGAGACCTCTTGAACTTAGCAGGTCTTGTTGTTCGGACAGATTTTTTAAGAGTCTGTTCTTGCAGATGCCCACTTGTGTATTGTTGGTGCAATTTACTCATGTCAACATATTCACCCTCTTTTTCATTTTGTAAACCTTCTGATCTTACAATACAACACATTTCATTTTACTTGTCGACAATGTACATTTCAGAATTCCTTTTCTGTTCGTCAAATAGTTGTGTGATTCCCAAACTAAAATTTGGAATAATATCTGTCTGATTGTCATTTGCAATTTGAAAATCTTCAAAAGTAGCAGCTGATATAAGTAATATTAAATTAGTAAAATGATATTCGAGTGATATCGTGCGAATAAAAATGTAAAAAAAAATCACTATAAGTGGGTTACAGCAACTTACCAACTGCTGTGTTGTTATTTTTGCCTCTGCTTGCAATCTCTTCGCGCGCTGCACATGTTAATTGATGGATTTGAGACTCGGTCATAACGTCAAGTGGGAGTTGAGAATCTGAATTTATGCCCTTTTCACAGTCTCGTTCAGTAGTGGCTTTTCTTAAAAAAAAATAAAACAACAATATAAGGACTACCAATATGCTAGTGGAAATTTTGTAGCAATATACTGGGTGTATTTGGACAAATTGAGTTATTAAAGTAGCAACAACCAAAGCGGATCTTACCGTATCTTGCTTGATCATCATTTTCATTAATGAACGCTGGTATCTCTTTGCGGGCTTCACTTAATAAGTTATGGATTTGGAAGTCCTTTTCAGGATTGACAACAGAATCGCCATCTTGTTGGGAAAAAATAGAAGCAACTTTTAAATAAATGTCATCTCTAAATAATCTTTTAAACGTACAGGTGCTATATAATTTAGTTCTATTCTCGAATATGTTAGAATATAGAACAGAGTATGAACTGTAAACCTCAAATAAATTAATGTTCAACAGCACGATGTGGTTGAGATCAAAGACTTTAAGTTATTCTTTTCAGCATACAAACAACATATAGCTTTAATATTTGGACTATATCAGCGTATGCTAGTACAATTGACATATTAGGTATATATTTTTTATATATAAATATAATATTACCTGCCTGGCAAGTGTGTAATACTATATAATATTTATATAAAAAGTACATACATCTTTAATATTTGGACTATATAATAGTATGTAAGTGTATAGTTGACATATTAGGTATATATTTATATTATATATCTATAATTTTACCTACCTGGCAAGAGTGTAAAATTATATAATATTAGCTGCACTACAAACTTACTCCTAAATGTTGGGGTTTTTTTAGAATTGCTCGACTCCGACACCTCTTTCGGAACGCTAACAGCAATGTCGATATCGGACCCGAACCCTTCAAAACTAAAATGATGATCCATACCATCCCTCTAGCGCGTCTCACTAGACTGTTCAATGTAAACAAAAAGTAAGAATTTATAGAAGCCATCCCATGTGTTTGTATTATCAACCAAGAAATTTGAACAAACCTTGAAAAAATCATAGTCTGCAAACTTCTTCTCCATTGTGTGCATCCCTTTTAAAATGCGTTTAAATGATACAACCATGTATTTTTTCATAGAACCGACATTCTTGTTGATGCTTGCAATGTCATTCTTGAGCTCACACTGACCGCTATAAAGAATTTTGATGTCATCGCTACTGTTAACACTTGCCTTGGATTGATCAGTAATTATTCTAGGCTGCCTAGGTAATTCAACACCTGGACTTAATGGAACTTCTGGAGAGTTTTTTACAGGGCCATGCTCTCGATCATACTCGAGACATTTTGGCAAATGATATCTCTCCTTCTCTATGTCAGTAGGGGCAATGTTATTCAGCAAAACCTGTGAGGTATGCAATAAAAATATTTCAGCAATATATCTGTGTTATATATAAAACTTAGCATTAAAGATTACATACATATTATATAGTCTATAAAATGAAAATAGTTGTTACCAGAATGAATATACGAATACCTTATCTCTAGGCAATCTGAAAATACCAGACTGGACATCCTGAAATTGAAGGATCTTTGTGACTTTCCAGTTAAGAATACGAGGAGTTGTATTTGCAACCCGAGTAGCTATTTTCCCACAAACCGTGGGACATCACTCGTAAAACCAAAGAAGCAAAGCATACGGGAAACCGGCAAAACAATAACTTTTTTTGATGAAGCGCACCTTGTCGTGCATTGAATCGATCGTCAGGAAAAATAGTCTGGTCCCCCATGGGAAAGTTTCCCATTCACCAGATTCAACAAGGTTAAATTCTTCAACTGGTATGATGTGCGGAGTGACTTTATCATTCTTAGTCGATAACAAGAAAGTATGTATGAAATACAAGGTAGCTAACTTGATAGCGTCCTCCGCACTATCCCATATTTTTTGCAAAAAATAGTCCACCAATGCAGTCTTAGAAACCTTGTCTGTTCCATTAAAATATTTCATTACAAGACGATTGGGTTGATCAGAACTATAATCTTTTAGGTGGTCACCTTCACACAGTAACCCAGTTACTAATTCAAAGTCCTGGAGATCAAACCTTAGTTTTTTGCCGTTAATTATAAACCACAATGCATCATCGGATGGTGGTTCAACCTCTCTCAAAAGCAAACCTACTAACAATTGGTTCTGAACAGTAAAGACTGGCATGTTGAGAAAGTGACCAAAACAAGTTTTGCTAAACTTTTCGATCAACTCGGTATTTAAACACTGCTTCAAAACGTTCAACACACTTTCATTTGTATGAACATTTATAGGGCGAGTTGAGTGTAGCTCCTTTGGAACATAGAAATCTCATGTCTGCATAATAAATATAATATAGACGAGTATTATCGACTAAAAAATGGAGTATACAACAATTAAAATACATGTTAAATATTGGACACATATATGTAATTTTACATGTACAAAAATCAGATAATGACGACAGTCAAAAGAGTAGAAGACACACTACTATTAACTGAAAACTCTACCATGATACACACAATCTCATGCTTCCATATTCTTTTGCCTGGAGAACGTCTATCATGGCATTTGACATGACACAATATTTACTAAGCAGCTCCCTCTATACTCATAGGCAGAACTCATGTATCAGGCAATTACAATATGAGACTTCACAAGTCAACAGGCGTATCACTGATAGATCCATATTCTCATAATGTACAACAAACACATATAAGTGATGTAAATGTAGTATACAAAAGTTTTCAAAAAATTAGGAAGTAATGAATACATATAAAATTTATATACTTCAACACGAGTGAATAGATGAATGTTTGCTCGAACAGACAAGGAGTAGCGCACGTGCACATTTACATAAAATTACCTTAAAAACACGAGGGGCAACATAACAATGATCCGCTTCAGTAGATGTCAAAGTTGATATCGCCTTTGCTTTAACATCCCTCCTCTTCTTGATAAAGGGGCCACCGTCTGGTTTGCCAGCCATTTTGACATCATCTTCTTGTTTGATGGTGGGCGCATCATGATAAACTTTGTCATCGACATACTTCACAGATTTTCCTTTCCCATTGACATTCTTTTTCTTTTTAAGAGGAGGGAAACCATCCGACTCAACACATATCACGATATTTTCTTTCCCTTTACCCTAATGTTTACTATACTCCGAAGCCTTACCACAATCGTGATTAATACCATAATTTCCAGTATCAATTTCTATGCCCCTCCTCTTTTTTGCAATTGCATCGACTCTATTCTCCTTAAGAATATTTGATTTCATATCTCCTTTTTCTCCTAATTGGGAAATATGTGATAGATTGGGAACCAAATCATCGAAATCGTCATCATCAATAATATGAAAATTAGACATGTCAACTTTGACAGATAACAAATACTCACTAATAAAATTCGAACGAGTGAAGTAATGGCGGAATGATAATGATGGTGGAGGATATGATATTGAGCTGATAACGTTTTTAATTTGAACTGAAGAGGACGAATTTTTGAATTACATATCCATCGCCAAAAAAACACGCACCTAATCATATCCATCAGCCGTTCCAGGGATTCAAAAATGTAACTTCAGTAATTAGTAGTAATCCCTAATCCCTACACTTAAGGCTTGGGGCCACTTTGTTTATAGATATTATGAATATTAAATATATTTAAAAAATAGAAAAGAAATACACAAAATATATTAGACGGCTATGGAAAGAAAAAAAGTGTAAAATGGGTTTAGAAAAAGTATTTAAGGATTATGGATGTTTAGATGGGGTAAAAATCTCTTTTTCAACATAGGTACAGCAGCTATAGCCACTGTTTCAGCCCTCTAAAACAGTCCCAAAAAGCTGAAAATATACAAGTGGTGTCCTTTAATAGGACACCCAATACTCATTACACTAACTAGAAGAAACTAGGACCAACTAAGCCAACTAAATCAACTAAACTAACTAAAAACTGAACCAAAAAGTCTCCCAGCTCCTAACAAAGTCCAGAATTCAATCTATCAAAGTTTCAATAATTTAAAGAAGCAAAATTCAGGCCAAAGGAAACACTAGCTTGTGTTTCAACTAAATCAAAAAGACAAATTGAATGTTGGACTAGCACTTGGCAAAACAAATTACTTGACATTCCCATTTAAACTAACAAACCTGTAGATGATACAAACTCAATTGAGCCAAAAAGAGAAAAGGTCACACTGACCCTCTAAAACAATCCAACTATTCACAGACTTGAACATTTACAAGCTAAAGCAAGTCAAGTAACTTGTTTGTTTTTCCAAGTGACTCATACATGTTCATTTGCTCCATCTGACATACAAGGTAGGCTCAATAAACTGGATGAAGTACTAATTCATGCTTAATAGGAACAAACAAAAATTAATACCCTCCCCAACCAACATTAGTACACTCCTTTCTGTCAAAGACACAAGTATACCAATCAAACTTTTTCATGTTGTTTTTGCTCCTTCCCAGATTCAATTAAGTCAAAACATACTTGAGGTGAAAGCTTAAAACATGAACTCCAACACTCCAGGTCCGACAAACTCATTTAGAAAATACTTTAAACCATTTCACACACTTAAAGCGGACTACGGACAAACTTTATACTAATCTTGAACCACAAACAAGTTAAAAATTCTATACCAATACTACATATGCAAATTACTTTTATTTTACTAGTTTTCATGCACGAACAACGGATAGGAACGGACAAACAGAGAAAACTGCGAAACAGGAAGCAATATGTGCGTATATATAATTGGGAAGCGACGAAAAAGCCGAACATCTCCCAAGAATTTTCCTTTTTATATTTCTTTAAGACAAAACAAACATACACTGATTCTACAAACTCTATATGATCTATGCATCCCTATCTAATGGCTAGACATGTTCATAATGATAAACAAAGAAAACAGATAGGTCTAGGCTTAAATCTGACCCGTGGCATAGCCAAAACTTCCGTGACACTGCTCGAAGCCAAAGCTGCTACTGAAATCCGTCATCACTGCATCCTCGCCTATTTTCCGAATCCAACCAATATGCCACAGCCTTCTCACCGTCACCCTGCTGCCTCGCTGCGCTAATTCCACCACGAGCAACGCTGCTCCATTGAGGCAGCCACCACTGTCACTGCTGCGCACGCTAATCAGCGTCACTCACCAATCGCAGCGCCTCCAAGGCTTCACCATCAGTTACACCATGGAAATAACAAGAAACCATCATCTTTCAGCCTAAAGAATCAACACATCACAGCCTTATAACCACATCAAAATATTAACAGCAATCACCCACACCACCGTACGCCACCCCAATAATCAGAACAGCCCCTTACACTCACACATCATCGTTCACAGCCTCCGTCATTACAACTCCAAAACAAAGCAAACGACCACAACAGATCGAGAAGAAGAAAAGGGAAGAAGAAAACAAAACAAAACAAAAAAATCAGAAACGGGTGAAGAACAAAAACGGGTAAAGGGGAGGGATTTTTTGGGAAAAACGAGATGTGGGGTGTAAGAGAAGGGTGAGACGAAGTGGAAAAGATAAAACTTACCCAAGACACGCGAAAACCACCGGAGCTAGGCCATGACCGAATCTTTCTCCTCCGATCTACGAAAAACGGCTAAGAATTTGGAGAAAATACGTGTGGAAATAGAATGAGCGGGTCAAGATCTTTCCAATGGTGTATTTTAGTATTTTTTCGGCCACCGGAGGCGGTGGTCCGGCGGCGGACCAGTGGTGAAGTCGCAGTGGGACTAGGTTTTCCGGCCGGCTGGGAAAAATTTGACAGAGTTTCCCCAGATCAATGAGAGCTAGGGTGGTGTAATGGCAAAATGAGGTTTTTCTTGTTTATATAAGAGGGTGGTGGGCCGGGTCAAGAGAAATGGGTTAAGGGCTGAAACATTGGGCTATTTATTTTGCATATATGGCCATTTTTGAAGGCACTACACTATTTTAAAACCACTAGATTAATCAAACTAAAAGTCACATGATTTATACTAACATCACAATTAAACATAGAACCACAATTACATACATAACAAGTAATTTTTTCATATTTTCTTCCACGATTAATGATAAATTGAGTTAAAAATAAAAGACTAAAATTTTAGAAAAATTCGACCAAAATCCTGAAGATCTAACACGGCTATTTTGAGCGATTTTTTCTGTATTCGTGCCAAAATTAGGTGATTACAACAATAATCTTGTCAAATAATTTTATTTATGGTGTCACACTAAAGCAGATATATCTGTTACAAATAACCACCATAACCACCATCTAACCCTAATTACCACCAACGCTGTCATCCCCACCAACGTCGTCATTCCCTCCACAACTAACCATAATTACCACCACCACAACCACCATCTGATATGAATCAACAACAAAGATAGAAAAGAAACAAGAACTGAAAAGGAATTAAAGCAAGACCCACTTTAATTAGAAAAGATTAAAGAAGCAAACTAGGGGAAAAGGCCTAATTACCCCTTTAGTTGTCTAACAAAGGAACTTATACTAATTGATCCTTAATTGAATCAATATTCAATTACAAATCAAGGATTATATGCTTAAGCAACAAGCTTAGCCAAGTTTTCTCACAATCAATATTCATCAAAATCTAACCCTAGTATATGAAGATAAAAGGGCTTAAATTAAGGGTGTCCAGCGTTTCGGTTTGAACCGGACTGGACCAGCGTCTGACGGGGTGCAAACCGGACCGCTAGCGCCACTCCCCCAACGGCCCATTCCCCGACCCGTCACACTCCCTTTGGGCCGACCAGACGGGAATTAAATAGACCGGAACCGGTCTGGACCGAATCGGACCGGAAAAATAAAAACGAAAAGTTGTTGGGCTCGGGATATAGCCGTTGGCAACGGCTCTTTTCACCAACAGCCGTTGGCCAACTGCCAAAAACGACTCTTTTTCATTCCCCACTCCCCTTAGGTGCCCCATACCCCCCTCCCGGACCTATTTTTTCTATAAATACCATAATTTTTCACCAATTTATTCACAATTTCTCTAATATTCTCTCTCAATCTCTCTTATATTCTACAAAGGCTATTTGATAAATTATTCAGAATTTCTTTCGAAAAAAGGGTTTAGGTTCTAAATTGCATTACAAAAATTAATTGGAGTAGAGTGGAAAATTGTTCGGTGCGGTTCCGGTCAAGTTTCAGCTTTCACTTTTAAGTTCTAACACGACATCAAGTAAACTCATTCTTACTTCTTATTATCTATTTTAATTTTTTTTGCAATATTATTTTTAGCATATAGCCATATTTTAGTAATTTAGTAGTTTGCTTTTCTTATAAGTTATAATGTCTGGAGTGTGGAGAGCACTTACTGGGCGTACGGGTAGCGATCGTAGATCACGTGCTAACCGAAGAGGGGGATGATAGACGTGGCCGTGCTCTGGGTAAAAGACCAATTGGTAGTTCTAGTGCTCCTGCTCATCTAGATGTTTTTACTCAGGAAGATCACTCGCAATTTTATCATGATTTAGATTTTGATCAACCAATAGATAATGATATGTTAGAGGCACAATATCAAGATAACACCGAAGGGGTTAATTTAGATGATGAAACACCTACTAGTCAATTTCATGGTGAACTTAAAGAAACTAAACCTCAGTTACCACTTATGCCTCCTAGTAGAGAACCAGTCAAACGAGCGGATAGATCTGATGTATGGAAATTTATAACTGAAAATGTTTCGGCTCAGAGCGCTAAATGTAATCTTTGAAAACAAGTTTGTGATTTTAAAACCGGCAAGCAATGGTGGGACAGGGAAGTTGTGAACACACTTAGAAAACCACCATAAGGAAGAATGGGAAAGGAGGTCGGGTGGCATTCATGTAGGGAACATAATGGCTCCATCTCAAGGTAGTGGAGTTCAACAGGAAATTAACCCAGTGATGGGGGGCTTATGCAGTATGATAAGAAGAAAGATATGGAACAAATGGCAAAAATGATTGCGGTAGAGTGTTTACCTTTTACATTTGCTTCTTGTACTGGTTTTGTTCGTTATATTCAAACCGTATATAATCCATCCTTTCAAGGTTTTCCAAAAACTACGGTTAGAAGTGATATTATGAAATTAAAAATGAATATAGACAATATTTACGATATATGTTTATTCACTTTGATTGTAGAATTTGTATTACTATTGATTTGGGTCGTGATGTTAACGGGTATGATTATTTAACACTTGCTATTGGATAGATTCTAACTGAGTAATGCAAAAAAGAATTTTAGCATATAGCGTTGTTGATGAACTACATACCAGAACATTTATTATGAGAGAAATAAATGATATTTGTAAGGCGTATTTTATTAATGACAAAATTTTAACTATAACTGTTGATAATGCTTCAAACAATGATTATGCTATTGGTCAGTTAAAACCAAAGTTGAACCCCCCTTTTGAAGAATTGTTTCATGTTAGATGTACATGTCATATATATAAATTAATTGTACAAGATGACCTTAAGGATCATGAATGAAATCCTTTTGCTTGTGGAGTGTCATTTGGAGAGTAGGTGTCTTGGGCTATCATATTAGAATAACAGTTATTAGCCCGAGAAAGCCTACTAGGACCATCACCACGCTCCCCCACGGTTAGAGGTGTCTCCACCACTTGCTTTCCCAATTCTTGAAGGCTAGACTTGCATGATATGTCATCAACGATTTCTTTGATTCCTTTGAATTCATCATGGAGTGCTTCAAAGCGAGCCATCACCGCATGAATCAAGGTATTAGTCTTCATGTTCACATCAACTTCCTTTTGAGCCATAATACCTACAAACAATCAAACAAACAAAGGTTAGTAGAAAAAGTCCTCACAAATTCACTTCCTAAGTGTTTACACTCGATTTTATTGCACTCGATTTTATTGCAGTCAATTCACTCTACACTCAATGATTGGCTTTTACTCGCTCGAACACTCTCATCACACTTGCCTTTACCTCTCTTGGCTAATTCAAGTTGCTTTTCACACTCAAGTCTGATTCAACAATCAAACTCAATCCAATTCGGAATGGAATGGAGTTGTTGTGGAAAAGAACGGATAATTAAAGCTAACGGATGGGAATTAGAAAAAGTCAACGAGATGAGAGAGAAAAACACGAATCGAATTGGTAGAAAACGAATTCGGATTTGGATGAAATTTTATTTATGATCTAGAAACTCACTGTACTTGATGATGAGAATGGGGTTTGGTTGTTTAGAAACTTTTCAGGGGCTGTTGCAAGCAATCTGTCTAAGAAAATTATTTTTCCAAAAATTGTTGTTCTATGCGATCGCGTGAAAACTGTCGCAATCGCGTTGAAGAAGTTCGCAGTAGGGCGATCGCGTTGATAGGGCGCGACCGCGAAGAGTGATTAATTAGCTGGTCTGCACTATCGAGCTTGACCTCGCGCGATCGCGTAGGTTTCTGAAGCTTTATGCAGAATTTGTTTTTCCAGCTACCCTTTTCACTTGAATCTTCACAAACCGGCTTGTTTTTGCTCCAAATTTGAGATATATGATCCTTGTTAGTCCACTAACAAACACCAATGGTTGATTCTTCAAGAACAACACCCAAAATGCAAAAGTCCCAATTTACTAGTTGATGAACTTGAAGAACCATAACTTTTAATTCTTCCAATTGATGCTTCAATCGTTGTTTGTTGCCCAATTCCTTCAAGGTACAACTTCTAGAATCAACTTTCAACAAATGGTAACAAAATTTTCATCCAAAGGAACCCTAAATCTATGACTCAATTTTTTATTATTATTGTTTTTTTTTTTTTGGATTTTTTTGAGATTTTTGGATTTTGATAACAAAAACTGAGTTAGTGCTTGTAAGAACAAACACTAATCCGACTCTGATACCAAATGATATGAATCAACAACAAAGATAGAAAAGAAACAAGAACTGAAAAGGAATTAAAGCAAGACCCACTTTAGTTAAAAAAGATAAAAGAAGAAAATTAGGGAACAAGACCAAATAACCCCTTTAATTATCTAACAAAGGAACCTATACTAATTGATCCTCAATTGAATCAATATTCAATTGTAAATCAAGGATTAAATGTTTAAGCAACAAGCTTAGCCAAGTTCTCTCACAATCAATATTCATCAAAATCTAACCCTAGTAAATGAAGATAAAAGGGTTTAAATTGTGGTTCCTAAAATGGCATGGCATAGCATTGCCTTAATTGCCCCTGAAGTGGGCTGCAACAAAGTCATTAAACTAAAATAGGCCTTCTGATTGTCGTCTCAGCGCTATCGAGCCAACATCTGCGCAATCGCGCAGTTTGGGCAACCAGAACGTGGCTATGGTCAAGCGATCGCGAAGAACAACTATCTTCACCCTTTTTCAGCTTCCTGTGCGATCGCGTCTGCAACCTCGCGATCGCATTGAACACTGTCAAGACCTTGCGCGATCGCATCTGCAGTCTCGCGATAGTGATGAGCAAATTCTGGTTCTGAGGCAATGAACTTGCAAACAGGTCCTGAAGCCTCTAAAATCTGCCTCAGTAGCTCCAGTTTTGAGAATGTGGCTTGCCACTGTTATTAACTCCCGTGTTTGGCTTCTTGTAAATGGCATACTCACAAATCGGGTTGCATCACCATCAAACCGTTACAAATCATCCACTAGGGCACAACAAAACCACGCTCCTCCGATCTCCACCAGTAGTACCAAAAACAGCTCCGGCGATGACGACGATACCGAAGGTTACATCGACAGCAGTTTCGTCAAAGTTAATAATCTGTATGATAATGAGCCGATAAATGAATAGATCAAGACGAAAATATCAGCGATAACGGAACACCTTATACCAGTTATAAACAAGCAAAAATCATCGTAAGCGGCGGAGGAACTGGCGGAGGAAGCGGTTAAATCATGTTGGAGAAGTTTTCAAACCGCGATGGTGGCCATGGAGGCAGTGACTGAGATTGATGATGAAACATGAAATGAACGGCTATGAGGATGAAACTCAATTTAGGGTTCAGGGCAAAAGGAGTATTTTTAGTGAAATAAAAATAAAAATGCTCACAAAATCAAGACCAGCAAAAAGTGCTCACCAAATCAAGACCATGTCAAAAACTATTCAATTCACATAAAAAATATTTACGAAAAGGTATTTTGATAACAAGTCATTTTTTGACTCGCTTAAAAAGATATAGCCAAAATGTCACAACCCAAAAATCGGGGTCATGGTGGCACTTAACAGCTACTATCCTTAAGCGAACCGATTCATATTTTTTTTTTAAAAAAAAAAAATTATTTTCAAGAAATCAAGATTTCAGAAGGAAATCGAACAAGGAAAAGTAAATCAAAAGACTAAATGAGACCATTAATAATGTTATAAATATTATAATTTAAATAAAATACTGTGATAGTTTACACCGACCTAATACCCAATAGCTAATCATGAAGCATCTAAGAATGTAAGTATACAACAATGGGTTCAAGTCCGAATGGAAATACCATAAAGAAGAACCACACAGTACCACGAACTGGTGCGGCAGTATCGACGTACAATGCTAGAAAATAATCACGAACAGGTCCAAGAGTGCTCGTCGTGCTTCAACTAATAAACCTGCAAACAGAAGCTGTAAGGGAGTGAGTCACCCTGACCCAGTAAGATCCTCGACGAGCCCTCATATTCTTACAATTTTTTAAACCAGTCAATTATATTGCATATGGATAATAGCCCGTTTAGGTAAGCTTAAAAGTGACTTAAAAGCACATATGTGCTTGTAAGCCCATTAATGGGGTGTTTGATAACTCAAAAAGTCAGGCGCTTATAAGCAGTTATGTGCTTAGAATAAGACAAAAGTGAGAAGTTAGGAAATCATAACTTCTCAAAGTGACTTATAAGCAACTTATGGCTTATAAACTACTTAAAATAAGCTCACCCAAATGGGCTCTAAGTCTCTACAGTAAAGGTAAATCACAAGATAAACTAATTCAATAAGGATATAAGTGAATCATAAGTCAAAGGGGGACCTAGCTCAACTGTACTGCCAACACAGAAAGCCCAACACAACCATAACAACAAACCAACTCAGTAGCATGGGCACGAGCCATGAAAGGTTAGACCAGTGGCTATAGACCAGTGGTTATATCATCTCAGTAGCATAGGCCCTCACCATAATAGGCTAGACTCGTGGCTGTATCGTCTCAGTAGCATAGGCCCTCGCCATTACAGACTAAACCAGTGGCTATATCATCTCAGTAGCATAGGCTCTCACCATCACAGGCTAGACCAGTGGATATATAATCTCAGTAGCATAGGCCCTCACCATTACAGGCTAGACTAGTGGCTATCATCTCAATAGCATAGGCCCTCGCCATTACAGGCTACACCAAACCTCCTGTCGAGTATGCCTTTATCACAAAAAATAATATCACCTCATAAGCCACACCACAACCCCTGTGGAGTGTGTCTTTATCACAAAATAAAATATCATATCATATATCACACCTCACCCCCTGTCAAGTGTACCTTTAGGCCACACCACAACCCCTGTGGAGTGTGTCTTTATCACAAAATAAAATATCATATCATATATCACACCTCACCCCCTGTCAAGTGTACCTTTAGGCCACACCACACCCCATGTAAAGTGTGTCTTTATCACAAAAAAAACACAACATAACAACTCAACTATAGATAATAAGATATCACTATAAGTGCATAATTAGGTAACAAGTACTATATATATCAACACAAATTCACGAGAATCGTAAGTTAAGTAAAACAAGTAAGAGAATCATAAAGACAATACAAATCACATCATGGGAGAAATTGTTCAATCACAAGTATATACTAACTCAACCAACAAATAGTACGGTATAACTTCAAGCGTGAAAGACAAATAATCCACCATAGTCAAGTGAACATAACATTTTAACCAATTCAGGTTCAGATTATTCGCAGCCAAATCCATTATCCTAAGTTAAACAAGAAATAAGCATCATCAATACTCTCTAGAGGAATCATTCTAACAATTTTAACAAGTTACATGTTATGCTTTTAAAGAAAACCAAGTAAGTAGAAGTTCAAGTATTCCTTACCTCAAAAGTGATAAGTCCAACGATCAAACTCCTTGCAAAAGTACCTCAAATGAACTCCAACCAACCCAAGCTATTCAAAAATATGATTCTACACGTCAAATTAGGTTAGGGGACAAAATCTCATGGCTTTTGGACAAAGTCAACTAGTGGGTCAACAACTCGAATTTCGAACCCGAATTCAACTTCCGGCTACCCATACTTTCCTATCCAAATATATAATTAATTCTCTATTTAGAGTGTAAAAGCCCACTCAATTTCACAATTATTTTTCATTTGAGATTTTGAGATTTCACACTCAAAGCGTCTAGTATCATATCTGTTGACACCCAATTTTGTCCCGAATTTTTCAAAGTTAATAAATTATGATAATATTTTTATAATTGAGGTTAAATTTGAAAATTAAATAAAAATAATGATAATAAAAGAGGATCAATTGAAATTTGTGCTAAATTTGCAAAATCTCTCCAATTTTAACCCACCCGTACAACCCATTTACTTTTTTTTAATTAATTCTAAAATTGAGGCCAAAATCGCTCACCCCCTAAACATTAGCCTATTTGTGCAAATCACTTATAACACATATACATACATACACTACCTCAGTTCCCCTTTCTCATGAGCCCTTCCCCTAAAAATCCAACCGGATTCCCATATAAATCCTAAAAACCCTAAACCCCATTCATTATTCATCATCATCTTCCCATATACATTACCCTCTTCAAACACACAGACACGGACCAATCGAGGGGATTACACCAAAATTGGAACAGAGTACGAGAACGGAGGAGACACCTCTCTGGCTGGAATTCTTAGCCGGAAAGTTAACACCGGTGGCGTCGATTTTCCTCTCACCTGCGACTGAGATCGAGAACATAACAGGGGTAGGGTGGTAGTAACGCCATCTAAGAATTGGTCAGAGTCGCTCCTTTTCCCCTTGTGTATTGTTGTCTCACCGATCGGAGTTCATTGTTTCCGGTGACTGGAGATGTTTTTTTTTTTTTTTTTTTGTTCAAAAATGGTTTAGGCTGTTTGTTGGCGTTGCTTATGGGCTCTTTTTGTTTCTTGGTTGATTCGTGACTGAAAAAGAAAAATGGAATAGCGGGGTGGCAGTGATGCCGTTGATTGGCGGTCATTCCTCCGCCGCTCCACTGAGGTTACCGTTCGCTGTCGTTGACGTTTGCTTACCGGAAAATGTAGTTGTTATCGGGGTGTCCTGTCGTTTCCACCGTTGTCCTGTTGGGATTTAAATTGAAACAGAAATTTTAAGTTGACATGGTGGAGATGGTAATCTATTTGAGCAGATTTTGATGCCTTTGACCTGTTTCATTACGTTGACCCATTTTTAGGCTATTACGTTGATTTGGCATCCGTTTGTGATAGGTGCTTATGACAATTTTGGACAATGTTGCACCTTACTGTTGGATTTCGACTGATTTTGGATATGATACTGCAAACAGATCTAGCCTATGAAATACTACATTTTGAGGCATACCACTGATTTCGAAACGGATACTACACTTGAACAGTCCCGTCCCCATGTCCCTAAAACAAATAGGCGATGATGAATGTATGCACTCTACTGCAAAGCAACTCGAATAGAGTGGTGGGTTTAGTACTTGGCATGGCAACCGGTCCGGGCTCAGTGTTTGCAGCCGTACCAACATCCCGAGCCTCTACTCGACACGCCATACAAACCTGAGCCTAAATTTTACAAAATAAAACCCCATTAATATTATTATTATTCTTATTACTATTATTATTATTATTATATATTTTATAATTATTATTATTATTATTTATTTTATTATTATTATTTTATTAGTTATTACACTTTATTATCGTACTAATCCAATTTTATTTTCATATTTTTTGCGAGGTACATTTTGGCACGAACAACTTGGGGATGAGTTTGGCTAACTCACAAACGGGGTAGTCCATTGCATTGGAGTCATTTGGGATTGAATTCGAGCACAAGCATTCAAGAAAAATGAGACATTAGAAATTTTAGAAAAATCAAGGCTCCCGCGAGTTGATCAATTTTTCGGGTTCTATCTTTAACTTTGCCTTCCTTTCCTTAGGGTATGTAAATAAATATGTAAAATATGTTATTTATCAATAATATTTGATTGTTTTGTATATTGCTTTACTTTATGTTCATTACCTTTTATTTTGAAGTCGTTATTTAATTTATTGCAAATTGGGGCCATTTTAGCAAATGCGTGCAAGTAAAAAAATATTTTACAAAATAAGTTTTTATTCGATTAATTATTATTATTATTATTACTATTATTATTTATTACTATTTTTAAATAACTCTTTCGCAAGAAAAGTGCACTTCTAAATATTTTGGAAACCTGTCGGATTAACCGTTGTTAACGGAATTTCGAAAGTGCCTTAAAAACCTTCTTTCGAAATTAACAAAACCTCTTACTTAGAATCTCTGAAAGACTGCCTTTTTCTAAAATCGGATTTTTTGCACGCATTTGCTTTTTTGATTCCATGTTTTCCTTAAATTGGGTGGCGACTCCAAAAACTCCAAAAGAGTTAGTCCGTTCAGTTGATATTCCTAAATTTGATCCTTCGGGATAAATTTTTGGGGGATTCAACAGCATGGCGACTCCGCTGGGGAGCAATAAAGGTTTTGATCATAAAGGTTTCCCATTATTTGTAACTAGCATGCTTAATTTATTTTGCTTTACTATATCTGTTTGTTTGTGTGCCACAAAAAGCATGTCACTACACCCTTATTTGTGCACATATATAAACTGGCATTCCGTTCATATTTCCCCCACTCCTGGGAACCTCTTGCATTCTCACTCAAAATATCCGCGAGGTGTGTGCATACGCACCCGCACTTTCTTCTGCTAAAGAACCCTTTGACGAGTTAGTGTACCGGCGAATTGTCGTGGGAGTAATTCGACCACGAAGCCACCTGTCACTCACCCGTTAGCCTCAACCGTTAACCCACTCTTAGACGGAGCTTTAGGAGCATGCATGCATTTACACTTTAGTCTGGACCCGGTCCTTGGTACCGCCTCCATAGTTATGAAACCGCCCTTACGTCAATGGGTTTTTGAAACACAACGGCAATGCATATTATGTGCTATGTGATAACGAATCCTCAGTCCTAGCCATGTTTTGAGCAAAATCAGATTTAGAATTTTGTCTCCTATTTTGTCTTTTAGGTTAGAAAAGAATTTAGCAGAATCTGTGTGGTCATAGCAGTCCACGGAGAATTTGACATCATAGTGCAGAATTTTGTGAACAAGACAGAATTGTAGTCAGGGGGAAAGTTAGGCAGATTTGGTTGTTTGTGTTTTGGAGATGGCCTGGTGTAGTGAGATCTAAGAGGCGAAACCCCTGGTGTCTTTAAAAGGATCAGTGGAGTCCCTCTCGTGAATGGATTGGCGTGTGTGCAGGCCTATGTTGACTGTCCAGCTGCATTCATGATAATTGAGGTATGCTTGTAGCATACTAGGAGAGTGAAGCCCCTATGTCTACAAATGACCAATGGGGTCCCTCCTTGAAGACCAGTGCGGTCTTGGCTACCTAGGAAGCTGAGAGGCTTGATTAAAGCCGAGGATCAGTGAGGAGCCCTATGAGCAAGGTCTGTGAGCCTTGCAAAACCTAGGAAACTGAGAGGCTTGTCCAAAGCCGAGGACCAGTGAGGTTTTATTTGTAAAAGGCCAATTGGCGCCTTTTATGATTTGTAGCCTGGTATTGTGAAGGCAGTTGGAAATTTCACCAATGGATGTTGTAAAATAATTGGGAGTTGTGCCTGGAGGAGTGTGAATATTTGCACAAGGTATGGAGGATTGTTTCAGGTTTTAGGTATTTGGGTTTAGAATTTTGTGCAGATGTTGTGGAGAGCATAAGCTGTGTTAGAAATTCGAATTGACACCAACTTTTGGAAGTTAGTTGGGATAACGGAATTGTAGTGCCAAGGCGGAGAGATGATTTTTATCAATTAATGTTATTATATATTGCTTACTCTAAGTCTGAATTGCTCAGAACTGGCATGAACTATTTTTCGTTACCACTTGTTTGCGCGATTGGACTTACCTCTAGCACAAAGAGGCACCTTACAGGGTAGGACGCGTTTGCACATTTTATTTACGCTCAACTACTTGTGATTGTCACATGTTAATTGATTGCCTTGCTTTATTTGCTCAAAATGCGTTATATACTAGGTGTTGCTGGCTTGTGTGCAATCTTAGGAATGACATGCAAACTAAGTTACCATTTGAGGCTTCTTTTGTTTTGTTTATTTCTCTAGCAGAAGTTTGAATTGTAAAGTGGTTGACCATGAAAATCACGCAAGATTCAAGATCTGATTGATGGTAGACGCTGTAGCTCGTGAACGATGCTATACCAAAAACTAATGGCATTGTTCGAAAGAACTTGACGATTGAACTTAGTATCATTATTTTCAATTTTAATTCATATTTAGGCCCTGAATTGCATTGTACTTTAAAGCTTATGTTAATCTGAATCAACTCATTTTGAATTTATGAAAGTCGAAATAAAATGCATCTCATTTTTATTATATTATTTACGCTTGCATTTGTTTCTGTTTCAAAATTAAAATTGATAAACCTGCCAAAGCTTTGCTTGTGACGTATGGCAAAACAACAGAACAGTTTAAAACGACGCACTGAAAAGTTATTGTCTGCGCTCTTTGGATATCGCACTATTTGTTAAAACTTCAACTGGGGCAGCTTTTATTTGCTAGTATATAGCCTTGGAGTAGTGTTATTCGAATAAATGAAAATTCCTTCTTTGAGAATCCCTCAAGAAGATGATTGGAGAGATGCAGAATGGGTAAAAGTTGATTAATGCTTGTTGATAAGACACAAATGCAATTTTACCAAGGTCATCAATGCATTTAGCAAGAAATTCAAGTGGATGGAGTTTTAATCCGGGGCAATTTGCGTGCAGAACTACGCACGGTCTGATTCCCAAGGAGGGATACGTAGCCCCCCCTCCCCATCGGGCTCGACCCTTTAGCATTTAAATTTTCATTTTTCCCCAAGAAGGACAACTGGGGCAATTTTGCAAAACAAGTTGGATATGCGAAAGATAATAACTGGGGCAGAATTTTGCAAGAAGCAGCATTGGTTATTAAAGATGAATTGGCAAGAACTCTGTAATCGGCTAAGCGAACAGTGCGATGAATTGGCAAGAACTCTGTAATCGGCTAAGCGAACAGTGCAAAGTCTAAGAGAAAGGATGTTCAGTTTGTTTTAAAATATGTTACAAGTTTAAGTCAAGGCAGAATTTTCAAAATGCATCTTTGACTTCATTTGCATGCTTATTTCACTTGCTATATTGCATTAAAATATTTTATCTTGCCTCTATTTTTCAAAAGTCTTTGCTATTTGAGTTCATGAGCCAAGTTTCTGAACGCAATTCGCAAATCCAAGTCCAATGAAGACAAGGAAGCATCAGGAGCCGCAAGTTCAAGACCAAGTCAGCGCAAATCAAACGCTCCCCCTCCTTTCCAAAACTAACGATTTTTCTTTGAGTGCAGGAATTTTCAAAGCAACAAGACGAGGAAAGTAGCAACTATCAGTTCCTCATAGATAATTTGTCATACACATTGAAAAATGTTGCCGAGATAACTTACCGAGATTGGAGGCGTTATCTGACTCATTGCATATGCAAAAACGATCTTATTTCTCTCTTTATTTCTGCCCTTGCAAAATCAAAACATAATTGCTTTATTGACAACTTTCAAACTTTGTAGGAATTAAGCATTAACTCAGTTTTTCTGAAGGACAACACTCAACTCTTTATGGCTTCACCAAACATAAGCCGGACGGCTTAAACTCTCACTTTATATCTTCTTTATCTTTGACATTTTCATGTTTATATGAATCTAATGAAAACTTTATTTTGCAGGCTATTCTACCATTTATTTTACAAGTACCAACATCAAGTCTATTGGTGACAACCGAAGACGTTTATTTATGAAGTCTACCGTATACAATCGGAGACGTTATTTGGAGGTCTACCATAAACAATCGGAGACATCACATTTACCAAGTCTACCATAGATAATCGGAGGCGTGGTTCTTTATCAAGTCTATCGTATACAATCGAAGACATTATTAGTGAAGCCTATCGTAGACAATCGAAGGCCTTATCATTGAAGCCTACCGTAGACAATCAGGGGCCTTATTATGAAGTCTATCGTAAACAATCGAAGACTTCACTATCATTTAAAGCCTTCCATAAACAATTGGAGGCCTTTTTATGAAGCCTATTGTAGACAATCGAAGGCGCTATTGTTATGGAGCCTACCGTAAATAATCGGGGGCCTTATTATGAAGTCTATCGTAAACAATCGAAGACGTCATTATCATTTAAAGCTTACCATAAACAATTGGAGGCCTTTTTATGAAGCCTATCGTAGACAATCGAAGGCGCTATTGTTATGGAGCCTACCGTAAATAATCGGGGGCCTTATTATGAAGTCTATCGTAAACAATCGAAGACGTTATTATCATTTAAAGTCTACCATAAACAATTGGAGGCTTTTTTATGAAGCCTATCGTAGACAATTGAAGGCGCTTTTGTTGTTGATCCTACCGTAAGCAATCAGGGGTCTTATTATCAAGTCTATCGTGAGCAAGCGAAGACATTATTATTATTATTTGAAGCCTACCATAAGCAATTGGAGGCATTATTCTGAAGCCTATCATAGACAATTGAAGGCGCTTTTGTTATTGATCCTACCGTAAGCAATCGGGGGGTCTTATTATCAAGTCTATCGTGAGCAAGCGAAGAGATCATTATCATTTGAAGCCTACCATAAACAATTTGAGGCATTATTATGAAGCCTATCATAGACAATCGAAGGGCGCTATTGTTATGGAGCCCATTGTAGGCTCGATCATGAGTCATTGCCGAAAGGCGGCATTTCTATTTCCCATAATTATTGCAAATTGTTAAACATATCCGTTTCATTTCTATTTCGCTTTATGGGAACGTTTACTAAAATTTCATTTTGTGATTTACAGATATTTTTAAGTCTGAAGAAGTACCTGCTTTAATGAGTTTTGCCTCTTTTGCTTGCCTTATGGTTTAGGCTCGTTCGCCTTATAATTGAACGTTTTAGGCTCGTTCACCTTATAATTGAACGTTCTAGGCTCGTTCACCTTATAATTGAACGTTTTAGGCTCGTTCGCCTTATAATTGAACGTTTTAGGCTCGTTCGCCTTATAAATAAACATTATGTTGAAGCCTGCATAGATTAGAGATAGACAAGTCAACTTGAGGCACCACTTTCGGAGTGTCTCGCGATGTTGATTGTCTTGCAATATTGGCATGATATATTTGAAGTAGATGATAGTGATAGACAAGTCGACTTGAGACATTATGTCTCGTTAGTCGACTTATCTTATAAAAGCCTTGCATTCTACAATTCGTACTCGCTTTACTTATTGTCTTACTTTACTGTTTCAGAATAATGATCAGCCTAGAGGTTCTCCGGGCGGAGCACCTCGTCAGTTGATTGAAGGAAGAACTTATTGATGATATCACAACCCGCATTTATAATTTTATGTTATCACTTTATTTATTTCTTATTCCAATTATTACAGTTTATTAGCAGTTGCTCGCTTACTGTTTGTTGAGATTATTATAGGATTTTTAGCAGCACCGCAGCAGCATTTGGAGCATAAATTGGAAGTTTTCTTAGCGGTGAACTGGGGCAATCGTTGATATGAGCTAGACTCGTCAACGAAGACCTGAAGAATCGCACCCGCATAAGTCATCAACCATAGAGGTAAGTCTCTTGTTAACCCTATAGTGTGAGGTTTGAGATTGAAGACAAGATGACTCGGTTATCGAGATGTAGTGGAAGCTAAGTCCGTGTAAACCCCTCTTTATGGGTGTGTCGTCGACCATATTTTCATAACTTGGGTGATTACAAGCCTCTTTTCCCGAGCTTGAGTAGTCGTTACTATCTCGTCTTTGATTTTCAAATTGCGTCGAACTACATATGGCCTGATTCTCTTTCAGCCCAAGATACGTAGCCAACTCGAAAACCGGAGTTCGGCCATGTCTATAAGCCTCGCACTTTGGTCCTTGGAATCAAAGTACTTGGCTTTGTCGTGACAAAATTGGTTTCTCGTCAACTTCTTTACCCTGAAAACTCTTTCATCCTTTTCCGGATAAAGAGGGACAGTTGTTGACACCCAATTTTGTCCCGAATTTTTCAAAGTTAATAAATTATGATAATATTTTTATAATTGAGGTTAAATTTGAAAATTAAATAAAAATAATGATAATAAAAGAGGATCAATTGAAATTTCAAAGAATGTGCTAAATTTGCAAAATCCCTCCAATTTTACCCACCCGTACAACCCATTTACTTTTTTTTAATTAATTCTAAAATTGAGGCCAAATCCGCTCACCCCCGAAACACTAGCCTATTTGTGCAAATCACTTATAACACATATACATACATACACTACATCAGTTCCCCTTTATTATGAGCCCTTCCCCCAAAAATCCAACCGGATTCCCATATAAATCCTAAAAACCCTAAACCCCATTCATTATTCATCATCATCATCCCATATACATTACCCTTTTCAAACACACAGACACGGACCAATCGAGGGGATTACACCAAAATTGGAACAGAGTACGAGAACGGAGGAGACCCCTCTCTGGCTGGAATTCTTAGCCGGAAAGTTAACACCGGTGGCGTCGATTTTCCTCTCACCTGCGACTGAGATCGAGAAAATAACAGGGGTAGGGTGGTAATGACGCCATCTAAGAATTGGTCGGAGTCTCTCCTTTTCCCCTAGTGTATTGTTGTCTCACCGGTCGGAGTTCATTGTTTCCGGTGACCGGAGATGTTTTTTTTATTTTGTTCAAAAATGGTTTAGGCTGTTTGCTGGCGTTGCTTATGGGTTCTCTTTTGTTTCTTGGTTGATTCGTGACTGAAAAATAGAAATGGAATAGTGGGGTGGCAGGGACGCCGTTGATTGGCGGTCATTCCTCCGCCGCTCCACTGAGGTTACCGTTCGCTGCCGTTGACGTTTGCTTATCGGAAAATGTAGTTGTTGTCGAGGTGTCTTGTCGTTTCCACCGCTGTCCTGTTGGGATTTAAATTGAAACAGAAATTTTAAGTTGACATGGTGGAGATGGTTATCTGTTTGAGCAGATTTTGATGCCTTTGACCTGTTTCATTACGCTGACTCGTTTTTAGGCTATTACGTTGATTTGGCATCCGTTTGTGATAGGTGCTTATGACAATTTTGGACAGTGTTGCACCTTACTGTTGGATTTCGATTGATTTTGGATATGATACTGCAAACAGATCTAGCCTATGAAAATACTACATTTTGAGGCATACCACTGATTTCGAAACGGATACTACACTTGAACAGTCCCGTCCCCATGTCCCTAAAACAAATAGGCGATGATGAATGTATGCACTCTACTACAAAGCAACTCGAATAGAGTGGTGAGTTTGGTACTTGGCATGGCAACCGGTCCGGGCTCCGTGTTTGCAGCCGTACCAATATCCCGAGCTTCTACTCGACACGCCATACAAACCTGAGCCTAAATTTTACAAAACAAAACCCCATTAATATTATTATTATTATTATTCTTATTTCTATTATTATTATTATTATTATTATTATTATTATATATTATATATTATATATTATTATAATAATAATAATAATTATTATTTATTATTTTATTATTATTATTTTATTAGTTATTACACTTTATTACCGTACTAATCCAATTTCATTTTCATATTTTTTGCGAGGTACATTTTGGTACGAACAACTTGGGGATGAGTTTGACTAACTCACAAACGGGGTAGTCCATTGCATTGGAGTCATTTGGATTGAATTCGAGCACAAGCATTCAAGAAAAATGAGACATTAGAAATTTTAGAAAATTCTAGGCTCCCGCGTGTTGATCAATTTCCCGGGTTCTATCTTTAACTTTGTCTCCTTTCCTTAGGGATATTTACGTAAATAAATGTATAAAATATGTTATTTATCAATAATATTTGATTGTTTTGTATATTGCTTTACTTTATGTTCATTACCTTTTATTTTGAAGTCGTTATTTAATTTATTGCAAATTGGGGCCATTTTAGCATATGCGTGCAAGTAAAAAAATATTTTGCAAATAAGCTTTTATTCGATTAATTATTATTATTATTATTACTATTATTTATTACTATTTTTAAATAACTCTTTCGCAAGAAAAGTGCACTTCTAAATATTTTGGAAATCTTTCGGATTAACCGTTATTAACGGAATTTCGAAAGTGCCTTAAAAACCTCCTTTCGAAATTAACAAAACCTCTTACTTCGAATCTCTGAAAGACTGTCTTTTTCCAAAATCGGAGTTTTTGCACGCATTTGCTTTTTTGGTTCCCTATTTTCCTTAAATTGGGTGGCGACTCCAAAAACTCCAAAAGAGTTAGTCCGTTCAATTGATATTACTAAATTTAATCCTTCGGGATAAATTTTTGGGGGGTTCAACAATATCCTTAAATTAAATCCAACCACGGCAAAAATTTCATTATCTAATCTCAAATAATCCTTCTAAAATTCCAAAGGTTAATACTCAAATTTTAATTAGTTGCAAGAGTAATAAAAAGAGTACATGTATACCTTGAACTGAGAAAACGATTTAAGAAATAAGGGTTCGATAAGACCTTCTTGATTTAAATTAGCTTTGCTTGAGTCAACTCTACAATCTCTATCAAAATTATCGTGTAACTTACTGAAATGAATGACAAAGACTTGATTCGCTCTCCCCAAAAGTAAATAAGTAGGAATGCTGGGTCTTTATTCCCTTAAAAGGTTAGACATAACATTTTTTCCCAATCCTTTTTAAGCCCCAGCACTTTGCTTATCTCAAGACCCACTATAACAACTTTTATGTAATAAAATAAGGGCAATAGCTGAATATATGTAAGTAACTGCACTTGTCTCATAATATAGCACAAGACAAGGTTTATTCTTTCTCAAGTGACCATACATAGGTCTACTTCTCAACTATAGCCACTATTTAAAGTCTTGGAGGATGGTTGTCCTATATATTCGTATATATAATCTACTATATTTGCATCACCATCCATATTTATGTGATGCCAATAAGCATTACATACAGCACACACATGCCACATGTCCACCATTAACCAATGATTAAAGAAAGTCATGGTATTTTCATATGCAAATTGACATTAGAAACCAATATCCCGTATACTCAAAATTAGTTCAATCTTGACTAACCACATCTCTTTACTCTCACTTTTTATACATATATTCTTCATACATAAGATCTGAAAATGTGGTTTTCATTATAGAGAAACAACAAGTCTGCTCTCGCTAAGAAAGTGACTAAGTATGGTGTCGATTTTAATTTTATGAAATCCTAAATCATCCGTCACATAAATTGCACTGTTTGTTGTAATCGTTCATGAATATTCATGCTTAATCATCATTCAAGTAGACCCAATAACTCTTTGTAGACCCGATACTCTTCCTAATTCCACTTCTCACATTGTATATCTCATGCAGAAAGATGCATTTAAACTTAACGAAATTTCTAAGTCATTACACAATAATTACAAACTTTTAGATAAGTAGTCATATTTTAAATTCATGCATTTTTTCTGAAGGCTAGTAAAAAAAATAAATTATGAGAATTTGAACTAAACTCCAGGAAAATTTACTGGGGTTTAGGGTGTGTTTGGTATGAAAAATATTTTCCTATTTTTCCTTATTTTCTTGGCATATATGAGTTGGAAATTTTTTTCCTAAACTACTCATTTTTCTCCAATTAGAGAAAAATATTTTCCTTGAAAATGGGAATACATTTTTCTGAAAATCAACTCTCTCTCTCTCTCTCTCTCTCTCTCTCTCTCTCTCTCTCTCTCTCTCTCTCTCTCTCTCTCTCTCTCTCTCTCTCTCGCATTGTTCTCCGCCTATCTCTACATTTCTCCGCTGCTCTCTGCCGGTCTCTGCAGCTCTCCGCTGGAATAAGCTACTGGTATTTCATATATCGAATACAAAAGTATTTTTTGATCTCGAATTTTGAATTTCTCGTTGTATTTTCTATTATTTCATCGCTTTATGAGTTATGTTTATTATTTTCTTTTTCTGAACTGTTGATCGTGTTTCTTCGTAAAAAAAATTCTAGATTCTATTTTTAGTCAATATATCTAATTTATTATTATTTTGGCTTAATATATTTGTGCAGTGAAGCCGTTTTATTTATAATTTTTATTTATTAGTAGAAATTCTAAAGTTGAATTCAATAGATGGAGTCAATTAAGGATGACGAAGATAATGCAGTAGCTGGAGCAGCCACATCAATTTTAGCAGTTGGTGCTGCCATTATGATATCATATGAAAATCAAACTAAAGTTCCAAGAGCCTCTTATACCAATAAAGACCAAGAGAGAAAGTTTTACATGAATAGTATTTTGAATGGAAGTACTGTTCATTGTGTGGGTCAGATAAGAATGAGTCAACATATCTTTTATGAATTTTGTAATGCTCTTAGAAGAAATAATTTCTTGAGCTAAACCAAAAATATGTTTGTGCAAGAACAACTATTGCTTTTCTTAGAGATTGTTGGTTTTAATGAACGACTTCGCAAGATTGAGTCACATTTTTATAGGACGATTGAGTCTATTCATCGATGCTTCCATAATGTGCTTCAAGCAATTTTGAAGCTCTATCCGGTGTTTGTGAAATCACTCACCTTATGGTGCTATTCAGCCAGAGATAAAGAACAACCTTCGATATTATCCTTGGTTTGCTGTAAGTTACATACTAAAATAATAAGTTATTAATTAATTCTTATAAATAGTGGATTAATTAATTTTTATAAACAATGGTACATTTTATTAACTTTAGTTATATATAGGATTGTGTGGGAGCAATAGATGGCATACATGTGCTTAGATTCGTCCCTATTTAACCAAAAAATAGGTTTCGTGGTCGTAAAGGCACAACAACACAAAATGTCTTGCTTGCTGTTAGCTTTTATTTGAAGCTTACCTACGTGCTTGCTAGTTGGGAAGAATTTGCTCATGATTCACATATATTAAATGATGTATTGGAGCGACCACGGGGGTTTCAAGTCTCCCAATATATCTTATTCAATCTAAAGTAGTTTGTAGAAAGAAAAAATAAATCATGTATATCAATTAACCTTAATATTTCTTTATAGATAAATATTATCATGTGGATGGGGGATATAGTATTTATAAGGTATTTATTCCTCCTTATCATGGAGAATGCTATTACTAAAAAGAGTATAGTGATAGTCTTCCGCAAAATGAGAGAGGATTGTTCAACCTTTGTCATGCATCACTGAAATCTATTGTTGAACATGCTTTCGCTATTCCCAAAAAATAATTTTGTGTGGTTTATAATGAACCATTTTAGGACTTTAAGACACAAGTAGATGTGGTGTTAGCGGGTTGCATTTTACATACTGATATAACTAAATTGAAGCCAAATGATGTAATGATACAAGAAGTAGATGAGGAGCCACTAACTCAAGCTCAAAATGTTCAAGTTACTCAAAGTTCTCAAGGGAGTTAAAGCTATCAAATACCTAGAGAAAGGCGTAAAGATGCTAGGCAATGGTCACTGAAAAGAGATTGTTATTGCCCATGTCATGTTCACAAATTATGATAGAAGAAATAGATGACTTTAGTCTGTTAAAAATAGCATTTTTGTGCTTTTTATTTGTATTTTTACTAGGTCATTATATCTATTTTTTCATATTCTTTATATATCTAGCTAGTACTCTCTATTGAATTCGAAGCATTACTGTCATTTTCTAGCATGTTATCTATATGATACAATGTTATTATTTTGCAAAAGATTGGTATGAAGGTTAAAAATGGATGTCTTAGGCATGACGTGTTTCTTTTGAATAAGGGGTTAATTTTTTCTTTCTCTTAATATCTGTTCTAGACCTTTTCAGGTGATTGTTCCATTCTAAGTTTTTATCTTCAGCAACCAATTTTTTTTCCTAGCAACTAAATCTCTTCCCCTTTCTTCATCTTTGATTTTTTTCGCTTTCTTCGATTCTTCCTTTGTTCATATTCTTAATCCTCTTTAAAACATCAGTTTATCTTTCATAACTGCTCTATTTTTTACCGAGTTTTAATTATCTATCAACTTCCCTAGATTCGATCATTGAGTAACTTAAGCTTAGTATACGGCGGTGAGAAAGGTGATTGTTTCAAGGAAGGATGATAATATGGCAAGAAATCTATTTTTCATAACTGGCAACAAAAGTTTTGAGATGGTGGAGGTGCACGAAGGATTGTATAAATTGGTAGAAAGGAGAAATATTTTGTCAGTAAAATTACCATTGGTAGTGACAATGCTCCGGGTCCTTTTTACTTTTTATTTTTGAAGAAAGCATCAGAAAATAAAAGGAAGATAGTGATTAGTGGAAACACAGGAGCCAACTTTATCTTTATCATATCTTCCAAAATTTCAACTCATACAGAAGGTATATTAGAGTAGTGGAAATTAAAGACGCCAACAAATCTATGATAATTCTACCAGAGGTTAGCGAAGATGCTGGATGGAATGATTTTACAAACAAAATTGGCAGGTTTGTGGAGAAAGGAATGAGTAATAGGTCAAATTTTTTTTTTTAAAAATCATAATTGTGGTAATTATGCTTAAGTTGGACAAATCAAACCATAACCAGGTGATCAGATAAAATTTTCTAAAGAGGATTGTTTGGAGGAGAATCAAATCAAATTTGTTAGTTCATCGCTTAAAATCAAAATAGATTTTCTCCAAAGTTGCCTTATAGGATATTTTGAGGAAGATGAAATTATTATCTTGAGAATTATCGACTAATAGTTTCTATGAAGATCTTTTTTCTGAAAAAAGAAAGGTGGAGGCCAAGATAGGAAGATGGTGATTTAGTTAATCTGTCAGATGAAGACAGAGACTGGTTGCAATTGCTTTTCTCAAATTGGATAGTACAATAAAGATATTCAATGGGGATAAATTCCCTGGTTCTGACGGGTTTAATATCATATTTTTCAAAAATATTAGAATATAATAAAAGAAGACATATACATAACCGTACAATATTTTCATCAAGAAGGCAGTTTTGTCAACAACTTCAATGCCACATTTATTGCCTTAATTCCAAAAAAAGTTGGTGCAGTGGAAATCAAAGATTTCAGACCTATAATTCTTCTAGGAACGTGTACAAAATATTAATAAATCTATTGGCTGAAAGTAGGGGTGTTCACGGTTTTGATAAAAACCAAACCAAACCGAAAATCGATAAAAAAATCGACACTTTGTTGGATATGGTTTGGTATGGTTTTGAATTTTCAAAAATCGTACATATTTGGTTTGGTTTGGTTTTAGGGAAAAAAATCGAAGAATAACCAAATTGAACCGACAATTATAAATATAATTTTTATAATTGTATACATTAATCAACTGATATTTTATATAAACTTTTTAAGTATTTTATATATTTTCAAATTTCAATAATAGTTTATAAATTATAATAGACTAAATACAAATGGAAATGGACATAAGCCTAAATAGTAACTATAAAAAAGTCTGCTACCCAAACTCATATAACAATAAGCTAATAATATTGACCCATTTAGTAAGTTTTATCCAACCCAAAAAAAAATATCCTGAGACCTGATTCCTGACTAAACCCTTAAACCTAAAGTTTACACTTTTTTTTCTTCAGTGAACTCTTACTTTTTGTGCTAACATAGAACAACTACTCCAGTACCGGCGATTCTAGATGGAGACGACAGAAGTTGGAGATGTTGAGATGACTACTCCAGTATCAACAATTCCTCAATCAATGGGTAACACTTCTATTCATAAGCCATCTACTGTCAGTATCCTTCCTAAAAACCAAAAAAGAACTACTACTTCTTGTTCTCAAGACCCTAGCCATGGGAACAGTGGTAGAGAAACATAATAAATTTGGGATTATTTTGAAAAATCTATTGTTGCAAAGGGTGTTAAGAAGGGTGAATAAAGGGGGTAATGCAATTACTGTGGTAAATACTTTAATTGCCCTACTAGGAATAAGACTTTTAACTTGTAGACACATTTAAAAATCACTTGTAGTAAATCCCCTTTCAAAGTTACTAATAGAAAACAACCAGGACTAAATCTTAAACCTATTGGAGGGGGACAAGGAGCTTTGGAAAGGGTTGTTTATAATGTCGCTGAGGTTATGAGGGCCATTGTTGAGTTTGTTATTATTGACGATGAGGGGGAAGACTTTAAGAAATTAATGAGAGTTATTTTACCTAATTATGTATTACCTTCCGCATTACTGTTGCTAGGCAGTGCTTGAAAATTTATCAAGAAGAGAAAGTAAATCTTAAGAAGCTTGTTAAAGATCAACGCGTATGTCTTACAAGTGATACGTGCACATCACTCCAAAATTTAACTTATATGGTCATTACCGCCAATTGGATCGATGATGAATGGAATTTGCAAAAGAAAATTCTTAACTTTTTCAAACTCCATATCATAAATCTGAGACCATTGCTAAGGGAATTGAAGCTTGCTTGTTAGATTGGGGGATTGAGAAGTTATTCATAGCGACGCTTGATAATGCAAAGGCTAATGATGATGCAATCAATAGCTTGAAATGGAGGATTAAAGATTGGGAAGATGTCATCCTGGGAAATGACTATATACATGTTAGGTGTAACGCTCACATTCTAAATTTAGTTGTAAAAGAAGGGTTGAGAGAACAAAATGATTCTATTTCTCGTGTAAGGTCTGCTGTGAAATATGTTAAATCTTTTCCTGCAAGAAACGAGCCATTTAACTCATATGTTGAGAAAGTTAAGCTAGACACTAATGGCCTTTTGAGTTTGGATGTTGAGACGAGGTGGAACTCCACATATTTGATGTTACATACAACTTTAAAATTTGAAAAGTCCTTTTCAAGGATGTATGATGATGGCCACAAGTATTACAAGTATTGTCTTGACTTGAGTACTGGAGCGACAAAGCATCCATCTTTGGAAGATTGGAATAGTGTTCAAGTTTTTATCAAGTTTCTTGAAATTTTCTACCATATCACTTTGAAATTCTCAAGAACTTCACATGTTACTGCTAATTATTTCTTGCATGAGATCTTTAATCTTCAAAGCTTTATTGTCAAAAATTCTAATTGTGAAGTTGAGCTTTTGGCTAATATGGCTAAGAAGATGAAAATAAAGTTTGAAAAATATTGGGGTGAATTTGAGGAAATTAATATGATGTTATTTGTAGTTGTTGTATTGGATCCTCGATATAAAATAAAGTATGTGGAGTTCCTTTTTAACTTTACATATAATCCTTTGGAAGGAACTGTCAAGTCTAGTAAAGTGATGAATACTTTGTCTCGTTTGTACTATTATTATAAGGATTCTCTCTCTGGAACTTCTAATGGAATTGGTGGAAATAAAACTAGTGTGGTAGGTCAAAGTGAGGTAATTCATGGTAGTGATGCATGGCAATCGCAGTGGGAGAAACATATTGAGGATGAGATTAATGTTGATAACAAGTATGATCTTGAGAAATACTTAATGGATGTTGTGGAGAAAAACAAATATTTGAATATCTTGGCTTGGTAGAAAGCTTCTTTAAGAGATATCCAATTGTCTCTAAGAGTGCTAGAGATGTGCTTGATATTCCCGTTTCTATTGTTGCATCTGAATCAGCTTTTAGCACAGGGGGTCGGATTCTTGATTCTTATCGAACTTCTTTATCAACAATGACAGTCGAAGCTCTTGTTTGTTGTCAACATTGGCTACGGTCAACTTCTAGAGAATGCAAGCTTGGAGATCTTATAGAAGAAATTCCAAAACTTGAGATAGTTGAAAAAGATAATCTAACACAATCAGATTATATGTATTATATTATGATATTGAACTTTCATTGGACTGATGTGAGTTTTTTTTTTTAAGAATATCTAGAGGCTGTTTTGAGCATTGATTAATTTGAATCTTGAAGAATCTGGTGTAATTTGGAAGAAGTTCTCTAGTAGTTTTAATTAAATTATGTAATTTTTGCTTTTAAATAGATGAAGATATTTGGAACATGTTGTATTTTGCTTTTGCTTCTATTGAATTATATAATTGCTGGATAATTCCTGATTCAATTACCTTTTCCTTATTGGGAATGAATATGAGGTTGTATTCAGTACTATAGTATTGCTACCACTGCCATATGATGTTGCTGTTGTTGTTTTCTGATGCTGCTACTGTTAAGCAGCTGATACTAAAACTCCGTTGCTGCTATTTATTCTCTGATATTTAACCTGAAACTGTTATTTCATTCTCATTATTGCTGTTGTTTTGCTATCTGCTACTGCTACTAGACTCTGCTCTATGAAGCCGCTAATATGATAATGATGCAGCTGCTACTAGTGATCTACTGCTATTGTTACAAGTTTATATGCTCTACTTAAGCTGCAATTTTCTGGTAAGAAGTGTATCCATGTAACGAGCAACTCTGTAAAGTTTCTTTAACTTGGTTTCTCCTACTAATATATAAGAAGCTCTTCATTGTGCTGCCTGCTTGGTTTCGAGGGAAAAACCGTAACCTCACATGTTGCCTGCTGTGAACGTTCAACACTTTGCTGCATTCAATATGGTACCTTTTTAGTTTTAAGGGATATTCATGAGTTTATACCCATAATACCCTCCATATTTTTTATTAAATGAGGGGCATATTTGGTGTTTCCCAGTACTTCGCTACTGCTTTCCCACAATAACCTTAATCTTTTCCCGAAATCAAGACCCTGTATCAATCCTCACTGCTAACAAGGTGGGCCCATTCTAAAATCTCTATTTCACCAACACAACTCAGCTTTGTAGCTTTTTAACCTGCATGTATAGTTGTTCAATTGTTACAGATTTATTGCTCCCTGGCAATCGAAATGAAAAAGTGTGCGAAATTAAAGAACCTTTAAATTGTACCAACAAAAGGGAAAAGATCAATATCTCATTCTCACCCTGTGAAGTCTCAACAACGAAGAAATTTAAGTTCCAAAAATAGAAAAAGATTTAGATATTTTTACAAAATTAACATAGAATTTAACCTCGAAAACTGAAGTAAAGAACATGTATATTCACATGAGATTTTTATACACGTCATACAGAGATTCTAAATCAAACACTTGACATTAATTCACAAAAAAACCAAAAAGAAAAAAGAAGAAATAAAAAAGAAGAAAAATAGAGCAAAAGATGAAAAAAGAAGACTTCATAAGTTGATTGAGATTAGCCATAGAAAGAAGGCATAGACAATGTTGTGAAACTAGATCTAAAAAGATCTAAGCTCTTATATCATGCAAGTCATCTTGGAGAGTCAGAGAACAATAGAACAGAAGGAGGGAGCAATAGCAGCTAAAAAAAGTGGGAAAAAAGTATAGAAAGAAGCTAAAGCAAAAGTTTATAATAGCAAATAAGATATGAGATGATAATGAATGAAAAGAAAATGAAGGGGCTATGAAAAATATGGAAGAAAATGCTATACAACTGGACTCAAGTTAGAAACACGTGGGTTGCCTAGATCAATATATACCTCTGTAAATTCTAGATTTTCATTGGTCAAGTTATTTAACTCCGAATATCTATTTCCATAGTGTAGGTCCATTGTTTACTCCATTAGAAAAGTTTTTGAACATTTTTTTTTTGACAAATCAAGAAAAACTTATTTCAAAAGACACTATACAATAAAGTTGAAATTCGAAAAGAGTTAATAGGGATCACCATTTGAGTTTGAAAGCAATTAAGTTATCCAAGAATTGAAAAGCTGAGTTGATTTTGAAACACAAATTTTGTTTTTCATAAATCAAATGAAAAAAATTCAAAAAAAAAATAAGAACATCTCAAAGAATTTCTTTCATAACAAATTAATACTCCTAATATGAAACAATTCTAAGCATCTAAATATCTCTAAGAAATCTGCATGACACTTAGGCCCAGACTTGCCCAGGCATACCCCACCTAATACTTAATATATGAACCAGTGTTTGCTGTAGAAAGGCCTTGCATGTATTTTTGCACTCTGAAACTTCTGTATTGCCAGTATTTTTTCACTCTGAAACTTCTGTATTGCCAGTAGTTTTGCACTCTGAAACTTTTGTATTTCATGTATTGTACTCTGAAATTTTTTTCACAGCTGGTATGACTGCTCAAAGGTCTTAGGAGCATAATATTAACAATTACTTGCTTATGTTTAGCTTTTGCTTATTGCATTCACATGTTTGTGGATACTGAAAAATTGTCAAGCCTTGGTGTATATGTTGGTGAGGCCATACACTTCAGTCATCGGTGTATTTACTCATCCGGAATGTTTAGCTTTTTGGTTTTGAACCCGAAGCTCATACGTTATTCCTGATACATGTTAGAGAAACACAAATACACACAGAAGCTCATATGTTATTCTTGATACATGTACGAGAAATACATTAATTTGGCACACTACTGCTATTTTGTACATTGAAGCCATAGTTTTATGCAGACTTATCTATCCCATGTTGTAATCAATATTCAACAATATTCCAGCTAGTCAATGATCAAATTCTATATACAAATAAATAACAGATCCAACCGTCATTGTGATTTGTAAAAAAAAAAAGACTAACCGAACCAAACCGACATTAATCAAACCGATGGATATGACTTTTATTTGGTTTGGTTTGGTTTTAAGAATTTAAAAACGGAATATATTGGTTTGGTTATGGTTTTAACCAAAAATCAACCAAACCAAACTATGAACACTCCTAGCTGGAAAGATCAAGAAAGTAATGGGTAAATTAGTTGCTCCGTGGCAGGCATTTTTGCAAACTATTGTTATGTGGGGTTAAAAAGGCAAACTATTGCTTATGATGTCATATTTCTGAAAATGAGGGGGAAATTTTGATGCGTAGCCATTTTTTGACGCGTTCAATGAGTTTTATCCACCGTACTTGAGAAATAGCCAAAAATTCGCGCGCACACTTACGCTCCATTAGCGTTGGAAAACACTCCAGACCAGTCTCGGTATTTTATACTGGGACTTTGAACTAACATGTTCAAAGGTCCCATTATTTTGTTATGGGACTGAAGATTTATATATAAAGTCCCATAATGTTCAAGGTTCCATTACTTTGTTATGAGACTTTATCCCATAATAAAATAATAAAATTTATCCCATAACAAAGGTCCCATTATTTTGTTATGGGACTGAAGCTTTATATATAAAGTCCCATAACAAAATAATGAGGCTTTGAACAAAACTTGTTCAAAGCCCCAATATTTTGTTATGGGATTGAAGCTTTATATATAAAGTCCCATAACAAAATAATGTTGTTCAAAGTCCCATTATTTTATACTTGAGTTAGTTTACTGAAGCTTTATATAAAGTCCCATGATAAAATATTGGAAATTTGAACAAAACTTGTTTAAAGCCCCAGTATTTTATACTGGGACTTGTCCGGACGTGGCTATTTCTCAGTAAATTTATTTTTGACGGCTACAAAATCAATTAGCTCGCGTCAAACAGGCCCCTATGCGAATTTTTTACAAAATGAGTCGCATTTTAGTACCACCAAGACATGGGCCCAGAAAATTGTTGGAAGACATTTTTGCACAAAATGAACACTTTTGGCGTTGCCATCACAATTTTAGACCCCATAAAAAATTTCTTACTACATTGATTCCTTTTAGATAAATGTGCTAGCATCGTCAGAAGTTGTCGATAGTAACTTTCTCACGGGGATTATTTTTGTAAGACTTTTCTTAATGGGCCTGAATCTGTGATGTGTCGCCAAAAGTGTCCAATTTATGTAAATCACCCTTGCTAAAATTGGGCTTCAACCTGTACTCTAGATAAACCCCATTATAAATAAGTTGGTTCTCTCTTCAAAACCCTAATCTCGGCAAAGCAGCTTCTCTCAGGTACTCTCTCTGTCAAAAATCAAACCCTAATTTTATACCTTTATTAAACCCTAATTTTCAATTCATGTTTTGTTTTGTAGGTAAGCTGGTAGATTTCTTCTTGGGTTTTTGAACTCTACTTAACCAAATGGCTCCTAAAGGTAACTTATTTTTTTTACCGTTTGATTTGTATTTTGTTGCTTTATACGTATTATACTTGTTATGTTGTTGAAAATGTGAAAATTTGTTGCCTTTTTTGTAATGTTACAATATAGTGTACTGGTTATTGGACTTTGCTATAATATTTGCTGTTATAAGACTCAGTGGTCAGTATTCTTATTATTGTTTAAGGATATATGTATTCGGATGATTCGTATAGTAGAACTCAACTTGTGTGAGGTAGATAGTAGTGTAAAAACATGTACTCTGTTGAAGCTGCATTAAAGTTGCTGTTTTTATTACTTTCATGTGCTGGTGGAAAATGGAACTGTTATTGGTTTGGGTTTTTGCTGCATTTTGCTGAAATCATTAGAATACCAGTTTATAGTCATTTGTTTTAGTAACGACTGAAGTTTATTAGTGTAAGGAAGCTTGATTAATTGGGGCGGAATAGGGGGATATGGAAGGTTTTGGGGGGGGGGGGGGGGTTGTAATGTTGGAGCACTACATGAATTCTTGAGACTAATAGCAGAATTGCCTTGATTATTGTTGTCTATGGGAAATGGACCATTAAATGGATTCGGAAGCTTGTAAATGGGAGACTAGTTGCAATGTAGGTAGTTTTGCTATTTTGAGATTTTCTTTTGATTTTGTTGCTAGATTTTGCTAATAAATTCATAGTTCTTAGAGCGGCATGTTATATGCTAGTTGAAGCATTTACTAAGTGGAACTTAAACTGCTTTTGCAGCCGATTCATCCAAAAAATCTGATCCTAAAGCTCAGGCTGCCAAGGTTGCCAAGGCTGTAAAGTCAGGATCAACCTTCAAGAAGAAGTCTCAAAAGATTAGGACAAAAGTTACATTCCACCGACCTAAGACTTTGAAGAAGGATAGAAATCCCAAGTACCCTCGTGTTAGTGCACCTGGAAGGAACAAGCTTGACCAGTATGGGATTCTGAAGTTTCCACTAACCACTGAGTCTGCAATGAAGAAGATCGAGGATAACAACACCCTTGTTTTCATCGTGGACATTAAAGCTAATAAAAAGATGATTAAGGATGCCGTGAAGAAGATGTATGACATTCAGACAAAGAAGGTCAACACCTTGATCAGGTAAATTTCATGCAGTGTGCCTGCTCTTTCCATAGCTGGCTTGGAAAAATTGAATTCAAAGGCGTATTAAATATAGTTTCACATGAAATTTTGTCTCCATTATGCCAATTGTTGCCAGAATGCCAAGTTGATCTACAACTTTATATTCATTCAACTGTTTCTTCTATTGTTCACTGAAAAACCTGTTTTGTTATCCTGGATATTCCCATGAGCATTTCTTGCTAAGCTGTTTTTTTGGGTTCCTTGTTCAGGCCTGATGGGACTAAGAAGGCATATGTGAGGTTGACCCCTGATTATGATGCTTTGGATGTCGCCAACAAGATCGGAATCATCTAAATTAGTTTTACTCAGTTTAGAATTTTATGAATACTTGAGAATCTTGGATATTGAATTTCTGAAAACACTTGTACGGAAGTGCCCTGTGTTATTCATTTTGAATTTTGCGTTTCTGAGATGTGTTTTATTCAGTGCAAGAGAATTCAATTTTATGCTTTCATTATTGTTTCTCATCTTCTCTGAATGTGAACTTCATGTTCCTAAGCTGGCACATCATGTAAAACGAACGTGAAGTTGCAGTAATCATCAGGTCTTTAGAGATCAACTCTCTGGGTTAGTTTAAATACTTTAATTCAGGTGTTTGATCCATTAACATTCAGGTTGTCCAACCGTTGGAGATGAAAAAATCAGTTTCACCTGCTTGCAATCAGATTTGAATTACATGGCCGTGGAATGGATACAAATTTATATGGTAAAGTATCACATTGGTTGGATTAGCTTAAGCTTTTGTAATACTAGGATATAATCTGCCGAGCTGGATCTTGAGGTATAACACAAGTATCATTTAACTAAAAATTTTGTAACGACATGTCAATGAAAAACCTATACAGGGTTTAATGTCAATGAAAAACCTATACAGGGTTGCTTTATTGACATTGATCTCAATCTTCGTGCATTTAAGTGAGCAAAGAAGAATGTGTTTACTCAATCAGTCACCTACTATATACTCTCTTTCAGCTTATTACAGTTCCTGTTGATGCAGATTTTTGACCTTTGTTCAGATGACACACAATATGAGTCTAGCTGCATCACTTCAGCCTATTAGATCTTTAAAAAAATTTCATGGGACCGAAGCAAGTGTGTGTCACAAGCATACACCCAAATAATCAGACATCTTTCTTTTTTTATAACTGTGGTGTCCGGGTCAGCTTACGCGCACCTCGACTAATTGATCACTAGACCACACCCTTGGTGCAATCAGACATCTTTCTTTAGCAAAGATCTAAACAAGCACATAAGCAATATATTGATCTTTTTCTCCAAGAACAAGCTGAACCTGCCTTGTTGTAATAGGGGTACCACCTTTTCTTTCCCACAAAAGAGCCGTAGCTTTTTAGGAGGAAAATAATCTATCATGAAGAATCCAGGATGATGATATGAAAAACTAACTGGCTCTGACTACCTTGCGGAGCAATTGTAGCTCATCTTAGCAAACTTGACTAGGTACAGTTTGGAAAGTATCTTTACAGTTCATTGATGCCTCTACCCCTCTGCTGCAGTACACAAAGAATTACAAGGTGCACAAGAACGACGATCTTCAATTTCTCAGCTTTGGGTGTCTTGGGGACATTGAAGTGTGGAGCTGTGTATGAAAGTTCCCGAGGAAAATCACTTTCTTGGCTATTCATTGCATGCTCAAGAAAGAAACCCAGTAGTTCATAAATTTCAGGCTTGAGGGCATGTCTTTGTCTCCACTCACAAATACATGAAGTTTGCATTTGATTTCCATCCAACTACACCCAGGGACCGTCTTCAATCCTTTTTCCCTTATTTCAGTCCTTACGATTGACATGCTCTGCCATCTTCCAGCAGCAGATTGTGCATTCGAAAGCATCACATATGATGAAACATCTCCAGGCTCTAACGCCAGTACTTTCTGGGCAGCATATTCCCCTAGCTTTGTATTCGAGTGAATTTGACAGCCTCCCGATAATGCCTTCCAAAAGCCTATACCTGGATCAAAGGGCAAATCATAAATATATTTCTCAGCTTGTTGAAACCTCCCTGAATGCGATAACAGATCAACCATACACGCGCAGTGCTTAGATTTCAGCAAACTAGTATCTTGAATTCTAGCCTGCTCAAAATATGCATACGCTTCATCAACAAGACCAACATGACTACATGCCAATAACAAACCAAGAAGAGTGACACTATTTGAGTTAATTCCCATATCTCCCATTCTTCGAAACAATTCACTTGCTACTTTCCCTCTCCCATTTTGAGCATGAGCACATATTAGAGCATTCCAAGTCACAACATTTCTTTCAGGAAGTCTATCGAAAACCAAAAGACTATCTTCTAAACTGCCGCATTTTGCATAAAAGCTAACAAGAGAATTGCCTATAAACAAACCAAGTTCACCCAAGATCAGAACACAAGCATGGAAATTTTCCCCCCTTCCCAATCCGGCCATATTAGCAGCTGCACTGAACAAAGAAGAGAACGTCGATTGATCAGGTACAATGCCTTGTCTCAAGAAACATGAATAGGTCCAGTTTTGAACTTATTCGCATCTTTACACTTCATTGGTACCTATGCTGCAGTACAACGCGGAGGAGACAAGAAATATAGCTTCAATTTGTCAGCCTTCTGTGTCATATGTCTGGGGGACATTGAGCTGTGAAGCTTTGTATCACAATTATTAAAGAAAATCAGTTTCTTGGCTCTTCATTGCATGCTCAAGAAAGTATCCCAGCAGTTCATATATCTGAGGCTTGTGGGCATGTCTCTTGTCTCCAGTAACAAATACATGAATTGCGCATTTGATTTCAATCCAACTACACCCAGGGACCGTCTTCAATCCTTTTCCCCTTATTTCAGACCTTACGATTGACACGCTCTGCCATCTTCCAGCAGCAGAATATGCATTTGAAAGCATCACATATGATGAAACATCTCCAGGCTCTAAAGCCAGTACCTTTTGGGCAGCATATTCCCCTAGCTTTATATTCGAGTGAATCTGACACCCTCCCAACAATGCCTTCCAAAAGCCTATACCTGGATCAAAGGGCAAGTCATGAATAAATTTCTCAGCTTGTTGAAACATCCCTGAACGCGATAACAGATCAACCATACATGCATAGTGCTCAGATTTCAGCAAACTAGCATCTTGAATCCTTGCCTGCTCGAAATATGAATAAGCCTCATCAACAAGACCAACATGACTACATGCCAATAATAAACCAAGAAGAGTCACACTGTTTGGCTTAATTCCCATATCTTTCATTCTCTTAAACAATTCAATTGCTACTTCTCCTCTCCCATTATGAGCATGAGCACATATTAGAGCATTCCAAGTCACAACATTTCTTTCAGGAAGTCTATCGAAAACCAAAAGACTATCTTCTAAGCTCCCACATTTTGCATAAAAGCTAACAAGAGAATTCCCAACAAACAAACCAAGTTCACCCAAGAACTTCAAAGCACAAGCATGATAACTCTTTCCCTTTCCCAATCCCGCCATATTTGCAGCTGCACTGAACAAGGAAGGGAACGTCGATTGATCAGGTACAACACCATGTCTCAACATCTCAACGAAAAGATTAACAGCCTCTTCGTTACGTCCTTTCTGACTAAACCCACTAATCATAGCATTCCAAGAAACAACATTTCTTTCCGGGATTTTCTTAAAGGTTTCCATAGCTTCATCACACTTCTCTTCTTTAAAATACCCACAAATTAAAGTTGTATAAGAAACCACATTTGGTTCTTGTGTATCCTCAAAAACAAGCTGAGCTTCCTTAACACTACTTAGCTTTACATAAAGATCCAACATGACACTACCCACGTAAACATTCGAGTGAAGTCCGAGTTTAATTGACATGGCATGAAATTGTTTTCCAGAATTAATGTCTTTGAGAACAATAGAGGAGTGAATTACAGTGCCAAATGTGAACTCATTGGGTCTAATATACAACTCAAACATTCTTGAAAATATAGATATTGCTTTCTTGTGCTGGTTCAGTCTAGCAAAGCGGCTAATTAAAGCTGTAGCAGATACTACGTCACATTTAGGCAATTCATCAAACAATGTATCTGCATTTCTTTCAGTGGTTGAAACTACCCCAGGTTTGAGCAAATGTGCACAAGTTGAACTTCCGACTCTTATATATACTGGTAGATATAGAAAAGGTAATCTAGTACACTGATTCATGTAAATGATTCTAACAAGTTTGCTAAAAGGGTTAGAGGAATACAACCATAACAATTACACATTAGTGACAGATAAATTGGGATCGGCTATATGAATTCTATTCTAACATGCTTCTTCATTTGAATTAAACTCAGACCACATACATAAATATTACAAATAGGGGCCAAGATACCCTCAGAAATTATTATAGGATGTACTAATATGACTAAAACTTATTCCCAACTAATTGGTAGTATCTGGTACATAGAAATGTAATTCAATATGCTATAGGAAATTGACTTGTTTTACAAATTAAGAAAAAGGTTTCTCTACACAAGTAGCCGAACAAATTCACTATTTACATTAATATGAACTGACATTACATATATTATTATACATGGTTATGCATATATACATAAATTTTACATATACTATATATGTGCGGATTTTTTGTTTAAGTGATTAAATAAATAGCTATTCTTTTCTTGATTTTATATAATGACTCTCCATTTAATATCTAGAAACCATTTTAAAGAAATGAACCTAAATAACTATTCACCATGGACAAACTAATTCAAATTCATACCGAAAAATTCATTTATGAAAGATGAATATATTTTTAAACTCAAGAATACTTGCCGCACCCCCACAAACCGTTAGGTAGGTAGGTAGGACTAGTCCCCATTAACCCACACTCACGTTGACTCTCATTTTCCTAACTGATCCCAAAACTCCAATGGCCGCCATTACAGTCCCTCTCACAACCCCAACCCGCCGCCGCCACAGTTCTTATTCCTCCATTTCCTCAAATCCAATTCGATTATTTTCTTCTCCACAACCTAAAAATCTCAAATTCGCCGCTATTCGGTGCCCTAATTTTCGCATTTCTGCTGCATCTTCAATGAAAATTGAAGCTCCGGAGAAAAGTTCATCATTCCTTGATCGTAAAGAAAGCGGATTTCTTCACTTTGTTAAGTACCACGGCCTCGGCAACGACTTCATTTTGGTAATAATACATTATACAACACTACTATATACTTGCAATGATGAATAGTGTATATTTCTACTTTTAGTTGTCGATGGATTATTCGTAAACATGATGTGAAAAGTAAAAGATATAACTTGCCTCATTGTTCCTCATTATCTTAGCTGCAAAGCTATCGTTTTTCCACGATTTTCTATTGAGCTTAAGTTTTGTGCACTGTCAGTATATGCAATATTTTACATATTATCAGGTCACCTAAAGATATTTACAGGTACGTTACATAAAATGTGGGATTTGAGATCTTGAAATTAAGGTAGGTTACCTGCAAGTAAATGTATCATCTTGTATTGTATTATTTTGGTTTACAATGTATCGATAGTTTGTATCATTTTCTGTAGTTTCATAACCACACACAAGCAATATGAAGAATAAGCTTACAATGTTGGGAAAAAAAGTATGGTACCGGGTAGAGTTAGTGGGGTGAAGGGTAAAATAGGATTCTTGTATAATAATTATAGTTCCATAATAGTGTTTTTAATTAATTATGGCAATGCGTTTCCTACCGAACTTATTTGCGATTGAGACAATGTTGATTGATGATTTTATGTGGCTCTTGTTGGCAAGTTTGAACATGGTGAAGTTATCTTTTTTCTAATTTAATGTATCTCGCAGTTTTAGTTTTCTTGTTTGCGTGATTTCTCATTTGCCTTATCCTTTTTGCATTCTGTTTTAATGTCCTTCCATTAAACATGGATTCTTTCCCTTGCTATGGCTTGTTCAATGATTGGTCTTGGTGTTTGTTGGAAATATGCAGAAATGTAGAAAATAATTCAATGAGATTTAATCCCTCGATACGTGAGGGATTTTTAATCCTTTGTTGGTTTGGGATAAAAATTTTTGAGTCTTTTTGACTTGAGCATCGCCTGAATAAATGTGGGTTTATCTTGGTTAAAAGTTGACTATTTATGATGTAGAAACTTTAGTATGTTTGTTAGTTGTTTTATCACATTTTACGGTTTTGGATAGAATGATCCTATATTTGTGAATCACGATTAGCAGTCCATGACTGGCATTTTGATATTTGGGGAATTACACATAAAAGCATGAATGGAAAAGAACCATCGTTCTTTTTAGTTCTTTGGTGTGTTCTTTTTTGCTTTTGGTCGTTTAATTAGATGCTATCTTTTATATGCTTGTTTTAAGTAGGTCGACAATAGAGATACAACAGAACCTAAGGTCACTCCTGATCAAGCTGTGAAGCTATGCGATAGAAACTTCGGGATTGGTGCTGATGGGGTAATATTCGCAATGCCAGGTGTTAATGGCACTGATTATACCATGAGAATCTTCAATTCAGATGGAAGTGAACCAGAGGTAACATTACATGCTCCTTGAACCTAGAGTTGATTGCATCACTGTCTCAGGAAGGAGTAATTTGGCCTATTTTATGTCTGCATATCTATGATAGAGGAAAGAAGGGAAGTTGTGGTGGAAATCATCTTGCTTTTCATTCGGTGTCTCTCTCTCTCTCTCTCTCTCTCTACACACACACACACACACACACACACACACACACACACACACACATCTGGTTCCTAACTTTGTTTTAATTAACTTTCTGTTAGTCATGCCCAGTCTTGCCTTGTCTGGTGGCAAAAAAGAAAATTAAAAGAAAAAGACTTCAGTAGAGCAGATTATATGTGTTTGCAGCGAAATATGACCCTTTTTTCTGATGGAATAAGGAGCAGAATATGCTCTTTTTTTTTTTCCTCAACAAAGTACAAACTTGCTTTATTATGTAATTAGGTCATGTGTTCTTGTTATTGTCCTTTTCTTTTCTGATATGGAATGAAAGGAAGCCTGTTTGAACATGTATAAATTCTTCTCTGCAGCGAACGTCGGCTTCCTTTATATAATCTGTTTATCTTGATTAAAAAAATTCCTCTATGCATCTACTCACTGACAACAAGTGCCTCTTTCATTGATCCTCCTTTTTCTTACTCCCATTTAAAGTTGATTTTTGTGATTGTTAACATATATATATATCGTTTGCTTCATACAGATGTGTGGTAATGGAATTCGATGCCTTGCCAAATTTATAGCTGAGCTTGAGAACTCACATGGAAAGCGAAGGTGTTTACATTCGTTCTGTTTCTCTATGTACAGTAATCTACTTTACAGAGCCTCAATCATCTCCCAGATATCTGCTGCTTCATGTTTTAGAAGTAGTTTTCTTATACTTGTTTCTTTGTATTGAAAATTTCTGGAGAATTTGAAGCTTCTCTCAACCTACTTGTTTGGTGTTTTGGAGGGTACATTTTGAACTTCCTTGGCGTAATAGCAAATATCATAAACCACTCGTGGAACATCAATAGTGCTTCCGTAACTTGATCATACCCGTCATGGTCGAGAATTGGACTGCCAAGCAACATTGCTTGTTCTTCTTTTTTCAATTCTAAGGTTCTTTCTTTTCAGAACTTGCTTGAGCTACTTTATGGGTATAACTCAGTGCATGATTCTAATGATGTGTGGAGATGGGAGGGGAGTTTGGACGGGTTATTCTCGGTCAGGGCATATTACCAGAGTTTGCTTATGAGTGAGGAATCAATTTTTCCTTACAGTTCCATATGGATCTCTACGGTGCCTGGGAAGGTGTGTTTTTTTGCATGGTTGGCAGCTAGGGGAGTGATACTGACAGCTGAGAATTTAAGGAACTGGAGGATAAATTTTTGAGTTGGGTGTTTCATGTGTAGATGCCCCGGAGAAGATGTGGACCATCTCTTGTTACATTGTCATATGGCCACACAATTGTGGGGAGTATTGCTCAGATGGCTTGGAATCGATTGGGTGATGCCGGCTACTGTGAAGGAGACAATGTATAGTTGGGCTTTCAGAAAGAGGAAAAGGAGATCGAGAGCATGGGATGTAGCTCCATTAGCAATTACGTGGGTTATTTGGAAAGAGAGAAATATGAGAGCTTTTGAAGGGGTTGAGACTTGAGAGTAGTTTTGCTAAGATGCATAGTAGTCTTTTGTTTCTCATTTCTTTTTGGTGTGCCCATGAGGTCCCAATGTCATATGCATCAACCTTTCTTGTTAACAATTTTCCTTGTGCAGCTAATCAAACAATGAATCTGTGCTTTGGCTGTGAGATAGAATTCCATATCAACTGAGCCACTTCTAGTTTATGTTGAGTACCCAGCATAGCGTTATATCTTTGAGTAAATGAGTTACCCTGAGCACCAGACAGTGTGTATCTTCCATTAGTGTACCAGTTCAGCATTTTACTTTTCAGCTTGTGTAGCTTCCTCCCGTACCAGCTACTGTCAGCTGGAGGTGTGTGTTCTCAGATAGTTTCATCTTGTTTTATGTAGTTTCCCTGTACCCATTTAACCCAAAGCATTTCTCTCCTCTCAATCAATTGCCATAGCAGTTTGCCCATTGATGCAATATTCCAGTTCTTACTCCCCTTGATATTTAGACCTCCAAACTTCTTAGGCATACAAATTTTATCCCATGCTACTAATGCAACTTTCTTTCTTTCATCTGTCTTTCCCCATAAGTAGTCTCTGCATCTTTTGTCATATTTTCTTTAGAATGCTTTGAGATAGAATGAACACTGCCCCCCAAAAATTATGTATGGAGAACAATACTGCATTGATCACTTGCAGTCTTCCTGCATATGACAGATGCTTTGCTTGAAAACCTCTGATCCTTTCTGTTATCTTCTCTACTAATTGGTAACATTCTATTTCACTCCACCTTTTTTATGATATACGCCTTGTAGATGGGTTTTCCCCCTTTCATTATTAATAAGATTATTTACTTTATTAAAAAAAAAAGAACGTTCGTGCTACTTATCGTTTGAAGTGGTATCATGAAAGCTCTACATAGAGCTCATATGCACCCCAGATGCTTTAGTTAATGTTTCAATGACTGCATAATTGAGCATATTCTAGTAGCGTGGATGGTTCATGTTTTAATCTGTCCCGATTCATAATATAAATGCATCTCTCCGTGGCTTTAATTTTAACAGTTGCATGAATATGGCCACTGGGTCTCTGCATGAATTAAACAGTTAATAAGAATCATTAATTGCACCCTATTCACTATGCTTTAATCTGATCCTGGTAATAGATAGGACTAATTGATTTAATAAGTGTCGATATGATTGTTGTGGCTCACCATTTTGTTTCATTAAAATCAATAATAGTATTTGATCTGATGAATTTGTTTTTTTTTTTTGGATTCTGACTGGCTGTCATATCCTTTTAATCTTGTAGTTTCACCATACATACAGGGGCTGGACTTATTGTTCCTGAGATCCAAGAAGATGGAAAGGTAAATTCCATTTTTTCTCAGCCATTTAACTAGAGATTAATTGGCTATAGCATGATAGAGCAAAATGGACACAAAAGATCATATAGCCGCCCCAACTAGATTGTCGATAGCGCTTAGTTGATTGATTGAAGGAGCTATTGCATACTGTAGGCATTCAGAACTGAAGTTTATTCTTCCTTTCTAGTTTGATGTCAGATTATTTTAATTAATAGGGAGAGCAACGATGTGGTTCCTTTTTCGTTCAAATGTAATATTTGTTTCTAATTCCAGGTTAGGGTTGACATGGGTGAGCCCATTTTGAAGGCATCAGATGTTCCCACTAAACTACCCCCTAATAAAGATCAATCGGTTGTTAAATCAAGACTAGATGTAGATGGAAGAGCATGGAATGTAACCTGTGTTAGCATGGGGAATCCTCATTGTGTCACTTTTGGTACAGAACAAAGCCAGGTATTTTTCTATGGTTTACTTCTATTTGGTACCCTTTCTTTTGAATCAAAAGCAGGTAAAGCTACAGTGGATCTGAACTGTTAAATAGACGGGTAGTAAACTTTTCCGTTATCTCTTAGATTCAGGACGCTAGTCTATGAAAGGAATGGTTAAAGCAATTTACTTCACACAATTCTTCTGGTCATGACTTCTCCTCTTTATCTTTTATCTTTGGTTGTAAGTCAAACATGCGAGTGATAAACATTGTACCAAAATGTTCACTCAGTAAATCATCCTCTTAATATAACTTGTTTTATTTGTGAATTCAAGTCAATCACTCTATTATTTTCTTGAAATGAAATGGAATAATGTATATTTTAGGATATTGATTTCATCTTTTTCCTCATGAAAGCTAGTCATTCTGTTCTCAAATTTAGTGGCGATTTGATTTAGTCTTTCATTTTTAATAGGAAGCTTGCAGAAATAGAAAACAAAAACATTTTATTGAAAGCCTCTTTGTTTCTCCCATTTATCTTTCTTGATTGCTTTCGCTTTTCTGCTTATAATGCAACAGGATTTGCAAGTAGATGAGTTAAATTTAGCCGACATTGGTCCAAAGTTTGAGCATCATGTGATGTTTCCTGCTCGCACTAACACAGGTCAGCCTCGTTATGTTCTCTTGTATAAATATTTTGAACCTCACTCCAAGATATTGGTGCCTGTCTCATTCTCTGTCTTTGTAAAATTAGCATGATTTTTCATTTGAAAATCTCCCTAATCCAGCGTTCATAGATCCATGGTTCTTTTAACATTAGTGTTCTTTTCTTTGGGATTTTCTGAATGAAATGCTAGTTTAGTTTCTGGAAATGAAGTGTAGTGAAACTGGTTAACGTTATATGTGCCTTTGGGAAGAAATGAAAACTGAATGTATGCACAAATTTTGATATTCTGTTTTTGGTTAATCAGTTTGGGTAGCTGTACTGGCCTACTTGGCAAGCCATTTATTGTTATTGACCCGATTTAACATCTCCCATCGGAAGTGACTGAGCGCTTCTCATTTGGCATGCCTTGTCCGGTACTTTTAAGTGGGAATTAATGGGCTTTTAGGTGCACTTCCAGTATCATTATAGGCGTAGGGTTGTAACTTTCAAATTTGTCATTCATGTTCATCGCTGATTGGAAGTAGGGATGGCAATTGGGGCGGGGCAGGGCGGGGCGGGGCAAAACACTAAACGGGGCAGGGCGGGGCAACTGTTAAAAGGGGCGGGGCGGGGCAAAAATTTATTTTAAAATTTTTGGGGCGGGGCGGGGCGGGGCGGGGCAACATAGAGACCCAATAATTTTACTTGTTCTTTTGCCACTATTTTCTTATTTCACAATTAAATTGAGAAAATAATGGAAATATTGTTCCACGATTGGTTACTTAAGCTTTTAATTAGTATAGTTAATACTTAATACTTTTGAAAGACTACAAATTTTTTAAAAGCTTCAATTTCTTCATGAAACTACAAAATCATCAAATTTGAAAATTTCAATAGAAAAGAAGTTAGAGATATGTTAAATGAATTAAAAGTTAAAAGAAAAGTTCAATTTGATGAGAAAAAATAAAAAATAATGACTTAAAAAGTGATTTAAGTGAGGTGGGGCGGGGCGGGTCAAAACGGAGCAGGGCAGGGGTCAAAACGGGGCAGGGCGGGGAGGGGTTGAAACTTGACAAAGACCAAAATGGGGCGGGGCGGGGTAGGGCAAAACTTTGGCAGGGAAAGGGCTCAACCCGCCCCGCCCCGCCCTGCCCCGCCCCATTGCCACTCCTAATTGGAAGTGCACACTGATATACAGATGAAGTAAGATGCATGGATGTTTATGCGGGTGTCTTTCTTGTGACCATTAACTCCTTTCCTTCATTTATAGGTTAATATTTAAAAAATCTTTTGTTTGATTTGCAGAATTTGTACAAGTCTTCTCCCCAACACACCTTAAAATGCGTGTGTGGGAACGTGGTGCAGGTTTGTTTTGAAGAAAAATTAAGACCTTTACCCTACAAATAATCTGATGTATTAGATTCGCTAAGTCATCAACTAAATGTAACTGTTAATTTAACCTTGATGAGTATAGGCGCGACACTAGCCTGCGGAACAGGAGCTTGTGCTGTAGTCGTTGCAGCAGTGCTTGAGGGTCGTTCTGCAAGGGTAAGAACATGATTACTTTGCATTTTTGGAAAAAACAGCAAAAATCATGTCAAGTATGTTTGCCTGTCTTTCCCATCTATATACGGTCGTTATTGTTTGCGCCTCTGATCCTTGCCCTTCACTGTTCTCTAAACAGCGATGTACTGTTGATTTGCCTGGCGGGCCGCTGGACATTGAGTGGAATGAGAAAGACAACCACATATACATGACGGGGCCAGCAGAAGTAGTTTTCTATGGATCAGTTCCTCTCTAAGCCCCCCGAATGTAGTTGTATTTCTGTAAGCTATTTGAATTTTGTAGACATCATAAGTGTCATCCAATTGTTTCCCAGCTTTATTGGAAAATGAAAAGAAAAAAACAGAAAACTGAATCACGGATTAGCCAGATTTCTTTTATTGTTGCCTCAATGGAGCTTTTAGTTCTTTTTACATCTTTTTGGAGTGATTTATCTAAGCTATGAACTTTTGCTGGAGTGAAGTACCAGTCATCAACTCTAATACCAGAACATTACGAGCTTATAAATGAATTAAAATGGTTAAATAATCTGAATAATTAAGTTAGGCAGCACTTAACAGAACTTGTTTTTTGTTTCTGTAGGTACAATTGGGGAAAACAACAATAATAATGTACGACTAAAGTATTGTTGAATACAATAAAAGGAAAAGGATATAGTTATATTATCTTTGTGTAGATATACGGTGCTCTGAGTCGTGCTGGGCACTGTCCTAAGAAACTATTCCAGCAGCCTGGAATGTTTCCCCAGGATAAAACGAGCCTTCCTCTTTTCCTTAATATAGAGGGGTCAGGAATCAACAAAATTATTTATGTTAACCCAGCAAGTCACGGAATGGTAAAAGGAACTTAGGAAGCAATCTGAATATGTGTTTGGAAGAGTATAACAATAAAAGAAATAATGCTACTAATGATTAGAGAGATAAATAGACAAAGGTAATCATTAGCAATGATGAAGGCTATAAGAAATTGTTTTGTATTGTATTTTTGGATCATCAGAATGTAGGAATCATTAGCCTATATATAGGAAATGATTGCATGAATGTCCCATGTGCATGTTCATTACGTGGCCAACTCAATTTACCACTTCTCTACATGTTTTGCCACCTTTACATTGTCCAAGCCACTTGTCAAATGGTATTAAGAAAACTATGTGCTCCTCCAATGGTTTTAGAAGAAAACCATGTGCTCATGACACATGTCACAAAAGGAAAACATTTGGCATACAAGGCAATACACTTGTGACAATCTTTGCCATTTGTCTTGGATCTTTTGAAATACTACACCAATTATCTAACAGTCCCCCACATATTTCAAAAGATTTGAAGAATGAAGCGATACAGAATAATGTGGTAAGTATGGAGGGTAAGACTTGCTGGATTTACACGGTCCAAATGCAATAGGTTTGGTGTCTTCTGGACTATGAACCAAACTTAGACCGATAAAACTTGACTCACAGAATTACTGGTGAAATATAATATTTCTATGAACCAATAATTCTTTTTGTAAGCCAGAGGCCTTACCAGTCACATTCAGACCCACAATTTTGCTGTTCAACGCGGTTTTGCGCGAATAGGCCGTGCGCGTGCCTGGTATTCATGAGAGCTTTAGAGACTCGGCTAGAATCTCATAGGAGCGGCTCCACTCCTACTCTCATATAGGTGAATTCATCAAGTGTACACTACTTTAAATACACCATCCATAAGAACTATGAATTCATTAAGAGTTAAAACTCAACCCTCCAAACAATAGCAGTTAAGTACTCTCATTTAAGTGCTTCAGTGTCAATATCGACTTGTTATTACCCATATGAACCTACTTCATGGGATCTCCAATCACATAGGTTGGGTTACCATCTCTATTGACAATCATGTTAGCCTTAACCCCATCTCTTTTGAGGTTTGAAGAATTAATTTTCTTCCCAGAGGTTTAGTCAGAGGATCGGCCAAATTCACTTCTGACTTCACATAATTAATGGAAATTATTCCATCTCTCAGCAATTGCTTGACAACTTTGTGTCTTAGACGAATGTGTCTGCGTTTCCCATTATAGGATTTATTCTTGGCAACATCAATTGCCGCTTTATTATCACAATGGATAGACACAGGAGGCAACACATCCTTTGTTAAAGGGATATCAGCTAAGAAGTTTCTTAGCCACTCAGCCTCGGAACCAGCCAACTCCAGAGCTATAAACTCTGCTTCCATAGTAGATTTAGCAATTATGGTTTGCTTGGCTGATCTCCATGCTATTGCACCACCACCAATGGTGAATACATAGCCAATAGTGGATTTTGTCACATCTGAATCGGAGATCCAGTTAGCATCACTGTATCCTTCTAATACAGCGGGAAATCCACTATACAGGATACCATAATTCATGGTTCCTCTCAAATATTTCATCAGTCTTACTAATGCAGACCAATGCTCTTGATTGGGATTACGAGTATATCTACTCAGTCTACACACAGCATAGGCTATATCAGGCCTTGTAAAATTCATTAAATGCATCAGACTCCCAATAATCTGAGCATATTTAGACTGAGCAACTGGGTCTCCTTTATTCTTTTTCAATTGAGAGCTAGCGTCATAAGGAGTGGCCACAGGTGTCACGTCAAAACAATCAAACTTCTTAAGAAGTCTCTCAACATAGTGTTCTTGTGACAACACAATACCATCATCACTTCTTATGACTTTAACTCCCAATATCATGTTCACTTCACCCAGATCTTTCATATCAAAATTAGATGACAAAAATAATTTAGTACTCTGCACAATATTTAAACTTGTACTAAATATAAGTATGTCATCAACATATAAACATATTATCACAAAATCACCATTTAGTATTTTAGTATAAACACATTTATCCACTTCAACAGAAGAAAATCCGTCTCTCAATAAGACTTGATCAAATTTCTCATGCCACTGTTTAGGAGCTTGCTTTAGGCCATAAAGAGATTTAATTAATTTACAAACTTTATTTTCTTGCCCAGGAACAACACATCCCTCGGGCTGAACCATATAAATTTCTTCTTCTAAATCACCATTTAAAAACGCTGTTTTGACATCCATTTGATGAATAAAAAGTTTGTAAACTGAGGCTAAGGCAATTAAAAGTCGAATAGAAGAAATCTAGTCACTAGTGCAAATGTATCAAAATAGTCAATATTTCGTTTCTGAGAAAATCCTTTTGCTACTAAACGAGCTTTATATTTTTCTATAGAACCATCAGGATTAAATTTCTTTTTGAAAATCCATTTACAACCAATAGGCTTTGCACCAGGAGGTAAATCTGTTAAAACCCATGTATTATTTTTCATAATAGACTCAATTTCAGCTTTAATTGCCTCTTTCCAAAATTCAGCTTCAGATGAAGAAATAGTTTCAAAATAATTTAATGGTTCATTATTTACAATAAAAGTTTGGAACTCATTTCCATAAGAAAAATATTCTTTTCTAGGCCTTTTGCTCCTTCTCAGTTCCTCAACAGAGGTACTCTCTTTATTTCGTTCTACAGGTACATGAGAAACTTTATCGGACAGTGGAAAAATGTGTTCAAAGAACTCAGCGCTCTTTGTCTCAATAATGGTGTTACAATCAAGCACATCACTTTTTAAAACAAGAAATCTATATGCAGCACTTTGTTCAGCATATCCAATTAACATGCAATCAGCAGTTTTAGAACCTATCTTTCTCTTTTTAGGTTCAGGCAACAGAACTTTGGCAAGACACCCCCACACTTTTAAATATTTCAAATTAGGTTTGTAACCTTTCCACAATTCATAGGGAGTTTTGCCAGTTCTTTTATGGGGTATTCTATTTTGTAGATGACAAGCAGATAAAATTGCTTCACCCCACAAATTATCAGGAGCACTAGAACTAATTAACATGGAGTTCATCATTTCTTTTAGTGTTCTATTTTTCCTTTCTGCAACTCCATTAGACTCAGGTGAATATGGAGGAGTTATTTCATGAATAATTCCTTCTTTTTCACAAAAATTATTTAAGGCCAAATATTCACCTCCTCTATCAGATCTAATTCTTTTGATTTTTCTACTAAGTTGATTCTCAACCTCAGATTTATAAGAAATAAAAACATCAAATGCATCATCTTTATTTCTAAGCAAATATAACTTAGTATATCTTGAAAAATCATCAATAAATGTCACATAATATCGTTTACCACCTCTAGTCATAGTCTGTTTTAAATCACCCAAATCAGTGTGAATCAAAGACAGTAATTCAGTTTCTCGATTAACAGGGAAGCAAGATTTCCTATTAATTTTAGCTTCTGCACATATTTCACATTTATCAATCTTATTTGAGTCTAAACCAGATATTAAACCCATTGCATGCATTTTCTGTATATATGACACATTAACATGTCCTAGTCTAGCATGCCACAAAGAAATAGACTCAACCATATAAGCAGAAGCAGGTGCATTTTCATATGTAACGTTAGAAACATTAAGTTCAAAGAGTCCTTGGTTACAATAGCCCTTTCCAACCAAAATATTATTTTTGGTCATTAGAATCTTATCAGATTCAAATATCACTTTAACCCCGACTTTTAATAATAAGGCTATAGAAATCAGGTTTGTCCTAATATCAGGAACATGTAGCACATCCGCAAGGGCTAAAGTTTTTCCTGAAGTTAGTTTCAGGAGTATTTTACCCTTACCCAGGACTTTAGCAGTTCCTGAGTCTGCAAGGTAGACTACTTCATTATCATCCCCTATATTAGTATAGGAGGTAAATGCTTCTCGATTTGCACAAATGTGCCGAGTAGCCCCAGAGTCTACCACCCAATTTTTCAAAGTGCCTACAATGTTCACTTGAGAAATGACAGCCGCAATAATTTCATCTCCTTCAGCTAAATTAGCTTTGGGAGGATTTTTATTTTTTTTGTCATTTCTTGCCATTATTATATTTTTCCGGACATAATAACCTGCTCTATCACAATTAAAATTATAGCCTTCCTCTTTCTTATAATTGGGGTTATAGGGCTTGTAACCTCGAGACTTATTAACATACCTCGTATTGTTTCTATTATGACTACGCTCATATGGAGGAACGACCGCACCAAGAGTATTGCTGGTAGCACCGACATTGATAATATCAGCAATACTTTTTCCAGTATTATTGCCTGCCATAGTTTCTTAGATTGTAGGTACAATTGGGGAAAACAACAATAATAATGTACGACTAAAGTATTGTTGAATACAATAAAAGGAAAAGGATATAGTTATATTATCTTTGTGTAGATATACAGTGCTCTGAGTCGTGCTGGGCACTGTCCTAAGAAACTATTCCAGCAGCCTGGAATGTTTCCCCAGGATAAAACGAGCCTTCCTCTTTTCCTTAATATAGAGGGGTCAGGAATCAACAAAATTATTTATGTTAACCCAGCAAGTCACGGAATGGTAAAAGGAACTTAGGAAGCAATCTGAATATGTGTTTGGAAGAGTATAACAATAAAAGAAATAATGCTACTAATGATTAGAGAGATAAATAGACAAAGGTAATCATTAGCAATGATGAAGGCTATAAGAAATTGTTTTGTATTGTATTTTTGGATCATCAGAATGTAGGAATCATTAGCCTATATATAGGAAATGATTGCATGAATGTCCCATGTGCATGTTCATTACGTGGCCAACTCAATTTACCACTTCTCTACATGTTTTGCCACCTTTACATTGTCCAAGCCACTTGTCAAATGGTATTAAGAAAACTATGTGCTCCTCCAATGGTTTTAGAAGAAAACCATGTGCTCATGACACATGTCACAAAAGGAAAACATTTGGCATACAAGGCAATACACTTGTGACAATCTTTGTCATTTGTCTTGGATCTTTTGAAATACTGCACCAATTATCTAACAATTTCATCCAGATTTAATTATCTTAGCAAACTTCTTGTATATATGCTAGGATACTTTTGGACAGAGTTAGTTAATATAATTTGAGCACAGTATCAAAGATAATTTCTTGGATTACCTAGTTGTCGTAAATGTTTTTAGGTCTTTGCTTCTGAATTGAATCTCTCCGTTTGGAGTTCTATCTCATTATCAAAATCTTGAAAAAAGTTCTTATGGTTCATGGATTATGTTATCAAGATTCAAGAAGTGCATGAACGGTTTCTTCTACTAATTTCTCTGCACACATTGCTAATTCTCTCGAGCACGAAGGAGTTGATTGAAGCATGTGATCAGCCCTCCCTGAATTAAAGAGTGTGCATACCTGCGTGCGTTCCCGTTCAGTGATAAAGAAGCTTATTATTAGTGTTGGAACGAGAATCTAAAATATGATCTAAAAGTGTGACTACAGACCCATACTCTTTTGGGTCAAAGCCTAGACTAAACTTGCCTGCCCAATAGCGCATGGAGTGATTGGGGTAGCAAATACCATTATCAGCAATGAATTAAGGATTTTTTTTACATAAAAGTACAAGTTTTAGAACTTAATTGCCAAACATAGTAACATTTTAGCAAAATAATCCTATATAGAGGAAAACGCAAGATAATTACAAATATAGCAAAAACATAGCAATATTTTCCCATAACATGCCAAACCCTTACATTCTTCCTCCTATTTCCCCCACAATCACTTTTGCTCCTCCCATTTCTCCCTATTTCACTTTTCCTCCTACTATTTCCCCCAATTTCACTTTTATTCCTATCATTTTCCCCAATTTCATTTTTTCTCATCCCATCCTCGATGTATCTCGTTGTATCTCACCGTATCTCAACTGTTTCTGCAGCACCGTATCTAACTGTTTCTGCACTGTTTCAACTGTTTCTGCAGCATCGTATCTAACTGTTTCTATTTCTGCAGCACCGTATCTAACTGTTTCTGCACCGTTTCAACTGTTTCTAACTGTTTCTGCACCGTTTCAACTGTTTCTGAAGCACCGTATCTAACTGTTTCTGCACCGTTTCAATTGTTTCTAACTGTTTCTGCACCGTTTCAACTGTTTCTGCAGCACCGTATCTAACTGTTTCTGCACCGTATCTAACTGTTTCTGCACCATTTCAACTGTTTCTGCACCGTTTCAACTGTTTCTGTACCGTTTCACCGTCAACATTTCTTTTTCTCCTTAACTTTTTATCTTTTCAATTTCTTATTAAATTCCCCCGTCACTTTCCATTTTAACCAACTGCATTTTTCAACTGATATTTGATTCTATAATTTTGTAGCATTATCACTCTTCACTGACGTGTCACCATCAACACTATTACTAACCTACCATTTTCTCCGGTAAAAACAACTAAATTCTCCGATCAAAATTCCCAAAAGTTATGACCTAAATGCCCAAAACAGTGAGACAACACAGACGAAACAGAGATGCAGCAGCATGCCAAAACAGCAGGGGAGGAGCGACTGCTGTCGATTTTCCGGCGAAACCTCACCGTTCGCCGCCGTTTCAGTTCCCTGGTTTCATTGCCTTCATCTGTCCCTTTTCTCTTTCATTTAGATCAATTTTCAGATTAACTCAGGCGAAATGAGGGTCGACGGCGAGGAACGAAACTAGAGGACTACCTGAAGGAGTAGATGAAGTGATACGGTGGTTGATGGTTCTGGTTGTTGCTATAAACCAGGATCTCGCCGGAGAATTTGGCGGTATACGGTGGAGCGGGTGCATAGCCTGTTTTGGACGATGGGGAATTGGGGGAGGGTAGTTGTGGTGGGGCGGGGTTGAGAAATGGGGGTTTTGGTAGCTTTGATTTCCCTTTTTTTGATTTACCTAGATTATTGTAAAATGTGCTAAAAAAATATTGCTATGCCTTGTAATTTGAAAAATCTTGCTATTTTTTTTGTAAATAAGGGTGAAAATTTGTATATTTGTGTAAAAAACCCTTGTATTAAACTCCGACCTATGTCCAACTTGTAAATCACATTGGAATAGAGGAATTCTTGGTAAAATTTTTGCCCAGAGGCCACTTTTGCCACTGGTATTTAGTTTGAAGCCACTTTTTTTTATTGGTTTTATATGAGATGCCACTTGTTGGAACTTCAATCTTTGTGGGCTGAAGTTCAAATCATGTGGATTGAACTTCATGCTTAAGTTATGAAGTTCAACTTCAATCGGTAAGGGTTGAACTTTTAAGCATAGATGCCGTAAACTTCAACCCTTGTGGGCTGAAGTTTGAACTTCAATCCTTGTGGTGAGTTTAAGTTAAACTTCAACCCTTATGGGCTGAACTTGTGTGAAGTTCAATCCAAAAAGATTGAAGTTCCAAAAAGTGGTCTCTCATGCAAAACTAATAAAAAAAGTGGCATCAAACCAAAGACTACTGGCAAAAGTGGCCTCTCATGCACTTTCCCTGAATTCTTAGTATAATGGGTTGGCCTATTAATGATCCTTAGGTAGCCTGTTTGCATCGCGCTAAATGAAAACTAGCCAGTGATGCAAAATTCTTTGAAGACTAGCTAAAATCGGAAAAATTTCAGTATTTTATACTGGAATTTGTATTTCAAAATCCCAATATTTTATACTGGAATCACTTAAATATGAATCCTAGTATAAAATAATGGGAGTTTGAACATGTTAGTTCAAAGTCCCAGTATAAAATATCGAGACTTTGCATATAAAACTCCGATTTTTGTCTGAAATTTTGAACAAAACTCTAGATTTTTTTAACTGGAGTTTAGTTCAAAGTCTCAGGTGTTTATACCGTGGCCAGTCTAGGTGTTTTTAACACCAAGAAGGTGTAAATGTACGGGAGAATAATTTGGCTATTTCTCAATGAATTGTGAAATGGAGAACAGAACTTACTTAGGGTATTAAAAAAAAGGTTACTCATCAATTTTTCACGACATTCAACTTTAGAAGCTCGGTAGTAGGCCTGGGCATAGAGCTGAGCCGGCTCGGAGCTCGGCTCGGCTCGAATCGATTGCCTTTTAGCTCGGCTCAGCTCGACTCGATTAAAGCTCGATCAAGCTCGGCTCGGTCAAAGCTCGGCTCGACTCTATTAGAAGTATATTTGATATTTAGTATTTTAATGTAATAGTTAACAATTGATAAACTGGTACTTTTCTCCTTATCTATGATTATGATCAAAAGAAAAATTTAAATATTATTTTTTATATTATTAAGTATGGGGACACAAGAAAAAACGTTGGCTCGGGCTCGATCAAACTCTAGCAAAACTCGATAGATTGAGCTCGGCTCGGGCTTGGGCTCGACTCGACTCGATATGTATAAAGCTCAGTTCGGCTCGGGCTCGGTTAAGCTCGGCTCGGGCTCGACTCGCTCGCTCGATGCCAAGGCCTAATAGCACTAGTAATGTCCAAAGAAAATTTTCTTCTATTTGATAGTCTCCATAAATTAAAAATATTGAACTTGGTTAGACTTTCTTATTGTGTAGAAATTTAGAGGTTTGAATTTTGAATTGCTTGATAAGAGCTACACCATATTGTATATGATTAAGTTCTTATTTTCGCATAAAAACAAAGGAATAAAAAACTAGTGAACTCTTTCCAGCCATAGAAATATACTAGTAGCTTCTATGAATTTTTCAAGGAAAAAGTTGAAGCAGATTCGAGATCCCGGTCCTGATTTTCTAAGTCAAAATCTAGACTTTTGCTTACCAAATATTTTAAGCTTTAGTGGGTTTTAAAGAGTAGAGTCAAAGCATGATAGCTAATACATTTAACAAATAAACTAAACTTAAAATTTGTAGCTTGATCACATGAGTTTCAAGTTTTCATACTACATGGGGGATAAAAGGGATCTAGCATAAATGAGCTTTGAGCGTCATGGCTTAGCGAATAATTCTTTCAATTTTCTTATTGAAGCATTGAAGTTGGCAGATCAAGACAACAATAAAAGTAGAGAAAACTTTTCATGCTTATGCTTTAGTTAGTCTCTTAATTCCAATATCATAGATTCCAATTTCTATGTTATATATTGATTTGACACGAAATTTAACAGGTCTAAAATTTTGTTATTCTTTATCAAATGGACGGAGTGGTTATTTATAATGGCACGCACATGCATGAGGTATTTTAACTTTATGAACCATTAATAAAGGTATATATATAGGGTTTGATATATAATCATCATTTCTTTTAAAGGAACAATTTTAAGACCAAGATCACTTTTCGTTAATTTAGATCTTCATGAAGAGAAAAAACTTATATTGTAAAAGTAAAACAAATAAATAGTGCAACGTTTAGTTAGTCGATGGACCATCTAAAAAAGAGTTTAAAGAACTGTATTACCAGTGCAGAAACTATAATTAGCTACGGCATGTACTTAATAATATTAGGCAGCTCCTTTTATCTGGAGCCTAACAGCATGTACTAACTCTATTTCACATGATTAAAGCACGTAATTCAATCATAATCTCCAATATAGTTCTAATGATTGTAGGACATGCAGCTGCATGCTTCAGTAAAAGGAGTTCTTAAACAAATCTATATTTATTGGAAAGATAAATTAATTCACTTTGTGAGTGTCAAATGCTTGGAAGGTGGCCAACTTGAACCATAATGACTTTAACAAGAAAAAAACAATATGAAGAACTATTATAACTTCTTCACTTGTTCATATACTACTAGCATTTATACTAAGAGAATAATAGGCCATGCAATATTAAATAAGCATTTTCTAATTAATGGGACCATACGAACCATGATTAAGGAAAAAATACTTTAATTTGCTGTCAAGTAAAACAACACTATTTGCGTCCCTATCTAACAGTGGTATTGAATTGTCAATTTGTACCTATTAAAATTTTGAACTCTCTAGTTACTTCCTGGTACAATAGACCATCTATGGTACACTCCGTATTATCTTTTCCTTGACATTTACGTGGAGATCAATGGCAGAATCGTTTGACTTTTTGAAGCTAAAACTTTTTGTTGATCTTATAGCGAAGTAAGAATAACTTGGCAGGGAGCATTCCCTCCGAAAGGCCCTATGCGGCGCGAATCCGAATTAGTTGGGATTTTAATGAGGACACCGGCCATCGGACACCGAGTGGGAAACTTAAAAAAACAGAAGAATAACTTCCAAAATGCTGCTTGCTGTAATTAGCTAATTCTTTCATTTAACTGCATTGAAATTTGGTGATTATGAAGAGTTGACTCGTCATTGGAATAAGAACTTTCCAAGACTGCAATATGTATCTGTTTTTTTTTTTTTTTTAAAATCATATATTTTTTTTAAACTTATCAATCTGACTAATTTGAATTCGGATAGTATAGGGCTATTAAAGAAAAGGGGAAGCGCTCACAATCAAAATTTCTCCATTTCAATAGATCGAATACTAAATTTCTGATTAAAGATGGATACGTCTCATCTAGTGATCACACCACATTTCTTGGTGGTAAATCTGCCAAATGGTCTTCGTGCTAACTAGTTCTTCAGCAATTAATTTGATAAAAATCTGAACTACTAGGGCATGCAAATTAAATAATCAACATTTGCTCATGATATAAGTCAAACATTTCTGACTTTGTACTACGATGATGGCCACAGTGATTGTCTCCAATAATTTTCCAATAAAGGAAATGTCAAACAGTGTAGGATGATTACACCACATGTTTTTTCTGTCTTTAATTTGAGTCAAAACCAAAATTCTATTTAGGAAACATTTAGTATTAGGAATTCATATATCGCCAACTTACCAGGAACATGCTATTTGGTATTTATTTAAGGAAAAATTATGTTGCATGAACAATGCTAGATTAATTTAACAAAAAATAGTTATTTGTTTTGCATATTTTATGCATAATATTGCATATTATGTGTATAATATGTGCATAATTTATGCATCCTGACTAGAGCGGCTATTTATATAATTTTTCAATTATTTAACGATGTACATTTCTGTCTCTCAGTCTTATTTTCACTTAAAATAATCAGTCTTAACATGCACCAATGCACTTCTTCCTAAAGTCAGAACTCCTCTTGGCTTCTACCTTGTTGATTGATGATAAGTACTCCCTCCGTTTCAAAATAGCTGTCATAGTTCGGATTTCGAGAATCAAACGAGTTCATTTTGACCGTGAATTTAAACATATAATTTTTAAGTTTTTTGTAACGATGTTTATATATTTAGAAACTACATAAAAAGTACTATAAGTCACAATAATTAATAATTCAAAATATTTAAAAGACATATGAAAATATTACGGTCAAAGTTAAATTCGTTTGATTCTCAAAATTCGAACTATGACAACCATTTTGGAACGGAGGGATATGGAAGTATCGTTTAATTTCATCATATTGTGAGATCTCCCATTTCATTTGTTGTATTCAAATTTCAAGCTACTCAAAAGAATATAGTTAAGTTACATATACGAGATATAAATATAATACTCGTCAACTTCTGTTTAGTATGTTGTTAAAGTGGTCATTATGCTTCAAGTTGGCCAACCTCCAATGCAAGCATTTGACACTCATAAAGTGTATTAACTTATTTGTTTCAATATAGTATTTGTTTAAGATCTTAAATTAAGCAGCGGCACGTCGCAATAACTAGAAGTTTAGAACTATATTGAAGTTATGAATTAATTGCATGACATAAATCTTTTGGTTTAACCATCTGGCTAGAACCCGCTGGTCCATGTCAACGTAAATTACGTGAAAGAAGGAAATGCTCGTTTTTAAAAATTCTCTATATGCAACGCTCGAATTCGCGATACTTTAATTGGAGTGATCCATCCATTATTCTGGTTACCCCATCCTTTAGTAGTTGCAATTATATATTATTTCTGCACTGCTAAATCAAAAATTATAAAAACCTTTTTTCAAGGGTTTCTCGACTAAACTTTGCAGTATTCCTTACTTTTCCATGAATATTATTAGTATATCGAAAAGTGATATATATTGGTTTATAATCTATCTTCTTTAGAAACAAATGATCGAATACTCTATAGAATTCTATTCTCATCTTAAATGTCCGAGTTATACATTCATAATCATAGAATTTCATTTTTTATCCATTCATAGTCAAAATTACACCGAAATAAGACAATTTGTTTGGATAAATTTCTTATCTTCTGCAAGGAGTAAAAGTCATGACGTAAGTGTGTCCTTAGAGGAACCAAAAGATAGGAAATCCAGCAAAACATTTCAACATGCTAACACATGGCCAAGTTGATATCATAAGGATTAGTTTACGAGAAAACTATAAAAGAACACATAAATTAAAGACGCTCTAGCTACCTTAAAAAAAGAAGAAGAGAGAAGTATATTAACGGAAAAGCACTGTCTTGCCACGTCGAATGTCGAAAAATAGTTGCACGTTGCTGATGTTACTACGCTATAGCTGGAAATTTACAATGTATTTACTATCAATTATCATTAGCTTAGACACTGCTCTTTTATTATTAGTTAAATTTATCCTGAATAAAATTCAAGGATGCATTAGTTCTTCTATATGTATTTTTGCCACGTTCGCTTAGATGGTCAATCGGACAAACTCGAAATTAGTAGATAATTGAACTTTTTCTTATCTTAATTACTCCATACGTATGGAGTATTGATTACTACTTGGTTCATTTTCACTCTGAATTTGCAGCACCTTTTCAAACTAAATTAACGTTTAAACTCAGTAACCTGACAAGTGTCTAATCCAATTAATTAATTAACACAAAACAGTTCTCAGTTTGTGAAATATGCGTTATTAATCTTGCTCTTTTCTCATTTTCTATTACTAGTTTTCCTTTTTGTTGTAAGCTTTCTTTATTGTTTTTGAAAAAAAAAAAAAAGATTATCGGTGTTCCGTAATTACTGAACGTGGATTGCTGTGACATGTAAAAGTTAATAAGTTGCTCATACTAACAGGTCGTTTGGTTTGCTGTATTACAGGATATAATCCAGGTATAAAATCTTGTACTAAGTTATCCAATATTTGTTTTCCTTTTCACCTCCTGTATAATTTAATCCCTGCACTAGTTATACCCCAAACTCTGTATTATTTTATACCAGAGGTATCATGGAATAAACAATACTGGGATAAATTGTACATGGATTAATTACTGAAAAGACAAGAATACCCTTGATCTTATATTAAATTTTCTTCTCAAACCCATTTCAATTCACCAAATCTGATGTTACCAATATTACTGAAATGCTAAGGAGAAAGGCTGGTTATGCAGGCAACTTCGCATGGCAATACCCAGTAGTCTAATTTGATGTTTTCCCATTAACTTTTAACTTTTGACGAGCCTTCTTTGTAGGAATAATTAATGTCATGCAAGATCCAGTTCTTAAAATTCTTTAGAAGTGTTTAATCCACTTTCTAATTCAGCCATATGTTCATTTGCTCCACTAATATCCACTATGAGTGGACGTACTGAGGACAAAATAAAACAGGGAAATGGTGCATAGATTGAGTTCTTCAAGAGGAGGCAGTAAAATGATTTTAAGAATCAAGGTCAAGATTGGAAATAAAATTTTATTCCATTCAAAACCAAACAAGAGTTTAAGTTATACACCGTATATCCACTTTTTAATATAATAAACCAAACACATGACTAAAAACAATCCTTGTATTACTAATCCCCTGCATTACTAATTTATGTATTATTAATCCGTGTATTGTTAATCCATGTATAACCCCTTCCCAACCAAACGAGCACTAAAAGTCATAAGTTTCTGACTTTTAAGTACAAAGATGGCCACAGTGATCGTCTCTAGTTATTTGCCATTAGGGAAAAGGTCAACGCATTGGAATGATCCAGACCGCATATTTTGTCTTTGACTAAGAATCAAAATCCGTTGTAGGTAAGAATTTATCAGAAATTCTAAATTGTCAGCTCACATATGACAGACCATTTACTATAAAAAAATGTTACTTGCATCTATCATTTAATGTACTTTCATCTAACATTCTCTTTTTTCATTAAAGTCATGATAAAATTTGGGCGGAATAGGTTATTTACCTTCTAAATTTGTTCCAAATTATTATTTTCATATTTAATTTTTACGGGCATCCACTTTCCTCCCTTAACAACTTTTAAATGATATTAATATTCCCTTTAAAGCTGACGTGACAATGAGAATATTCATATCTTGTTAAACAAAGGGCGAATAGCAAAATAATATTAAAATATAATTAACTTGTACACGTATCGATTTATAACTAGACATTACATAATGATTTCTTATAATTATTTGTGTCCCTCTATTATTTTTATTTTTCGTCTCTTTATTTTTCCTTTATCTTTCTCTTTCTCTTTCTCTTTCTCTTTCTTTTCCCTTTTTTATTACCTTTCTCACCGATGCTTCACCACCAGATCTCTCCAAACCACCATTCCTCCGTCTACAATATTACCTTTTTGCCTCCATATCGATACTGTGTCCTATGTTATTATGACTTTAATATTGTATGGAATGCTCACAAATTGGGCTTCTCAATTTGATTATAAAAGTATGGGTTTTTTTACACAAATATTTTCATCCTTAATTACAAAAAAATAGCAATATTTCTCTAATTACAATGCATAGCATTATTTTTCTAACACATTTAACAATAATCTAACACATTTCACTTTCACTTCCCATTTTTTCCAAATTAAAAATTCTCTCACTTACTCTCTCTTTCTCCCATCACCCCACACCCACCCCCACCACCCCAACGCCATAACCCCCATCCTAACGCCATCACCACCACCCCATCACCATTAACCCCACCACCCAATGCCATTAATTTTCCATTTCTTCTTTGATTTTTGTTCTTGAGATTGACCCAAGGACCCTGAAGAGGTCAATGCACTATGACCCCTTCCTGAATCTTGAACAGATTGGTCGTTGGATTTTGTATGTCCATCACCGTATTTTCTCTTGGTAGATTTTGATGATTCCCCAGCCTCAGATAAGGAACTTTTGTTTCTGCTACTAGGATTGGAAGAAGTATAGATACTTCGTGACCTTTTACTCTGAGTAGCAGTTGCAAAGCGACGAGACGAATTATTCAATGTAGTAGCAGATGACCTCTGAGCCATGTGCTTCAAATTTATGCTGCTCTGTTTAAGCTCAGTTGGCTCTGGGTAATGGATAAAGGAAACACGCCGCGAAATTTTCCCAACTGCCAAAACATCAAAAGACATCATTAACATGTCAGTAATTGGGGGAGGGGGGGTGCATCTGAAGGAATTTCACATTTACATATGATAAAACTAGTAAATTTCCAGAGTGAAAGGATTGTACTACAGGTCCATATAAAAGATAGTGTTCATGCACAAAAAGCATTGTTGCTTGACAACATAGACGACCTTGAAGAAGTAGGCACCATTGACTGGTTTACACTGTTTGAATGTAGTCGACACTATGCAATCCCTTTCTGGGAAGAATTCCCTTCACAAATACAGTCGAAAACGACGTTGAAACAGTATGATACAATTTTTAACGACGTTGAAACAATCTGAAACAGTTGTTGAAATGGTATGATACAGTCTGAAATGGTGCAAAAATAGTAAGATACAGTACTGATACAGTCTGAAATGGTGTAGAAACAGTAAGATACAGTGCTGAAACAACATGAAATGGTGCAGAAACAGTTTGATACGGTGCTGAACACAACCTGAAACGGTGCTGAAACAGTTTGATACGGTGCTGAACACAACATGAAACTGTGCAGAAATAGTTTGATACAGTGCAGAAACAGTTTGATACGGTGCTGAACACAACCTGAAACGGTGCAAAAACAGTTTGATACGGTGCTGAACACAACATGAAACTGTGCAGAAATAGTTTGATACAGTGCAGAAACAGTTTGATACGGTGCATAAACAGTTGATAGGGTGCAGAACAGTTTGATACCGTGCAGAAACAGTTAGATACGGTGCAGAACAGTGCAGATACAATGAGATATGGAAAGATACAACGAGATACGATGTGGTTGGTAGTTAAGAAACATCGAGATACGGTGAGATACAACAAGATACAGTGAGCATTGGATGAGAAAAAGTGAAATTGGGGGAAATGGGAGGAGTACAAGTGAAATTGGGGGAAATGGTGGGAAGAAAAGTGAAATAGGAGGAAATGGGAGGAGCAAAAGTGATTGTGGGGGGAATAGGAGGAAGAATGTAATGGTTTGGTACGTTATGAGAAAATATTGCTATGTTTTTGCTGTGTTTGTAATTAACTTGTGTTTTCCTCTATATAGGGTTATTTTGCTAAACTATTGCTATATTTGGTAATTAAGTTTTAAAAATTATACTTTTGTGTAAAAATTCCTAAAAGTATCTGCCTTATTTGCCAATGTCATTAGGGGTTCTCAGTTCTTGTTGTGAAAACTCGTCCCAAATTACACAATCGATCTTCTCAGTTCTTGTTGTCCTTATCTTCCATGAGAAAATGAGTATGCCATGGGGTGAAGGCAGTTTCCACGATTTTGGCCATTTTGAGATTCCTATCCTATAGTTCTCAACAATATCTTGATGAACTAAAGCTCGAATCTGGAAAGTCAATAGTCAAAGAAAAATCTTTTTTTTTTGGTTTCTCACCCGGTGTCCGGTACCCTCATTGGAGCCCCGACTAATCCGGATTCGCGCCGCGTAGGGCCCCATTCGGGGGGAAGCGCTCCCTACCAGTGATTTTTCCAAAGAAAAATCTACCAGTCAAAGAAAAATCTGAACTATCATATATACTCCGTATAAGTGTTACTGACGTACCGATATCTTATGGGTAGTTAAACCGTATTACCATTATTGAACTGATATAATGATATACTTATACCTTTATGCCTGTCAATATCAGTTCGACTATCGGTAGCAGTTACACACCCTAATCCATAACTATGTATAACAAAATATAATAATTAAAAAATAAATTTAATTATAAATAAAGAGGTTTTATATGAATCTCTTTTTATGAAACTTTCAGAAAGTAGATAAACATTTTCATTAAAATTTTTAGGCGGAATAAGTTACTTACCACCTAAACTTGTCCCAAATTACCATTTTCACACGAACCTTTACGGGTATTCCATTACCCCTCTTAACAACTTTCAAATGATATTAGTTCTCCCCTCACTGACTCTTAACCAGTTGCAGTATGGAAAGTGTATTACACTCACACCATGTAAAAAATACTTGACAGCCACACTATTGACACATCACAATCATATCATCTCAATTTTTTTTCCTATGCAATGCCAATATTTTATAAGAAATTAAAAAAAATTATAAAAAAATAGTCTTCTTCCACCACCCATGCACCATACCGCCACCACCTGCTTCACACTATTTCCCCAATATGTGTGTGTATCAAATTAGGTTATTTCCTGAGCTCAATTATATTACACAAATTAACTTTAGAAAAAAGGATTTTTCAACTGTACTAATATACAGATAATATATTTTCTTTAATTTTTATATATTTAATGTACTGGTTTGAACTTTAACTCTATAAATACTATACATACATGCATACTGTCGCTCCAAACGCACACGCAAGTATACGCGGTCGATTAAGTAATAAAGTGATAAGAAAGTATCGTTCCCACGAGGACTATTGATTTACTATTAACTAGACAAACTTCAATTCAAGTATTGTTCAAGAGAGTTTAACCAAATTTCAAGTTGTGTTTAATTAACTAATTAACTAAAAGTAATAGAAGTAAATGGAATGCAAGACAATTCAATAGTTCTAGATATCAGTGAGAGAAAATATTCCAGGATTATGGGACGATCACCAATCCAGTTGCACTCATCCGCTAGTTGAATTAGTTTTACTTATCTGAGTTGCTAATCACAGGGTTAATTATACTCACAGAGCTCTTTCGATACCCTGCTCGCCTATTCAAGCCAACCTAACGCCTATATGTCTATGGAGTTAGAATTACCAAGAATGCATTTGTTTTTCCTGTAAACGGATTAAGCGTGACTGTTAGGTATATTTCTATCCTAACCGCGAAACCATTCCCCGATGCCCGGGTTCAAGAACACGCTTTATTTAATTCTCTTGCAACCTACGGTTCCCACTTTCGAGTTCAACCTCAGGTTCATGGATAATACTCAATAACTGGCCAGGAAATTAAGTAATTCAGAGCAGAATTAAATAAACAACTCAATCTGATAAATTTAATAGAATTCAATCAACTTCAGAATACAACTTTCATGGTTAACCCATAACCCTAGAATAATAGAGTTTAGCTACTCATAGACAAGTTAGCTTTCTCACAAAATAATCTAGAATTCATGAAACAATAAAAAGGGAAGAAGAATTACAACTCAATTGATGAATCTTGGTTCTCTAGCCTCTCCTATGGTTCTTGCCTCCAAAAATACGTAATAAACTAAGGAATAGCGTTCCCCCAGGGTTTTAAATCCCGAAATATTCTAATAATACACGTTTTAAGCTAGTCCTGGTAGCTCTGGGACTATTTTACAGCGCATACACCGGAGCATGCCAAGCATCCGTGGCTGTATGCGCTCCTTTTCTCAATCTCTTCAATATTTGCACTCTTCCCAGTCCATACAGCCTAGCATGCCAAGCATCCAACGCTGTACCCATTGCTTCTTCCTTGTTCTTGTCCAAATCAAGCTCCAAATTCCTTCAATTTGCTCCTAAAACATCCAAACACCTCAAGTTAGTATTTTGCTTTAAATCTCACATTGCTGGGCACATAATACGCTGAAAATACACAAAAGATATAAGAAATCAATGCCGAGACATAAGATATACGCCCAACATCAACACCCCACACTTAAACTTTGTTCGTCCCCGAACAAACAAACCCAACACACTTATACTCCATAGGTCTTAACTACCCAACTCAAGAACTTCAAGGAAGCGCACCTATGAAATAGGTTGATACCAACAATTAGCCACTAGACATACAAGCACACAACTCCCCATATTTGCACACCACACTTTTAGAAAACAAGGATTATCAAGCAGTCAAGTAGCAATAACCAAGTCTCAAGAAATGACTCTTTACACCAACTTACTCACGACATGTCCACTCGCTCAAGATTAGGGCCTAATAAAAGCTCCAACCTCTCATAATCCATGTGCCCTCACCAATCAAAGTCTAGTCCCAATCACACAAAAATATATCAAATGAATTATCAGGGACTTTCAAGATAGGAAGAATTCGCTCACACTCAAAAGAATCTCAAGTGCCACACAATGGTACCATAGGCTTGCCCGTGGTGTAGGACTCCACTAATGTAGGCTTGCTCCTATTCGGGATTAACTAGGACTTTAAGGGTTGTAATGTAGGCCAAAGGACGGGTAATGGTTAAATGACTACCTCCCTAAGCACTTTAATACATCACTTCCACTTATATAGCTCAACTCTTCACAAAAACAACCGAGCTACCATCCGAACATCAACTCAAACACTTCCCTCCCTTCAAGTATTTTTTTTTCAATGTGCACAACACTAGCAAGGATTGAGAATTTTTTCTTTTGCTTTCTTTTTCAATTTTTTTTTTTTTTCACTTTTGAATTTTTTTTCTTTCTTCTTTTTTTTTTTTCAACATTTGTCACTCTTTCCTCAACCTTGCCAATGTACTTTTTCCTCAAAAATATCATCATAAATTTATTCTTATTGACTCCACTCAAAAGCCATCAATTTCCACCAACCACAACTCCACTAACAACAATCTTTTCAATTAAAGTGCTCTAAGGAGTACGGGTTCAAAAATAAGGTAATTAAGAACAAGGGCTTGTAATGTGGGTGTCAAAAAAAACTAATAGGCTCAAAAAGAATTACAAGGGATATATATGAACGGGTAGGCTAATCAAGGCTGCAAAAGAAAGGGTTTATCAAAGAAGGCCTGTATCATCTCCCGACTAGAGCAAACCTAGGATTTCGCTTTGAACACACGCGGGGCAAGTTCTAGACCAATAATGCAAGCACGAGAATAAAGAAAAGCACCTCACCACTCATGGCACATGAACTACTCAAGGCGAAACAATTCCAACACCTAACAAAAACAAGTGAGACAAGTCATGCTATTCAGTCAGCACTCAGAGTCAGAAACCTGAGCCGAGGAGTCACTAACAAGACTGACTATCAATCCAATATATAACTCACACAAAAAATCTTTAGGGAAGTTCAACTCGCATGTAAAGGACTAAATATGTCAGTATCAAACAATTCACAGAGAAGGCACAGGTCCTTACCACTTAGCTACTCCTATTTCCTAATTTTTTTGTATTTTAAATATCTATTTTTTTTTTATTTTTATCTAAAAACACCCGGTTCAAAACAAAAGGCATCCTCGGGAAAGAACCGTGGCTTGAAGAAAACCCAAGGATTATGCCACTAAAAAAAAATTAAATGCAGTAAAAATATACAAGTACAAATCATGATACCCCACCCCACACTTAAAATAGTGCATGGTCCCCACTGCACAAATACAAAAATAATAACAAGAGTGGGTATCAAGAAAGCTCCCTCAAACCGCAGAGTCTGGAGGTGCTGCAGACCGGTCTGAACCCGCAGTCTGAGCAGTGGAGGGATCCAACAAGGTAGTGCCAGCTGCATCCATCGCATCAATCAGCGACCCCTCCATAGTAGTGGCAGAAGCCGGAGCTGGCTCTGCAGCAGTGCCATCAGTAGCACTCAAATCCACAACCTCCTCACTGGACCCTGCATCAGTCTGGACGCCAATGGAACGCGTCACTCTGGGACTCTGAATAGCGGCAAGGATCTCTGCCAGTGTGCTCTGCATCAGGGTATCTCGAGCTGCCTGCTCCTGTCTCAACTGGGTCAGCTCTGCCTGCTGCTCCTGTCTCAACTGGGTCAGCTCTGCCTGCTGCGCCTCTCTCAGCTTAGCTAGCTCAGCTTCAAAGCCCACAAGTCGCTCTGATGTAGTTCTCTTATCCGCTTTGGCCGCGACCGGGTCAAGCACTGAAGTGATGTCATGAGCAGTGGGCACCTCCAAAAGATCATCCTCCGGATAGAATGGTACCCTGTGCTTCCTCATCAAAGCTGTCAGAGTGTGCACAAAATACAGCTTCAATGTCTTCTCCTTACGAGTCCGTATCATCTGCTCGTACATCAGTTCACCCAAGTTCAGAACTATTCCAGTCATCAGAGCATAAATAAGAAGCACCCGCTCCCGAAGTACATTCGTCTGATGGTCAGCCTGCATGATCCTGTTAGACACCCAATTGAGCCAAGATCGACTCTCCCTCGACATAAACCGCTTGGGTAAAGTGGCATATTTTCTCTGCGTGTTGTGTAACCAAGCAGGCTTCGAAGATTCACGATCATCCAGAACAGCTGGTGGGTCACATAGTACCTCAATGACATCTGCAAAATCCGGCTCTGCAAGCATCTTCTTATACTCATCCATTGCCACTTCAGTCACCCTGTAATGTGCATTAATAGCCCGGGCAGAAATATCAACATCAACATCTCGAACCCGGACTATGCTGCTCCTCGGGTTGATCCAGTTCGCATATAGCTCCTGCACAGCAGTAACATTGCCCTTTCCCGTGGGACCCTGCATAAACCTGTCCCACTTCCTATCTTTAACAACCTCCAGAATAGCCGGGCACGCCTTCTCACATGCATGATAGTTCAGTGGTCTTTCCTGTGTAATCTGCTTCTTAAGGATCCACTGATATGCTAAATATGCACTCTCGCTCTCAAAGGTGTCCTCCCACAATGCCCTGTCAATCGGGCCACTAGTAGAGGGAATGTCCTCAGGCTCTGGAATAGAAGTGTACTCCTCCTCAGCATCATCATCCTCATCATCCTCCTCCATTTGTTTCTTTCCCTTACCCTGAACTGCTCTCCTTTTCTTGGCTGGTGGTCTAGAAGCACCACCTTCACGGATCACCACGGGCTTTTCCTTAGCAATGGTTGATTTCCTCTTGCCCGTGGTTACCTGAGAGGCGGGAATGATCATATCCGGAGCAGGTGTATCTTGTTTCTTCTTTGAGCGTTGCTCCCTTTTATCCTTGCCCTCAGGTTGATTCCGTGGTGGTTGGCCACCGTCCCCGCTTCCACCACTCTTGGATGGTTGCTTTGCAATCGCCATTTAAAATAGAATACCTGCATTCAAACAATGTGAAATTAGCCAATGAGTTATTCCCGAGCTCTTTAAAGTAGCTAGAAACTAAGCCAATTCAAGCTAGTCGTCTACTTCTCATTGGTGCGCACGCACCCCACACTTAAAGCTCAAGTGTAATCTACAAGTAATCAAGTTATGCTCATAGTACGCTCATTGTAACATTCGCGAGGTACTCAGACTTCCCTCGACGCGCACTTCTTTATTCAAAACAATTCTCATGGTTAAAATTCACCAAAGTGTGCAAACGGGGTCTCCACACCCCACACTTATGCTCTACTTCATCTCAAAAATATGGAGCAATATTATTTTAAGCAAAGCAATCAAAACAGCCCGTGAGTTGCACAACGGGGCAATGCCTCGCTCAAGTAAAGTGCAAAACACACTTCTAGTGTAGGAATAAAGTGCATTGAGTGTTGTTCATGAGAGAACACTTTAAAATCAGCCCCATGTCCTAATTCTAACTAATATATGTTCAAGTTATGCCCCCTAATTGATTTGGCTACTCAGACTTCACCAAATACCTCAAATTGTTCATTGGGGAATTTTATCAAACACCTTATGTGCAGTAAATTGGACAGCTTGTGTATGCACTTTTTGTTAATGTTTGGACCTCCCAACTCCGGGAGCTTACGTTTATACTCATCATGGTGCATCACCGCACCCCCCACAGCAGATACCAATCAAAAAGAACCAAGTTTAAGCAAGGTTTCCTCATAACTTTTAAGTAAAAACTAAACCTAAGGGAAGAGGGAGATGGGAATAGTTCTAACACGACCACAGTGCTGGTAGCTTCAGGGATGAGAGAGAGACACAGGAGAGAGGAGAAGAAATCATACCTGAGAGATGGAAAGCAACCAAGAAAAAAAATTCAGCCGTGAGATTTCTCTTCCTGTCCCGTTTTTCTGCTCTTGTTTTGTGCGTGTTACTGTTCTTTTGTTTTGGGCGTGTTTCTGTTCTTTTGTTTTGTGCAATGTGTGTGTGTTGTTGTATAGCTTAAGGATTTTAAAGAGAAGAAATACCAGCATACAGGGGCCAAGCAGCGCGCCCCGCTGTTTTGAGTTAATTTCAGCACTCGCACACAGCCTCCAGCGTTTTCACGATACAACACTGCCGAAAAAGTTTTTTTTTTTTTTTTTTGTTTTCAATTCAGCTTTGCATACAGCCCCTGGCGCGACGCGCAGGGGGCTGTTCTGAAGGCGAAATGCAGCATACAGCCTCCAGCGTTTCAGTGGTGCAACACTGCCTACTTTCAGAAAAAATTTTGCAAAAACCAACTCGGCACAGCCAAGCATGCGACGCATGCAAGGCTGTGCTGGCCTCAAAACAGTATTTTTTTCTTTCTTTGCTCCATTTTGTTGTCCGAGGCCGGCTATTTCATTGATCCAACTGATTTCGAGCCTCGGTACCCTGTAAGAACACTACACAAACACGTTAAACACATCAAGATTCCATTCTTTTTGTTCTTTTCAATTTTTTTTTATTTTTTTATTTTTTATTTTGTTTTAAATGATAATGCGAACTAACTAACTCTAAAAACGATAAAACATGGGTTGCCTCCCATGAAGCGCTTGATTTAACGTCGCGGCACGACGAGTACAACCCTTTTTCAAGGGTCGACTAAAGAAATGGAGGATTTAAGCCTATCGACATCACCTCCCCAATATCGCTTCACTCTTTGCCCATTCACTAGAAACGACTTATCCGAGCCCGAGGCTCGCAACGCAATCGCTCCATGGGGCATCACCTTAACAATTTCAAACGGACCAGACCACCTCGACTTGAGCTTACCAGGGAAGAGCTTCAACCTGGAGTTAAATAAAAGAACTTGTTGGCCCGGCTCAAAGTGACGGTGCTGGATGCGCCTGTCATGCCACCGCTTAGTTTTCTCCTTATATAACTTGGCGTTTTCATACGCGTGCAACCTAAACTCATCGAGTTCATTGAGTTGCAACAACCTCTTCTCACCCGCGAAGCCCATATCAAAATTTAGCTTCTTTATCGCCCAATAGGCCTTGTGCTCAAGCTCGACTGGCAAGTGGCACGCTTTTCCATATACCAACTTGTACGGTGAAGTCCCAATTGGAGTCTTATAAGCTGTCCTATATGCCCAGAGTGCATCATCGAGCTTGGTAGCCCAATCCTTCCTATTCGCACTGACAGTTTTCTCAAGAATTTGCTTCACCTCTCTATTGGATACCTCAGCCTGTCCACTGGTTTGCGGATGATAAGCGGTGGCGACCTTATGCTTGACCCCGTATTTAGCTAGAAGGTTGTTTAACAACTTATTACAGAAGTGTGTACCTTCATCGCTAATCAAAGCCCGCGGAGTTCCGAACCTGGTGAAAATGTTCTTCTTGACGAAACTCACCACCACCTTGGCATCATTAGTAGGAAGAGCAACAGCCTCTACCCACTTAGACACGTAATCCACTGCCAGTAAAATATACTTGTGACCATTCGACGAGGGGAAGGGACCCATGAAGTCGATTCCCCACACATCAAAAATCTCCACCTCTAAAATGCCTTGTAGAGGCATCTCTTGCTTCCTGGTGATTGTGCCGGTCCTTTGACACCGATCACACTTCTTTACAAAAGCGTGGGCGTCTTTGAACAGTGTCGGCCAATAGAAACCAGACTGAAGTACTTTGGCGGCTGTTCTATCACCACCATGATGACCCCCATAAGGAGATGCATGGCACTCTTGCAGAACAGCCTCCGTCTCTTCCTCAGGAATGCATCTTCTCACCAACTGATCTGCACACACTCTAAACAAAAACGGCTCATCCCAAACATAAAATCTCACGTCATGAAAGAACCGACGCTTACCTTCTGCAGTCAGATGTGGTGGCACTGCCTTACTTACCAAATAGTTGACATAATCAGCATACCATGGGTCCGAGTGATTGGTGATGGCAAAAAGTTGCTCATCTGGGAAGGTTTCTCTGATCAACCCTCCCTCATCCACATGCTTGTGGTTCTCCAACCTAGATAGGTGGTCAGCTACTTGATTTTCCGTTCCCTTACGGTCTCGGACCTCCAAGTCAAATTCCTGCAGCAATAACACCCAACGAATTAGTCGAGGCTTAGCATCCTTTTTATCAATTAAGTACCTGATTGCTGCGTGGTCTGTGTAGACAATAACTTTGGTTCCCACCAAGTATGCCCGAAATTTATCAAAGGCATACACTACCGCCAGCAACTCTTTTTCAGTAACTGTGTAATTCAACTGCGCAGGATTAAGAGTTTTGCTGGCGTAGTAAATGGAATGAAACACCTTGTTCTTCCTTTGCCCCAGGACTGCACCAATAGCGACATCGCTAGCATCACACATTAATTCAAATGGTGCAGTCCAATCAGGAGCCACTATTATTGGCGCAGAGACCAATTTCTCTTTAAGCTCATTGAAGGCCCTCAGACAGGCCTCATCGAACACAAATGCTGCTTCTTTCTCAAGTAACCTGCACAAGGGAGTAGAAATCTTAGAAAAATCTTTAATAAACCTCCTATAGAAGCCAGCATGTCCGAGAAAACTTCGGACTCCTTTCACAGACGTGGGTGGGGGTAATTTTTCAACCGCCTCCACTTTCGCCTTGTCAACCTCAATTCCAGCACTGGAAACCTTGTGTCCCAAAACTATACCTTCGCGAACCATGAAATGGCACTTTTCCCAATTTAAAACAAGGTTAGTTTCTTCACACCTAGCAAGCACTAGACCAAGGTTAGTTAGACAAGCATCAAAAGAAGATCCGAAGACAGAGAAGTCATCTATGAACACTTCGACAAACTTTTCCACCATATCAGTGAAAATAGCCATCATACACCTTTGAAAAGTCGCAGGTGCATTACATAGCCCGAACGGCATCCTCCTATAGGCATAGGTACCGTAAGGGCATGTAAAAGTAGTTTTCTCCTGATCTTCGGGAGCAATCCATATTTGGTTGTAGCCAGAGTAACCATCAAGGAAACAGTAATACTCTTGGCCAGCTAACCTATCTAACATCTGATCAATAAAGGGAAGGGGAAAGTGATCCTTTCGGGTGGCTTTATTCAATTTTCGATAATCAATGCACACCCTCCACCCCGTAACAGTTCTTGTGGGGATAAGTTCATTATTTTCATTCTGCACTACTGTCATCCCTCCCTTTTTAGGGACACATTGCACTGGACTTACCCACTTGCTGTCAGAGATAGGAAAAATTATACCTGCATCTAACCATTTAATCACCTCTTTCTTTACCACGTCTTTCATGATTGGATTAAGGCGACGCTGATGCTCCACACTTGGCTTGTAACCGTCCTCCATAAAGATCTTGTGCATGCAGAAATCCGGGCTTATTCCCTTAATATCAGCTATAGTCCAGCCAATAGCACTCTTATGCTCTCGTAGCACTCTTAACAGCTTTTCTACCTGCAAGTCAGACAACAGAGAAGAAATAATCACAGGTAAAGTGTCAGATTGTCCCAAGTAAACATACCGAAGATGCGCAGGTAAAGGTTTGAGCTCAAGCTTGGGCGCCTCTTCAATAGATGGCTTGGGTGGTGGCCCGAGCGGTCTATCTAAAGGCTCAAATTTGGGGAACCCAGTAATAAATTCACAAGAACAGTCTAAGAGCTGCAATATCTCCTCTATGTCAGCATCTTCACTAGTTTCTTCTCCCAACATCAGTGCTCGCTGCAAGTCATCATTGACATAATCAGCTGGGTCAGTCGACTTCTCCTCCAGGTCATTCACTGTGATCATAGACAACTCTTCATGATGGTTAGGCATTTTTAGAGCCTTGTACACATTAAAAACTGCTTCCTGATCATCCACCTTCATTGTCATCTTTCCCTCTCGGACACGGATCACAGCATCACCAGTGGCTAAGAAAGGTCGTCCCAAAATGATAGGAACTTCCTTATCTGCCTCATAGTCCAGAATAACAAAATCAGCGGGCAAAATAAATTGACCAATCTGAACCAGTACATCTTCAATCACCCCCTCAGGATAAGTAGTAGACCGATCAGCTAACTGAAGTGAGACTGTTGTTGGCTTTGGAGTGCCAAGACCCAGTTGGTTGCACACAGACAATGGCATAAGATTTATGCTAGCCCCCAGATCACATAGGGCTCTACCAACTGCTACGTTGCCAACACGGATAGGAATGGTGAAACTACCTGGATCCTTCAACTTCTGAGGGAGTTTGTTCTGAACTCTGGATGTGCACTCTTCAGTAAGTGCTACAGTTTCAAATTCATTGAGCTTCCTCTTTGATGACACTATGTCTTTGATATACTTAGCATACTTTGGAATTCCCCGGAGTACATCTACCAATGGAATATTGATACTAGTCTGACTGAGTATGCCCAAGATCTTTGTAACTGCAGGATCTTGCAGATTCTTTTGCAACCTTCGAGGAAAGGGAGGTGGTGGTTTAGCAGCAATCACTGCCTCTTGCTTTTCTGCCTCCTTTTCGACTTCGACTACTGGCTCTGGCTCTTTTTCTTTGGCAGGGTGAGACTGCTTTGGCTTCTTTGGCAATTCTTCCAGTTCTCTCCCATTTCGTAGTGACACTGCTTGCACTTGTTCCTTGGGATTAGGATCAGTAGTGCTTGGCAAAGCACCAAGTGGCCTTGTATTTTGGTTACTGGCAAGCTGTCCCATTTGTTTTTCTAAAGAGCGAATGGCACTGTCCTGGTTCTGCTGTAGAGTTGAAATTTTCTGATTCAGATCAACAGCCAGTTGTTGTATCATTGCCTCTATCTTTGACGTTTCAGGCTGTTTCTGCTGTGGTGGATTCTGCACCTGCTGAGTATTACCTTGAGGTTGTCTGCTGCCTTGTCCGCCTTGATTACCGCCCCATGAGAAGTTGGGGTGGTTGCGAAAGTTAGGTGGATAAGTGTTGCCATACTGAGCATTTTGGTTGAAACCCCTGCCCTGCTGACCCACATAAAATGCAGACTCTGGGTTGTCCGTGCAAACATTGCTTATATGATCAGATCCACCGCACACATCACAGTATGGAGTTGCTTGCACTTGTTGAACCTGGGGTGGAGCTGGTGGTTGTGGCTTGCTTACCTGAACTAGTACTGCATCAAGTTGCTGCTTAACAGAGTGTTGCATTGCTGCCATTTCAGCTCTCATAGCTGTCAGTACATCCACTTCCACCTTTCCACCTAGCTTGAGATTTTTACCTCTGCCTGAGTCACCATGATAATGCTGACTACCTTCTGAAATTTTGTTAAGAATGATCTCAAGCTCATCATACTGCTTCTCTAGACTTGGTTCGCCACAATAAGCATCTAGCAGGATTTTACTATGTGACTGCAGCCCCTCAACAAAAATATGTCCCAACACCTCCTTTGATTGACCATGGTGTGGGCAGCTTCTCAACAATGCCTTGAACCTTTCCCATGCTTCACCTATCTCCTCTGATGAATTCTGACTGAATGACACTATCTCACCTCTGATCTTTGCAGTTTTGCCCGATGGAAAGAATTTGATCAGAAACTTCTTTGCCAATTCGTCCCAAGAGTTAATGGAGTTCGGTGGTTGGACCAAGAGCCACTTCTTTGCTTCACCCAGCAAGGTGAATGGGAACATCGTCAGCCGTATGTATTCATCCGACACATCAACATATTTGTAAGTGTCGCTGATCTCCAGAAAGTTCTGCATGTGCTGCTGAGGATCTTCATTTGACAGTCCCGCGAACTGACCATTAGACTGGAATAGTCGGATCATACTCTTTTTCAGCTCAAATTTACCAGTAATGGTGGGCCTCACAATGGCCTTGGCCATGTTATCAAGAGTAGGTCTGGCCACATCCAGTATCGCGCGGTTTTGGTTTCCAGCCATCTCTGCAGGTTCAGAAATAGGAGCTCTCTCTAGTTTTGCTTGGAGTCTGGCTTCCTTCCTTAGCCTGTGAAAAAGTCTTTCAGGTTCCGGGTCAAAAGTGTAGAGTTTATCACCACTCTTGCTCCTTCGCATTCAAGCTACAACCTGAAACACCCAAAGACAACTAAAACCAAAAATTAATCTTGAACAAATAACAAATAAAAGCTAATCTAGAAACTAATTAAATCTTAGTCCCCGGCAACGGCGCCAAAAACTTGTCGCTCCAAACGCACACGCAAGTATACGCGGTCGATCAAGTAATAAAGTGATAAGAAAGTATCGTTCCCACGAGGACTATTGATTTACTATTAACTAGACAAACTTCAATTCAAGTATTGTTCAAGAGAGTTTAACCAAATTTCAAGTTGTGTTTAATTAACTAATTAACTAAAAGTAATAGAAGTAAATGGAATGCAAGACAATTCAATAGTTCTAGATATCGGTGAGAGAAAATATTCCAGGATTATGGAATTAGTTTTACTTATCTGAGTTGCTAATCACAGGGTTAATTATACTCACAGAGCTCTTTCGATACCCTGCTCGCCTATTCAAGCCAACCTAACGCCTATATGTCTATGGAGTTAGAATTACCAAGAATGCATTTGTTTTTCCTGTAAACGGATTAAGCGTGACTGTTAGGTATATTTCTATCCTAACCGCGAAACCATTCCCCGATGCCCGGGTTCAAGAACACGCTTTATTTAATTCTCTTGCAACCTACGGTTCCCACTTTCGAGTTCAACCTCAGGTTCATGGATAATACTCAATAACTGGCCAGGAAATTAAGTAATTCAGAGCAGAATTAAATAAACAACTCAATCTGATAAATTTAATAGAATTCAATCAACTTCAGAGTACAACTTTCATGGTTAACCCATAACCCTAGAATAATAGAGTTTAGCTACTCATAGACAAGTTAGCTTTCTCACAAAATAATCTAGAATTCATGAAACAATAAAAAGGGAAGAAGAATTACAACTCAATTGATGAATCTTGGTTCTCTAGCCTCTCCTATGGTTCTTGCCTCCAAAAATACGTAATAAACTAAGGAATAGCGTTCCCCCAGGGTTTTAAATCCCGAAATATTCTAATAATACACGTTTTAAGCTAGTCCTGGTAGCTCTGGGACTATTTTACAGCGCATACACCGGAGCATGCCAAGCATCCGTGGCTGTATGCGCTCCTTTTCTCAATCTCTTCAATATTTGCACTCTTCCCAGTCCATACAGCCTAGCATGCCAAGCATCCAACGCTGTACCCATTGCTTCTTCCTTGTTCTTGTCCAAATCAAGCTCCAAATTCCTTCAATTTGCTCCTAAACCATCCAAACACCTCAAGTTAGTATTTTGCTTTAAATCTCACATTGCTGGGCACATAATACGCTGAAAATACACAAAAGATATAAGAAATCAATGCCGAGACATAAGATATACGCCCAACATCACATACATACGTACATACATACACACATACATATTGCAACAAGGAAGTATCATTTAATTTATACACCTGTTATTTGACCATGATGTTGTCCTAGCTCTGTTAATTACCATGTGACCAAAAAAAAAAAAAAGAATCAAAGGGAGGAAGAGATAATAATTATAAACAACTAGCTATTGGTAACTGTAAAACGATGTCTCAACTTTTGATTCAAAGATTTTGATAAGTTCAACGTTATATATAGCAAATTAAATTGGAGCATAAACTTGGTAAGTGATGGTAATCAACCTGACGTAAATGAATGCCTCCAGGAAGGTTGCTTTGATAAGATACTTTAATCTGATTGTATTCTATAATTTAATCAAGTCACTTCAAACAGTAAGTAAATCTTTTACTCTTATTTCATTTTCCTTTTAAATTTACAGGAATAATGGGTGAGGTAAGTTTAGGCATGATTTTGTAGAATCCCTTTTCAACCTACCCTTTAGTAATTGCTGACAGTGATATACTACATCATTTCTTAATCGATCGCATTAAGTGGCTCATTATTCTAAGTTTTTAATCTTATTCTTGATCCAAATATTTGGTTTGGGGGGGGGGGGGGGGGGGAGGGGGGGCTTAATTGTTGTCCAACTAATAAAGTATGAGACTATAAGATCCTCTATAAATAGATACAGTAAAATCTCTCTATAGTGACATGTTGACATCCAATTTTGTCCTGAATTTTAAATTTTAAAATATATTTAATTGGAAGGGCTAAAATTATAATTTTAAACAACCAAATTGCTAATTTTAAAAGGAAAAGGCCATAACCCCAATTTCAGCCCACCTGTGCAATCCCGTCATTTCCTAACTAAATCTTAAAAAGAGGCTAATTGAGTTTTTATGTCTAAAATCCAGCCTAGCTATGCAAAATACATATATACATATCATACACGCCTATCCAATTTCCAAACCCATTTTCCCCCTCAACCCGAAATCCCTTAACCCTAGAACACGATTTCCCCTTCGATTCCTCCCCCCCCCCCCCCCCCCCGCCACCAAAACCCTCGAATCCGTCCAAAAATTCTGGTCCACCCCCTCGATGCCACCTCACCTTCTCGTACAAAAGCTAGCTATTTTGGATCATGATCGTGTATTTTGAAACCAAATCAATCCGAGCCATCAATATTTCCAACGTTCAAATTCCTTAGAGACAAGGGATTAGACCATTTCACCCTTGTCTCAATAGGAAAGGGGTAATACGAGTAGGGTCAAGGGTCGGAATTTTCAAAGGAATCCGAAACCCTAATCTCAGGTATAAATTCTTAGTTTTTTGTTCATTTAGAGTTCAGTTTTTGTCTTAGAAAGGAACGGCAGCCTTATAGAAAAACATTTTTCTCAGTTTTTAAGTAAAATATATACATACAAAATATCTTCACTGTTTTGGTTTTGGGTCAAGAAGATAGTTTCAAATTTTGAGTCGTCGCATTGCTCTTGTTCGAGTCATTTTCTTCATTTCTTTGCCTTCGTTTACTATGCAGCAACAAGTAGGATTCATCTCATTTTCATTAAGTTTCTTAGCTATATTTTCAGTTCATTGATGGTATGAAAATGTAGTTCAAGTCTGGTTATGAATCTAAGTAAAACTTTTACTTTCTGTGGATAGAAGTAAATGAAGTCGATATGTGCGTGAAGATTTAAAACAATGAATGTTAAAATTTGAATCTTTGCCTCCATTTATGTATTTACGTATGATTGTCCTGACTGTTTTGAAATAAAATAAGTAGTTTAAGATGTTTTACTAAGTTCTGATCTATGAGTTCAAGAAAAGAGGTAAACCTTATTTAGATAGGGATAGATATCATTTGCTTGACTTGTGTACTGCACTATTTGCCCAGGCTCATGCCTTTTACCTTCTTTTTCTAGCTTGTTCTGCCTTGGTAATGCTAGTCTTAGGTTTATGATTGTTTGTAGTTTGTTTAGTGAAATGCATGGTTCCTGGTGTGCTTATGAGGTGCTGTGTGAGAGAAGGAGTGCATGTGTGCAGGTGAGTGAGTTTTGCTTGGGTCCTGGATCAGTGTGTGTGTGTGTGAAGGCAATTTAGCTAGTATGTGTGAGTCCTGGAGTGTATATCATAGTGCTGCAGCTATTCTCAGGTATGTGCAGGTGCTGCAGGTAGTAGTAGGGAGTCCTAGACGTTTCAGGTGTCTTAGTGTGCCCAGCAAGAGGTGTGTGAGGCAGTGAAGGATGTCTGGTTCTATTTAGTCTTGTGCAGGTGTGTGTAGAGGTTCAAGGAGAGTGTTTTGGTGTCTCTTTAGTTTATGCAGGTTTCATGATTCCCTGTTTGTATGTGAGAGAGGGAGTGTGGATGTGTTAATGCTGCAGCTTGGGGTGCTTGGTAGGTTTGGTGATGGTTTTGTTGTAGGATGTGGAGTGTGTGAAGCTGTGAGGAGAAGCCATGGCTTGTCCCATTTGTTTGCAGGTTGTTTGGGTTGATTGTTCAGGTGTCCTGGATATTGTGTAGAGGAGGTCAGGCAGGTTGTGAGGATGGTAACAGAGGGCAGGTGTGTGTGAAAAATGCAGAAGGGTGTGCTGGTTTATGTGAAGGTGTGTGTATGTGTGAAGTGATGCAGAGTTTTGGTTTTGATAGAGAGTTGATAGAGTCAGTGTATGTGTATGTTAGTCCAGGTGGGAAAAGCAAGCAGGTAATTCTAGGTTGTATTTCTGGCAAAAGGAGTGAGAGTCTAGGGTGTAGCAGTTTGTATAGCGTAGTTTGGTGTGAGCTTTTCTGCTCAATCTGTTATTGCTGTGTTACAAAAGGAAGTCACTGAGCCTTCCCTCTTCAGTTTCCTTTGCTACCTCAGTCTGTTTCTTTGGGTAAAATGTTGGTCGAGTAAGATCAGTTTCCTTGAAAAGCATTAATATTCGTAGGTCCATTAATTCTGGAGGAAGTAGGAACTTTGGTAAAGCTGGAATATGTGGGTTCTTATACCATGACAAATAAGTTTCTTTGTCTGATTTTCCTTTAGTTTTAGCTTTCAATGTTAAAAGGTTATTCTATCTAGTTTAAGCAATTGTATCAGCTGCAGTAATGCAATGCTCTAAGTATAGTTTCTTTTAGATTCCTTCTCTGTATGTATGGCGTAATTACCTCTTTTATTTAACTTCAGCTAACTGATTTGAAAGTTAAGCTCCTATGAAATTTATTGCATAATGATTCTTTCTTAACTTGAAGCTGAAAGCGATGCCTGGTTCTTTTCCTTTTTATGTTCATTTATTTTCTGCTTGTGACTATTTGCGTATACTAATTCCTTTTCTCCTTTGTTTCTTTGCATGAACACTTAGGAGCGAGTTGATTAAAACTCACAAACTGGGATTGGCTATTTGCACTGGAGTTATTTGATCCGCACTGCATTTTTGGGCTTAAGTTCCCCGAAAAATAAAAACTTATAAAATTCAAGGCTCAATTATTGAGATTGCTATATCCAGGTTCTATCTTCTAAAACTCCTCTTTCCCCATTCCCGTTAGAATCCATGTCATAGGATCCCTGTGGACCGGACTAGGAGCTTTGCATGATAGAAGCCTTGTAGGATAGACGCTTTATGTTATGAATTGTTATACTATCGCATGATTAGAAATTGTTTTATGTAATTATTTATTCTCGTTTCTTTGGGACTTGTCAATTGATTTAAGATATTGGAAACCGTTTGTCCATTAATGAGTGCAAATTAAAGTTCAATTAAATTTGTATCTTTATTTTATTATTATTTATATTTAAATAATTTTTTTATCAATTTACTTATTTTATTAATAATTCAACTATTTATTTATTTAATTATTTATTATTTATATTTATTTATTATTTATTTACTTATTTATTTATTATCTATTTACTTCTTTATATATTTTTCCTATATTTTTCCTAAAATCTCTAAGTTATTTATTTTATTAAAATTCGTGAAAACCGCCTGATTAACCGCTTATAGCTGATTTTTGAAAGTGCTCCCGTAATGAGGACCTTCTTTCGAATTTAAAAGAACCACTTCCCTAAGAATCTCTAACTTTAATTTTCTTTTAAATAAGGAGCAGATTTGCACTCATTAATTAACTTATGGTTCCTAATAATTCTAAATTAGATGGCGACTCCATAGAAACTCTTTGGAATCCTATATTGTTGAAATATACCCCAAACATATTTTTTTTTAATAGAAAGGTTAATTTTTGGGGTTCAACAGCGTGACGACTTCTCTGGGGATATTTAATGGTTCTAACCAAAAGGTTTTCGTGAATTTGCTTTATTGTATATTGAATTGTATGTGTGTTTGAATCGTATGCCGAAACCAGTATGCATAACCTAATTAATTATTTATTTGTATGCCGGTACTAGTATGCATAGCTTAATTAATTGCTTATTTGTATGCCGATACTAGTATGCATACCTTAATTAATTGATTTGTTTGTATGCTGATACAAGTATGCGTAGAGTTGATTGTTTGAATGTATGCATTGAAACATATCTTTATTTGTGCATAAGTCCGCATTTCGTTCATATTTCCTCCCTCATGGAAACTTGTCAATTCTCTTTCACCTCCTCGATTTCATCACGGGGCACCCGCTTGACGGGTAGTTATGCAGGAAGGGCATTGTCCTTACCTCACTCTTTGAAATTTCTTTCGTGTCACCAAAAGTTAGTTCGGGATATGGATGCTTTGCCTGGTTTTGTCATAGCCGGTTCTACTGGTTTATGAGGTCAGGTCTATCCCGCATAGGTTGAGTCAGCCTCAATTGTTAACCCACTCTTAGAATGAGCTTTTAGGATATGACATGCATATATATCTTAGTTTGGACCTGGTCCTTGGTATCGTTTCCAGGAGTTAAGAAACCGCCCTTTTACTGACAGGTTATTGTAACCCAACGACGTTGCATCTTATTTGGTATGTGGTGGTCATAGACGGATCCATGTCGGTTTGCCTTTGCCAAATTTGGGAGTTGCCTAACTATTCCTTTTGTTTGCAGGAAGATAACATGTTGTTTAATAATATTCACAATTGTTTGCCAATGCATTCAATACAGTTGAAAATTACTAGTTGACGGATATGAATCCGGCAAGGAGCAAATAGTTGTTGTTTTAGTATTTTGGGATTGAATTATTGTATTTTATTATTTATTATTTTTTAAAAAACAGTGTATTACCACATTGTTGTGGTTTATTTTCGAATTTCTTCTCAAAGCAATGTATTGTTGGAAATATTTTAATAAAATGTAGTCTTTTAAAATTTTTATTGTATCGTTATCTCCCAAATTTTACATTGGCAACGGTTTGGATCAATCTATTACCACCGCAGTGGTTTGCTATTTGACGATTAGGCTTACCTCTGGCATAAAAAAGGTACCTTACAGGGTAGGACGCGTTTGTATTTTATTTTCGCTGAACTACTTGTGTTGCCACATGTCAAATTGTTCGCCTACTATGCAATACCTTGTTAAATGATTATTTGCTATGGGTTGATCGCGTGTAATCTATTCGCATTGTTTGTTGTATGATACAAAATGGTTGATGGTGTGATTTGACTAACACTGTCGTTGATTGCAAAAATTAACCATTTTATTCGCTTTATTTATTTGATTCCTTTATTTACTTATTATTGGAATGCATGCATATTATTATTCTAAAATATCTTTTGAATCCTTATTTTGGTATGTCTTAATTCCAGTTTCGTTATGTTGCAAAAAATATTTTTAGCGTTAAATTTTAAAGTATTCTCAAGTGTATTATCCTGTTGAAAATAACTTTCGAGCTAAACAAGTATTTTCGCATCTGGTTTGCTTTAACAAAATGAGTGTCTTGTTTAAAATTTTGGGTCTTTTCCAGTACGGTCTCTATTTCCTATTAAGGAATAAGTTAACCCGTCAGTTTCAGCTTTAATAAAATTTTATTAAATTCGGTATGCGTTGCTAAAAAATTAATTATTTTGAACATCAAAAGAGGCCCTATGACTCGCCAAAATGATGTGATTGACTTGACTGAGAATGATGAATCCAACCAAGACAAGGTTAATAGGCTCGAAGCAACCGTAGCAAGCTTGGAAAAGTAGAACTACGCATGGTCTGATTCCTAAGGATGGATACGTAGGCTCCTCCATCGGGCTCGACCCTTTAGTATTTAAATTTTAATTTTTCTAAAGATAGAAACTGGGGCAAATTTGGCAAGCAAGTGGAATACGTGAGAGATTGCAACTGGGGCAGCTTTTGTAAAGCAATTTGAAGTATTGAAAGCCATAACTTGGGCAGCTTTTGCAAAACAATTTAAAGAATCAGAATTCATAACTGGGGCAGTTTTTGCAAAGCAAGTTGAAATGTTGAAGCCATAACTGGGGCAAAATTTTGCAAAGGCATATTGAAGACCTTGAGTTGATTTTGTCAATATCAGAAGCATCTTTTCAAGAATTGATGCAGATTGTTATTTCGAATACAAGAATCGATATTCGAGCAAAGCATTGATGTTCAAAATAAGCCGGCTATTTTGGAAATTTGTGCCAAAAAATGGTCTAGCCTTCATACTGATTTAGTAAAGCTTCCAAAGTTATTTTTCTCAACTCGCATCTTGACAAATCAAATTTTGTGGATCATTAAGTTTCGAACTCTTAAATATTTTTACTTCCCCATCGAGTCGGAATTTTAGTCCCATCCATTTGGCCTAATGACCTATTTTTATACTTGAAACCTTATGCATCCATTTTACGTATTAACTTGCTTTTGTTCAATGTGTAGAACTCATTTGTTAAAGGTTTGCTTACATTGAACACTGAAATGGCTGAGAATCTGCATCAAGGACGAAACAATATGGCAAAGCAGCTTCAGGCAACCACTTCTAGTATGGGTATCTTGCAAGCGCAGAATGATGATGTTGAAGAACATGTGGTCCAAAGGAATAGAATTGTCAACTTTGTAAAAATTAGCAAACATTTGCCAAATACAAGCTTTACCTCCAATTTACCTTACTTAACAATGCCTCATTACCCAATACTTATACATACCATATATCCACAAATTCCACAAGAATATCTCACCGATCCAAATGTTTGGCCAGCTGCAACCTTATGCCAACCGCCTTTTATCACTATGCCAATTATGGAGAATCAATCAAATCAAGTGATAGTGCATCCACAACAATTTCCTAGAAAAGAAGTAGAAACAACTTATTTGTATAACATGGAGGGACGAATCTGCAATGTGAAGAAGGTCATTAGAGATGAGATGCGCTCAAGGAGCATTCAAAGTGCATATTATGAAGACTTATGCATTCACCCGGACATTGAGCTTCCAAGTGGGTACAAGATACCAAAATTTATCACTTTCTCTTTGTAGCTTTCAACAATCTGTCCAGCTTCTATTTTTAGCAAAAAGGTGTTATCACTGTTGTGTGTCTGGTTATCTTTTGAGGAGTTTTCTCTTACTCCGGCAAGTAGGCAGTCGTCCTTTCTCTCGTCATCAGGCACATGTACAATCGCAGGGAATTTCATTTAGATCTTAATCAGCCAGAGAAATGCCACCATCCAGTAGAGGTTTAGAGCGTAGTAGTAGTGGTTCTTCAGAAGGTGATTATCAGGGTAGTGGCTCAGCTCAGCTGCAGAGGTAGTTCTATGAACTGCCAGTCTGGCAGGATGCTGAGGCATCCGATGTAGTAGACCCATGTACTTCTTTTTCCCTTATATGTGAATAGGGTTTGATTCTTCCGATCGATCTGGAAATGGTTTGTCATATCATGTTTCCATGGTTTCCTTGGATATTGTGTCTATTAAGAATCGGTTGCGGTAGAGGGGCGAGCTTCTGGCATGATTTATTCCTGGCATTTGTGAGACCCTCCTAATTTATCTGGTCTAAATATGAGAGATTTGATAGTGAGTGTCGTTATTGTCTGCCTGGCATCTTGTCGTGCCACCTTCTATTATTGTATCAAATTAGTTTACCTCTCTTCTCGGAATTCCGTGTTGGTTGGATTATGGGATTTTAGTTCATCACCATAAGGGAGTGTCATGATTTCTTCCGGTGTAAAGTGGTTAGTAAGTAATATTTGATCTATGTATCCCCTCTTGGTTCAAAATGCTAGTAAAGTCATGTTATCCCATGAGCTTATCTGGGTTATAAAAGGGTTTTCTAGTAAATTTTCAGAGTTTCCTTCTTATATGGAGGTATAATTGGCATGGATGTTGTTCCATAAAGCTCATTTAATACCTATTTCTTCAATTGCGATTCTTTGGCTAGCATGACTCGAAAGTAGTCTAGCTTTGGTAGCCAAGCAAATAAGAAGATGAGCTTCCTAAAGTTCTAATTATTCCTTTCCTCAGTCCATTGCCATCTCTTCCTCATCCGGTACTAGTGAGCTTAGGCGGTCAGTAGCCGCTTGTGATGTTCCCTGTGTGGAGCCAGAGTGCGTGTCAAGGTATCCGGGTATGCACATTGTATTTTAAAGCTTCTAAGGCTAATGAGAAGTGTTTGATCCATCAGGCGGTGGTGCTTATAGCAAAGGTATGGAGTTGTGAACTCGAGAGTTGCAACTGTTTGGCAACTCGAGCGGGTAATTTGGTAGCTAAGGTCTGAGCCGCATTATGTTTTTAGCTATGTCTTTCTTAATCCAGCAGGTTGTGTGAGGATGATTATTCCTATTCAAATTAGCTGTATGAGTTTATGCTCTAAGTGGAGGAATCTTCCTCCAATACAGAATGCTAATATTAGATCTTTAAGGCGTTGCTGAAGCGTCAGCTAATTCTTAGTTTCATCGGCATGTTCTATATCACAAAGTATATCGACGAGTTGATTCATCGGTAGAATCATATTAATCCATCTAGAGTTCCTGTATCTTTGTTTCGAAAAGGTAGGACTCTCCTCTCGTGATCGAGAAAGTGTCAGCTTAGTCAGAATAAGCTGGGCAATGATGTGATGATATTATCCAGATATATTTTATTCCAAGAGTTCGATGTGCGTTATAATTATGATTCTGTAATCATGAGACAATATCCGTGGAATAGTTTATGAAGGTCGTGCAAGTTCTCTTGTTATCTGTATGAATTTTTCTTTAGACTTAGGCTCGTTCAAAGTGGAGGAGAATAAAACGACCTTAGATAGTCGTTTCGGGAGTTAGAACTCCGATTGACGTGCCGATAATTTTAAAAAACTTCATAATGTCTATTAGGACTTGTCTGTAAAATTTGAGCTAAATCAGACCTCGTTTGGTACGTATCGGAAGAAGAGTGCAGGAGTATTCCACCTCTGGTTTATATTATATTAGGTGTAGAAGTATTCCGCCCCAGGAGAGTGCAGGAGTATTCTGCCTCTGGTTTATATTATATCGGGTGCAGGAGTATTCCGCCCCAGAAGTAGGAGTATTGCATTCCAGCTGGTTACTATATTGTATTCCCCCCGAATGCAGGAGTATTCCGCTTCAGGACTGGATTACGGGCACATGTGACCCCATTGCATCATACTGCATTCATTCCATTTCATTGCACCGGTTGCTGTGCATTGTGTGATTATAGTGCGATGTTTCGTATATATTTCATGTATTTATGATTGGTGATATGTTCGGAATACCTATGCGTTCTGCATATCTTATTCCCCTAGTTGTTTGTGAGTTTATGGTTCCATACGTGTTTCCGCTTATTATCTGGCTCTGCCTTTTTATAAATTAAATAAGAGGAATTTGCTTTATCTGCTTCTCTTCTCCCTGGCTAGCTATCCTATTCTTTGAGGTGGCTAGTCTGCCCCACTTATTGAGTCCTTTTGACTCACCCTTGTTTGTTGTTTGTTTCTTGTCTATTTATTTCGTTTAGGCAGGTTCACTCCAGGATTGAGTTTGCCACGTTGTTCAGGAGCGAAGACGACTTCAACTGTCAGGCGAGCTAGCTTTTATTCAGGATGGCCACCAGTTTTTTATTTATTATTTCAGTTGTATTTCACCCCTTCAGGAGGTATGTCTTCTTTTGTACTCTTAGATGTCTAGTCTGGATAGCCGTAAACCTAGTATGTTGGGTAGCCAGCTGTAATTTCCTTTGTACAGCTTAGAGGTATCAGTATGTCTGTGTTTTTTTCTAAGTCTTGTTCTTATTTATGAATTGAATTATATTTATTTTTCTAATTTAATTTGTAAGGGTTCGCCCGATGGGTCTAGGGGGGATGTCGGGTGCCCGCACGGCCTAGCCAAAAATTCGGGTCGTGTCAAGTTTTCTTGAAAAACATTAATATTCGTAGGTCCATTAGTTCTGGAGGACGTAGGAACTTTGGTAAAGCTGGAATATGTGGGTTCTTGTACCATGACAAATAAGTTTCTTTGTCTGATTTTTCTTTAGTTTTAGGTTTCAATGTTAAAAGGCTATTCTATCTAGTTTAAGCAATTCTATCAGCTGCAATCCCGCCATTTCCTAACTAAATCTTAAAAAGAGGCTAATTGAGTTTCTATGTCTAAAATCCAGCCTAGCTATGCAAAATACATATATACATATCATACACGCCTATTTTCAGTTTCCCCAATTGCCAAACCCGTTTTCCCCCTCAACCCAAAATCCCTTAACCCTAGAACCCGATCCCCCCCCCCCCCCCCCCAAAAAAAAAACCCTCGAATCCGTCCAAAAATTATGGTCCCCCCTCGATGCCACCTCACCTTCTCGTACAAAAGCTAGCTGTTTCGGATCTTGATCATGTATTATGAAACCAAATCAATCCGAGCCATCAATATTACCAACGTTCAAATTCTTTAGAGATAAGGATGAAATGGTTGGATTCCTAAAGAGATTAGACCATTTCACCCTTGTCTCAAAAGGAAATGGGTAAAATGAGTTGGGTCAAGGGTCGGAATTTTCAAAGGAATTCGAAACCCTAATCTTAGGTATAAATTCTTAGATTTTTGTTCATTTAGATTTCAGTTTTTATCTTAGAAAGGAACGGCAACCTTAGAGAAAAATATTTTTTCTTAGTTTTTAAGTAAAATATATACATACAAAATATCTTCACTGTTTCGATTCAGGGTCAAGAAGATAGTTTCAAATTTCGAGTCGTCGCATCGCTCTTGTTCGAGTCATTTTCTTCATTTCTTTGCCTTCGTTTACTACGCAGCGACAAGTAGGATTCATCTCATTTTCATTAAGTTTCTTAGCCATATTTTCAGTTAATTGATGGTATGAAAATGTAGTTCAAGTCTGGTTATGAATCTAAATAAATTTTTTACTTTCTGTGGATAGAAGTAAATGAAGTCGATATGTGCGTGAAGATTTAAAACGATGAATGTTAAAGTTTGAATCTTTGCCTCCATTTCTGTATTTACGTATGATTGTCCTGACTGTTTTGAAACAAAATAAGTAGTTTAAGATGTTTTACTAAGTTCTGATCTATGAGTTTAAGAAAAGAGGCAAACCTTGTTTAGATATGCTTGACTCACTATTTGCCCAGGCTCATGCCTTTTACCTTTTTTTTCTAGCTTGTTCTATCTTGGTAATGCTAGTCTTAGGTTTCTGATTGTTTGTAGTTTGTTTAGTGAAATGCATGGTTCCTGGTATGCTTATGAGGTGCTGTGAGAAAGAGGGAGTGCAGGTGTGCAGGTGAGTGAGTTTTTCTTGGTCTTGGATCAGTGTGTGTGTGTGTGTGAAGGCAATTTAGCAAGTATGTGTGAGTCCTGGAGTGTATATCATGGTGCAGCAGCTGTTCTCAGGTGTGTGTAGGTGCTGCAGGTAGTAGTAGGGAGTCCTTGAGGTTTCAGGTGTTTTAGTGTGCCCAACAAGAGGTGTGTGAGGCAGTGAAGGATGTTTGGTTCAGTTTAGTCTTGTGCAGGTGTGTAGAGGTTCAAGGAGGGTGTTCTGGTGTCTCTTTATTTTATGCAGGTTTCATGTTTCCCTGTTTGTATGTGAGAGAGGGAGTGTGGATGTGTTAATGCTGCAGCCTGGGATGCTTGGTAGGTTTGGTGTGGTTTTGTTGTAGGATGTGGAGTGTGTGAAGCTGTGAGGAGAAGCCATGTCTTGTCCCATTTGTTTGCAGGTTTTTTGGGTTGATTGTTCAGGTGTCCTGGTTATTGTGTAGAGGAGGTCAGGCAGGTTGTGAAGATGGTAATAGAGGGCAGGTGTGTGAGAAGTATACAAAAGGGTGTGCAGGTGTATGTGAAGGTGTGTGTATGTGTGAAGTGATGCAGAGTGTTGGTTTTGATTAAGGGTGGCTAACGGCCCGGCCCGGTCCGGGACCGGTACCGGGCCAAAAAAATTTCAAAATCGGGCTTTTACCGGTCTACCGGTCCGGTCCTATCCGGTTTAAAAAATTGGTGCCGGATCGGGACCGGTTCCGGCGACCGTTAAGCCGGTCAGTACCGGTCCGGTCCGGCCGGTTTAACGGTTATTTTTAATTTTTTTTAGTTTTTTTAGGCAAATAAAGTTGAAAATTGAAAATTTAACAATTTATGTAAATACGATTTGTAATAATTAGGTAAATTATATATTTTAATGAAACAAAATAAATATGTAAATTATATTTTTAAATTTATTAATGTAAAGTAAATAAATAAACACTAAATAAACGTTAATTGGAAAAGAAATACATACAATTTATTGAAAATTCGGGAAATTAATAATTCAAATGACAAAAACAAACTAGAAATATAAAAGTACAAAGATACTAAATAAACTAGAAATTCGAAAATACATAATTGAAATGACATAGATATTCCCTTAACCATCTCTTCAATTATTACGCAGATATATGCTCCCCACACGACGACTCCATTCGTAATTATGTTGTTTTTCTAAGTGTTGTATAATTTTATGGCTTCCACCCACTAAGCTCCACTCTCTTGCACAAATTCTACATATAGCTTTGTGATCTTCTCTATTATACTCCATAAATTTCCAAATTTCAGAGCGACATCTTCGTTCAGGACGTTGTTGAGCAGCAGGAACAGCGAGATTAGCGGGAGCTTGATTTCCAGCCATTATAATTTATAATTTGTTTGGACTTTGGAAGAAATTTAGAAAATAGCCTTTGAGAGTAATTTGAGAGATAAATTGATAGAAAATGCTAAATTGTGTGATATAATGATGAAATAATAGGGTATATATAGATAAAAATAGGTTGGGGGGGGGGGTATGGGGGGCGTTTGGGGGGGGGGGGGGGGATGATAGGAAAATATAGCCATTTTTGGCCGTTGGCCAACGGCTATATTTGAAAGAGAGACGTTGGCCCAAACTGCCGGTCCGGTCCGGTTCGGCAGTTCGGGCCAAATATATATATATATATATATATATATACATATATATATATATATATTTTTTTTTTTGTTTTTCCGTTGTGTTTTATTTAAAGTGGTGGAAACTTTGAAAAATATTACAACAAAATAGTATTAAGTTTTTACTTGTACATATAACATATGTTTGGAATGTTTAGTTTATTTCAATGTTTAAAGTTTAAACTTAGAATTAAAAAACTTGTAGTATTTTTTTATACTTTGAACTTTGAACTTTGAAGTAATGAAATTTTTGAAGTGATGATTCAAAGTTCAAACTTTTGAATTAATTTGTTAAGTTCAAATTCAAACTTTGAATTAATTTTAGTAAATTCAAATTTGAACTAATTTACAAACTAGTAATTAATTGTAGTATTTTTTGCGCAAACTATAAATTAAAAATAAAAAGTATGAAGACAATAGTTGTGATTGAATTCCAAGACTTGGAGCAATTTTATTGAATTGTTTAAGACATAAGTAGTGCAAATTACATCTAAACTTCAAACTTGTAAATTCAAAATTCTTATTTAGAAAATTACATTCTTTTAAACATATTAGCTAGTTTCTTGAGGATAGTTGTAGGTTTTTCTTTAGGAACTGGCCGTTGTTGATCTTGTTCATCATCTCCTTCTGGTTCTTCTTCTTCTTCTTCTTCTTCTTCTTCTTCTTCTTCATTGCCGGTTTGACTCCCTTCACTTGTTCCGTCGCTCAAAATTTGATCGAGATATGCTTTGCCCTTTTCCTTAGTAAGTTCTGGTGGACCAAAGTTTCTTCGCTCTGCTCTGATCCAATCCCTGAATAAAACTCCTGTCTCCATTGCCTCCTCCTTCAACGAATATCTGTGATCTCCAATTTTAAATCTTCCTTGGCTAAAAGCGCTTTCCGATGCAACTGATGAAGCTTGAATTGTTAATATATCCCGGGCCATTTTTGCAAGAATTGGAAATTGCGATTCTTGATTCTTCCAATAATCCAACAAATTCTTAGTTCCAAAGTTTTTAAGTTTCTTTGGATATTGAATTAAATACACTTGGAACTCGCTGTATTCCTCCCCGTACTCGTCCTATTCTGCAAGCAACTTTTCGTCAAGTCCCCCAAAAGTGCTCATCCCCGCATGTGAAGAACTTTGCCCGGTGGATAGTATTGGTTCCGTTGGTGTAGCAGTGTCTGCCCAAGCTCTATACTTTGTAAAAACAGCCACGGTATCTGCATAAACTTTAAGAACAGCCTCGTCTACACTTGGATACTTGTTAGTAGCAATTTCAATAGAAGTAATTTCTAAATTTGCATATACTTCTCTAACAAGTCGTTCAGTTAACTTAATTTTAAAAGCAGGATGCAACACAGAAGCAATGTAAAAAAGAGGAGGAATTGGAAAAAAATATTTTCTAAATTTTTCAATCATTCTCTCTACAGCCGGTTTGTAAACTTCATATTGCTTATACATTTTCAATAATTCCGATATTCCAGCTATATAATATAACATGGTAGGAGTAGTTGGATAATATTGACCGGAAAATTCTAAAGTAGCTTGATAAATTTTTTGTAAAAACTGAAGAAGATGTTGAACAACTTGCCAATCCTCATCTTTAAGGTGATAGATTTCCATAAAATGTTTATTATACATTTGAGAAATAGGCACTCTATAGTCATAAGCGACAGTCAATGCATCATATAAAGTGTTCCACCTATTGCAAACTTCCTTTGGAACTCTCCTAATTGGCATTCCTAATTCTACACATTTTCTTTCCCATTCTTGTCTTCTTTCTTGGTTTTTATTTCTAAAAATATAAGTAATAGCTATCTGCACCTTTTTGATAATGTCGTTAAACAAGTCAAGACCATCTCTTACTACTAAGTTGTAAATATGACATGCACACCTAACATGAAAAAATTCAGCAAAAGGGGGGTTCAAAATAGGTATCAAGTTCCTAAGTGCATCTGTGTTGTTTGTAGCATTATCTACCGTAATACTAAAAACTTTGTTAGATAAAAAGTACGTACGACAAATTGATGAAACTATATTACAAATATAATTTCCCGTGTGTAGTTCATCAACAACTTTATAAGCAATAATACGTTTTTGAAATACCCAATCAAGATCTATCCAATGAACAGTAACAGTAATATAATCACATCCATTAGTAGAACGACCCATATCCGTAGTAAGACATACTCTAGTGTCAAAGTTATCAAACATATATCGCAAATAATCCTGATATTCTTTCTTAAATTTAATAATATCATTTTTAACAGTAGTTCTTGGAAAACCATGAAAAGAGGGATTATATATAGACTGAACATAACGAACAAAACCAGTAGAAGAAGGAAAACTATAAGGTAAACCCTCGAGGGCAACTAGTTTAGCAATAGCTTCTCTATCCTTTTGTTTATCATAAGTAAGAAGCCCTTCTGTTGTTTGATTAATTCTTGTTTGGGTACCCGAAGATTCATCATGCGCTACTCCCCCATGTTCGGTCCCTACACCTTACCCCCAGTTCTAAAAATCCACACCTTATCACAAATCCCACATGTGGCCGTCTGCTCTACAACATTTTTTGATGCAAATTCCCACACCTCAGATCTATCCTTATGTTTAGCCGGTATTCTAGTAGGAGGTTCAGGAGGCAAGTCAGACTGAACTTCGGGTGGACAAGCTTGAAATTCAGGTGTTTCTTCTAAATTAACCCCGCTTTGATTCCCATATCGTGTTTCTAACATTTCGTGATCAAGCATATTATCAGCGCTAACATTATGATAATATTGAGAATCATCTATGTGGGTGAACTGACTAGAACTACCAGCAATTTCTTAACCCCTATTTCCCCTACGACCACGTGCCCGCCCCCCACTACTAGTTCCAATTGAACCTCTTTGAGACATAATAATAGCAAATAAAATAAATATATATGACAAAAAATATTATAAAAGAGTAGAAGTAGGAACGACCAACCAAATATAACCGTATAATTGAGGTGAAGTTGAAACTTGAGCCTCCACTTCAATTAATTAGTTGAATACTTGATAATCGAAAAATTGCAAAAATAGCCAAATTGATATTTCAACCACGTAGCGCCTCCAATTGACCCAATACTTTATTTTTGTAAACTTCACCAAATAGCCAAATATAACTTTGATAGAAACTCCAAATAGAACTTGATAAAGTAGCCAAATTATAAATTTTTAACAAATAGTCAAAGTAGAATAATAGCAATATTGTAGAAAATTTGAGAGAATTTGAGAGAATTGGAAGATTTGTGTGAAAAATATGATGAAATAATGGGGTATTTATAGAAAAAAAAAGTTAGGGGTGGTTATGGGGTGGTAGAGGGGTGAAATTGGCCGTTTTTGGCCGTTGGACAACGGCTAGGGGGTCAAAAGAGCCGTTGCCCAACGGCTAGAAACGGCTAGATGCAACAGATTTTTCTTTTTCTTTTTTATTTTTTGGACCGGTCAGGTTCGGTCCGGCAGGTTCCGGTCCAATTTTATACCAGTTCATCCGGTTTTTTTCGCGAAGCCGTTTCGGAACCGGTTACCGGAGCCCGTTAGGGACCACCGGTCCCATCTCAACCGGCCCGGGCCGGTCCGAGCCGGTTTTCGGCCCGAATCCGGTCCGGTCCGGTCAAAACCAGACCGTTAGTCACCCTTAGCTTTGATAGAGGGTTGATAGAGTCAGTGTATGTTTGTCCAGGTGGGAAAAGTAGGCAGGTAATTCTAGGTTGTATTTCTGGCAAAGGGAGTGAGAGTCTAGGGGGGTAGCAGTTTGTGTAGGGTAGTTTGGTGTGAGCTTTTCTGCTCAATCTGTTATTGTTGTGTTATAAAAGGAAGTCACTGAGCTTTCCCTGTTCAGTTTCCTTTGCCGCCTTAGTCCGTTTCTTTGGGTAAAATGTCGGTCGAGTAAGATCAGTTTCCTTGAAAAATATTAATATTCATAGGTCCATTAGTTCTGGAGGAAGTAAGAACTTTGGTAAAGCTGGAATATGTGGGTTTTTATACCATGACAAATAAGTTTCTTTGTTTGATTTTTCTTTAGTTTTAGCTTTCAATGTTAAAAGATTATTCTATCTAGTTTAAGCAATTGTATCGGCTGCAGTAGTACAATGCTCTAAGTATAGTTTCTTTTCAATTCCTTCTTTGCATGCATGATATAATTACCTCTTTTATTTAACTTCAGCTAACTGATTTGAAAGTTGAGCTCCTGTGAAATTTATTGCATCTTGATTCTTTCTTAACATGAAGCTGAAAGCGCTGCCTCATTCTTTTCCTTTGTATGTTCATTTATTTTCTGCTTGTCACTATTTGAGTATACTAATTCCTTTTCTCCTTTTTTTTCTTTGTATGAACATTTGGGAGCGAGTTGATTAAAATTCACAAACTGGGATAGACTATTTGCACTGGAGTTGTTTGATCCGCACTGTATTTTCGGGCTTAAGTTCTCCGAAAAATAAAAACTTATAAAATTCAAGGCTCAGTTATTGAGTTTGCTATATCCGGGTTCTATCTTCTATAACTCCTCTTTCCCCATTCCCATTAGAATCCATGTCATAGGATCCCTGTGGACCGGACTAGGAGCTTTGCATGATAGAAGCCTGGTAGGATAGACGCTTTATGTTATGAATTGTCATACTATCGCATGATTAGAAATTATTTTATATAATTATTTATTCCCGTTTCTTTGGGACTTGCCAATTGATTTAAGATATTGGAAACCGTTTGTCCATTAATGAGTGCAAATTAAAGTTCAATTAAATTTGTATCTTTATTTTATCATTATTTATATTTAAATTATTTATTTATCAATTTACTTATTTTATTAATAATTCAGTTATTTATTTATTTATTTATTTATTTATTATCTATTTACTTATTTATTTATTTACTTATTATTTACTTCTTTATTTATTTATCCTATATTTTGCTAAAATCTCTAGGTTAATTTTATTAAAATTCGTGAAAACCGCCGGATTAACCGTTTTTAGCGGATTTTCGAAAGTGCTCCCATAATGAGGACCTTCTTTTGAATTTAAAAGAACCACTTACCTATGAATCTCTAACTTTAATTTTCCTTTTAAATAAGGAACAAATTTGCACTCATTAATTAACTTACGGTCCCTAATAATCCAAATTAGGTGGTGACTCCAAAGAAACCTTTTGGAATCCTATATTGTTGAAATATACCCGAAACATATCGTTTTTTTTAATAGAAAGGTTAATTTTTGGGGTTCAACAAATATTTATCTCGAACTTTCATGGCTGCTATAGTGAGGTGTAGTTATACATGTATACTGACATTTGAATATAGATTTCATTTAGCTTTTGTAGTAAAAAAGTTGCAAAAATACATTTTAAATTTAAAATCACAATAGATTTTCATATTTCATTAATTAAAAATTAGAAAGGTTAATACATTATTAATAAATCTATAAATAGTTGTATCATACCAATAAAAAATTAAAATCTAAGGAACATATGTATTTAAAATTAATTGAAACTATAAAAAATTCAAGTTTGACGTAAAAATTTAAAAATTGTGAGTTGTTTCCTAAATTGTAGTCTCTCAGTAACAATATAATGCTTGAATTGACGCTATAAGTGATGATAAACTACCAACATCCTCAACAAGTTCTAAATTTTACTTATTAACATTTGGGTTTTCATCTGTAGGTAGAATACCAATATTTTTCCAACAATGGAGAATGATAGAGGTCATGACATCATTCCATGCTTCTACACGAATGTTGATTCCATGTTACGAATGAGTATTATAAATATATTCTATTTTATTGTATACATAATATATCTCTTTCAAAATATTACTAGTATTACATAATATTTGACTATGACCGTGATAGAGAGGTAATTTCATGAAGAGTGTACCGCTATAATGAACGGCATTGCTGTTATAGTAGAATGCTGTTATAGAGAGGTAAAATATAACATAAAAAATCGGTTCTGTAGAAAATTAAGTCGTTATACTGAAATGCTGTTACAACGAAAGGCTGCTATAGAGAGGTTTGACTGTACAATACTTACGCACATCTAGTTTCTCAACAAATTAAGAATTTTATTTTAAAGATCATAAATTATAGAAATCCACATATTAGTCATGATGGATATGCAATATACATGTATTCGTCCAAATAACATGTATTCGTCCAAATAACATGTAAGTAAATATATTTTTGTGTGCTGATATGTCTTCAAAACATGAGACTTGTCATAAGTGTGTGTGTGTCCCTTCAAAGCGCCAAGAGAGACTAATTAAAGGAAAGCAAATCTTACTATAAATAACAGTGTGATTTCTGCATCCAACACATTGACGAACTGATAACACATGAATGATGCTAATTTTCTAGGTGTTTAATTTATGAGAACTTTAAAACGGACATTCTCCCTCATCGGTAGATGCATTTTTTTTTTTTTTTTCAAAAAAAAATACAAGTACTGTATTATATAATTCCAAGAAAAGTTACACGTCACAAGTTTTAACCCGACGCTATCAAAAGTGGTTTTTATTATATTAGATTAGTCGTCACTGCTCTTAGTGTTATCATATTAAAATTTATACCAACTAAAATTCAAGGTTGCCCTGGTTCTATATGTGCCACGTCTAATTAATTAGATAGCGGTAATCAAACAAGATCGAAAGCAAACCATTGAAAACTTTTTAACTAATATATTACATTTCAACTTGATTACAACTGGGTTCTCTGCATTCTGATTTCTTAGAAACATGCACTTTTTCAAGCTGAAGTAACGTTTGAAACTAATAATCTTGACAAGTGTACTGAGCGATAGAACATATGGGTTACGTACTTACGTTGAAAGGTAGAAGCACTGAGCAGTAGAATATATAGAGAATGTGGTACTTCCAAGTAAATTAAATGAGTTAACCAAAGTAACTTGACTTTAAACAATCAATTGGAGCAGCCCAGCAACACCGTCATAAATTTTTAATTAGTGGATACTCTTACCCAACTGATGAGGGGTAAGAGTATATATTCTTCTCTAACGTGCATAGACAACAGAAAAAACATCAAAATGAGTATACTACATTCATCTCAAATTCATTCAGCTGTATGGATCATTTTGGGAAAGCTAAGGCTTAATATTTGATTTTCCTCCTTTACAATAAGGAGAAAAAAACAAAGAAACATTCAAAGATTCCTATCTCATACATTGTCAGATTAATTAATGGAGATGGATTCTTGGTTTCTTTCTCTTTCTAAGTCAAACCCTGCACCTATAACTAATTAATAATCACACTTGATATGGAGTTTAATTATTACAACATTTTTTCTGAAAATTTCTTAAGTCTTTGTTAGTAAGAGACAAAGCATAACAACTACATTCTCAAAGAATAAGTCACACTTGCTCAGTAGTTGCTCTGGATTTTAGCTGCATTCTGCTATTACATCATTAAAATGCTAGCTTGATCACATGAAACATGTTTTTATACCTCATGACAAAGAAAAGGAATTTAACTAATGAGTTATTAGCGTCATGGCTTAGCAAATTCTTTCACTTTTCTTCTTCAAATCGTGAAGTACTTGCGCACTGATCATACAGCAAGAAAAGGAGGGGAAACTTCTCATGTTGATGCTTTCTAACTATAGTGGCAATGACATGCATGGGAATTTAATTAATATATTGCATATAAATTTATTCTCTATCTCCCTCTTTATTTTTGTCAAGAATCGCAATATTATGAGTTAACTATTCTGATAATTCAAATTGAATTAACTATTCAAATTTAAAGTTTAATGTAGACCTACCGTAGTACATCTCTTTTATTTATGTGTCTGAATTTGATTAAACATGAAGTGTAAGGATTAATATACTACTGTGAAAAAAAGCTTTTGATTCTTGATGCATGTCTTAAACCAAAGGGGTACATAATGAACCAAAAATACCCATTTGAATTTTGCGGTGTTAAACATTACTACATACTAAGGAATATTAATAAGATTTAAACGAGAATACTAGTACTAGAATTAAAAATTTATCAAATACAGAAAGTGCTGAGAATTTTTTTCCAAACAAATTAAAGAAAAGTAAGACTAACAAATTGACATGGTGGAATAATATTTTTTCTATAGAGTAGGACTAATAATTCTTATGAGTATCGTAAAGTAGCACATTGATTGGGCGAAGTTTAGTGTGAAATTTCATGTTACTAGGACAATAACTAGTTAATGATCTGCTATACATGGAAGCTTCAGTGGATAAAAGAATAAGCAGACCGTCAATTTGTATGGAAATATTGATTACATCCGTCAATATTTTTCCCTTTTAAATTAATCAAATTAAGTTATCCATAATATATATATTAATCTTTTGATTAAATAATGGTTTAGGCAAGGCATAATGACGGCAAGAATATTAAGACCATGTGACTCCCATTTCATCTGCAATCTGCATTACCTCTTGGTCCTCTTATAGGTCCCATTCTTTCGGCAACTTCAACTAGTTTAACTAATTAATTCATTGCGCTCATTTGGAATCATGTTTTGAGAGAATATTATATTGTTATCGTTCCAATATATAAAAGAGACAAAACTCTTTAACTCATACTTAGCAAATGATTGTAGATTAAGAACTAGACGCTTCTTATTGAATGTGATAAGAAAATAAACATTGGGTCTAACGCAACTCAAAAATTAAATTAGGTTAGTATTGTCAAAGATAATATAAAGTGATAAAAAAAACCGGCACCCACATCTATCTCCAAAATTGAACATTTGAAGTGTGGATAATATAATAGGGGGACTAATATCGAATAAATAAAGAAATGACGGCTTTGCCTCTAATATCTTGTTAAGAAAATTAATCTATATATATATTAAAAGGAGTGTTGTAGCCAGCCATGTTTAGCCAAGTGTCAAAGCTTGATTGGGACACCTATTGTTAGTTAGGACAATAATTAGTTATTAGTTAATGTTAGTTTGTTTAATCAATTTCAAAATTTGAATTTAAAATCTAATTTAAAACTTATTATTAATTAAGCTAATTTAAACCTAAACACTTTCTCCTCAAAATATGCATGTCCTAGAACATGTCCTAATTTATTGTACCGTAATATTTGATCACATTGGCCATCCACGATTTGACGGTTCTTAAAAAAGTTTTCTCTACCTTTAAAGACTCTGATTTCAAAAAATAAAATAATAATAAATAATAATAATTATAATCATCATTTAATAACAACAACAACAACAACAACAACACAAGGATAATCGTAGTATTCTTTATGATTATCTGTTAAATTTGAATTAACTGCTTGGGAAGATATCAAAAAGCGCAGAATAAAGGATTCCGTTTTCATTTAAAATTTGAAAAATGAGGTAATCACCTTACCCTGTGGTTATTAAGTAGCAGTAGGTGTTTGAATATAAATATATTTCTATTTTTTTCATTTTGTGTTTAATCATTATCTAATAGAAGATATTCAAAATATAGCCACTACTTACGGTTAAAAAGTAGTGGCATGAATCAGTTTTTGTTTGAACCATAACTTCTTTACATGAACTAAACTTCTACAACGTTGGAAAAGAAAAACTATTCTTCTCATAGTTGAGCAGAGACAATGTAGCGATTTAGTTTTTTCTTCTTTCTCACCATTGTTTCTTTTCTACAAGTTGACTCACTAAGTTGATTTCTTTATCAATGTAATTTGAAGGTTTGTGCTGGGCAACTTGAATTGTTTCTGTATAATAAAAAGGTATTATATAATCTTTTTAGCATTAATTCTACATATATCTTTAGAATTTTTTATAGTAATTGAAATCTGAAAGTTGGGATGATACAACTTCATATGGGGGAATAATTCTGTTAATCTCTTTTTAGTAATTCTCATTGTTTTCTTTGGACTCATAATTTTTGGAATATGCGAAAGCGCTACATAGTGTTTTTCCTGTTTATTTATTTCTTTCTGTTATTCTTTTCATACAGTTTATTAGTATTAGTCTTGATATGGGGCTTGAAGCATTAATAATTCGTTACCTATCATGGATAGGCATATTGAACTCACTTTTGATTATCACGGATCCTTCTGCTTTGATTTATATCAACTATCCCATGCAATATTGACGTAAGTTTGATGTGGTAAGTTTTTATATATTTAACTTCTTGATGTATTTTTGAATGAATTATATTAATAAAAGTTGTTCTCATCTTTTCTATCTGTATTATGATCTAATTTTTCTTAATTGCGATTTGCGTGAGCACTGAAGTTATGTGGACAAAAATGTATTGATTTTTGAGACTCAAAAATGTGATTGAGACCATGACTCTGTGAGTTGATAAACAAAAATGTAAAAACACATACAAACATATATTTAATTTTGTATGGGATACTGATAATTTTAGTGAAATAGATTGTGGTCTGTGTCAAGTTATTGACCATTCTTTTAAAAGAAGAAAGTAATCAAAGCAAATTAAAGGAAAAATAAAAGGTTAGCATAAAAGAATCCACATCTCATCGCAAAAGACAGTTTACTTTGCCTTGATTATCGAAAGACAGCTGACTTTGCCTCGGTGTGTTTAGTCTTTATATTGATAAGCTTATAGGTAGTCTTTTGCAGTTTGAATTAAGAATGAGCTACATATGAAATTTAACTTTATATACGATTGTATAGATAAAATTTATTTCTTACTAAAATAAAGATACATCTTACTTTTTAGTTACGGATGATATAACTAATCCCAGGGGAAGACTAATTGAGGTGCATATGTTATCTTTGCTCTTACAGGTGAAAGGAAAATACGTGCATAATCGAGGATATAAACATTTAGATCTATAGTGAATAGGTATATCTTCTTCTTTTTGTAGATATATATCCATATTGTTCAAGTGTGTATATCTATGTTAAAGTTTGGGTTAGCTCCTACATAAACCTTATATCAACGAGAAAAAGGATTGTATTGTTATTGTCCAAGCATCTTTCGGCAGGCCAAATCAAATTGCGATACTAGGGAAGGAGGACCTTATCAAGAGATATGAACAAGCAAAGCTGCTACAACTGTTGCTATTAGCTTTAACAGGGAATTTGGGTAAGTTACAAAGACTCAAAACATTGTTGGTTATTAAGCTCATGCATGTGCTCTTTATCAGGCAAGTACCGTGTGTTTTTTTTTATTTTTAGGTTATAGATTTTCTCTTCTTTAATTTATTTAAATCTTTTTGGGACCTTACATTGTGTTTCTACATTTTATTTTACAGCTTAAACTTGCTTGATTAAACTAATGTTGTTTTCATAGCATCATATCATATGCGGGTAAGTTCGTAATTTTTTGGACCTTCTGTATGATTATTCTTTCATATGTGTTGGCTTGACTATTGAGGATCTCTCTATTTTTATAACTTCATAATTCTAAAATTTTTGACTCCTTTATGACTTTATTTTTCTATGTGAGACCAAACAAGGTCATGGAAACAGATACTTAGCTCATAATTCAAAAGAAAAAAAAAAGGGAAAAGAAAGATACTTAAAAAACATAGCTCAACCTCAATAGGGGTAGAGTAAATTTATGTTGCCTAGAACTGGAGACTACAACATCTTTTCTTTTTGGACATTATTTTCTGATATATATAGTATGTTTGGTATTTGTAGATTATATTACTCAAAAATCTTAGAGTTCTCCGGTCATGTTATGATGGTTGATGAAGCCAATAAGAAACAACTAAAATTACAAAGGAATGCAATAGCGAAAGGAAGCAAAATGAGGTAAATGGCGCTAATGAACATGATAGATATATGAAGAAGCTATGAGAGTTTATGTGTTTTCCAACTTATATATTTGTTGCTGTATCATTTAGGAGTAAAACTTTGCTATTTTCTTTTAAACCACCTATTTAAAAGATATCCTTGGTGTAATTGTTACATGGTTGTTGCTATAGTTTATGTTAACAGTCAACAATTTTTTTTTTGAACTGTAGGTCTTTGTTGTACAGGCTTTGTTTCGGTTGGAGTAAAGAAAGGAAACCAAATATTTAAGAGACCAAAATGTTAGATGATTTATTATTACAGCTCAAGTCCGTGACCAGAATTATTCAATATTTGTGAATGACAAAGATAGCAGTCACCAAAAAAAAAAAAAAAAATGAGGTGCATGTAATATGACATGGATATCGCATTATTTATCAATCAAAAAAAGAATAAACTTATATTTTGGATGGACAACTACTGAATTTTTTGAAAAGCGTCTTAATAACTATTGAATTGTTTGGAAAGCGTTTTGCGAGTACTAAAACACTGATCACTTTGATTTCTCTGTTGAAATAAATAAGGGTTATTTTATAAATAAACATTGATATTAAGGGTGTGTTAATTAAAAAGAGATATTTTGCTTATGCTTTTTGGAATAATCCAACTATAGAAAGATGTGGAGATTAAGCGAGTTATGCGAATGTATATTTCCACTAATATTTAGCAGTTTTGGGGTTTAATAATATTAGTGTAAATTAAGCCAGATATGTGAATATACGTGGAGAGATAGCTGTTCGGAGGCCACATGCGATCAATTATATAGAAGAATCAAATGCTATTCAATGAATGAATTCTATGTATCTATATGACATGGGGCTATATTTAGCTGTAACGATTTCTAGGTTTTGACGAATCAATTTGTCTTAGTTTGACTTGGAGCGGCGTTTAAAAAATGTAGTAAAATTTTTAAAATTTGCGGTCCAAATAAGCCCTAAATAAATATGTGGCTATAAAGTATTTTATTAAGGGTTAAATGGTAGTTTCAACTTAAAAATATTTTCAAATTTAGAATTATGTTAGTGTCATCCATTTTAGAACGGAGGAAGTATGTGATTAGACACCAATATTCCTGTTCTTTTTTTTTTATTGGCTTTTTGAGTATTTGTATATGGTGTTGGTTAATTTGCATATCTTGCTCAATTATATTGAATGTAAGAGAAATTTTAAATTGTCTTAAACATTAGAATATTGGATGTAAGAAAATGTGTAGCTTTATCAGAATTTTATTTTTGGCTTGGAGAGGTATCGCCGGCAATAGAATGTGCAGTATCAGAACATATACTGCTTCTGCTTCAAAATTTCAAATATTTTTACACATATTTGAAATAGGGACACAAGTTCTATGGGTTAGGTTGCAACCCTGAAGTTATGACCCTAAGAGAAGATAAATTTTTTGTCTCCTGCATGTAATTTGCATAGAATTTCTCGATTGTTGCGGGCTTTCTTTACTTTATCATTATGCTTATTGTAAGATTTAAGTTAACTCGCTTATTTTTTCCCTTTTATTTTTTTGTCGAGCAGGACCATCAAAAAATTTGAGAAGCAAACGATCCAGTTCTTCATTCGACTATACATACGGTGATGATGTCTAAGGTATTGAACTTCTTCTTCCTTTTTAAAAATTTGAAATATCATAAAAACATTGTTATGAAGAAAATCATGATTTCTGATAAAATGATTCATTCATAAGAGTTAAACTCAAATCTCATTTACTTCTATATTTTTTCAAATTGTTTTGATTCATTTTTGTTTTGTTATTTAATTTTTATAGTTATAAAGGACTACACTGAAGCAGATTGAAGCAGACAGTGAGTTGTTAAAGAAATGCTGTCAAAATCGAAGTGGTGAAATATTAGTTTAGAAAAACTGCAAGCGCTAAGAAGATATCATCTAAGATGATCAACGGCCTAAACAAAAATTCATAGCTAACTCCTATTTAGAGGGTACAAAATAAAAATAGTAGGCTTTAGAGAGTTTTGGTATGGATTGATCTCGGATTTTCAAAATTTTTAGGGAAAATTACACTAAAAGACAAGCGAAAGACAAAAATTACCAAAAATGGTCCATATTTCCGAATCTTACCCGACCTATCACCTTTTTTCCGAGATAGCAGTCTGCCGCAAGTTTATATAAGTTTATATAATTTTATACAAATTTATACACGTGTATAAAATTGTATAAATTTTGTATAACTGTGTATATGCGAGTGAATAAATCTGAATATTAAGGATGTTTATATGAATTTTTACTTTTTTTTGTGTACATTTTTGTATTTCTCTCATTGCTACGCATTTATCTATGTATATTCATGTATAATTTATTTTTCGGGGGAGAGATTTGCGTGTATAAACTTGTCCAAAGCAATGATTTAGACGCAATAAAATACATAAATTAAGAAAAATACAAAAAAGTAACGACACCATTGGCGGGGGAGGGTGTCTGTCGGCGGCTTTATGGCTGAAGAGGGGAAGATTTGGTAGATAGGGTATTTTTTTATGAAGGAGTGCTAAAATTTATAATTTTAGGGATGAGTGTTATGCATGAAAAAAAAATATGGCCTCCTGTTTCTAATTTTGGTAGTGGGCTGCCTATTTTTGAAAATTTCTCAATTTTTTATAGCAATTATATTAAATTAAAATCACATAAGTTTTGGCATGCTTCAAAATTTAAATTTGACTTGGATTAGTTGATTCAATTACTTTGGAGTCAATGATATATGTAATTTGACTCTTAAAAGATATAAGGCAATACTTTTTGATTATTATATATTTTAAAGTAGGGGAAACAAAAATTGATGATCAATTTATCTTTGAATAATAGTAATACTCAAAAATCTTGGTTGATGTCTTTGGTAATATGGGCTTCATTGCCCTTCCAAGTACTTCTTTCCTTTTAAAAGTTGAGCTTCAATCAAAAAATGAAAGAAAAAAGGAAAAAGAGAAAACCACAATGGTAAATAAATCATATGACAATTTTATATTTTACTACTTTCATACATGAAATTTTCTACAATTAGTTTTGTTGATATCTTTTATTTTTTTGGTTTTCCACCCGGTATTCGGTACCCACATTGAAGCCCGACTAATCTGGATTCGCACCGGAAGGTTCTACATTGGGAGTAAAGTACTCTCTACCAAAGACGACTCTATTCCCAGGGCTCAAATTCGAGACCAGTGGTCAAGAGTGCATTATTTCTCCCTATTGTTTTGTTGATATCAATTGTGCATTGTGCGGGTACTATATCATAACTATCATGGTGGGTTCTCTAAAAAAAATAAAAAAATAATATATATGAAATATATTACGATTAGATACCGACCGCGCATCGCGCGGGTACTATACTAGTTATTCTAAAACAAAAGGTGAAGATTTTCCGAGACCATATTAGGAGAACAAACAATCCGCCCATATTAGGACCATATCAGTGACTTCTTTTTCTTTTTTGTGACATTATTAACAAGGGAGAGGAAGAACCCCAACTGGGTATTTAAACTGCAGCTTCTGAGCTTCATAATATTGTGGCAGCTCGGTTACTAGATTGTTCGTGCTGAAACATTTTACAGGTACCGAATGTAAACGATGGCCTAGCAAACTCGCATTTGCAGTATAGTCCACAATAATTAAAGGAGAAACACTTGTGCATGCACCGAAACAGTTTATCTAGATTTTTCATGATTATAGTTCAAGAAAAAATTAAAATGCGCAGGTCACTAGGGTATGTACGTATCAGTTGAAGACCATCAACAAGAAGCTTCTTATATTATCACCACAATGTATTATTGGAGTACTAAGAATTAAAAGCATTGAGTTATCCTTCCAATTTCTGTTAATAATAAAGTATTTTCTCTATGATAAAGTGGGGTACCAACTACTATAACATTGCAATTCTTTACGTCACAATAGGAATTATTCTTGAAATGCAATAGCTTTATAACATATAATCATACTTTTATGGGTTTTTAATATATGATTTGCTACGATCTTGTGGCTCATTCATAAATATTAATATGTTAAACTTAACCAAATAAAGGAAAAAAGGAAGTTTGTGTAGAAGGAAATAGAAGATAAAAGTTTCTCAATTATCAAGTTAATTAGGTAGATGCAGAAAGGGGTTCCTTTATTTTCATTTTAATTACTTTTTAAATTTAGTTGGAAAGTAGTTTAACGATGATTGCTTGTTAATTAAATATAATTTCACAGACAAGACATGTATGATTATGGGTTAGTTTAGTCTAAGCATGGCTACTAAAATTTACACAAACCAATCAAAATGGGCCAGGAATTGATCTCCACAAAGCATTGGTTCATTCCTCCTGACTAATAAGTTTAAACTTATGGACTTACTATATACGTATAGTCACTATAATAAACTGAAGATTATATGTTGGAGGTCCCCCTTTACATTTTAGTTAACTTTTGTTAGTTTGTAGTCCATTAACGTTTCAATTATTAACAATTGGTTATCAGACAAACTATTTGATTGAAGAGGATTTCCTTTTCATTTTTTGTTTTTAAAAAGACACAATGCTTTGGCATCGCGCGAGGTTCTCCAATAAAATTAAGAGCCTGTTTGGATTAGCTGATTTAAAGTAGTTGATAAGCTTCAAGCGCTGAAAAGCACATTTAGGTGTTGAAGCTGATTGTATAAATTAAATAAGCAGTTATGTGTTTGGATAGAAGTGATGAAATTAATAATAAGCAGTTGGTGTGTTTGGTAAAAAAGTGTTGATAAGTACATTTGTTATTAAAATAACTAAAATGTCCTTTAAATTATTTATAAATGCAATGGGCGAATAACGTATCAAAATGTGCGGAAATATTAAGGTAAAATAGGCTAATATTGCCAAACATCTTCAATACCGCAAAAACTACAACAAGAATTGATGAACTTAGCTAATTGTGGGATATGACATTAGACGGAAAGCTATGGAGCAAGCTACGGATTTATCATAGCTTCAGGCTTCCAAAAGCCATAACCATGCGACACATGGCCTGCAGCTTCAGACTTCCAACAGCCACAAGCCATGCGATGCATGGGCTGTGGTGCACGACTCTCAGACACCATGAGACGCGCGAGGCATTCCCCGTGGCTTTTAGTTCTGCGACCCCAACTTTTTCGAGTTAGTTTAGGCTTAGGATTAACTTGTAGGAAGACTTTGTAAACACTATAAATAGTCATTAATGTCGTTTTTAGTAAGAGGTCGAATTTCTGGAGCAAGTTTTGGAGTTCATAACACATTGAACCAAGGGTTTAATTCTTTTATTTCATCTATTACAATCTTTCATCTTCCTTCCATGAATTCTTGTGTTGTTATTATGAATATGAGTAGCTAAACATATCGCTCTAGGGTTAGAGCAAATACATGAAGGTTGAAGTTTGAAAGTTGATTTCTACCTATTGATTTACCACTACAGATTGTTTATTCTTTCTTGAGCTTAATTGTTTGGTTATTAGGGCCCGATAATTGAACACTATCTACGATTTACAAGTTAAACTCGACAGAGGGAACTTATAAACGCACATAAGAAAGAATAGGGCTTGATTGTGAACCTGGGCATCAGGGAATCGATTTGCAGGTAGGATAGACATATACCTATTCGCCTTGCTTAGCTAAATACAGAGTTCGTTAATGCATGCATGTGATTTAATTCCATAGAAATATAGGCGTTAGAGTAGCTTCCATAGACTCGTGAAGAATCGACAGGTTTTCACGAATATAATTACAAGAGATTGATACAATCGAGTTGACGGAGGAGTGTAGTACAATCCTGAGTAAATTACCTCCAAAATTTCAAGATCCTGGGAGGTTCGCTATTCCTTGTTCTATTGGTGGTCATAATATTTCTGGACTGTATGATCTGGGGGCCAGCATAAATCTCATGCCTATGTCTGTGTATAAAAGGTTAGGCCTAGGAGAAATCAAGCTTACTTCAGCTACTTTTAAGATGGCGGATGGATCACTCACTTGCCCCGATGGTAAGGTGGAGGATGTGTTGATTAAAGTTGGGAAGTTTACGTTCTCTGCTGATTTTATTATTCTAGACTATGAAGAGGACCAAGAAGCTCCAATAATTTTGGGAAGACCATTCCTAATCACCTCGAAGGCAATTATCGACATGGAACTTGGGGAGATGACTGTGAGAGCGCATGGAGAAAAGGTTACTTTCGAGGTTTATAACGGAAAGGATCACAAGGCTAAGTTTGAGGAGTGTTTTTTGATAGAATGTGTTAGTCAAGACTCTGAGAGTAAATCGGAAGAGGTGTTTGAGCGGAATGTAGAACAAGGTGACCACGACACAATAATTGGCAAGTTGAAGGAAAATTCTCTTAAAAGAAGGAAGAAGACAAAAGTTCATCGTAAGAAGAGGAGACGTAAATGCTGGAAGTAAGCTTATAAGTATCGTCGTGCCGCGACGTTAACTAAGGCGCTTCTCAGGAGGCAACCCGAGCCTTGTATGTTAATGCAAAAATAAAGAAAAAAAATAGAAAAAGAATAAAAATACAAAAAGAGTCGTGCCGCGACGTTAAATCAAGCACTTGTTGGGAGGCAAGGCAACCCAATTTTTAATTGTTTTAGTCGTTTTACTTCTTTAGTGTTACGTAGTTTCTCGTTGTTTTTGCAGGTCTCGGTATTTTCAGAAGATAAGCTAAAGGCAAAGCATCGCGTGGCTCATAGCGTGGAGTAGAAGTAAATTTTTCACGCCAGAACTGACACGCCATAGCCTCAGCATCGCATACTCCACAGCTTGCCTAAAACGGTGACTGAAAAAATTGGAACGCCATATGCAGGCGTCGCGGGCCCATCGCGCGAGTACAACAGCGAGTGGAAATTCTGGGACGCTACACCAAGGCGTCGCGTATGCCATAGCTCGAGTCAAAAATTTTGTCTAAGCAATTCAGCTAAGCTACCAGAGAGGCGTCGCTTCTCCCATAGCTTCCATCAACCAGTGAGTGACAAAAGTTATCGCGCCATAGCCTGGTGTCGCTGCTTCCATCGCGAGACTCTAACAGAATACGCAGGATTTGGACACGCTATATGCGTGCGTCGTCTCTCTCTCAGCTTCTCAGGTAAGAGTTGAATTGTATGGGCCATAGCCTGGCGTCACTGCTAGCGCCAAAGGCTAGATCTTTAGGCCTTCAGGGAAGTTCCTTAACTCTTGCACTTTATTTTTGTCGCACTGAGGACACTGCTTGATTTTATGTGTGGGGTGGGAAAACTTCCGTTCTTTTTGAGGTTATGGATGATTGTACCTTTAGGAATTTAATTTTAGCAACTTTTATTTTTGTCACTTGACGTTATTTTGATTTGTTTCTTGCTTTAATATATATAAAAAATGAAAAAAAAAATTAGAAAACGAATGAAAAATTACAAAAAGATTTTCTTTTTAGTTTTAGTTAGTGGTACAGTCATCCGCCCCATAGTTTTTCTTATGGCCTCGGTTCTTTTCTATGGGTAGACCTTTGAACTGGGTAATTTTTATTTTTAGGAGCAGTATAGTATTAGTTAGTAGAGTATTTTTAAGAAAAATGGTGGAATGCTAGGTGCCTTTGGTTGTTTGATACCGGTGGATTTGGACTTGAGCATTTACTTTTTGTGAATCCCTTTTGGTTTAAAAATTGTGATGCATGCCTAGAAAAAAATTTGAATGACCTTCTTGAGACGCTTAGGTTCAACTACTTGACTCTTTGTGAACTATTGTGCCTTACTGCTTAAATTTCCAAAATTGCATCTTGTTTGCTTGAACCGAGAGTTGGAATGAAGCCGTCTTTAGTGAACTATGTGCCATGTGTGATGTGAGGCATCTTTTCTTATGTTCCGTGCTGCATATTGATGTCTAGAACTTGTCCCGTGTGTGTTCAAAGCGAAATCCTAGGTTTGCTCTAGTCGGGAGATGATACAGGCGTTTCTTTGATAAGCCTTTCTAGCCTTGATTAGCCTACCCTTTAATATTATCCTTCCTAAGCCCTGTTGAGCCTATTGACCTTTTTGTTGGCACCCACATATCAAGCCTTACCCTTTTTATTCTTAATTATCTTCTTTTTGAACCCTTACTCCTTATAACACTTTAATTGAGAAATATTTGATTGTTTGTGGAGTTTTGGTTGGATGATTGGGTGGCTTTTGAGTGGAACCGATGAAAGAAAAAATATGGTGCATTTTGAAAAAAAAAAAGAGAATCATTGGCAAGGCTGAGAAAAATATTGAAAAGAAAAAAAATGAAATGAAAAAGAGAAAAATAAAGAAAAGAAAATAAAAGAAAAAAGTCTCAATCCTTGCTAGTGTTGTGCAAAAGTAAAGTTGCAAAGTGCTTAAATTGAGAGGGAATTTCTCGTGTATGTTTGGGGTGGTGATTGTTTGGTTGGTTTTGAGAAGAATGGTGAAAATAAAAATTTGAAAGTGATGTATTAAAGTGCTTAGGGAGGTAGTCACTATTTTATCCATATTTATCCTACCCGTCCTTTAGCCTACATTACAACCCGTAAAGTCCTAGTTAATCCCGATTGGAGTGAGCTTACATTAGTTGAGTCCTACACTACGGGCAAGCCTATGGTACGTTGTGTGTGGCACGTGAACTTCTTTTGGAGAGCGAGTGAATTCTTTCTATATTATGTCCCTTATTTTGTTCTTGAAATATATTCTTTGTGTGATATTTGGGACGCTCTCTTGATTACTTTTGGTGAGGGCACATGGTTTGCGTGAGATAGGTGAAGTTATTGACTTCTTGGTTGAGTGAATGAGTGTGATTTTGTGAAAGCTTGGTTTCATTGAGTCGGTTTTTGAGATTGAGATGTCTTGAGTTGGTCGTTCTAGTATTTTAAAACTTGGTGAATTTTTGGCATGTTGGGGGTCACATGGTATGTATTTATGCTCTTGTTTAATGGCCGGTCTCAACCATAACCATAGGTAGACCTGTTCTATCAAGTGTTCGTTTAGTTGGGAAGTTGTTTTTGGTGATTGCTCGAGGGCGAGCAAAGGTCTTAGTGTGGGGTGGTGATGTTTGGCAATATTAGCCTATTTTACCTTAATATTTGCTCACATTTTGATACGTTATTCGCCCATTGCATGAAATAATTGTTATTGTTGCGCTCACTTATTGTGTTTGTGATGTTAAGAATGATTTGGATGCATACGAGTGCAAACGGAGTGAAGAAGGATGAAATCGAGCAAGAATTGATGAACTTAGCTAATTGTGGGATATGACATTAGACGGAAAGCTATGGAGCAAGCTACGGATTTGTCATAGCTTCAGGCTTTCAAAAGCCATAACCATGCGACACATGGCCTGCAGCTTCAGGCTTCCAAAAGCCACAAGCCATGCGACGCATGGGCTGTGGCGCACGACTCTCAGACGCCATGAGACGCGCGAGGCATTCCCCTTGGCTTTTAGTTCTGCGACCCCAACTTTTACAAGTTAGTTTAGGCTTAGGATTAACTTATGGAAAGACTTTGTAAACACTATAAATAGTCATTAATGTCGTTTTTAGTAAGAGGTCGAATTTCTGGAGCAAGTTTTGGAGTTCATAACACATTGAACCAAGGGTTTAGTTCTTTTATTTCATCTATTACAATCTTTCATCTTCCTTCCATGAATTTTTGTGTTGTTATTATGAATATCAGTAGCTAAACATATCGCTCTAGGGTTAGAGCAAATACATGAAGGTTGAAGTTTGAAAGTTGATTTCTACCTATTGATTTACCACTACAGATTGTTTATTTTTTCTTGAACCTAATTGTTTGGTTATTAGGGCCCGATAATTGAACACTATCTATGGTTTACAAGTTGAACTCGATAAAGGGAACTTATAAACGCACATAAGAAAGAATAGGGCTTGATTGTGAACCTAGGCATCAGGGAATCGATTTGCGCGTAGGATAGACATATACCTATTCGTCTTGCTTAGCTAAATACAGAGTTCGTTAATGCATGCATGTGATTTAATTCCATAGAAATATAGGCGTTAGAGTAGCTTGCATAGACTCGTGAAGAATCGACAGGTTTTCACGAATATAATTAACCTATTAGTTAGCAATAATCTAGGAAATCAAGAAGTAGAATTAGCTGGAAAACTCAACTGGATTGTTTGTAGCTCTGACCCTGGACCGTTTCTCCGTTATTGATAACAACCCAGAAATTGCTCTCTATTACTTGACTTCAATTACTTGTTTTTAATTATTGTTTTAGTTAGTAAAAATCACAATCACTATTGAAAAAGATCCCTGAATAGTTTTTAGGAAATTGTTTGCTAGAATATAGTCATTAACACTAGTCCTCGTGGGAACGATACTCAATCTTATCACTTTATTACTTGCCGACCACGTATACTTGTGTGTGCGTTTAGGAGCAACAGTAGTCCACTAACCTTTCAATTATTAACAATTGGTTATCAGACAAACTATTTGATTGAAGAGGATTTCCTTTTCATTTTTTTTTTTAAAAAGACATAGTGCTTTGGCATCGCGCGAGGTTCTCCAATAAAATTAAGAGCCCGTTGGATTAGCTAATTTAAAGTGATTGATAAGCTTCAAGCGCGGAAAACATATTTAGGTGTTGAAGCTGATTTTATAAATTAAATAAGCAGTTACGTGTTTGGATAGAAGTGATGAAATTAATAATAAGCAGTTGGTGTGTTTGGTAAAAAAAGTATTGATAAGTACATTTGTCATTAAAATAACTAAAATGTCCTTTAAATTATTTATAAAAAATATAAATTTAAAAATATTTTTACAATAAAAATGACAAATGACGAATATAAAATGAGGAGAAGGTCGAAAATTTTATTTTAAAAATGATATTTCATAGATTATAAAATATTTTTTGGATAAAATAGTAAAATACTTGGTCAAATTAAACTGCTTATAAGTTGAAAAATAATAAGTTGGGAATGACCAATTTATGGCTTATGGCTGATATTAGCTTATAAGCACTTCACGTGCTTTTGATATTTACCAAACTCGTAGATAAGCCAAAAAATTTATAAGCTTGGCCAAACACCTTCTAAATCTTCTCATATTGGGATGAATATACCTATTGACTATTATGAACAAACATAATTAGTGTCAAAATAGTATTTAAAAAGTGTCGGAGCAAATAAAATAAAAGGTAAGAATACTAAGATCAACAAATTCACTTTTGAGTGTGAAAATATCAATTGTTCCAAAATCATAATGTTTAAAATTAAAATATTTATAGAAATATTTGTAAAGACAAAGTTAAAGGTGGAAGTAATCAATTGTTCTTCAAAGTTCTAGGTCAAATCATGATCGTGCCGAATAGTTTAGAAAAATATTTACTATTACTAACTAAGGACATAATTTACTTTTTTAGGACTTTTTATACTTATACACAATTCTACACCTTTTTATTACAAAAAAGTAGCAATATTATTGATATTACAAACATAGCAATATTTTTATATACAAGTTGCTAGAAACAACTAAAACAGAAAAATCCAAACTTCAATTTCCTATCCCTCCCCTTGCTGCCCCTACCACATGTCAATGTTGCGCACATGTAAATACAAGTAGAAACAAAAGTGCAGAGAAATAGTGTGGATACAACTAGAAACAGTATAAATACAATGCATATATAATGAGATATATTGAGATACATATGAGTTTTTTTGGGCTATGTTTTGTAATTAACTCACCATTTTCACTATATTTTGTAATTAACTCACCATTTTAACTATATTTTCATATTGTTCAGAAATATGTCTATATTTTGTAAAAACAATATTTCCAAATTAGTTTTTGTGTAATTTTTCCATCTGGGAGAGCTGTCGTGGTTGTGTATACTGCAGGTGTATAGAACTTAGTGATTCGCAAAATGAGAGAGCTAGAGCGACTGAGCCTGACGAAGATACTACTGGAATTTTGGAAGAGTACATGAAGAACAGGTATGGATTGGTTAATTGGGTTGTTCAATGTTATCCTGAAGACAACGAAAATGCCCGAGGAATGGCGGTGGAGTACCATGATACCGATGTACAAGAACAAGGGTGACTTCCAAAATTGCAATAACTATAGGGGTGTCAAACTTCTGAGCCATAATATGAAAGTTTGGGAGAGGGAAATAAAGAGGAGGGTGGGGAGAGAGGTAACTATTTTCGAGAACCAATTTGGATTCATGCCTAGGTGATCGAATACGGAAGCTATCAATCTTTTGAGGAGACTGGTATATCTATACATAGACAAGAAGAGGGACATGCAAGCTATCAATCCTTTAAGGAGACTAGTATAGCTGTACGTGGACAAGAAGAGGGACTTGCACATGATTTTCATTGACTTAGAGAAGGCTTACGACAAAGTTCCAAGGGAGGTTCTATGGAGATGCTTGGAATCTAAAGGCATTCGTTCGGCTTACATCAGACTCATTTAGGACATGTACAATGGATCCAAGACCTGAGTCAGAACAGTTGGAGAAGACTCAAACCACTTCCCAGTCGAGTTATGGGTGCATTAGGGGTTAGCTCTTAGCCCATTTTTATTTACCCTGGTGATGGATGAATAGACACAGAATATCCAAGGTGAGGTACCGTAGTGTATGTTACTTGCGGATGACATAATCTTGATTGACGAGACACAAGGTGGAGTTAATAAAAAGCTGGAGTTGGAGACAGACTCTAGAGTCTAAAGGTTTCAGGTTGAGTGGGATGAAGACAGGGTATATGGAATGCAAGTTTAATGTTGCTACGCATAACTCCGACGTGGAAGTGACGCTTGACGCACAAGTTATCTCAAAGAAAGGAAGTTTCAAGTATCTTGGGTCAATAGTACAAGAATATTGGTAGATTGACGAGGATGACACTCATCGTAGAAGAGCAGAATGGATGAAATGGAGGCTAACTTTCGAAATTTTATGCGATAAGAGAGTGCCACCTAAACTTAAGGGCAAGTTTTATAGAGCGGTCGTTAGACCAGCTAAGCTATATGGGACGGATTGTTGGCTAGTCAAGAGCACACACATTCAGAAAGATGAGCATAGCAAAGATGATGAAGCTTAGATGGACGTGTGGGCATATTAGAATGGATAAGATTAGGAATAAGGTCAAATGTGAAGAAATGAGAGTGGCCTCACTGGTAGACAAGATGCGAGAAAAGATGCGAGATTCGAGGCTGGGATGGTTCGGGCATGTGAAGAGAAGAAGCACAGATGCCCCGGTCCGGAGGTGTAATGGGTTGTTAGTGCCGGGTCTACTCAGAGGTAGACCGAAGCAAAATTAGATCGAGGTGATTAGACAGGAAATGACCCATCTCAAGATCACCGAGGACATGACCCTAGATAGGTAATCGTGGAGGTTGAGGATAAGTCTCGTAGGTTTTAGGTAGTAGTCGAGCCTTGTCATACTAACAATAATATTATTCCTGTAAATGCTATTTCTTTCTTATTTTTTAGTCTTTATGTCTATTTGTATTTTTTTGTTTACATTTGGTATTCTTTCATTTTTACTCTTATCTCTACTTTGATTTAATTTTGTTTCCGTTAGAGCATGTTTCCTAAATTGTTGTTCTCTAGGTGAGGTTTTATCGGAAACTGTCTCTCTATCTTGGTAAGGTAAGGATTGCGTTCATTTCACTCTTCCCAGACCCCACTTGTGGAATTCTGGTATGATGTTGTTGGTGTTGTTATAAGAGGGAACGATTAATCCAACTATTAACGAATTCACCTTTTCCCATGTTTTTTATTAGTTTATAGGGTTGTGCTAGGATCAGGGGCGTTGCCGAAAAATTACACTATATAGGTAGGTAATTTTTTTTTTTCACATGTGTATATATTATATGTTGAGTCTCCTTAATTTTTTGGTGTGTTTAATTATTTATATTTTAATACCCCTTAGTAAAAATCATGGTTCGGCCACTGGCTAGGATGACTTAAAATCAAATTGTTTTTAAGAGTCTAATCTCTTGCTTTTTAATTTACAAAGAATTCAAAAATTTAGTAAATCTTTTTTGAGGAGCCACTTTATCTGATTTTCCAGGAGGAAGGTATGTTTCAACTTCAGGTGTCAATAACACCCTTTTTAAGTTAGACAGGAATAAGATACAAAAAATGCTTGCGTCATTGGATGAGAAAATCCAAAGTTTGGTATGTTTTTAACCTGATCAAGTTACTGGTAAGCATGAGTTGAACTTTCAATAGAATTAAGTTATATGCTGTTAGTGTAAGAAATAATAAATATATACCAAATCGACCTTCCGATCAATTGAAACGAAATTATGAGCTATTAATGCATTCTTAAGTGATTTCATCAAGACAAAAAATTAATTTTATTACTTTACCGATATAAGAAGTCAGTAAAGTTTATTGATAAATGACAATGTGAGATGTGATCCCTTACTTTGTACAATAAGCCTTGATTAATTGGTGACATGAATTAAATAAAAACAATAACATAGTACTTAGTAGAATCCCACAAGTGAGATTTGGAGAGGGGAAGTGCAAGTAGATTTTACCTCTACTTTGTGAGAGGTAAAAAGGTTGTTTTCAATAGAACCTTGGCTAACGAAAAGCATGTTTGAACCGGTTTGAAAAATAGAAGAGTAAACCAAATACTACTGATAAAGATAAGGTGCCCTAAAAATCCCTATTGTTAGATGACTGTGACTATTATCCTAAAATCATGTCCTACTACATACACTAACCTTCTACCACGATTAGTTAACATAATTTAGATTACATTAATGGTGTAAGAGTTCTTTAATTTGGGTATAAAATTTAAATTCCGTTAGATTATATTGCTGTGATCTGTGAGATATCTGAAAAATAGTCCTATAATCCACCATCTGTTAGTAGAACGCAATAGCGGCACCATGATGTACTGTATAATATTTATGGTCAGGCTTTCTGTTTTTAATTTATTGATGGGTCGCTGTAACTGCTTTAATTTGAACCATTGATTAAAAAATCATTAATGTCAAAATCAGCATCATAAACTAAAATCTGATTGTCATAAATAGAGGAAACAGGAGCATGTATTATGCTGATTATAATTAATGGCTGCAGTTAGTCTTATGATTCACTAATTAACAATATCTCAATCTATGAGGCAAAGTCACCGGCCTATAATGTTAGGTGAAAAATGAAAATATCACTTGATATTTTCTTAAACTTACATATGTGAGACCTTAGAATTTCAAGAAAATCATGTTATACAGGTTAATTACTTGTATAAGTTAAGGCGAGTTTTGATATTTTCATAGGATTATTGGTTATGATTGCCTATTGCCAAATTTTCCAAATTGAGTTGGTTTTGGTTCGCAAATAAATTTATTCAAAGATGTAAAAATCTATATTGTTTTGGTCTTTTTGGTGGTCTATCCTTGTAAAGTCAACTAGTGCACAAGTTATCGCATATTAAATCCAACATAAATTAGTACCAAAATTACTGTGTATGATTACAACGAAATTGCTTATACCAAAGCTGAAATGCCAACCAATAATAATAATAATAATAATAATAATAATAATAATAATAATAATAATAATAATAATAATAATAATAATAATAAGTACCAAAATTATTTTCGAAGCTGGAATTAACTCACGAAATTATAACATAATTCTAACTTGTAGCTTATAGGAAAAACGTTTATCTGATCAATTCTATGTTTGCCGCGGATATTTACAATTCTCAAGCAGTCTGCAGTTAGTTGAGCAACTCCGTTAGTCATTTAATGGGCTAGGGGATTATCAATAATTTATGGAAATACGTCTAGGACAGATTTGTCAACCTAAAGCTCCTTAATTAATGCTAACAAGTCTTATCATGGAGTTTGATTAATTGTCATTTCTCACTTTTTTTAAGCAACAACATTCGAGTTCCTTAATTTTAAGGTGGTGCTTAAAAGTCGAAGCTTGAAAGTGACTTGATGAGAAGCAAATTTTATCCACATTAAGCTATAACGACATTAACATAGTCGCTAATATGGATTGACTTTTGAACCCAAATTATGTCCCGACACCAAAAGCCTATGGCACAGCTCCAAGCGGAGATGAATTAACGTATACATGATAGGTAAGGTTCTTACACTGAACAATAAGTACATATATTTTAAAAATTTATAGGTTCACAAATTTGAAAATTTCGGGGAAAACCATGAAATCTGTAAAACATTTTATATGGTCTACCTGGGACTTTTCTATTAATAGTGCCAAAATCATGGAAGTTTCTGCTTATCTGGAGGGGAATTAAAAGAAAAGGATAGAGAGAGACCAAATTTTTGGTTTCCCGTTTTAACACTTCTTTTTTTCTTTTTAGTGAAAAATGACAGTGAGGGAATAATATTGTAGTCGAAGGAATTTAATTCTACAGCAAAGACACACGCGAGACAGCTTGTAAAATTAAAGCTACAAGGGAGAATATATATATACGCGGATGGGTAGTTCATGCAATGAAGTAGCCAACTTGAAACAATAATTGGCATATTCACTTTTCCTCTTTAATTAGCCATAATCATAAGAAAATCAAAACCAAGTACAGATGGTTAAAACTTTAATCATGATCTAAAGCAAACTTTTAGCAAATTTGTACATTTCAATTTATTCACCCGGGTCCCTTTGGGATGGCTCAGTTGGTTTGGAGGGTGGTTATCCACATGGATGACCCGGGTTCGATTCCCCCTCAATGCCTTCTGAGTCGAGCCTGTCGCACCGGGTTTTCCTAGTGCGGTTTACATCCCTTGTGTGGTTTGCAGGCTATTACACAGGGGGGTTTACCCAGTACGCACAGTCAATAGGCTGTAGCGGCTGCGGGTTTTCCTGGGGTTCCAAAAATAAAAAAAAAAAATTATTCACCCGGCTTGTAAAAAATGATGGATTCAGTTGAACCAGTCAAATACGTAATGTTTTCTCCATTGATCAGAATTAAAAGTCTATATCGTAACTGAAAGAACATATATGCAGCGGAAGCAGTTCAAACATCATACTCACATGTATTCTAGACAAACTAGTAGCAAGCATTCAGTTTTGCAATAATATAAAACGGAATACCTGTTAAAGCCCTCACAAAGACCTTCAATAACCTTGTTGTCCAGTTGCTCCAGCTTTCCACGGTCTTCTGTTGTGTACCCGATCAATTCCCGGACCAACAGTACTTGGGTGGAACAAGTGCTTCAGAGAAAGAGGGTGAAAAATATGTATTTTTCGTGTGTCTACAGTGGAGGCCGAAATCCTCCTTTTATAGGTTTAGTTTTGAGGGTTAAAACCCTTCTCCAAAACCTGTTAGGATTTCCCTTTTCCACCAATCAACTTTCTCCCGGTCCAAATTGGATTCGGTCACAACAGGGACCACAGAATCAATTAATAAGGCTTCCAATTATGGAATTAATTCTTTTTCTCTAGAGTTAACCTTTCCATAATAAATTACAAATTATTTCCACTAGAAATTCGTAATTGCACTCCTTAGATGAATTTCGAATTCTTCCATCAAATCTTATTTAACTCCCCACGTTAAGATTACAGACACCAATCAATAATATTAAATTACTGACAACTTAATATATTGATTAAATGAATATCCTTTAGACTTCCGCTTAACTTATTCCATGTGCCGGATACAAAATCCACTAGCTAGGTTTACACATAGAAGCTTATAAGCTTTCATAAAGGGATGTCATCAATCTCTATAGCGAGACGTGGATTCTATCAGTTAGCTATCACTTCGCAAATGCATATTATCATTATCCAACTTATCAGGAATTATTTGACCCAAATATCCTGGACCTCACCTATTGATAAATCAAGACAATGAATAATATACATCACTCATAACAGCTATATCAAGATTAAGAGTATAAGTACATCTGATGAGCTAGAGAGTTTGTTTTATATAGTCAGTATAAAAATACTTATCTCTACTTGGTCCGTTCAATACACACAAAGTGCACTAGCACAAGAAGTTGGAACTATACCGTTCCCATAATCAAGATAAATTATATATAATCTTGTACTACAATCATACCGATGGTTTTGTCCAATTTCCATCTTAGATCGCGAACACTACTTCATTATTTATAAGAACCGATGATTTAATCTTCCGTGTATAAGCTTGGCTCTACACACTAAATCAACTACTGTATAAATAATAGGACACACATGACACAATTGATCTAAATAAATAATACTTTATTATATTTAATAAATGTATAAAGCAACAATTGTTTAACAAGAAATAATCTAACTAACAACTGCATGGTTATTAGTATATTTTCCAACAATCTCCCACTTAGACTTATAACCATGCGTCTACAACTCTAAGACCAAAACCCTCTACATGCCTATCAAAAACCTCTTTTGGCAATGTCTTGGTAAAAGGGTCTGCCAGGTTGTCTGCCGACGCAATCTTTAAAACCTTCACCTTCCCCTTCTTCACAAACTTCCTAATCACATGATATTTGCGATCAATGTGCTTTGTCCCTCTGTGGTTCCGTGGTTCCTTCGAATTTCCAACCGCACCAGTATTATCACACCATAGAGCAATAGGCGCCCTGGGAGAAGGAACTACTCTCAACTCTCGTAGAAAGTTTCTGAGCCAAACAGCCTCTTTGGATGCCTCACAGGCAGCCACATACTCGGCTTCCATGGTGGAATCAGCAATACAACTTTGCTTGACGCTCCTCCAACTTATGGCTCCACCTCCCAAGGTGAACACATATCCAGAGGTAGATTTTCTGGCATCCCTATCATTCGAGAAGTCCGAATCCGTGTACCCATTAGGCACTAGATCATCCGAATGATAGACCAGCATATAGTCTCTAGTCCTTTTCAAATACTTGAATATATGCTTGACCGCAGTCCAATGCTCTCGCCCAGGATTAGACTGATATCTGCTAACCATGCCAACGGCAAAGCAAATGTCAGGTCTAGTACACAACATCGCATACATAAGACTCCCTACAGCAGATGCATAAGGGACCGCCTTCATACTCTCCTTCTCTTTTTCAGTCTTAGGAGACTGTTTCTTAGAAAGAGCAATTCCATGTCTGAAAGGTAGAAAACCTTTCTTGGAATCCTGCATAGCGAATCTGGCAAGAATGGTATCAATATAAAGAGCCTGAGATAAGCCTAACATCCTTTTCTTACGATCTCGCAGAAGCTTGATCCCAAGGACATGAGCCGCTTCTCCCAAATCTTTCATATCGAAATGCATGGACAACCACTCCTTAACTTTTATCAACATGCTTACACTATTTCCAATGAGCAAGATGTCATCCACATATAATATCAAGAATGCCACTTTGTTACCCTCCCACTTTCTGTAAACACAAGACTCGTTAAAGCACTCCTTAAAACCAAAGGTCTTAATTACTTTATCAAAACAAGTGTTCCATGCTCTAGATGCTTGCTTAAGTCCATAGATGGACCTATTAAGCTTACATAATAGGTGTTCTTTGCCATTTTCTTTGAAACCATCTGGTTGCCTCATATAGATGCATTCTTCAAGACTCCCATTAAGGAAAGCTGTCTTGACATCCATTTGCCAAATCTCATAATCATAATGAGCAGCAATGGATAAGAGAATCTGAATAGACTTAAGCATGGCTACCGGCGAAAAAGTGTCCTCATAATCGATACCTTCTTTTTGAGTAAACCCTTTCGCAACAAGCCTAGCTTTATAAGTTTGCACTTTTCCGTCTACTCCTCTCTTCTTCTTATAGATCCACTTACAGCCAACGGGTTTGACTCCCTTAGGTGGTTCTACAAGATCCCAGACTTTATTAGAGTACATGGACTCCATTTCAGATTTCATAGCAACAACCCATTTGTCAGCATCTTGATCACGTAGTGCCTCGGCGTAACTTCTCGGCTCATTATCCAGCTCTTCTTCTGGGATTTCAAGACTTTCGTTATGAAATTCACCCAAGAGCGTTAAATTTGCCGGTACTTTTCTAATTCTCCCACTACGACGTGGCACTACTGTATCAGCATCAACATTTTCAGGTTCTTGTGGCTGAGCCACAACCTGATTGGGAAGAACAGCATCGATATTTTCTTCACCACCTTGCGGGATGACCATATCAATAGCTTCTTCCTCTATAATATCTTGCTCAATAGCACTCCCACTACTTTGGGGCAATGGAGCGTCAGGCACTACATGTCTATTAACGTTTCTCCCACTACTCAAATGCAATGGAACGTCAACATCATCTTGTGGGGTAGTATTTTCTTGATTATTTTCGGATGGATTTTCTGTTAATTCTTTGCTCAATTCCTGTAAAACTAGTTTACTTCTAGGAACTCGGTCTACCATAAAGTCCTCCTCAAGAAATCTAGCATTTGTACTAACAATCACCTTTTTCTCTTTAGGACTATAAAATAGACCACCCTTCGTACCTTTTGGATAGCCAACAAAAATGCACACTTCTGTTCTTGGTTCCAACTTGTCAGTTTTCGTTTTTAGCACATGTGCCGGACATCCCCAGATATGAATATGCCGCAAACTAGGCTTACGCCCAGTCCACAATTCAATGGGTGTCAAAGGTACTGACTTAGAAGGAACAAAATTCAGAAGATAACATGCAGTTTCTAAGGCTAGTCCCCAAAATGAAGGAGGCAAATCTGAATAACTCATCATTGATCTCACCATTTCCATAAGAGTCCTATTTCTTCTCTCCGCTACACCATTTTGCTGTGGCGTCCCAGGTGCAGACAATTGAGACACAATCCCTTTTTCTGATAAGTAACTAATGAACTCCGTAGAGAGGTACTCACCACCACGATCAGATCGCAATGTCTTGATATATTTTCCATGTCGCTTCTCCACTTCTGCCTTAAATTCTTTGAATTTCTCAAAGCATTCAGACTTACGGCGCAACAAATAAATATATCCATACTTTGAGTAATCATCAGTGAAAGTCACGAAATACTCAAAACCACCTCTTGCTCGTATGTTCATTGGACCACACAAATCAGAATGGATTAATTCAAGTTTATCACTGGCTCTATTTCCTTTTGAAGGGAACGCTCTCTTGGTCATTTTACCTTCTAAACAAGATTCACAGGTTGGTAGCGCCTCCACTTTCAATGAACTCAAAAGTCCATCCTTGACCAACCTCGAAATCCTATTCAGATTAATATGACCTAGACGCAAGTGCCATAAATATGTCTCATTCAAATCAGAAGAACGCTTTCTCTTATTAGGTAGATTAATGTTGTTAAGTTCAGGAGATATATCAACAACAAAAAGGCCATGCAACAATGTACCAGAAGAGATAAAACGTTTATTAAATTCAATAACGCAAGAGTTATTAGTAAAATAAACTGAATATCCATATCTTATTAAGCTAGAAACTGAAATTAAATTTCTTCTAACGGAAGGCACATATAAAGCATCCTTTAAGACTAAAACTCTATCACTACTGAACGAAATACTAATATCTCCTACTGCTAAAACTTGAACTCTAGTGCCATCCGCGAGATAAATAAAAGCTTCATCTTTACTTAGCCTCCGTGTTTCCTGAAACCCCTGCAAAGAATTGCAGATATGATTAGTGGCTCCCGAATCTACACACCATTGAATGGTAGATAACGCCGCTAAACATGTTTCAACAACAAGTAAATTTGAATTACCTTGCTTTTTCAGCTTTGCGAGATATTCAGGACACTGTTTCTTATAATGCCCTTTCTGCTTGCAGTGAAAACACATACCCTTAGGCTTTTTCATGCCACCAGCAGCACTACCAATAGCAGCCTTAGCATGATGATACTTTTTCTTCTTCTGACCACCTCTCGGCTTAAAAGACGAACCTTTCTCAACATTAAGTGCAACAGGTGGAGCTTGTTCTTTTATTATAGACTCAGCCACCTGCAGCTCATTCAACAGCTTCGCCAAATTAAAATCCAATTGATTCATATTGTAATTTAGGCGAAATTACTGAAAACTGTCTGGCAGAGACTGTAAGATCATCTCCACTTGTGTCTCTTTGTCAATGGCTGCTCCAAGGACCTCTATTTCATTCAGAAGACTCATCATCTTCAAAACATGGTCCCTTACAGAAGCACCTTCAGCCATTTTGGTATTCATAAGGGTCCTCATGGCCGTCTGCTTTTGTGCACGATTCTGTGCCCCAAACATCTCTTTGAGACTCTGCAGAATGTCATAAGCAGACTCCATGTTCTGATGCTGATGTTGCAGAACATTCGACATGGAAGCCAGAATGTAACACCGCGCCATCCCATCAGCTTTAACCCATTTAGCATAGGCTGTTTTTGCCTCATCAGTAGCATCCTCAGCAGGTTGTGGGGGGCACTCAATTTCCAGTACAAACTTGTACTCCTCAGCAGTAAGAAGGATATCAAGATTTCGTTTCCAGTCTACATAGTTAGGACCCTCAAGTTTGTTTTGGGAGAGGATAGCACTTAGGGGGCTGAATGAAGACATAGCTAATCTGTGGGATATAATAATATAATTAGATCAACTCAGGTCATGTAACATTGAATAATGAAATTCAAATCACATCACACATATATTTTCATGCATCTTGAATAGCCAAATTCGTTGGGAAAAATAACTATCCATGCACCATATACATACAATGTCAGATTTCACTCATTAAACTTAACATATCTAACTCAGTTGGAGAGTCTACTATCAATTTAATTCAACTGAATATCATGTATCTAACAGCCCTAGTCTCATTGACACAACATGTAATTCTCAGTTGGAGAGATATATACAAGTCATCAAAAACTAGTGATTAAACCTAGTATACCAATAGTATATTTATCCGTTGGGGAGGAAGACCATATTGTCAACACTTAAATATATTATTTATACTAAAATTTAATCATAGAGAACTCAGGGATTGATCCCTAACACCAAAGGATTATCACAGATACGTTTTCTATTAAAATTAAATTTCAGAAAAATAGAAAAACATCCAAAACACCATCTTAACGACCTCAAACGGCCAAAAACCGCCCTTGGTCATTGCAAAGCAATGAGTATTTCTCAGAAGATCGTTTCCGATGGACCCACCAAATTTCAAGTCAATCAGAGACTGAAAATTTTCAAACTCTAAATCTGTGACCAAATTAGTTAGCAAAAATCGTTTTTCATGTTTCAGGATTCAAAATATTTGTAGTTTATAATATCATCATGCAGCAACATATTATAAATTGATATCCATGAATCAAGTTCAACCACATATTTTAAAATTTCTGTTTTCACAAAAATACTGCCTTTTTCAGAAAAACAAACAATACAAGTTCATGTTTTTCAAAAACTGCATGCATGCAAGTAATTATTTTTATGAAACCCTAGCCATCTAGTTAGACGTGAGTAGGCTCTGATACCAATTGAAAGAACATATATGCAGCGGAAGCAGTTCAAACATCATACTCACATGTATTCTAGACAAACTAGTAGCAAGCATTCAGTTTTGCAATAATATAAAACGGAATACCTGTTAAAGCCCTCACAAAAACCTTTAATAACCTTGTTGTCCAGTTGCTCCAGCTTTCCACGGTCTTCTGTTGTGTACCCGATCAATTCCCGGACCAACAGTATTTGGGTGGAACAAGTTCTTCAGAGAAAGAGGGTGAAAAATATGTATTTTTCGTGTGTCTACAGTGGAGGCCGAAATCCTCCTTTTATAGGTTTAGTTTTGAGGGTTAAAACCCTTCTCCAAAACCTGTTAGGATTTCCCTTTTCCACCAATCAACTTTCTCCCGGTCCAAATTGGATTCGGTCACAACAGGGACCACAGAATCAATTAATAAGGCTTCCAATTATGGAATTAATTCTTTTTCTCTAGAGTTAACCTTTCCATAATAAATTACAAATTATTTCCACTAGAAATTCGTAATTGCACTCCTTAGATGAATTTCGAATTCTTCCATCAAATCTTATTTAACTCCCCACGTTAAGATTACAGACACCAATCAATAATATTAAATTACTGACAACTTAATATATTGATTAAATGAATATCCTTTAGACTTCCGCTTAACTTATTCCATGTGCCGGATACAAAATCCACTAGCTAGGTTTACACATAGAAGCTTATAAGCTTTCATAAAGGGATGTCATCAATCTCTATAGCGAGACGTGGATTCTATCAGTTAGCTATCACTTCGCAAATGCATATTATCATTATCCAACTTATCAGGAATTATTTGACCCAAATATCCTGGACCTCACCTATTGATAAATCAAGACAATGAATAATATACATCACTCATAACAGCTATATCAAGATTAAGAGTATAAGTACATCTGATGAGCTAGAGAGTTTGTTTTATATAGTCAGTATAAAAACACTTATCTCTACTTGGTCCGTTCAATACACACAAAGTGCACTAGCACAAGAAGTTGGAACTATACCGTTCCCATAATCAAGATAAATTATATATAATCTTGTACTACAATCATACCGATGGTTTTGTCCAATTTCTATCTTAGATCGCGAACACTACTTCATTATTTATAAGAACCGATGATTTAATCTTCCGTGTATAAGCTTGGCTCTACACACTAAATCAACTACTGTATAAATAATAGGACATACATGACACAATTGATCTAAATAAATAATACTTTATTATATTTAATAAATGTATAAAGCAACAATTGTTTAACAAGAAATAATCTAACTAACAACTGCATGATTATTAGTATATTTTCCAACCGTAACAACAACAACAACTACAACATAAATACGCAAATAAAAAGAATGATAATATGGGCAACGAGTGCAATTCATTAAGAGAAATTTTAAAAAGACGTAAACAATATTAGAAGAATATACAGACCTATCCTTTTTTTTTAAAAAAAAACATATAGGAGTAATTTTCTCTTTTAATTCCAGGGGCACACCCTAGGAATCATCAGTTTCATGTTTCTGGACTATTTTAGTACAAATAAGTAAAATAAAAAAAGGAATAATAGAGATTAATTAAACAAAAGAAAGGAGGGGGAAAACAGAAAATATAAGTAAATATATAAAGTCTTGTACTGTTTTGGAGATTCCAAATCTAGTTGAGAATAAGCATTTTAACCTACAAACAAAAGGACATCATGTTGTACTGATTTTTTTTTTTAAAATAATTTCTTTGAGATATATTTCTATTTTTGGACCTTCGTCTTATAATATGAGCTATGATTAGGGGTTTTTATCTAAATAATCAAAGTAATATGTACAATTAATGATTAATAGATTAGTCAGCCATGCACCTTATTATTCAAATAGTACAAATTATTAATAGGCATATGGATTGAATTAAGTTGCCACAATAATTGCTTGCCTAGCTATGATTCAAGATTTTGTGTCTATGCACGTATTCGTTATATATACTTATTTCTGGTTCTAGAAATGATCGAGTTAACTTGATTCGCTCAAAGAATATATGCATACATATATACACATACAACTTGAATATGTATATATTCTTTCCAAACTCCCTCTATCCCTTTATTCAGAAATTTGGTTAATATTCTTCTTCAGTCAAAGATTTCTGAGATAGCGTCGCTTGCCTGAATATTTAATTTTTTATCATATTAATTAAAATGTGTTATTGAGAACATAAAGTATCGTGAAATGTTCTTATATATGATGATTATGAGAGATCCAAGTATAGGACTATGACAAAAAAACTTATTAATGGAAAATTTTCTATCACGAGAATATACTTGCAACTATTGCCACAACATCTAAACGTACCTTGAAGAGGTCTTGCATTACATGCAGGAGTTCACCTAGATGTATGTTTACACTGTGGCTGGCCTTATGCAAGAGACCAGCCACTGTGGATAGGCTGCACAAATTTGGAATTCAAATCCCAATGACCTGTGTGTTGTGTAGAAGGAATAATAAAATATTGGAGTACCTATTCTTTGAATGCCAGTTCACTAATGTCATGTGGATCAGATTAATGCAATGGATAAAACTACAAAGACAACTGGGTACATAACAACTAGTGGTACAGTGGGTCAACTCTCAAGCTAGGAGGAAAGCAGGGACCTATCATCGGAATAGGACCTATCATCGGAATAGCTTTTGCAATGCTTATATACAAGGTCCGGAGTGGAAGAAATGCTATAAGATTTCAACCAGAGCAAGTCAGTGTTGATGCCATCTGCAGAGAGATTGCTCTACACATTTATATCAGAGGGCAACGCAGAAGCAAGATGAAGCAAGCTCCAGCTCAACTGGATGATTGGTCTTAAAGAAGAAGAAGAAGAAGTAAACATAGCAATCAAAAAGAATTCATGTCAACAGATGAGCAGGATCTAGGCAGAATCTATGCTAACTTGTAATGCTAGTATTCATTAAAATAGTAGTCTGTTGTTAAGTCTTTTAAGTCAGTTACTTAGAGAGCCGGTGGTCAGCATTTGGCCTGAATGTACATTGAAACACTTTGGTTGAAATAAAATTTTTATTTAACCAAAAAAAAAAAAATTGTAAGATGATCGGTCAAAATGCAAAGGAGTAGCAGTCATTTAGAACATTTCCTCACTGAAAGTAGAGAAGATTGGGTTGAAAGACCCTCTCAAGTCTTAAATAAAGAAAAATGGACACATTTTCTTTTCTCTTTTCTTTTATTTCTAAAACTTGATTAAGAGTTAATTGGGGACTAAATTAGAATTATTAAGAGTTTGGGGGTAAATATTAAAATTCTAGAATTCAAATTTCAAATTTTTAAATTTTTCCCTCCCTTCTCTCCTTATCTACTTCTTCCTTCTCTGTTACTTCATTTTGACTTTTTTGTTTCTCTTTTCTCTTCTTCCTCCTCTCTCTCCTCCTCATTTTCTTCTTCTTTCTCTCCTTTTTCGCTCAAATTTATTTGTGTTCTATGTGAAGATAATCACTATTTTCTTCTTTCATTTTCTTCTTCTTCTTTTTTGCTTTTTTGTTTTCCTTTTATAAGGTGGTTGGAACATTTGGACAGATGACGGGAACATCTGAACAGATGAAGGGAACATCTGAACAAATGGCTGGATCATCTGAACAAATGGCTGGATCATCTGAACAGATGGCCGGAATATTTGGACAGATTACCGGAATATTTGGACAGATTGCCGGAACATCTGGATAGATTACCGGAACATCTCTCCAGACGTTGAAATAACTGTATAGATGACTGAAACACCTGGACAAAATGCCGGAACATCTCGCCAGTTATTGAAATATTTGTATAGATGACCGGAACACCTGGACAGATGGCCGGAACATCGTGGTAAAGGCGGATGAAGGATGGAGGAGAAAGGTAGAGAAGGGTGGAAGAGGTGGAAGAAGAGGGAGGAGGTTGGTGGATTAGAGGGGAAAGGGGAAGTAGAGGGGTTTGTGTAAATAACAAAACTTTAGGCTTTTAAAAATTAGTTATTAGTGCTAATCTTAAATGTGTCCCTTTAACTTTATTTATTTCCCTTTTAGCTATATAAAGACGTAAGAGTCTTTTTAACCAAATGATCTAGTAGAGTACTCTTGGTTAATCTTTTTCTTCATAAGTTGACTAGCTTCAATATATCGAACTAACGCTCTAATTAGCAACTTTCATGTACATGGTTAGAAAAATTGGGAGAATTAGAGGAAAAAATAAAACTTATTAGTGGGCGTTTGTAAAACTTTTGCTTATAGCATACACGGTTTTAATTAACATTGAGTCAATAGCAGTGGATTAAAACTTTAAGATTGTTGATAAGTTCAAACAATGTCTCTTTGTTTCGTTTTCTTATTATTGAGGCAATTAAAAAAGGGTCCTAAAGTTGGTAAGTCATGGAATAGTCAAAAAATTCAGGTGTTTGGTTCACTAAATAAGATACTCCCACTTTAATATGAGTGCTCTTTTATGTAATTGTATTCCAAGTCAATCCAAAACAATAAGTATATCTTCTACACTAAATTCAGTTCTTTCTGATTTTCTGGTCAAGTGTCAACACTAATAATGGGTTAGGTTAATATTGGCATGATTTTGTAGAATCCCTTCAGCCAACCCAAGTCGGCCACGCCCTTTAATAGCATTTGATAATGACTTACATAATTTCTTAATTAAGATTTAAACATTGGTGCATTAGTCTTTTCTAAGTTTGACAACTCTTTTTGATCAAAACATTTGGTTTTGGGGTGGGGGTGGGGGTGGGGGTTTCACTTTATTGCTGGTAATTATCTAATAAAGCGTGAGATTAAGACCTTTTAAAGAAAATTGACCAATTTTTATTCTCGGCATTGTCTTATATATTTTTCACATTAATTCCATATTTTGTCTTATAGAGGTGTTACTTGTATCTGAAAGCACCGTTCTTAAGCATTTGGATTGTTTTCTTGCTTTGTTTAACATATAGTATTTGAAATATACAGGCTTGACTAATTCATATTCGCACCACGAATAATCATTTAAGGAGGAGGAATGTTCCTTATCAGTAATTTTTCTTTCCCAAGCCCGATTAATGTGTCGACACAAAACTCAATTATAGCTAGCATTCTATACCGATTAAATTGCATTAGTAATATAAAACTTAATTAATGTTAAGAGTGTACTTTCTCCGTCCCAATTTATGCGGCCTATTTTGACTAGGAATGAAGTTTAAGAAAGATAAAAATTCTTGAAACTTGTAGTATAAAACAAATCATAAAAACTTGTATGGATGTGAATCATTTCATAAATTAAAATTACTACCAAATTTAGAAAGTGATGATCATATAAATTGGGACAGATGAAGTATATCATAAATTCTTGATTTTAATCTATAAGAAAAGTATATTGGGTAAAAACCCCACCACCTCGGGGTGAGGCCTCGGGCCATGGAAAAGACGAAGCTCACGAGGACATCTTCCCGAGGGGAGAAATCACCAGCGCCGCCTCGAGAAGAATCCAGTTGAGATTAAGAACAACCGACATGATGACCCCTCGAGGAGGTGACTCACCTCAACGAACGAGACTTGGTCTTCTATAACCGTCGCCCGTTGCTCTTACATTTAAGGAAAGGATTATGAGCTGACCACGATTAATTGCGGAGTAATGGTCATTACTGGCACAATTATTATGTTATAACATTACTGAACGCCCCGATAGGGCACTCGAGGAAACAACCAAGTGGCTCGGAGCCCCATAAAGAGGAAAGCACAATCCAAGAAACAACTCCTCCAAAACAGGAAGAGAAGATCCTAACTTTCATTCAAGAGCCTAGGAAGCAAAGGGCCGAGGACTCAACGGTGGAAGAGCTAGAATCTCATGCCTTGTCAGAGGAGTTTCCAGAAAGGAAAATATTCGTGGGCTCAGAGCTGGACGCCGAATCTAAAAAAGCTCTCATCGAATTATTGAAAGCCAATAGCGATTGCTTTGCTTGGTCTCATGCGGACATGGTGGGAATTGACCCTGAGATCATGACGCACAAACTAAATATAGACCCCCAACCACCACCCGATGAAACAAAAGAAAAGGCCCCATGCAGGGGTAAAGAAGAAGGCGATCCAGGAGGAAACCAAGAGGTTGCTCGACAATGGATTCATAAGAGAAGTCAAGTACCCAGATTGGCTCGCTAATGCGGTAGTGGTACCCAAGAAAAATGGCAAATGGAGGATGTGTGTTGACTACACCGATTTAAATAAAGCTTGCCCCAAAGATTCCTACCTTCTGCCCCAAATAGACAAGTTGATAAGGCTGGACACAAACTCTTAAACTTTTTGGATGCTTATTCGGGGTACAATCAGGTCCTGATGGACCCTAGTGACGAAGAAAAAACTTCTTTCATCACGGATGAAGGAACTTATTGCTACAAAGTGATGCCCTTTGGTCTCAAAAAAGCCGGGGCAACCTACCAGAGGTTGGTGTGTCAAATATTCAAAGACTACATCGGGAAAATGATGGAAGCCTATATTGACGATATGTTAGTAAAATCGGCCCTGCTGGAGGATCATCTGAAACAACTAAAGGAAGCCTTTGCAATTTTGAGATAGTATTGCATGAAGCTTAACCCCAAAAAGTGTGCCTTTGGGGTCAGCTCGGGAAAATTCTTAAGATTCATCATTTCGGAAAGAGGAATTGAAGCAAATCCCGACAAAATCAGAGCCATACAAGAAATCCCCGAGGAATTGTCAAGCCAGAAGAAAGTCCAACCTTAACTGGGCGATTAGCTGCTTTGAGTCGATTCATTTCAAGGTCATCCGAGCGGTGCTATAAGTTCTTTTCCGTCTTGAAAAAGAACACTTCCTTTGAATGGACCCCCGAGTGCAGGGAGGCTCTGAAGGAACTGAAACATTATTTGGCCAACGCCCCGTTGTTGGCCAAACCAAAAGATGGCTAGACTTTGTTGGTTTACTTAGCAGTATCCGAGGTGTCTATGAGTGCGGTCCTAGTCTGGGAGGAGGAAGGAAAGCAACAACTCATATACTATGTTAGCAAAGCTCTCCTCGACACTGAAACAAGGTATCCTCATTTAGAAAAATTAGCGCTTGCATTAGTCATTGCCGCTCGAAAACTGCGCCCCTATTTCCAAAGCCACCCCATAGCCGTAGTCACAACCTTACCCTTAAGAAGTATATTGCATAAGCCATAGTTTTTGGGGAGGCTATTTAGGTGGGCAGTTGAGCTGAGCAAATACGACATCATATGCCAACCTCGCGCAGCCATAAAATCTCAAGTGCTAGCAGATTTCTTAGTTTATTTAGTGTTAAACTACTTCCCGAGGCGAAGAAAGAGAGCCTAATCTCAAAGGGCTCTACTCCCGGGGGTATGGAAACTTTACACAGATGGAGCGGCCAATACCAGCGGCTCAGGGCTCGGAATAGTGCTCAAAACTCCCACGGGGGAAAAATTAAGGCACTCGACGAAATCCGAGAAGTTAACCAACAACGAAGCTGAATATGAGGCCGCCATAGCAGGATTGAAGCTGGCCAAAGAAATGGGGGCTGAGAATGTGGAGCTAAGATGTGACTCACAACTGGTGGTGAATCAAGTTCTCGGTGGATATACGGCTCGAGAGCCCAGGATGAAGCAACTCGTGGCAAGAATACAGCAAGCGCTCGGCTCCTTTCGAGAATGGAAGGTCATGCAAATACCACGAGAGAAAAATGCCGAGGTTGATGCTCTAGCAAATTTAGCCTCGGTGGTGGAAACAAGCGACTCGGGGACTGACGCCACAATTAGAATTTTCACGACGGCCATAGGAAGGATGAAGCAGGAAGTAAATATCGTAAACCGGCATTGGGATTGGCGGACAAAGTTCATCTCTTACCTAGAGTCAGCGACTCTACCACCAGACAAAAGGGAAGTGATAAAATTCAGAAAGCAAGTTGTCCCATACACGATGGTATACAGACAACTATACAAAAAGCTCTATTGCGACCAAATGGCCAAATGTTTAGGCCCAGGAGAATACAAATACGTGATGAGAGAGGTACATGAAGGAACTTGTGGCAATCACTCGGGAGCTAAAGCCCTCGTTCGGAAACTACTCCGAGCCGACTATTATTGGCCCATGATGAGCGAGCATGCTGGAGTGTTCGTTAGGAATTGCGACAAATGTCAAAGGCACGCTTCTATGATTCACCAACAAGCCGACCCCTTGCACTTGGTAGTTTTACCATGGCCCTTCATGAAGTGAGGAATGGACATCGTAGGACCCTTCCCCAAAGCGAAGGACAGTGTAAAATACATCATCGTGCTTACTGATTATTTTTCCAAATGGATCGAAGCATCAGCTTTTGCCAAGGTAAGACAAAAGGAGGTTATCGATTTCATATGAAAAAACATCATATGCCGATTTGGATTCCCAAGGGAAATTACTTGTGATAATGGTACACAGTTCGTTGGCTCGGAGGTCACAACCTTCTTTAGAAAATGAGGGATCAAAAGGGTAACCTCGACACTCTACCACCCAAGTGCCAATGGACAGGCTGAATCATCAAATAGGATAATCGCTGACAATCTTAAAAAGAGAATGGACAAGGCCAAAGGCTCATGGCCCGATGAGTTACCAGAAGTATTGTGGGCAATGAGGACAACAGAGAAGAACAGCACAGGAGAAACTTCATTTTCTCTCGTCTACGGAGTCGATTCAGTAATTCTTGTCAAGGTGGGTGAACCGAGCCTCCGTTATGCACACTCTACCGAGGAGTCAAATCAAAAAGCTATGAGAATAGAGTTAGATTTGCTCGAAGAACGAAGAAAGATGGCGTTGATACGATTGACAACCCAAAAACAACGAATCGAGGCCTACTTGAACAAAAAAGCCAAGATGAGAGAATTTAAGGTTGGTGACTCTATTTTAAGAGCCTCGAATCAGACAACCAAAGAGAAAAATGCAGGAAAATTTGCCGCCAATTGGGAAGGCCCATACCGAGTGAAAGCAATCGTAGGGAAAAGATCCTATCAGCCGACAGACCTTAAGGGGAAACAAGAGCCCTTAAATTGGAACGTGTCCAATTTGAAAAGATATTACTTCTAGAAACACGAAATGTGGTCCCGAAGTCGACAGTGCTCGAGTCTTCATCCTTCACCCTCAAACACTGGGGGGTGACAAGGGAGCAAGATCAATCAACAATCGACTCACATACTCGCAGCCAAAAATTCTTTGAAAAATAACCCAGACTCGGGGAACGGCCTAGACTGCGGGACTCAGCTCTATGCTCGAGTACTTATATTATTCGCCCCAAACGGCTTTTTGCAAAATAAAATATGCGTAAGTACAACTAGGCCTTGTGTAAATTGGTTCGATTTCTATTAATAGAATAAAAATCGATCTACCATCTTTTTATCCATTACAGTTTTAGGCTCGGCTCGAGGGCGAGACGTCGTCCAAAGCTTGCTCTCTAACACATTTAAAGTCTTGCAAGCAAACAAAAATTGAAAAGATATCGAAACAATTGATATTCAACATTCATATATTCATAAGGCTCGAAGGCCAAAATAATTACAAAGAAGTAGCCCGAAGGCCCCAAAATAAAAAAACAGACAAGCAGTCGGTCATTCGAACTCACTATCGCTACCTGAAGCCTCAGACGAGCTATCAATGCTTGAAGGAAGTTGATCTAAAAACCCCCGATCCGTAGTAACATCTGCCTTGGCCTTGGCAATCTCGTCATCCAAGCTAATCCTTTTTTATACTGTTCAAGGGTCCTCAACTTGGTCTGAATGATTGCGCAGTTTCTGTCAACCTTCGATCGGGAAGCTCACAAATCCAAATTAGCCTTGAACTTGGATTTAAGCTAAGAGGAAGAGGGTGGTTTTTCAGTCCGGAGAGTCTTCACTTTGGCTTCAAGAGCTTTATTCTTAGCCTCGACCTCGTCCACCTTTGAGGTAAGTAGAAAAGTTTTCTCCTCGAGTCGCTCGGTCAACCCCCTAAGTGCTACATCGGCTTCATCAGCTTGGTTTTGAAGCTCGGCTTGATAACTCTCCTCTTGGGACCTCTTCTCTGCCAAAAGAATGGTAACTTCTCCACGGGCCTGAGAAAGTTCGGCACCATGTTGCTCGACTTATTTTTGAGATCGACCCAAGTTAGCTTCTGAGCCGGAGAGTTGTTTTTCGAGTTCAGCAATATGAGCCTTAAACACATTCCTCATACGATCCCACTCATCCCCGACCCGCCGAAGTTGTGCTGCTCGTTAAACCTCGATTTCAGCTGCTTTCATGGCATAGACATAGCCCTACAACCAAAGGGAAAGGAGTCAAAAGCAAGGAAAACAGTTAGATTGAAAAAACAGTAAAAGCAAAACGAAACCTCATATGGACTGCATGCTGATCTGAGTAGGCCATCAAGTCGTCCGAGGGGATGTTCTTCAGGCGATCATTCTTTAAAGGCCCAAGCAACCATTTGCAGCTGATGGCGACCCCCATGCTATCATCCAACAGACAAACATCTATTGGGACTGGGATTCGCCTAATCCCTTGGGGAAGATTTTCCTTAGCCTGAGGTAGATCTATACTCGCCTGTCTCGCAGACGAGGTCGCCTCGGTAAACTTCGCCCCGCTGGACTCCAAAATCCTCACGAACTTTGTCAACCACCTGACTCGGTTCCTTCACGATCGCCGCCTCAACTACGCTCAGAACACAAACATCGTCTGGTTCATCAATTAATCTTCGACGGGGGACTGTGGGCAAATCAACCCGAGGAATTTTAGCCTTAGCTAGCTACTTAGGCGTATCACCTTTTCTTTTCGAACCTGAGAAGAAGGAAACGTGTTACTCAAAGGGAAAGTAAAGAGAGAAATGCAAAAAATAGACAAGAATACCTCTCAGGGCCTGAGTAAGAGTTTGAACTGACTCCTCGATAAGATGCAAACTAGCATCGGCATCTGGGACCTCGACAACTTCAGCTCGTTGTCCTTGCTTATTTTTCTTCTTCGCCTTCTTCTTCTCTTTCTTATCTTCCTCCTTTTCCACCTCGGCAGGCAAATCATTGAAATCTTGAAAGGATAAGAAAGGTAGAAGTGAGAAGAGGCGCATCGAGGAAATAGAATAACCAAACTGGAAACATACTAACCCATTCGCTTGCCCGACCATCAATTTTCTGCATGAGCAGCCAAAACTATCCAATCTCTATTCAGCCTTCCTCGGCGCTGATTATGGCTTGCACCCAAGCCTCTAAATCCTGGGAGGGGGGGATTGATTGGAGGTCTCCTTGCTAAAATACGACAAAAAGTCAATTTTTCCATATTTGTTGAAGCCAAGTAAAGAAAATAAAAACCAGAGGAAGACTTACGTGTCCTATTCCACGCCTCGGGGAACCCAGGCTTGGCTGAAAGAGAAGAGGTAGGAAGGAGGACAAACCAATCACATCAACTTTGATCCTCGGTGTCATCGCTCTTGGTAATAAGAGAAAACCGACCCCGCTTGTTCAACTACACAATCCCATCTTTGTGCAGAGAATGAGAGAATAAAGAAATCAAATGGTCATGACCAAATGTGACCCCGGCTTTACGACTAATGTAGTCGAGGCACTGAACGACCCTCCAGAAGCCGGGGCCAAGCTGGGCCAAGCAGACATTGTGCAACCTGCAAACGGTGTCTGCTATAAGACTGCCCCGGAACACTGTCACACGTGCGCTGCTCGGGGGGTAGGAATCAAGATTGGGACCTTGGGGCTCCAATTACACTCCCCTCGAATCAGAGCCATATATTCCTCCGAGATGAGGCTAGGGGAAAGTCGAACATGGAGATTACTTCTCCTAACAACATCCGAGGCTGTTTGCCCCTCATTTTGAAATCCTTGCTTGAATCAAATCGCCTTGGAATAACCCACTGAGGTTTAAGTTCCCCTTGATAAACTTGCTTTTTTTTTCTTCTTTTTCGGCGACGAGGTCTCAACGGCCTCATTATCATCATCACCATCAATGGCCCCTTCAGCCGCAACCTCATCATCGCCGATGGATGGTTCTTGGGTGGCTGCGGTAAGGCTATCTTCTGAATGAGAAGAAGATGCTGAGGGAGGAGAATTTAACAAATCCTCAGTTGAAGCCAAAGTCTCAACATTAACAATGTTCTCACGCTGGGATGGAAAAGACATGATGAAATTTTTTGAAAGTTTGAAAGAGAGGAAGAAATGTGAATGGCTCCAAGGAAATGATGAAGATAACAACAAAGAAAATGGTCAATTTATAGCGAAGTACAAGTGGATTAAAACGCCATGATGACAGTTACATGAGGAAGACCAAACAAAAAGACATAGCCGCTCAAAACTGAACCACGTGCAGAGGATGAGACGTTGAAACGACGCCCGCCTTTTCGAATTTCCTGGCCAAAAATGCGCCACGTCACTCTCCCGCCTAAACTCAATTCCACCCCTCGAAAAATTTTGGAAATTATCTAAAGAGTGGGGGGACTATCTGTATTGGGTAAAAACCCCACCACCTCGGGGTGAGGCCTCGGGCCATGGAAAAGACGAAACTCACGAGGACATCTTCCCGAGGGGAGAAATCACCAGCGCCGCCTCAAGAAGAATCCAGTTGAGATTAAGAATAACCGACACGATGACCCCTCAAGGAGGTGACTCACCTCAACGAACGAGACTTGGTCTTCTATAATAGTCGCCCATTGCTCTTACATTTAAGGAAAGGATTATGAGCTGACCACGATTAAATGCGGAGTAATGGTCATTATTGGCACAATTATTATGTTATAATGTTACTCTTTCCCTGGACTATAAATAGGGTCCACTTGTAAACAAACAGGACATGAGAAATATAATATTCAACTTATACTTTTAAGCTTTGTCTCGTTTATCATTTAGTTTCTTCTTTGTCTCGTTTACTTTCTTAAGCTTTTGTCTATTTCAAATCTGATCCTAGCTCAAATGACTTTGATACAATTGATAAATTATCAATTAGACCCAAAACAAATTTGATTTGTTGTCGTATTTCGATTTAGGTCAACACAAAAAGGAAATACATATCAAAGGGAAAAGTTGGTTGCGATTGAGGAAATTGTAGGAAGCACTCTAATGTCTTTTAAAGTAATCTAGGCAATGTTGAGAACAAAAATTTGACCAATTATAGCAATAATTCAATTTGTTTTCATGTTTAGCCAAATCTGGCAGTGAGAAAGAATAAGGCAGAGGTTGCCTAGCCAAAAGAGTGAAGAACCGAAGCAAATTCCATGCATCACATATTTATTAATGGACCATGAACATATATAATTGTAGTCTTTTTGTATATCTGCTTAATTAGTCATTTGTTAGACTCGACCCCCAAATATTAATGAGATCGATAAGATCTCTCTACCTTAATTTATAAAATTTTATGCTTCGAAATCTCAGAATAGAAATATTTTTTTTAGTTAATAGCATTTTACATTTAATTATCTTACCCATAAATCTAAATTAAATAGCAATCCGTATAAAATTATTTACACAATCTCTTTTACAGTGTTACTATCTTTTTGCAATTTATCAGATAACATTAATTTTTGCAACAGATTGCAGAGTGGACTAATTTATGGGAGTACGTCGCACTAGAATTACAGTAATTAAACATAAAAATTGCTACTCTAAAGTCCGTCTTCGAAAAATAATTTTTTCCCAAGTATTTAATTCCCAAATGAAAATTTGATCAAATGTCTTAGAATTAAAGCAAAAAATAGGCTCCCACTCGAAAGTAGTAAGTAGTTCAGCAGAGAATTGAAGATTTGGGGAAGTTGGAGTTGGGATAGATAAAGTACATTAAGCTAGCGTTTGGAACTTGTAAATAAGTTGAAGTTTTGTGATTAGAAAGAAGTAGTTCTCCAAAAAAACTTGTATGAACAAGTTTTTGGATTTTGAAAAATTAATCTTCAAAAATTGTCCAAAATTATCACATTCTATTAACAAATAATGTTTCAAAATCTGTTTAGAAAATAAGTGGAGAAAATCTATGTCCAAACGGAAGAACTAAATACTTGCATGCACGTGGTCACACCAAAGTAGTAGTATTAATTTGTGTTGATTAAGCGATAATGTAAGAGTATTAATTAGTGATAAAAGTCAATATTTGAGCTCGACGTATTTTATTGATTTGATATAAATATTGCTCGTACATTTATTAATTTGACATAAATATTATATGGCCGTGAGAAAGATATAAATATTAAATAATGTGGGCTAATATCCACATTATTAAACCCCACATAACTAATACCCGCATTATTAATACCCACATTATTAATACCCACATTAATACCCACATTAATAGTTAATACCCGCGTAAAACAAAAGCCAAACCGAACGACCCCTTACTACTTAATTAGTATATATAGTCTATAGATATGCATATACGGGGGCTGCAGTGCAGTTACAGCCAATAATGTAAAATCACAGTGGAAGTAAATATGAGTCTTGGGTTTTGCTTTGCTGTTACTAAACGACCCCCCATCGCCATGTAACATCAGAGTTTAATGTCTTCGCAGCTACTAGCTACCACCTATTACTTGGGCACAGTAATAATTCGAGATGGTTTTCACTGTCATGTCGATTGATTAAATCTTGGAATATTAATTTCTCATGCAGTGAGCTCGTGTGAGCATTTAGGTACTTTAACTAATTGAAATAAATTCTTTGGGTTATCTACTTATATTTACAATGAGATTTCTCTTTAGTTGATGCAGAACAGCTGCCTGATGCATAAAACACAATTTCACCTCTACTTGGATTGCGCCTATTAAGTTTCTAAAGGTATGAAAATTCGAATTTAGGTCCCAAAAAGTCGGATCCTCACGATTATTGATAGTGAATACTAGTATATTAGGTGCAAAATATAATTTTCTCAACTTGCCGAACCACTCATAGTAAATGTACCATAAACTAGTGTCCGAACAAAATATAATTTTCTCACTCGTCTGTAGGCTCAAAGTTGGAAAATAAATTGTCTTAGGCTTAACATGGAAGCTATGCGTATAAGTATACGCACTAACAATATACTCTCCCTGTTCTGTTTTATATGTTATAGTTTGATTCGACACGGAATTTAAGAAATAAAGGAAGACTTTTAAAACTTATAGTCTAAAATGAGACATAGATGTTTGTGTGGTTGTAAATTATTTCATTAATGACAAAACTGTAATTTTGAAGTTAAGTAGTTACCAAATTTAGAATATTGTCATTCTTTTCGGGACAACCTAATAAGAAAATACTGCCATATAAATTAGAACGGATGGAGTAAATTAATATATGCAGTATTTTACTCTTGTCCGACTTTTTCAGATAACTAATTTACTTATTTATTAAGTAACTATATAAACTTACTATTTTTTATAAGTAGGTGAGCTAATTATCTAAGAAGTTAAACTCTATTAAATTTTCTTCCAATTAGCGTTAACGTTCATATGTGCAAATAAAAGTAGATGAGTATTTGTTTTTGGTTTAATTAATTACAGTATTTAATATTTGATATCCATTATTTAGATACTATGAAAAGTAAAAACTAACATTATCCTCTTCTCATTTTATTTTACTTTTTGGGTGTGGCGTGAAAGCGTACGTAGAAAGGGAGAAGCGCATGTGCGGTTAGGCTCAAAGTACTGAAAAAGGACGAAACCAGTGAAGAAGTACCAAATTGACTCCGTTTACTTTTTGAAAATGACTGTTTTATTGTTTTGTTTTCTTTTTCCAAATGTTTTTGTCTTTTCTGCATTATTTTCGTATTCTTTTTTTTTAATCTATTCTACTACGAAGTATAACTATTCTTATTAGACTAATCTTTGAATAACCTTTTTTCGGAGTTTTGTTGAAGTTTACAAGTTTTTCCAACTTCTAGAACTTTTTACTTTGATCAGATACTTTCTTCAATTTGACAAAATGAAAAGGAAAATCTCAAAATAATTTCCTCTCAATTCATCAGTCAAAAAAAAATGGAAAAAATGGTTTGGCCATAGATTTTCAAGAAGTTTTTCAACTTATTAGTAGATGAATTTTTGAAAAATTAAAAATTAGGAAGATGGATTTTGACTAGTTTTTCAAAAAAAAAAAAAAAAAAAAAAAATCTCCCCTCACAAAATTAAAATTTTTTAAAATTAAATTTATGTCTACACACAACTTCTTACTTTCAAATACAATTTTCTGGAATTACATACAAACTCGCGAACCCCACCCCCAACTCTAGAAGGTCACTAAATTGGTAAATTATGTCTTCTAATTCTCCTCTTCAGTTCAAGGGCTCGAAAGATTGAATTTGAACTTGATGGCATTTAGATCTAATTCAAGAGCTTGATCAAGGATTTGTTTTGCATCACAAATACTTCTACGTGTGTCACGAACATGATTTGAGATTCGTCAACCACGGATGGAAGATTTGAGACAGCGCACTTGGAATCCTAACTTTAACTTCGTTGTTGGACTTGTTGACGTCACAAACACTTCAACATCTGCCACGAATAGGATTTGAGATTTGTCTATCGCGAACAGAAGATTTGAGAGCGCTCGCTTGAAATCTTGACTTGTAGTTCGTCGTAGGATTTGATTAGGAACGAAGATCAGAGACGTAGAGGAAGACTTTGAATATTGTTCTTCGGAACTTCTTTGATTGGCCTTCAGCTTGCTTGATGTGCTTATCTTGGCCTCCTTCTTCTAATCTTTTTCTTTTGATCTCCTTCAGTTTAGCCCTATGGGAGATCTCTATTTATAGTGATAGAATATAGGAATTATGACAAGAACAAATATTCTTACGTTAATTTGATTGTTGGTTTGAATTACAAATCAATCTCATTTATTTTGGGATGAGTTTTCATTTGATGTGCCAAAAGTTTATCATTTGTATAATTGGTGTACTTATTGACAAGTTGACTTGACTTGGCATGTCATGTTGACCGTCATATGTCATAATTTATTGGCTATTTCATTTGACTTGACTTGGCAGCTATAGTTTTTAGGAATTTTTTTTTAAAAAAAGGTAAACTAATTTAGAATCCAACCCAGTTTAAACCCGACCCAGTCCCTAACCCAACGCGATATGTAAAGTAATTATTAAATGAAAAAATTACCCTAGGTATAATTCTAGGGATTTTATTTTAAAAATATAGTGGTAACATTTTGTCCTACTTTACCAAACACCATTTTGAAAAAATATGACCAAATATAGTAAAAGTACCAAAATATTGCTATTGAAACCCTAACTCCATTTCTCTCTCCCTCACCCCCTTCCACAAACGAGTTTCCATAGTTTTCATAATTATGTAATCACCCCTTATTATATAGCTGACCCATATAAGCCGATCGGATTTTAAATTGGTTGGAATCAAAATTATTTTAGTTTTTTTCATTACTGTATTTTTTTTCTAATTACTATAGCCGTCATATCATAAAAAAATTAACGGAGGTTTGTGGTTTGTTTAGGATGACCATAGAAGTTAGCTGTATAAAATAAAATGACCATAGAAAGACATAAGTGATCATGATGAATAATTAACACAAGTAGAGTTACCATAGAAAGATAAATCAAACATAAGTGACCATGATGATAATTAACATAAGTTGAGTGGACATAGAGACAATCAACTCCATAAATTTGACATGTGGCATTATATTTCTTGAATTTAGGAATTAATTCATATTTCTAATGAATTTAATTCACCAAAATTTAAATACTTACCTCATCATTGATCACGAACGAGAAATCATATGTACGTAGTCATATATAATTTAACTTATCTACATATAAATTTGCATCTCTTCTGCTAGGAGTATGAGACATGTCGTAAATGTATCCCCTCAAGGAACCAAGAGATGAAAAACTAAAAAGCGATCTACTCTAAATCTAGCAAACCGTTTCGAAATCAAACACTTGGACTAAGCTGAGATCATAAGGAAATTGTTAATTTCCCAGGTGTTTAGGTTTTAAGAATGCCAGAAAAGAACAATTTACCTCATCAAGCAAATAGTACATTTTAAAAAACCAATAAGAAGAAATAATAAAGAAAATAATGTCGTGTCACACTGAATTTGGAAATTACACTGAATGGATTGGCTTAGTCACTAATTCGTGTTATTTATTTAAATTTATCCCAAAGAAATTTGAATGGTGTATTAGCTCTATCTCTGACACGTTTTATGAGACAGACAATTAATTAACAAACCCCAAAAGTAAACCACTGAAATGGTCTTAGGTTTAATTAAGTGTTTAACTGGATTGCTACTAGATTCACTTTCACTGTATATTCATAGAACTAAGCACTTTTTCAAATTATATTAACGTTTAAAATGAGTACTTTGGCAAGTGTCTGATCTGGTTAATTAATTAACATAACTAAAAATCTAATCCTCGTCACATTTTGTTGGCTGAAAGAAAACAATTGATTTCCTCAATTCATGAATCTTGAATCCAGTACTCTTCTAGTAGTTATCTCTTTCTACTTTCCCTTTTTTAAAAAAAAAAAAAAAGTTTAATGCAATTGTGAATTGTGTGGATTGATGATTTGATGAAAATCACAAGATTACTCTTGGAAGTTGGAACCTGTTACCATTATTCTTCTTCTGCAGTAATTAATTACTCCCTCCGTCCCAAATTAGTTGTCGCTTTAGAAAAAATGGTGTGTCCCAAATTAGTTGACACTTTAGGATTTCAAGACAAAAATTGTTAGTCTTTTCCAACTATACCCTTAATAATTAGAAAAATTCTCAAGAAAATTCAATAGTCAAACATTAAATAGGGGTAACATAGTAAAATACACACTCTATTTAATAGTTTACTTAATGGGCGTGAAGAAGCTAAAGGCGACAACTAATTTGGGACGGAGGGAGTAATAGTTTTGTTGCTCTCGTGGTGATTTTTAGTTTAAGTATTCTGTATATACTCCCTCCGTCCCATTTTAGTTGTCGCCTTCAGCTTTTTCACGCCCATTAAGAAAATCATTAAATAGGATGTGTATTTTACTATGTTACCCTTATTTAATGTTTGACTATTAACTTTCTTTGAGAATTATTTTAATTATTAAGGGTATAATTGGAAAGAACTAGTAAATTTAGTCTTGAAATCCTAAAGTGACAACTAATTTGGGACAAACCATTTCTCCTAAAGCGACAACTAATTTGGAACGGAGGGAGTATATAGTATCCGAAAAATTAGGGTTTTTTACATTATATATCCATAAAATTCAAAGTATTTACAAGTCCTAGTTATTAAAAATTACACTACCCATGAAATTAAAAGTATTTTTACCCAACCTATCCATTTATTATTGTATACCTTTGTTATACCTTATGCGTGTATACCTTTAAGGTATACTACATAAATAATAGTAGTATACAAGTCTAGATATGGGTATATACCTTTAAGGTATACTGCATAAATAATAGTATACAAGTCTAGATTTATAGGGCATGTAAATAGTTTATGGGTAGCACTGGTAAATATGAAACTTATGGGTAGAGATGTATAAATATTTTGATTTTAACGGGTATTTTCATAAAACTCCCATTTTAATAGCCATAGGCCATTTAAAGTGGGACGAAAGGAGTGTATTGTCAAAACGTTTATATTTGCTAATTATGTTTTCATTCCAACACGGATAGAGCCATAATATTGTGATAATGGAATTTAAGCAATGAAAAATAAAGGACGATTAGAAGCATGCAATACATTGTGCAACAGTAATAACACATGTTCAATGTTTATAATGCTTGTATGTTATATTAAATATTTGTAATGCCCTGTAATATGTCTAATTAATGACCCAAAAAGCATATCGCATTGTTTCTCATGATGTGTTAATTACATTTCCTGGAAATTAGAACCATTTTCCGTTATTCTTTAAATTGTGATGGTAAGCATTTTTATCATGCCAATCAAATATTTATCAAATATAGTAATTCGTCATTGCCTTATAAGTAATCTCATTGTATATATACTTTTATGTATTAATTTATAGAATTTAAACTCGTTTATTAAAGACATAGAGTAAAAAAAAAAAAAAAAAAAAAAAAAAACATAGAGTAAATAAGACATGTCTCACAATAGTCGAGTGAAGTAACTTGAGACAGATTGCTTAAGAGTCCTACCGAAATCTTTCTAAACCCTAATTAGTAGTACTGACAATCCAATGATTCTCCTTTATGCAAGCCAACCAGTTGGGAATATATGGCAGTAATAATCACGCAATTATTTTAGAAATTAAGGAAAAAGACAAACTTTCTCTACATACAACTCTATTGTATGGTTCAATAACAACTAATGAAACACTACCACGAAAGAAAATCGCATGTCTATGTTTATTAAATTTACATTTATAACACTTATGATCATTTTCTTGACTTGAATATTTTTTCTTCTACTATTAAGGGATGGGTTGATATAGATCCATCCACTCTTAATTAACGATTGAGATTCGAGTGAGGTAACAATAAAACTTTTTGTAAAGCCACTTGCCTCCTTTAATAAGCTATGCGTGATTCATGATTGTATTAATTGAGCCCAGAATGAGCCATATGTATGTTCAAATTTAAATTTCATAAAATTATTTAGAGTTAATTTTACCGGTGGTTACTGAACTACTGCTTCATTACCACAAAGTTACTTTTATTTTTTTTATTACCCAAAAGTCACTCAACTATTGATTCATTACCACAAAGTCACTTTTGTTTCTTTTGTTACCCAAAAGTCACTCAACTTTCTTCCGGTCTACACCAAAATCACTTTAGCCGGATTTTACTTAAAACTCACCGGAAAAATGATGTGGCATTATTAATGATGCCACGTCATTTTTCCGGTGAGTTTTAAGTAAAATTTTGCTAGAGTGACTTTGGTGTAGACCGAAGGAAAGATGAGTGACTTTTGGATAACAAAAGAAACAAAAGTGACTTTGTGGTAATGAAGCAATTGTTGAGTAACTTTTGGGTAACAAAAGAAATAAAAGTGACTTTGTGGTAATGAAACAATAGTTGAGTGACCATCGATAAAATTAACTCAATTATTTAATATGTAAATTTGGATTAATCGAACCCTCAACAACTCTATGTGCTACAAATATACACTAGTCGGACCAATAAGTTTGTATATCAAATATTAAACCCCGATAAGAAAATTTGAAAATTTCCTTATTTTTTTTCCTCCCAAATTTCAATGTCACTGTCTCACTATTTCTCCATCATTGTATAAATAGAGAACCAGTTGAAGCTTTTTGCTTTCCGAGGTAATCCACCAAGAACTACTTCTAAAATTTAAAATTAATCTAAATTTTTTATGGATTAAATTTAGAAAAATTTAAATTCTTACGAGACGTAGTGATCATGAATTCACCATCCGAATAGAAGATTTGAGTTCGTATGTAAAGATCAAGAACAAGAAACCATAGGTACGTAGTCATATAGTATAATTTAACTTATCTACATAAAAATTTGCATGTCTTCTGCTAGGAGTATGAGACATGTCGTAAATGTATCCTCTCAAGGAACCAAGAGTTAAAAAACTAAAAACCGATCTACTCTAAATCCAGCAAACCATTTGAAAATCAAACACTTGGACTAAGTGAGATCATAAGGAAATTGTTAATTTCCCAGGTGTTTAGTTTTTAAGAATTCCAGAAAAGAACATATTTACCTCATCAAGCAAATACATTTAAAAGAAGAGTTTAAGTTCTGTACACTGTCAGTGTACACAGAATTTTACACCATCAGGTAATTTTAAAGGTTAATATATTAAGAGTTTAAGTTCTGTACACTGTCAGTGTACACAGAATTTTACACCATCAGGTAATTTTAAAGGTTAATATATTAATTAACTTTTACTTATTTTACATAATGAATAATTATTTATGACCAAGCAAATAAATAAGGCAAGTTGAATCTTTAATTATACTGATTTTGGCAATTTACACTGAATTGATTAGCTTAGTCACGGATTCGTGTTATTTATTTAAATTTATCCCAAAGAAATTTAAAAGGTGTATTAGCTCTATCTTTGACAAGTTTAATTAGACACTCAATTAAACAAACACCAAAAGTAAACCACTGAAATGGTCTTAGGTTTAATTAAGTGTAACTGGATTACTACTAGATTCACTTTCACTGTATATTCATAGAACTAAGCACTTTTTCTAATTATATTAACGTTTAAAATGAGTTACTTTGACAAGTGTCTGATCAGCTGGTTAATTAATTAACATAACACAAAATCTAATCCTCGTCACATTTTGTTGGCTGAAAGAAAACAATTGATTTCCTCAATTCATGAATCTTACACTCTTCTAATTTCTACTTTCTTTTGTTTTTTTTTTTTCTAAAAAAAAAAAAGTTTAATGCAATTGTATGGATTAATGATTCGATGAAAAATTGTATGGAGTAACAATTTTGTTGCATCGATTGTTAGTTTAACTATTCTGCATCTAGTAACCGAAAAATTATACCCATAGGATGCAATGAAGTCAGAGAAACGAATTTTGTTGCTGATTTTCTAAATATGACTGTAACGCTTCTTGTTATGTATGAACTGGATCTTGACTCTTCTTCTCATCTTCGAGAAAGAAAGGATCATTTTTGTAACTTTGACCAGTGATATATATTAATGCATTCATTAGAGAAAAAAAACAAAAAATACTTGTATGTTGTATTAAATACTATATGTAATGCCCTATAATACGTCTAATTAACCATTTTCCTTTATAATTTAAATTCAAATATTTACAACTTGTCATTGCGTGATAAATAATCTGATTGTATATAAATATATTTTTATGCCATTAATTTATGGAATTTAAATTCGTTCATTAAAGACATAGAGTAAATAAGATATATTTCACAATAGTGGACTGAAATAACTTGAAGACAAATTGCTTAACAATCCAATGAGCCAACCAGTTTCGAATTTATGGCAGTAATAATCACGCAATTACTTTTATAATTAAGGAAAGACAAACTTTCTCTACATACAACTCTCTATTGTATGGTTCAATAACAACTACTAATAAAACAGTTCCACGAAAGAAAATTTTCATGTCTATGTTTATTAATTTACCTTTTTAACTCTTGCGGTCATTTTCTTGACTTGAATATTTCTCTTCTACTATTAGGGGTCATTTGGTACAAAGTGGATAATCCCGGGGATTAAAATTTGGACTAAAAGTGGGATAAATAAACCCACCTCCTATATGGGGATTAGTTAATCCCATGATTTTGGGATAAAAGCTCTCCAAACTTAGCTAATCCCAACAACCAAACATGGGATTAATGTAGTCCCAAATTTAATCCCGGGACTATTAGTCCAATCCCGTATACCAAACGACCCCTTAGGGGAGGTGTTGACATAGATGCACCCAATCTTAACCAATGATTCGGATTAGAGTCAGATGGTAAGTGTGCTTGTTTCTTTTAATAAGCTCTCCATAGTTCATAGTTGTGTTAATTGAGTCGGGAATGAGCCATATGCGCTCCATATTTAAATGAGATTTTTTTACTCTATACCCATGAAATTTAAAGTATTTACAAGTCATACCTATTAAAAATTAAACTATCCACAAAATTAAAAGTATTTTTACCCAACCTACCATTTATTATTGTATACCTTTGTTATGCCTTATAGGTGTATACCTTTAAGGTATACTGCATAAATTATAGTATAAAAGTCTGGAGGGCCATTTATTACTGTATACCTTTGTTATACCTTATACGTGTATACCTTTATGGTATACTGCATAAACTATGGTATACAAGTCTGGATAGAGTAGGTAAATAATTTAATGAGTTGGTCGGGTAATACTTGAAAGTAGTGGATAGTGGATGTAATTATTTTAGAATTTATGAGTATTTTTGTAAGTGTCCCTATTTAAATTCCATAAACTTATAATATACCTATGGGATGTATTTAGATTAGTCAAAACCCTGGATAACCCTACATGCTACAAATTTAAATTAGCCGAACCAATAAGTTTGTATAGCAAAGAAAATTTCCTTTTCTTCTTTATTTTTCCTCCCAAATCTCAATGTCACTCTCTCACTCTTTCTCCATCATTGTATAAATAGAGAACCAGTTGAAGCTTTTTGCTTTTCCGAGGTAATCTACCAAGAACTACTTCTCCTTCTTCCCTCTTCATTCATCACACAACCAACCAATAAAAGCAAACTTTCTTCTCTTTCTTTGTGCAAACAACTTACCAGAAAGAAGCAACACAAGTGAAAAGGAAATATTCACAAATATGGATTAGTAAAAGTCTCTCTTCTTTACTTCTTCAACAAAAGTTTCAAGAAACTGCAAAAAAGTTCACAAAAACCAATAAATTCTATCAATCCATACATGTAAGTGCCTCTGTATGTATTGTCATGTTTTTCTGAATTCTTTTTACTTCTTTCAACATATTAAATGATACTTTGCAAAGTTTTAGACTTGTTTTTCAACTGTTATCAGCAATGCCATTGACTGTTTTCTACAAAAAACACTCTGTTTCCTCTGTTTTTTGTACTATATTCATTTATTTTCTTGGAACTTTACTTAAGTATGGGTATTTTTCTCACTTTAAATTGATATTTGAATTGAAATCTTTATATTGCACATGGGTTTCAGAGATCAAGATGAGTTTCTTGACTAAATTTTCATCCTTTTAAGTTTATTCCAAGTTAAATGAACTCGAAAAAGTTATAAAGTTTAATACTATTATGGGGTTAGTGAATTTAAAGATTTGATTTCACTTTTTTCGTAATATTTCCTTTTTATTGTGATACTATATTTGTTCAACATCTCCACTCTGTATTCCATTCTGTAAAGTCTCCTAAAAAAAGTATAAACATAATCTTCAACTAAAAGTAACTCTCTGGCTTCTCTGTCTTTTTACTCATTTATATTCTATGTTTTATTTAACATTTTTTAAGTATTTTTATTTTAAATTTTGGTTTCTTTAAGTATACGATCCCTTCTCAGAAGCTGTCTCCATATCTCCTGCAAATTGGTCTTTTATATAATTAAAATTACCCCTCGTTGAAAACTCCATTAATGACTTGTTTATAGCAGGCCTTGCACTAAACTAAAGTATAGTTGACATATTTTCAAACTTTCTTTCGCCCTCTTTTGTGTTCTTATGTTGACACATATACATATTTTATGTTCTTTCGTCAAAATATCAACACCATCTTCTCTATTTCTCTGTTGCTGATATTAATTTTTTCCAGTTTCATTGGTGACTTATTTTGGCAGCCATGAAAACAGAACGACAATTACCCAAGGTACCAGTCTTTTCTTAACGTTTCTTTCTTTTATTGGAGGGGGGCGGGGGTTGTTAGTTTGTTATACGTATACGTGTATTATGGTTGAGATCCCTTCATCTTTTATCAAGGGTCTTGTGTTCGAGTTCTACATTATACCTCGTATTAGAGATTTCGGATTTGAGTTTGATAAGAGTTTCAATTTGATATATACAGAAACGTATTATATCTTTTATTAAGAGTCTCGAACACCTGGCATAGACGAGATCTTTTCATCTTTTATCAAAAGTATTGTATTCTAACTTTGAAGAATCTTTCGATCAAAGATTTCGAGTTTGAGTAAGAATAGAGTATTTACGGATTAGGAGCGGCTCTTTTGAGTAAAAATAGAGTAATTATTGATAGGGAGTCGCTTCTTTCTTTAATGAGCCTTACTTACTACATGAAATCGGATTAGTGGATTCTCGATACCAAATAGTCACATCAAAAAATAAGTTTACACACAGTAGTGGTGTGTCTGTGTGCTTGAAGAAATACTAATGAGTTGATCTTGACTTGATCTTTTGCAGTCATCGAAGACAAAAGTGGTAGTTAAGAAATGGTTGAATATGAGGAGCAACTCGGATGAATTTCATTCAGATCACATAGTAGATGGTACGCTTTTTAACATTTATTGAAAATTTCCCACTCATTTCTGTATTTTAATATTTTACCTGATTAATGAAAATAAATACTCCTTCTAATTTTATTTTATTTTTTTGTTATGAAATGAATAGTAAATGGTAGAAGAGAAAGAAGAAGAAAAAGTAGCTCTGATGATGGGAGTTGCGTTGTGGTGCCGGAGGAATTATCAGGTAAATTTTTTTTCACCGATGATCGGAGTAATTTTTTTTTTTTTTGGTTGAATTACAGCTTTACTTTATGATTTACTGTTGATTTGATACCTTCATAAATGAGACTGCAATCTCTGCCGTTGAGTTGATAGATTTATTATGTGATTTGACATAGTATAATTACAAATTTAATTTAGAGCTTTTTTAGTTAGTATCTAATCATTGCTTCCCATTGTGCCACGTCTACTTGGCCCTGCCTAGCCTATAGGACTAGTGTGATCATTCCCTCTCTTAGTTTTCACTAATTTCCATACACTAGGCCTAGGACAATCTAAAAGGTTGAGTCATAAATAAAGTAAAAAAGTATAGAAATTAACCATGGTCAAATTAGTTTCCTTCTTTAGTTGTTGCCTTGTTGGTTTACTTTTGTTCAATAATCAAAATTAATTGGAGTTTGCCATATAAATTGCTTAATTTGTTGCACTTTATTCAATCTACTTTATTTCAATTGCAAAATAGTTGAAAATCTTAATTTATTTGGTTAAAGTTGATAACTTTACAAATTAAGTTCAAGTTAAAATTTATATACATTCAAATGTTACTGTTATTATTTTGATAAATTAGAAATTAAACTATGAGTTATTTGATAAGCAGAAAGTTGGTTAATGGAAACAAATGAAGGAATTCAACAGCCAATACTGGAGAAAGAAGGATCCACTGTCACTGATGATCAAAACCTTAGGTAAGGCAAGACCTATCTCCTTATTTTGATTTTAAAATTATATGTTAGTTTTCACTTTTAGGTATTTACATAAAAGTTAGACAATTTAATGCATACCCATGTTAAGGTTCATGATTAGATCATAGAATTTGATTTAATTAATGTAAGAGAAACTAAATATGGAATTTAATAAGAAGCATAGATCCACGAGCCGCAAATTAAGTACCTATTGGCATGTGCAAATTGAGATCTGTATAGTGCCTAATTCATGGGCTTAGGTACTTTTTGGCCATGTGAATAGGCTTTCTGAATTGATACTACACTTTTTAGTAAACTTAGAAAATTATTGTCCTAAAAACCTAGTAACAGTGTAGCTACCTTGTCCTTGTCCAAAAAACACAAATGGATGCAACTTGTCTTTGTTTTGTTTACTTTGTTATATTAGAAGGTTCTAAGTGTCTACTTTAATTAGTTAATTTTGTGATTTGTTATGAGATACTGCCGCCGGTTCATGTTACGCTGTGGTGAGTGCAGTGTTAGCCACATAGGCGCAAGAGCAATCAGTTGAACACTGTTTGTAGAAAAATTATATTGTTTTTCAGATAAAATATGTATTATACCAAGATATTTATTGTCAAAAAATTATATCGTATATATAGATTGAATCCATACGGAAGATCTTCACTTTTTGTGAACTTTGATATTTATTTTTCTATGTGTTTTGAGTTGAAAAAATTCTTATGTTTTTCTTTTTTGTTGTGAGTAGGATGTTCGTGGGGACATGGAATGTAGGAGGCAAGTCACCACACGAGGAGTTGAACTTAGGGGACTGGTTGAACTCAACTGCACCAGCCGACATTTATGTGCTTGGGTACGCCTTATTAATTCCATTTTTTTAATAACAGAATGTCCATATTACTTGCACAAATCTTGACTATTTTATCGAGTATCAGCTATGTCCGGTTTGAAATTGTTAGACGTTAGATTATTATCAGTTTTAATAAAATATGCATATTTGAGTCCATGCCACTTTGGCTTAAAGAGCGTTAGTTCAATGTTTTGGTCTATGATGTGAGAGTGGCTTACATCAAGTGGCACGCTAAGAAAAGTCCTTTGTTCTTTATTTATGAAGACTCATTTATTGCTATAGATATGATCTTTAATTGACCAACCAATCGTACTTTAAGGAGAGTTCCTGCATTAAACTGGTAAACTATAGTAGTAGGTCATAAAAAATATGTGCTTTTGCTAGTTCATTGGATAAATTTAATTTTTAACCCCACTGCTATTATGAACAGGTTCCAGGAAATTGTTCCACTAAATGCAGGCAATGTATTAGGTCCAGAGAACAGTGGTCCAGCTGCCAAGTGGCTTTCATTGATTCGTCAAGCTTTGAACAACACCACAAACTCCCCAGACCTTTCCCCTAAATACAATTACACCCCAAATTCGGACCAAAAAAGTTCATTCCCGTCCATCCATGACTTGCAACACCACCAATCTAGTCTAAACCCAAGAATTAGTTTCTCAGATTTGATCAAATTGGAAGATGAACTCGATCACGAAGACTGGGAGAGACTCTTGAGCATGAGCGACGAGGGATCACCTAGTCCAAATTGCCTGTCGAAGAGACATAACTATTGTAGCCCAGGGCAAAATCAATATTGCCTAGCAGCAAGCAAACAAATGGTTGGGTTATTTCTATGCATATGGACTCGTGCTGACTTGTATCGACACATTAGTAACTTGAAGGTTTCTTGTGTTGGAAGAGGCATCATGGGGTATCTTGGAAATAAGGTACAAATAAACTCGAAAAGAATTGAACTTATGTCCTGATTAATTTTATGAACATTTCTTGATTTTGATCATGTAACTTGTTTGATTGATAGGGCTCAATATCGATCAGTATGACATTGCATCACAAGACGTATTGTTTCGTTTGCACTCATCTGGCATCAGGAGAAAAAGAAGGTGATGAGATTAAAAGAAATTCGGATGTGATGGAAATTATGAAGAAAACACGATTTTCACATAGTAGGATAATTGGAAAACCTCTTCCTCCAGAAAACATTTTGGATCATGAGTAAGTATTTCTTGTTTTCTCTTTTTTATTATGATGTTTGTCCTCTTTCGACTATAATCTGGAATGATACAGATAGATTGTTAGATATTTACTTATCGTCTTGTATTCTGCTTTTGTCATTGTAGCAAGATAATTTGGCTTGGAGATTTGAATTACCGGCTTGCACCCGGTTGCGAGGACACATATGAGATGGTGAAAAACAGTGATTGGGAAGCACTTCTAGAAAAAGATCAGGTAAAATAGTTGCATTGCAATCTCAAGCAAGTTAGGATCGACTTTGTTAAAATTTCATTTCATTAAGTAAAAAAGGTCAAAATTTTTTAAAAATTAATTGTTCCTTTAAATGTTATGGCAGCTATTGATAGAGCAAAGAGCAGGACGAATATTCAAAGGGTGGAAAGAAGGAAGAATTTACTTTGCTCCAACATACAAATACCTCGCAAATTCTGACCACTATGTTGCTCAAACTTGCACATCTAAGGAAAAGAAAAGGACTCCTGCCTGGTAATTTTCTGGAAAATGCTTTATTTTAGTATTTTAGACTAATGGAATGTTGCACTTTTTATTACTAATATATTCATCAGATGCATCCATTGATCAACCGACTTTGTAGATTTCTATGCATAGACATACTTCGATTAACTTAGACTCATTAATTAATTAGCTTTTGAATAAACAAACTCGAATCTTCAGCAGAAAGGCAGAAATTTACTTGGTTAGCTAAATTAATGTTACTCAAATTGTAGAACAGTTGACTACACTTATCTCCTTAGTGCTGTGTATTTAAATTCTTTTTTTTGTTGGATATGCACCGACCATCTGAGGATTAATCTTACTTCTTATGAACTTAAGAAAAAGGTTGAAACATTTTCTACTTTTCACGTATATAATATTGCACCATTAGCGACAATCTTATGCTAAAAGAGAAATCATTGTCAACTTTATATGCTTAAACTTGTTAAAGATTCAGCAAACTTAATATTTTAATCTGATAGAATAATAAATTTCTCTAATCTTGATGGTTTCACCATAAAATACGTCTACCTTGTAGGCCCATATATTTAATCTACATTATCTCCTTGTTTGTTACACCAAATTTTGAAGAATAAATCTCGTTTATTGCTTTGTCGCGCTAATTTCAATGGATTTCATTTCTTTCTTTAACTCTGAGCAATATGAATTTGGAATATAAGGAGAAATTTATTATTGTAATCTCATATTTGGATAAATAGCACATTGAATATACTCTTCTGCTTGTTAGTTTGTCATGGTAAAGCTACACATTGGCAACAAATTCAATGACATGTTAGATTTTGTTCCAAGTATATAAGAACATTTCTGGTTGACATCTTACATTGTCCTCACTTTTTTTTCGAAGATGGTTCCTTTTTTTTTTCCTGGAATCTTGGTCTTAAAGTTCTTTTATGTTGTTTAATTATGTATCAAGTATATTGTTGCTGGTTTCTGCAGAAATGCAATTGTACTTAAGACATATTTCATTTTACAATTGCAGGTGCGACAGGATTTTATGGAAAGGTGAAGGTCTAAAGCAAGTATATTATGTTAGAGGTGAATCAAAGTTCTCAGATCATAGACCAGTTTATTCACTTTTCTCGGTAAATATTACAGAAAAGTACCTACGTGAAAAGAATATTTCACCACCCCTTTAGTCCAAAAAAGCCAGAAATTCTTCATCAAATACAGCAGCAGCAGATGAATGAACACTTGACGTTTTGCCACGTGGATCCAGCCCGGCCCGATGAGGGGTTTACCTATTTCATAAACTTTTCACGGTTTAGGACATTGTGCATAGTGGATTCTGAAGGTTACTATATTTTTTGGTTTTTTCTTCTTTTAAATTTGGGTTAGAGGAGATTGGGAAATAAGAAAGACAAGAAAAAGGGGAGTTATAGAGTAAAGATGAAAGGCCTATTATGCCAATGTAAAGAAGAGTTTTTTTTTTTTTTTTTTTTTTACTTGTGGGGAAACTTGAGGGAAGAGGTGAGATCTAACCTCTCATCAATTTTGTAAGCTCAATATTTTTTGGTTCTTTAAATGAAAATTTCTTCACTCTCTATATCTTGTTTTGGCCTTGTCGATAATCATTTATGATATCAACAACCACCATGTTTCAGGTCATAGCAAGTTAGAGTTTCATTATATGTATTCTTTATTATTCATATGGCGCCATATCTAATGTTTCATGCTTTGTGCTTCTAATTATGTTTTTTCTTTTCATTAACAAGAAAAAAAGCTAGTTTTGCAATAATATTTCTTTAAAACTTAATTAATTCCTTAATACGACTGCCTAGAATGAGGAAAGAAATGAAACACTTGAGTTTTTATTCAATGAGAAATAAACTTTTAAGATAGAAAGTACTACTGGGTTAATTCTTTCGAATTCTAACACCGCAAGACAGACAAGTCTTTTACTTACTCTTTTTCTTTCTTATGTTTGGGTCTAGAAACATAGAACATTTTTGCACCAGTAAAGAACATAAGACACATACAATGTACATGGAATAACTCATCCCAACTTGCATCAAAATTACGAATACAAGGTACAAAATCATTTTTGAACACTTAGACAAGTTCAAGCCAACACTCTTAACGTATTCTTATACACTACATGTATATATATATATATATATATACAATCCATGTTTCAGACTTATTCTAAATTTGATTGACATCCCTAACCGCTAGGATAATAATTGCAAAATACACATGGCCACAACCACCTAAAAATGAAAGGAACCGCCTATAAACGCCTATCATGTGCGCGACGCAGGTGCTGCCTGACATCCACTTTATGTCAAGATCTTGTATTGTGCCGATACTTGGCGCCTACTGCCATTGTATTGCGTCAATGCTTGCTCCGACTGCCTTGCATGTTGCCTTATCTGACTGCCCCACAGTCATACTATCTTTTTAGCCCAAGCACATGTCTTGGACATTTTCTTACATTATCTTATCTTGCCTTGGCAATGCCATGCCTTGCTAAGGTCTTGTCATGTATAAAGCAACATACCTTCGTGCCACTGTCTCTCAGCCATGCCCCATGACTTCTTGGGCCTTTGGCAAGCTTAAAGAGCCTAGTTCCACGGACGATCCCGTGGTCTTGGTCGTGCCAAGATCTATATATGCATTTGCATATGTCACCATACTGGTTGAGCGTGCCCTCTCGCAGTAAGCAGACAACGCCCTCAAAGCCCGTCTGCAGCCAGCGCCCACATGTGTCCAGCGCATGCACACCCCAACACTGATTGTCCCGCCTACGTGCTCTAAAGCCTCGCACCCTGTGCGTGCGCCACGAAAACACAAACAAGAATGTGGGCCGTCAAAGTGCAACACACTATTGTAAATATAGATAGTTTATCTTTCTGTATTTTCATTATGATTGCCTAGACTTTTATTATCAACTCATACGACTTGAGTTTATTTTTTTTAAGCATATATAGGGTGGATCACGTATTCGAATCTTTGTAAGTTGCTTTCATATTTCTGCTCTGGTGTTTATCCCTTCGACACCATGTTGACTTTCTTGTATTTGGTTTGATTAATAAATACAAGCAAGTTGCAACGATTCTCTTTTCAATTACTCTCTTTATACACACTGTAATTGATATCGGTATTCTCGCACTGCATTGACGATCTAGTCTAGCATCCGAAGGGGACCATTGGCAGACGTTACATTGCCCTTCTAAGCAAACTCAAGAAGGCGCCACGTAACAATATACTTTAGTGCCAATGACATACTCACTATCTTTGTATGCTTTCACCACCCATTATCATTAAAAACTGTGGTTAGGATTTCTTGTCTAAGTCTTTGTCTGCACTACTTAGATTACCAACGCACAATGTCACCATCTCTCATGGGATGCTCAAAGCATTTCTCCTAAGAGTAATGAAACGATCATCGCAAATATAATACTCAATTAAAAGTCGGGGTCGAATCTATAAGGAACAATGTGATTTTATTAAAGAAATGGAGGAACTAAACCTATTGAACTAATCCAAATAAGAATAATAATTTGAAGGAACATTGTTAATACCTACTAGCTAAATTAGAAAAGCAAGTAAATATGATCAATAGCCACTCAATCAACGAAATGCAAGGTAGTAGAGCATAAGGAATGCGAACCAACCCAATGTTAATCAATTACGCGTAAGGTACCCAAACAAATTAATCCTTAAGTGCGCACCATGGCACTCGAGTTTATTTACTAAATTAGCCCATTTCAGCGACCATCGAGCCTAGCACACGATAATCCTTTCAGTGCTTAAGTGTGTTATATTAAGCCCAATTGATAGTGTGTTCAAGTAAGGTTATTTCCATTTCGGTATTCAAACCTGTTACCCCGTGGTAAACGCAACCAAAAATACCTTGAGTTCCTTGTTAACTACTAACCCAATCTCACGATCACTCTTTTAATGTTATTTCGATACCTATAGTAGAGCCAATGTTTGCAATCATCAATTCATAAGAATTAAAACATGTAATAGTTAAATAACAAAACACGCAATTTAATTAGAGCAGTCAATTTGGGGGCCCGCGGCCCGGCCCGACTTAGCTCTAGATTTTATGAGGCTGAGCTTTGATTTTTCAATCCCAATGAAGACCGAGGCTTTTTAGCCCGACCCAATTAGGCTCGCTAGCCCATGAGGCTTGATCAAGGCTGGGCTGGGCCGGCCCGCGGGCTTTATGATTAAAATTAAATAAATTTTTTAATTTAAAATTATATATATTTAAAGAAATAACAAGAAATTACAAAGTAGGAGAGAAGTCAAACCCACTACATTTAAATTTTTATACACAAATATTCCTTAAGCGACACAACTGCTCTATAGGACACAACTGTACAACTCAAAAGTTAAGATAATACATCAAAGAATGTTACAAATAGAAACTACATTAGAGTATCGTGTGTCAACCAGCAATAATATCAAATAGTCTTACAAATGTATTGTTGAATACTTTAACTGTGTATTGAAAATTGGTTACTATATAGTAGTTATATAACTTTTTTTTTTTTTTTTTTTTTGCATTTTTAGTTTAAATCTTAGATTTAAAATAACTATAAAAAAATAATTTTAAAGGTCGTGCCGCGGCCCTACTAGGCTGGGTTGGGCTCATCATTTGGTGGTTTAGTTGGGCCGGCCCGCCCCCAACCCATCCAATTTCAAGGCCCATGAGGCTTGGGCTGGGCTGGGTTGGGCCGGCCCAAATTGACAGTTTTGAATTTAATAATAATAAATTAGCTCAAAAGTATGTGGAGTCAATTATAAACCCTAGCTCTACAATTCTATCAAATAAACATATTCATAGTATCAAGATTACATGATGCAAGCTAATCCGAAGACAAGCAAGCAATCGGAAACAACAAGAACGCGATGCGGAAACGATAAAGATAAAGAGGCGGAAGCAATAAAATAACCAAGATAACAAGAAATAAGGGATGGAGGAGAACAGAAATAGAAGAAAGAATGGATAATCCGAATCAAAACATGATTGATTACCCAAGGGAGAAAAGGAAACTTGAACCTAACAAGGATTCATACTAGTGATTAAATCCATTCAGTTCCAAGCCAAAGAAGGCATACACGAAGCCTCGGGCTTCAACAAGATTGGCTCGGCCAAATCCTATTTCTATTCTCAAAATATCATCAATCAACTAACTATCTAATGAGTTATGCTAGGAGTTTATATAGACAATGTAAAGGGCAAAATAGTAAAATGGTCACAGGTGACCAATAAGATAAAGCCACGCAGGGCTGAAGCAGTTTTATATGTTCGGCAGCTCAGCTCGAACACATTTGAGTCGGACGCTTGTTTGCCTCGATCACAATTGGGTTCGGACGCTCTCCTGCTTCGGGCACATTTGTAGCCCTTCGAACGATTCACTGTTCGGAGTTATTCTTCTTTTGTTCGGTTGCTTTTCAGCTTCGGGCTCGAGCTTATTCGTTGAGCTTTCATAAGTTGTGCTCGGTCTCACAGCTTCTGAAGCAGCAACAGTCACTTGTTGTCTGCTCGGTAGATTTCCATCGTTGTTGTTCGGTGAAGCAGTCTTCGACATATTCCATTCCAGCCACATTTTCTGATTGTGGGCGTCATGTGACTCCTCGGTGGACTAACTTGACTCCTCGGTGGACTAACTTGATGAATCGAACAGGTGAGCCTGGTTCGTATTGCATCATCCTCCCATTCTTGAAAGGATTTCGTCCTCGAAATCAAACCGACAAGACCTACAAGCAAGGCAAAGACAAACAAAGCTTCCTACTACAAGAGTAGGTTAGTGTTCAAAAGTGTGGAAAACACACTCTTATGATAGAGCCAAGCATCAATATCAATCAAACAGCCTATGTCTCCGAAGGAAACAATAAGTTGTTGGCTCAAATAGAAACTGCACCGAACACATGAGTAATTGAAGAGATCAATAGGACACTGAACATGCAATACGTATCGATCAAAGGACCTATCATCTCTAATCCCATAGTCATCATACCGAGCCCTCGATTCACTTTTATCACTATGTGGTTTATGGGCTTCGGTAAGCACAATACTCGAGGTGGGATGAACAGGCGGGATGAAGTACGTTATATAGTCCAATCGACAGGTAACATCGAATACTTCTCTCCCCTTCTTAAAAGCAGTCTTATTTACACCAAGAGATAGCTTGTCACCTCTAAAATTACCTCCAAGACAATTCTTCTCATTAGACAAGCTTCCGAAGAAGGTCTCAAATAATGGATTATCTACGGGGTTAAGATTTCCAAACCGAGGTGGTTCATACTCTCCTCGAGTCGGATGCACATCACCATCTCATTCAAACAAAGGATTAGTGAAAACAAGTTCACTACCTATCAAAGGTGCATCCGAACCAAGATCATCATCCACACTTGAGGAGTTATCGAATATAATTCGATCAAACTCTTCCACAAGGGACTCCTCAAGGTTTTCATCATCCTCACTATAACACAGAGATCCACCATAGGTAATAATATCAACAAGGGTATGATCAAACAACTCATCTTCCCTTTTATCAAAGATTGGTGGTGTGTCGTAACAAGGGTCACAAGCAAGGTCAACTACAACTTCATCACTAAAGAGAGGTTCGGTGAAGATCGAGCTCACACCATGATGAGGCTTATCAATCCTCTCAACTAGTGGTTCACATTCACTCACAAGTTGACCATTCGACTTTGTCACGCCCTAAAAAATTTAATTAAACTGCGATGCGTTTATTATTTAAAGGCTCGTGACTGGTGTTCAAGAAGGTACAAAATTATTTTTAGAGAAAACTCAGAGTCGCCACTTGACATAGTTTAAGGTGTGCCAAGTCACCAAAAGGTACCTTGGAACACCTATGACTCGTCTAATGGTCTGCGTTGGAGATTCGGGTAAGGTTCTTAGTTGATTCTCGGGAAGGTATTAGGCACCCTCGAGTCCTGTGCTAAACACAGTTGCTTTATTGTCGCAATTTTAATTTATTAAAATATGGTTGTTTTATCAATGCCGTTAATTTGAATTTGTACTTTTATTTAAGAAAATTAAAAGCGTTATTCTTATCCAACCCCACGGAGGACTGGACGAATTTACACTTTTGATTCAAAATAAAATGAAATGTACTGCGTATTTCCAACCTTACAAAAGGCTTGTCTATTTTTTTTAAAAAGAATTTAATTAACTTCAAAAAATAATCAAGTTAGTTTTTGTTTATCTCAATTTTAATTTCCTTTTAGCTTAATAAGTAGATCACAAATCATACTTATCAATGGCCAGTGGCTAAATTATTTTTTTAGAATAGCGTCAATTACATGGATTATATTAGAATATAACTAACTTGACATAATTTAAATAATTATGGATCACCCTCACCAAAATGCGGTTGTTCACAACAAAATGGTTATTTCATGAATAGTGGAAGGCTATTTTGTAAATCAATTACATTTAAAAATAATGGACTGGCCTGTTTTGCGTTAATAGGGTTTTTTAAGACTATTTATGCAAAGTGGAAATTTTCAGTAAACGTGGTTGATAAAATAAGTGGGCTGACATTTTTTACAGAAATGAACTGCTTCAAGGCCTGCCTTGCATAATTAGCCATATTTTTATAATTCTGTCAAGAGATGCCTATTTTTTATCCAAATACGGCTATTTCTGCAAATTATTATGGTCCGTTTATGGTTGCTTCAGCTCTGTTTCGTTCAAATCATGGCTCATATTTTCAACATTTCAATTAAACTAAATGCGTGTCTAAATCAAAGCTCCCTAAAGGCGCATTTTTGCCTACATTTCCATGTGTTAAACCAAAGTTTGCTTAGTGTATTGCATAAATTGCATGCCCCTTTTTTTCTAAACCTGACTTTACATATCCAACTTGTCGTGATCTGCTTAACATACAATTATGAGACAATAAAATGGACCTTTACTACAACTATTCCATTTTTGTAAAAAAGAAACACATTTGCTAAGTTAATAAAGTAGCAGACATACAAAACTAGATATACAAAACTAAATAACTAAAGAGTTCTTTCATGCCTGATCCAAAGTGAACCTGAAACTGGGCCTTAAAATTTCAGCATGTTTGGACTTTAACGGGCTAATAATGTACATAAACGTGAGGCATAAGATTCGTACAAGATTTAAAGAAAATTTACCAGATAACAATAAAGCTCCCAAGCACAGCAATAAGCCTCCAAAAACGCAGCAAACACAGCCCCTTTATACCTCTACTCAACCTTTAAAACCTTAAAATTTATGCTCCAAAAGGCCTTAGATGTAAAGGCTTTTGGTTCTAAATCTAACTCTCAAACTTACTATTTTTTCTCAAGTGTTTTTTGCTCTCTTTCCATGTAATTTCAGCTGGTAGTTGTCTTCTTTAAAGAGGAGTAAATGCTCCTATTTATGGCTGAAAAATTATCAAAGGGTGGAGTGTTTGGTTGGCTAAAAGTACAAGCCCATCCCCACTTGAGTACCCTTGTCAAGTCCCATATTTTAAGGTTTTTGGCACTATTTTTTCACTATTCCAGCCACCCTATATGTCCCTAAAATCTGAAAATATAGGTTGTCCCATTGGGTCTAGTGGACTCAAACTTACTACCAGTTTCAAGCTTACCAAAACTAAACCATCCCAGACCAATCAAACCCCTTAAATTCTGATTTCAATCAAAGCTAACTTGGCAGGCAAAATGGTTATAGAACTAAACCACATATTCATGCTTAAACTCCCTCACATATAACTGAATATACAGCTCATTTTGTACTCCTTCACCAAAATCAGAGTACATACAACATACAAGTCAACTAAACAGGGCAGACAGATTACACAACTAAAATGCCAAGCCTATACCTTAACTGAAGCACAACAAGGAAAAAGATAAACTCATGTTCATGATACTAACAAGTCATTAGTTCACTAACTGCCACACTTAAAACTAATCAACAACATAGCAACATCCCAGTCAGAAAAGCAATGGCGACATTAGCACAAATCAAATGCCAGTTCGGCTAAGATCCATCTTTGAACACATTCAAACTTTTATACAATTTCCTTTTATTTTCATGGCTTAAAACAACAATATGTTCACAAACATTAGTAACGATCTCTTATATGATAATTCCAACACTTTGTACTATTTCTATGGCTAAACAAACACACACTGATTATACTAAACCATGACTAACTACTAGATAAACAAATGGCAAAGCGAATAGAAAACAAAGAAGACTAGGATTTACTTCTAAACAACTGCCGAAGCTAAAGCATCACCAACTGAGCTGCTTCGCCTCGACTCTCGAACACTGCCTCGGCTCAAATCAGCTGCGTCACTGCCTCGTCTATGGCTGCCTCCACAGTACACCCGCTGCAACATAGCCGCAGCTTCAACATGGCCATCACAGCCTCGCTGCCTCCACCACGACTCGCTTCAACTCACCCTCGCCCTAACTGCTGAATCACAGCCTTACCATGTCCACCAATCCACAAAATCAAATCATAATAGCCTCGCCTAATCCCCACTACAACACACTGCCTAAGCACGCCATAACAGCCCCTCCAATCGTCAAAACAGTAGCAGCGGCAACACCATAACAAAGAAAATGAAACGAAAAAAATAAGAAGACGAAAGGAAGAAAAGAAAACAGAAACGGGCTAAAAAAAACGGACTGGGGGACGGGTTATTTTGGAAAAATGGGGTATGAGGGTGGAAGAGGGGAGTGAGAGGAAGAGGGGAAGGTAAAACTTACCGGAAAAAAGTCAAGGTGGCCGGATTTCGGGTTTGACCGGAACTTTGACCGTCGATCTACTCCAAACCATTGAGATTTTGTAAAAACTAAGTTGAGAAATGGAATGGGGGGGTCAAGATCTTTCGATTGGTGTATTTTTCATATTTTTCCGGCCACCGGAGGTTGTGGCCGCCGGCGGCCGATCGGCGGAAGTACGGCGGAGCAGCGGCGGAGGCACGGCGGAGGCGATTTCCGGTGAGAGAGTGGAAATTTCAGCATAGTAACATTAGTCACATGGGACTTGAGGGGAATGAAGATAAAAATGAGATTTTTCATTATATATGCAAGTCATGGGCCGGGTAAGGGACTTGGGCTGACGGGCCAACAATTTGGGCTATTATTTTTTTACAAATGACCAGTTAAAAGGCACTACATACTAAATTAATCAACATACAATCACATAATCTACACTAACATTACAATTAAACATAGAATTACAATTACGCACGTAATGATAATTATTTTTTGTTTACTTCCTAATTAATGACAAATTTAGTTAGAACAAACACTAGAAGTCCAGAAAAAATTGACGAAACGTCCTAATGATCTAATACGACTATTTTGGGAAATTTTATCTGTATTCGTGCCAAAATTAGGTGATTACAGCTTCCCCTCTTTGTTCGGGAACCCGAAGAGTTTTCGGACAAAGAAGTAATCGTCAACTAATTTTGGCCTTTCGGTTCTAGCCGAGAGCATGCTTTTCAAAATGGTGACCGTACCTTGAATTTCGGTTCTAACCGAGAACAAGGTTACCTACATATCCCTGGACTAAGGAATTAGGTCAGCGTAGTTCCTTACGTGCGGTAGCTGGGACTACCGCATTCAAACAGACAACTAGACTCCTCTAGACGCATTAAGACAAACTAGACACTCTAGACTAACACTAAAACAAAGCTAGACACTTTAGACTTCTAAGACAAACTAGAGATTCTTCTAGCCACACTTGGGGCTGATGCTAGACACTCTTAGGCACAGAAGGGCTATCATTGCTGGTCACTGGTTGCTTGTTGATTGGCGTCATTGCTTTACAGAGAAAATGAAAGTACAACATTGAAAATGTAAAGTTACAATTCCTGTTCTAAGTCTTCATGCTTCCCGAGATGAGCTTCTTGGTTCTTGCTTCCCTCACTTGTTGAAAATAAAACCACCGCTCTTGGTTCAGGTGGGTCTTGCTTTTTGTAGAAAAGATAAACCCTCGATCTTGGTTCAGGTGGGTCTTCCCTCTTTACAGAATGGATTTCCTCGTTCTTCAGGTGGGCGCCTGGACTTCTTCAAATGTATTTCCTCATTCTTCAGGTGGGCGCCTGGACTTCTTCAAATGTATTCCCTCGTTCTTCAGGTGGGCGCCTGCACTTTCTCAAATGTATTCCCTCGTTCTTCAGGCGGGCGCCTAGATTTGTTCAAAATAAATTCCCTCGTTCTCCAGGTGGGTGCCTCAACTTCTTCAAATGTATTCTCTCGTTCTTCAGGTGGGCGCCTGACTTCTTAAAACTACTCCCTCATTCTCCAGGTGGGTGCCCTGATCTTCTCTAAGCTACTCCCTCATTCTCCAAGTGGGTTCCCTGACTTCTTAAAACTACTCCCTCATTCTTCAGGTGGGTTCCCTGACTTCTTAAAACTACTCCCTCATTCTTCAGGTGGGTGCCTTGACTTCTAAAATAAAATCCCTCATTCTCCAGGCGGGTGCCCTGACTTCTTAAAACTATTCCCTCATTCTTTAGGTGGGTGCCTCGACTTCTAAAATAAATTCCCCCATTCTCCAGGTGGGTGCCCTGACCTTCTCTAAACTACTCCCTCATTCTTCAGGCGGGCTCCCTGACTTCTTAAAACTACTCCCTCATTCTCCAGGTGGGTTCCCTTACTTCTTAAAATAAAATCCCTCATTCTTCAGGTGGGTGCCTTGACTTCTAAAATAAAATCCCTCATTCTCCAGGTGGGTGCCCTGACTTCTTAAAACTATTCCCTCATTCTCCAGGTGGGTTCCCTGACTTCTTTAAAACTACTCCCTCATTCTCCAGGTGGGTTCCCTGACTTTCTCTAAACTACTCCCTCATTCTCCAGGTGGGTTCCCTGACTTCTTAAAATAAAATCCCTCATTCTCCAGGCGGGTGCCCTGACTTCTTAAAACTATTCCCTCATTCTTCATTCTTTTGCTTTCTTGTATTTCAATGGCCTTCGACACAGAACATCATGCGACCAAGTGTTCCAACTAGTCATTAGTCAAACTTTGTTAGGAACGGTATATTTTCCCTGATAGTCTCTTCTGCGGTGCAAACCTTGGCATGTCACTCCAGATGCCAAACTGCCTCATAGGCATTCCATTATACAGGCGGGTCCTGACTGTGCTCTGCTACAACTGCAAAACAGGTGAACAATTTTTGCGAAACTTTCTTTTGCTCGTTTCAATATTATTGTGAATGAAAGGCAAAAGTGGAAGAAATTTCGGATAAAGGACTCTGAATGAGAGATGCCCTTTAGGAAAGTAAAAGGACTTATCTGGAGGTGAAAGCGATGACCTCAATAACATGACGTGCATCTTGGCCTCGAACCCTGATCCGTTCACAACAGTTGTCCCTCGACTCTTTCCCCAAGCAATACTCGTCAAGCCCCACTTGACGACAGTTTACCAAAGCCCTCATTCGGTTAGCGGCGCCCCTTTCAGGGTTTTCACCGACAAACCTCTCTCTTTGTTCTTTTGCCTAACTGTTTGTCGTGTGGCGCCCTTTCAGGTTTTCACCAACAAGACTTCATTCTTTTTTTTTTCTTTTCTTTTTTTTTTCTTTTTTTTTCCTCCTTTGGACCTCTTTAGTTCCACCCATTGATGATGATTTTTGAGCTAACTCTTGCTCGATTGACATTCTCAAGATTGGCCAAAATGGTCTATTGGACATTTATCTGAGTTTGGAAGCAATGTTTGGCCTGTAATTTAGGGTGCCTTAAGCATCTTTCCCCCTTTCAAGAATGAATGAATGGTACAACAAAATAGAAGTTTGTTTTTATTTTATTTTATTGATAAAATAAAAACAAACTTCTGCCCCAGTTTAGCAGAAATCGCAGATTTTGGATTTTCTTTGACTTTGGCCGCAAACATAGAGGCAAGCTTTGCGTCGGTGTGAGATAGGAAAAATGATGAAATATCCCCTGATATGAAACTAGGGAACTTTAAAACTTCCCCAGATATGAAACTAGGGAACTTTTAGAACTTTCTTTGATATGACCGCACCTGAATGGTTGCTTACGTATCCTTTTGAAAGGAATCAGGTCAGACGTAGCTCTAGCAACTTAATGCCAACTTTGTTTTGGATCTTTCTTTCTTCATTTCATCGCAATTACAAAGATTCCCAATAAGGGTTTACAAAAGCAATACAAAGCCAAAGGCTAACAAGAGGGGTGCATTATCTAGGTAAGGGAAACAAAGACTTTCGTTACTCCACCCAAGAACATCAAATGTAGTACCTCTTCACTGCATCAGCATTAACAATCATTTCAGCCATCGTGCCCTCGATGTCTGTTAAGAATAGAGCACCATTGGGCAACACCTTCTTCACCACATACGGTCCTTGCTAATTTGGAGCGAACTTGCCCTTTGCTTCTTCCTGATGTGGAAAAATGCGCTTCAGGACTAACTGACCTTCACTAAACTTGCGTTGGCGCACTTTCTTGTTGTATGCTTTGGCCATTCTCTTCTGATATAGTTGGCCATAACATACTGCATTTAGCCTTTTCTCGTCAATCAAAGCCAATTGTTCCAAGCGGGATTTGACCCATTCAGTGTCCTCGATCTCAGCTTCAACAATGATTCTCAAGGATGGTATTTCGACTTCTGCCGGAATGACTGCCTCAGTGCCGTACACCAGCTCATATGGAGTTGTGCCTATTGAGGTGCGCACAGTCGTGCGATAACCCAGAAGAGCGAAGGGCAACTTCTCATGCCAATCTCGAGATCCTTCCACCATTTTTCGAAGGATCTTCTTGATATTCTTATTTGCCGCTTCGACCATGCCATTTGCTTTTGGCCGGTATGGTGTGGAATTTCTGTGTACAATTTTGAACCTTTCACATAGCTCCCTCATCAGATGACTGTTCAAATTAGCCCCATTTTCAGTGATGATGGTATTGGGAATACCGAATCGGCAAATGATGTTTGAGTGAACAAAGTCGACCACAGTTTTCTTGGTTACTGACTTGAATGTCGATGCTTCCACACACTTGGTAAAATAATCAATGGCGACCAAGATGAATCTATGCCCGTTCGATGCCTTTGGTTCTATTGGGCCAATGACATCCATTCCCCATGCAGCGAAAGGCCAAGGAGCAGAAGCTCCAAGGGAGGCGAATGTATCATATCGCCGTGTACTTGACATTGGTGGCATCTTCGCACAAACCCTATGCAATCTCGCTCCATGGTGAGCCAGAAATAACCTGCCCTTAAGATCTTCTTGGCTAGCACATAGCCATTCATGTGTGGCCCACAGATTCCAGAATGTACCTCGTTAAGAATTCTTGAGGCTTCTTGTGCGTCCACACATCTTAACAATCCCAGATCTGGGGTTCTCTTATACAACACCCCTCCACTTAGAAAGAAACTACTTGCAAGACGGCGGAGGGTTCTTTTCTGATTGTTCTCGGCTAGTGCTGGGTATTCCCCATTCTTGATGTAATTTTTGATGTCCAGGTACCACGGCTCACCATCAAGTTCTTCTTCTTCAACCTTGTTGCAGTATGGATGTTGATCCCGAACTTGAATCTCGAGAGGATCAATGTGAGTTTGGTCAGGATGACTGATCATTGATGCTAATGTAGCCAAAGCATCGGCCAACTCATTGTGCATTCTTGGGATGTGCCTGAATTCAATAGAATCAAATCTTTGGCAAAGATCTTCCAGACACTGCTTATACATGATGAGCTTCCCATCTCGAGTTTCCCATTCGCCCTTGATTTGGTGTATGAGTAGGTCGGAGTCTCCGAGCACTAGTAGTTCTTTGATGTCCATGTCTATCGCCATGCGTAGACCCATGGTGCAAGCTTCGTATTCTGCCGTGTTATTGGTACACCAGAAACGAAGCTGCGCAGTTGCCGGATAGTAATGTCCTGTTGGAGATATGAGAACAGCCCCAACATGGATTTTCTTGCTCATCTCTATCTTGAATTTCCTCCGAAGCTGCTTGACCGGAGGGAAACCAGGATTAATCGGCAACTTATGAACCACTAAATCTGTGCTCAAACCGGGCATGTCATCATACGACCAAGCAAACACGTCTCTATAGTCAAACAAGACTTGGACTATGTCATTTTTCACTTTCGGTACAACGTGCATGCTTATCTTGGTTTCTCTAACATCATCGGGACATCCCAAATTTATATTTTCTGTGTCATCAAGATTGGGCTTATGCTTGTTCTCAAACTGTTCTAATTCCCCGTTTATTTCACTATCGGCTCCCTCCTCATCATATTCTTTCTCAACGATTTCTTCGGTATCAGTCTCTTCCATGCCATCTACCTCCTCGACTGTTACTTCATAATCATTCCACCCCCCAACATGTATTTCCTCAATTTTTGGTTGATTTATTGAGACCAAGTTAAACTGTGTGTTTAGATCAGGGCGTGATTTCAGCATGCATGTCATGTTATTAAGGCCATCAGAAACATAGCTACAGAAAGAAATAAGGAACAAAAACAAGGAAAGTAAAGAGATAGAATAAGAAGACAAGAACATGTCTTGCTTTTCATTGAATTTGAAAGATAAAAGGGTTCGACATCATAACGAGCAAAATAAATATACTTGGATTACAACCCTTAGAATAACCAAGTATACAGAAAGGATAACAAAACTTGCTACCAATAGCCCCTCATAGTGGGGAGAGGCGTGGATCCCCAGTTGTTCAGCTTCACATCAGGGCCGATGTCCTGGATTTTTGCATTGCTAGGTCCTTCGCCAGTTTGCACCATGTTGATGCCAAAGACGTGCCTCAGGTCTGACAGCAGCTTCTTTTGTTCTTCAGCCTCCTCAGTATTCTTGGAAGCGGCCTTGCCTTCACTAGGCCTTGTGAAAGATTGAGCGAGGCAAGGGACGGGCTTCTCGAGAGACCATTCTTGTTTCTTCATCTTCTTAGCTCTTGCTCTGTCTGCAGCTAGGGGCTTATATCCCAGACCCCAGGTACCTCGAATGCCAAGTGGACTAATTGGATGCGACATTCCTTGTAGCGCTGCCCCGAGACCTTTCCCGGGTTAAAAACCGTGCTTTAACATTTCTGTAGCCATCGGAGTAAAAGTTCAGTGTTCCATTGAAGAAGAAAAGGGTAAATTGTTAAAATCCAAACCCCAGATGAAAAGTTTGTCGGCTAGAAAAGAGAAAACGGATAAGGTTAAACCCTATCTGTAGCGAGGAGGAAACACTTGTACCGAGCTCACGTGTTCGAAGAATTCTGAAGCGGAACCAAGGAGGAGGTAGATTCTCTTAGGTTTTCACTTTTTTTGTGTCCGAATATTCTCGATAGTGGATCTCTGGAGTAATTCTTTCTACTCGAGGTCGTACTATCGAATTTGAGCTTTTAGGAACTCATGCGTGGGGTGACCGAAGTCCAATCTTCGTAGACAATTCTTTGACTCCCCGTGCGCAGTTTAAATGGGGACCACTCCATCGAGTCATATAAACTTCTTCCGAACCTATACTTGGAAAGTACTAGTTGTGACTTATCACTTCGATTTCCTAACAAGAAGGCAATGCCATATTTGAGTGGAAAAAGGCTAGAGTGGTGAGAGTAATAGAGTGAGGTCACAAAAGCCAACGACCTTGAGTGTATACGCGAGTGGAAAGAAAATTGAGTGTCCATTCTTTGAGTGATCACGTGAGGGAGTGAACTTGTGAGGTCCTTTACACTTGTTGTTGCAGCTATGTCTTCGGACGATGGTGACTATAGAAGGTATGATTAGTGTGGAGATGATGGAGACTATGGTTCCTACGATGGTGATGATTGCTATAATGACACCGGGAATTATGGCTCTTACGAGGACGAAGCAGGTCACTACGATGATTACGAAGACAAAGAAGACTACGAGGCTTGTGAAAATGAACGAGAAGATTCTTATACTTCTGGTTGAGAATATGAAGGTAGTGACGCTTCGAGGTATGATGATCCTACTTACTCTCTTTGTGATGATCTTGAATACGATGAATGTGACATCGGGGAAATCGATGATGAAGTTGATCGAGTGAACTATTCGATGGCATCTTCCTTCGATGTCTCGTATGGAGCACAAGGGAGTAGTAAAGCTCCTTCCATCGGGTTGGGATGAGGAAGTGGTGGTTGTTCCATGGGAGGAGGAAGGCTTGCAACTTTGAGTCGTAAAACACGATTTAATGCTTCCAATTCGTATGGGAAGGGTGGCTCGAGGAGCACTGGTGGTTGTGGACCCGAGGAGGGTAGAAGAGGTTTCTACCGAACTCCTTCTCTGAGGAGAAGTTCTTACAGGTTCTATGCTAAAACTCCTTCATCGACTTTCAACAATACTTCTAACGTTGGAAGAGTGAAAGGAAGTGGGAGTTATCCTAGTGGTGTTATCACTAGTGGAGGGATAAGGAAGACCCAAGTTGTTGGTTTCGATATTCGTGGACATTCAAGCCCTCTCTTGGATGTGCCGATGCAAGACTTGGGTACACAAAGGTTCGTTGTTGAGGTGAACGGTCATGGAGGATACTTGCTCAAAATTGGGGGATTCGATGCTAATTGTATTAACACCTCTTTGGTTGTTAGACTAAAGATACCATGCTATAGATTGAAACATCCTTATAATTATCAAGGTGTTCAGATTACCAGTGAGTGCGAGTGCTCATATCTCATGGGAGCTACAAAAGTTATGTTTGGTGTGATGTGTATCCCATGAAATATCTTGCAATTTGGTTAGGTGATCCATGGTTGCAAGACAAGAGAGTGCAATATAATATCGCGACGGATAGGTATAAAGTGAGCAGGGGACTAAGGATTTATGACTTTGAACCTTGTCGCGCAAGACTCAAGCTGCCTTCGAACACATCGTCTTTGTCTATGCAAAGAAGAAACGAGCAAGAACTCCATTCCATCAGTGAAAGAGTGTCATCGAGGAGTCCTACGAACACAAGAAGCAGTGGGACAAGTGCAAGGAAAGAGTCGACCGCTCATAAACTGTTATTTTTTTCTTTTTATTTGGACACTCAGTCTCCAGAAGGAAATTGTCCGAACACTCAATCAGATAAGGATTTATCCCCTAACGACCTCCGCTATTTTTGGGAGTAAACCGTATCATGTCTTAAAGGTTAGCAGATCATGGACAGACGTGTGGAAGTAGGATTTCTACTATGCTTAGGAGTCTAGGCCTATAAATACACCATTCTCCTTTCATTTGTACCCCTTATACACTCTTGAGGCACGAATACTGCTGCTGATGCTGATGTTGTTGGTTCTGCTACCCCTGCCACTGCTCCTTGAAAACGCTCAACACACACCTCGGCTTGAGGTATGAACTGTCATCGCAATATAATTTACCCAACTAGGAGTCCGGGTCGAATCCACAAGGAACAAAGTGATGCGATCAAAGTAGTGGAGGAACTAAACTTATTTGACTAAGCCAAACTAGGATAAGAAGGAGATGGAATGATATTAACAACTATAAACTACACTAAGAAAGCAAGTAAAGGTGATCAATGGCCTTCTCACAACCAAGGAAGACAAGTTTTGAACCTAGGATGCAATTATAGCACGGGGTTTATATATTATGGCCGAGTCGTTCTAATATAATCCCTAGAATCCTTCCGGCCTAGAAGGGATTTACCTCAACGGCGCTCGTCAAAGCCATGGTTGAGCTTATAAAGCACTACCCATTACCCGAGGAAAGAAGACCTCTTCCGAGCGTAACTTCTTTTAGATGAGTTAGTCTATGAAATAGCCTATCAACCCAAATCCTCGCTAGCTTCACTATTCTACGCTAACTAATCTCTTCCGAGTCTTTAATTAGCAAAGTAGACATGTAACTTTAGTGTCATGAGCATTAAAGTTAAACAACCAAAGCAATAGAAGCTAGATAATCAAAACCCACATATATAAATTCCTCGTTATGAATCATTCATATAATTATATCCAAAGTTATATCAACTATCCAAATGTAGAAATACAAATCAAAGAAATAAAGAAATGGATAAAGAATTCTCATTAAAGTGCACCAAATCTTCTATCTCCAATAATTGTTGATGATTCTTGCTCCCAAGTTGGAAAAGTAGCCAAAGATGTGTAAACTATGGTAAAACTATCTATTTGTAGTCCCCAAAGTAATTACCATATTTTTCCCAAAATTATCCCTAGGTTAAAACAAAGAAATGGCTGATTTTTCCTCATATAGCCACCCTGGTACTGAAAGTTGACCCGCTAGCCACATTTTCGCTGCTCAACTTAGTCACTGTTTCATGTATAGCCACTTTTCTACTATGTTTTTGACAGACTAGCCAGCTTTCTTCTTTTTCTTCAACTTGACTTTTTTTTGACTTGTTTCTTCCATAACTCTTCTCCAACATATTCAACCTACAAAATACAACAAAACCATGATAAATGCACTTATTTCATCAATTTAACACAACAATAGCTCAAGTACAAGTATGTAATATGTGGTATTTTAGCCACACATCACACCCCAAACTTAAACTATTGCTTGTCCTCAAGCAAAGTACGCACAACTAAATTCCAAATTGCATTTCAATCTATTCATGCACCTTTTTACTAAAGCCACAACAAGTCAAAAACACTTTTAAGTTCAACAAAAAATGGCATCAGTTGGTACCAACAATTAAGCCAAGCCATGTGAGCATAACTTTCATATATACAAAACACCAAAGAAGGCATACATGCCATGACACAAGATTTTCAAAGTTTGCCTCTTCGTCACAAGAGTTCACCTCTTTGCTTGCTCACCTCAATTGGGAAATGAAACACAAATCTTCAACTCAACTTCACAAGTGCCCTCACCACTCAAGAGAATATCCCAACCACAAAAATGCAATGACAACACAAATGGGATTAATGATAGGAAGAATTCACTCATTCTCTCAAAAGAAGTTCATCATGCACGCTAAAGATCTATAAGCTTGCCCTTGTGTACCTCTCCACTAATGTAGGAATGCTTGAACCGAAATCAATTAGGACTTTATTAGGGTTGTAATGTAGGCTTTTGGTTAAATGTGGGGTAAAATTTGGGCAAATAGTGACTACACACCTGCTTGAGCACTACACCTTACAAAACTTTAAGGCACACTTTAATTTTCTTACACTTACACCTTACTAAATCGAGGATTATACACTAGTCTTTCCCCTTTTTATTCATCAATTCTCTTTTTCTTCTTTTTCTTTCTTTTCTTTCACTTACTTCTTTTTGTTTCTTTTCTCTTTCCCTGTTTTTTTTATTCAATTCACTTTTGTTGCTCTTTCTTTTCTTTTCTTTTGATTTTCATTAACTTCCACACTTTTACCATAACTCGTGTCACCCCCAAACTTAGGCTTTTGCCTAAGTTGCACGTCTTTCAATGCACTCAAGGAGGTAGTGCCAAAAAGAGGGTTAGTGTTTTAAGCATTTAGAATTGGTACCAAGATGATAAGAATCAAAACGCGGAAAGATAAAAGATAGGAACGAGACGTAACTCGATCACTAATCCCAAGTAGCAACGGAGAACTAGTGCCGTTACACCCCGGGAGAAGGCCAAGAACACCTACGCTAGGCAACTACCCTCGAGACGACAACGGACTCGCAAGTAGAATGGTCGGGGGAGGTTTGGGGTTCAACTAGAATCCACTAGTAAACTCAAACCGAACTCAAAGGTTTCATTCATAGAGAATCCACTCTAGAACATTGTTTAATCAAACACTCATCATCAAAGCTAACTAAGGAATAATGCTAAGCTATGGGGTATTTATAGGCCTCATTTAATACATAGTAAAAGCCCAAAAGTACCCTTAAGTAAGTTCTAAAGACATAAGCCACGTAGGGGCATAGTAGGAATTACAAAGCAATTGAAGTCAAATTCCCGTCAAACTTGCACAGGGGGAGGCGCCCGCCTCCAGGCCTTAGGCGCCCGCCTCAGCATCTCTAGGCGGTCCGCCTCCTTGGGCCGCCTCCAATAATCAAGAGAGCAAGCATCATGTAGGCGGTCCGCCTCAATCCGTAGGCGGTCCGCCTCTTTCTGGGACTTCTTGAAACACCTCGAAATGTGTCCCGGATGCTCTTCTTTCCTTGGCGTCCCAATGCATGACCTTGAAGTGCTCTTCCTTGGCCTTGGATGATGCTTTTGGATGGTTGCATGATTTGGGTCTTATCATCCTCCCCTTCTTGAGAAGATTTCGTCCTCGAAATCGAGGCTTGGTCTCTCCTAGCATCAACAACTCCTCGGGGTGGCCAAAGCGCTCCTTCTTTATCCCTCTTGATCGTCACTTTGATATAGGCTTCTTCCAAGATCTCCCCCGCCTTAGCATGGAGCTTAGAACCTACAAGCAACGACAAGCAAAACCACACAAACTTCCTACTTTGAAAGTAGGTTAGTGCAAGAAGTGTGGAAAACACACTCTTGTGATATAACCAAGCATCAATAACAATCATGAATATCAAGTCTCCAAAGAGAACCATAAGCACTTGGTTAAAGATCAACATGCACTCAACAAGATAATGAGCAAATAGGTCATGTGGGCATGAAAAATGCAAGATCAAGCTATCAAAACCCTCTTGGACCTTAAGCTCAAAATCAACATACCAATCAATCCTCAAGGTGTGACCAACATGTGGAGTGGAGTGAATCAAATAGCCCAACCTACAAGTAGGATCAAGCACTCCACTCCCCTTCTTTAGAGCATACCTACCCACACCAAGGGATTCCTCTTCCCCTCCAATTTCATCACCTAAGCAATCCTTCTTAAAAGACAAGCTTTCAAGGAAGGTATTGATGATGGACTCTTCTTCATCATAACCCCAACAAGCAATAGTAGGGCCACTCAAAGAACCATCTACCTCACCCAAATTCTCAAACAATGGATTGCCTAAGGAGTCAAACCCTTCACACCATGGAGGTTCCATTTGACTACTCACCCTAGTTCGATACAAGTCTTTACCACTAATGAGGATGCCTTCAAACAATGGATTAGTATAAGCATGCATCTCACTATCATGATTAAGCATAGACAAGTTATCAAGACTAGGTTCACTTGAGGAGTCATCATAGACAACATTGTCCAATTCATGCAATTTGGACTCCTCAAGGACAAGATCATCCTCACCACAACACATTGGTCCACCAAATAGAAGCATATCAATTAGGGAATGGTCAACTACCTCATCTTCCCATTGGTCAAAGGTTGGTGGTGTGTTATAGCAAAGGTTACAATCATGGTCAACTATCAAATCTACACTAGGGAGGGGTTCAATGAACAATGAGCTCACATCATGATGTGGCATAGCATCCCTTCCAACTAGTGTTTCACAATCAAGCTCAAGTTGACAAGTAGACTCTTCACTAGTGGCATACCCACTAGATACATCAAAACCACCAACTAGCGTTGAGTCATCACAAGACAAATAGCTAGTAGGCTCATGAAAAGGTGAAGCAACACTTACATTTGTAGTACTTCCTTGATCACTCACAAGGTTTGAAGTGTCATATGCAACTTCCCCTTCATGAAGCTCACATTGAGGCTCCAATTGCTTGTCTTCAAATGTACCTACACAAGAACTTTCACAAGAAGAAATAGAAGATAAAGAAGGGTTAGAACAATGGGTGCACTCACTCTCAATTTTTTCTTCCTCACCTCTCATCTCTCTCAATTTTACCTCATGGTCAAGTGTAGTTTGTGGTGACAATCCCCTCACATCACTCCTCAAAGCCTCTCCTTTTTCCTCTCTTGGATTGTCATCGGTCACTCCCTCACTTCTCTCTATCTTTTCTCTCTCATTTGAAGTGGAGTGACTTTCACTTTGATCATTCTTTGGCAAGACAACAAGATTGTTTGCCTCGGGTTCAAGTACAATGGGTGATTTGGCTTTAGCCGCTTCCCTCAACTCCTTCATCCGCTTGTAGTCATCACTCACTTGTTTGGGGGTTAGGGGCTTCAACACAAACTTTCTTCCCTCATGTTGGAGCGTGTAGGTGTTAACACGTCCATTGTGAACCACTTGCCGATCAAATTGCCAAGGCCTCCCAAAGAGAAGGTGGCAAGCTTGCATAGGCACAACGTCGAACAAGTGTTCATCAACATAACTACCCATTTTAAACTTGATCATTGCTTGTTCCACTACCTTTAACTCCCCACATTCACTAAGCCATTGCAATCGATATGGCTTTGGGTGTTTCATGGTAGGCAACTTCAATTGGGTTATAAGGGATTGACTCACCACATTAGTGCAACTCCCGGAGTCAATGATCATAGAGCACACAACACCTTTGACGCGACACCTAGCATGGAATAGGTTTTCTCTTTGCAAGGTTTCGCCGTCCTCCACAATCATGGCTCCTAAGCTCCTTCTCACAACTAGGGAAACATGAGGACCATCCTCTTCAACCATATCCTCCTCCACATCATCCATAGATAGATCATTTCGAGTGGGTTTTGGAGGTGGAGTAGTCCTTTGGGGATTGCCCGAAGGGTGGGGATTGCCCACTTGTTGGGGATTGCCCAACACATGCTCTTGTAGAGCTTCAACTTTGCTTTGTTCATACTTCTTGGTTAGCTCAACAAAATGTCCGGGGGTCATAGGAGTGCTATGACCAGTACCCTCACCAGATTCAATTTGGACACTCGGGGTCCTCCTCTCTCCGGTTTCAACTTGATTCCTCTCGATGGTCTCAAGTCTCAAAGTGATTTCCTCGAACTTAGCCATAATGGTGGCCATGAAGTTCTTCATAGGGTCATCCCCATCATTCGCCATGGTACCTACAAGAAGCAACAAACGTTAGTAAAACACCTCACCACTCCCTCACAAATGTTCACTCGGCTCACTCGTGTTTTGGGGAGGTGGATATTTCACACAAGTTTGAGTTTAAAAGCTTCAAGTAGTTGATCAACGAACCACGTCTCAATCACTCAACTTATCAAGTCCAATGCTCTCCGGGGTGAGTGGAGTGAATGGGACTCGATTGGAACGCTAAGCACTTTAAATGAGGACCGGAATCAAAAGATACTACGGATCTTCTTTGAAGTCTAGTCTCCTTTCTATGGCACGATGATCCTAATAGCTCAAAGTAATTAGTACTAATCGAGTAGGATTATACTCTAATAGCACTAATCGGAAGCAATGCAATCAACAAAACACGAAAACCTAGAAGTTTCTACCCGTTTCCCAACCTTCAGGAAGTAGGCGCCCCGCCTCAGGAAGGTAGGCGGCCGCCCTGGGCGCTCCGCCTCAAGGGGAGGCGCTCCGCCTAAAAAAAAAATTCCAGAGAGTGATCAGGATTTAGGCGGTCCGCCTCAGGTGTAGGCGCTCCGCCTCTGCAACTTTCCAGCACAGTTTTCCTTCGCGATTTCTTGGCTTTGCAACCCAAAATCCAACTATTCAAGCGTTGTTTTGAGGATTCAAAGGTACCCCAATGTTGTATCAATCACAAAGAACAACTCCCAACGATTTTTAACAAACCCCAATCACAAACAAGGAATTCACCATGATCATCATCTTCAAAAACTAGGGTTTATCAAAAGGGGTTTTCAAATGGATTGTGAATCATCAAAGTTGGTGTTATACTTGTTCAAATCCCACAAATTTGGTACCAATTCGATTGTCTTTCACAGAAGATCAATCCCCAATAACAATTTCCCAATCTAACTTCAATCCAACCCAAGAATCAAGCAAAAAAGCATCAAGAACAAGTTCATCAAGGGTTCAAGGGGAATTGGGGTTTCAACTTTTCAAACTTCACCAAATCAATCAATTTTGGTACCCAAATAATGGGAAAACAATCACGATCAAGAATCTATAACACCCATAACATAAATCATCCAAATCAACAAGATAGAGCAAATTTTTGGTATTTTCAATTTTTCAATTTTTTTGTTGTTTTCTTCTTTCAATAACTTCAACAAGGAAACTAAAGATAGAATCAACCTAAGGCACGAAGAATCAAGGGTCGGGGATTCGTAGAAACGAGACCCGAGCCTTGCTCTGATACCAAGATGATAAGAATCAAAACGCGGAAAGATAAAAGATAGGAACGAGACGTAACTCGATCACTAATCCCAAGTAGCAACGGAGAACTAGTGCCGTTACACCCCGGGAGAAGGCCAAGAACACCTACGCTAGGCAACTACCCTCGAGACGACAACGGACTCGCAAGTAGAATGGTCGGGGGAGGTTTGGGGTTCAACTAGAATCCACTAGTAAACTCAAACCGAACTCAAAGGTTTCATTCATAGAGAATCCACTCTAGAACATTGTTTAATCAAACACTCATCATCAAAGCTAACTAAGGAATAATGCTAAGCTATGGGGTATTTATAGGCCTCATTTAATACATAGTGAAAGCCCAAAAGTACCCTTAAGTAAGTTCTAAAGACATAAGCCACGTAGGGGCATAGTAGGAATTACAAAGCAATTGAAGTCAAATTCCCGTCAAACTTGCACAGGGGGAGGCGCCCGCCTCCAGGCCTTAGGCGCCCGCCTCAGCATCTCTAGGCGGTCCGCCTCCTTGGGCCGCCTCCAATAATCCAGAGAGCAAGCATCATGTAGGCGGTCCGCCTCAATCCGTAGGCGGTCCGCCTCTTTCTGGGACTTCTTGAAACACCTCGAAATGTGTCCCGGATGCTCTTCTTTCCTTGGCGTCCCAATGCATGACCTTGAAGTGCTCTTCCTTGGCCTTGGATGATGCTTTTGGATGGTTGCATGATTTGGGTCTTATCACTCATTCTCTCAAAAGAAGTTCATCATGCACGCTAAAGATCTATAAGCTTGCCCTTGTGTACCTCTCCACTAATGTAGGAATGCTTGAACCGAAATCAATTAGGACTTTATTAGGGTTGTAATGTAGGCTTTTGGTTAAATGTGGGGTAAAATTTGGGCAAATAGTGACTACACACCTGCTTGAGCACTACACCTTACAAAACTTTAAGGCACACTTCAATTTTCTTACACTTACACCTTACTAAATCGAGGATTATACACTAGTCTTTCCCCTTTTTATTCATCAATTCTCTTTTTCTTCTTTTTCTTTCTTTTCTTTCACTTACTTCTTTTTGTTTCTTTTCTCTTTCCCTGTTTTTTTTATTCAATTCACTTTTGTTGCTCTTTCTTTTCTTTTCTTTTGATTTTCATTAACTTCCTCACTTTTACCATAACTCGTGTCACCCCCAAACTTAGGCTTTTGCCTAAGTTGCACGTCTTTCAATGCACTCAAGGAGGTAGTGCCAAAAAGAGGGTTAGTGTTTTAAGCATTTAGAATTGGTACGGGTTAATAATGTGGTTGCCAAAAGAAAGGATATTAAGCTCAAAGGGTTGACTAAGGTTATAATGCAAGGGTAGGCTTTTTAGGTTACTAGTGGGCCAAAGAAAGCCTAAAATTATTTTTCAAGTAAGCACCACCTAGGATTTCGCCTCGAAGCACACTTAGGGCAAGTTCTAGATCAAGAAGCAGACACATGAACACACCAAAACCTCACGACACATGGCACAAGTAAAGCAAAGAAAACAAGTATATTCAAGTCCCAATCAAGGCAATTAAGCATCCAAAGTTTACTCATAGCCTAATGAGAGCTAATTAGTGACATAAGAGTCAAAAGTTGAACTTAAAGATCATAGCACAATTCACCAACTAAATTTTTCTATCCATTTTTCAAAACAAGTTCACATGACAAGGATTAAATAATGGTGGAACCAAACATGCCAAAAATTGGTCAAGGGGCAAAAATCCACAACTACTACTATACTACTAATTAAATCCTAAAGATGTCCGGTTCAACACAATTACTTCATTAAAAAAGAACCATAACAAAGAAAAATCAAGGAAGTTATTTCAATGAAAAATCAAGGAAGTTATTTCAATCAAAAATGGTTGTTCGGACCCAAATGAGGCTTTCGCACCCAAGTGGGATGCCTACGTATCACACAAAGGTGAATCAGATAAAAAGAAGCAACATCCCAAGCGTAGTTCATGGGAGTACTTTCTGTTTTTGAAAGTTTTTCTCTTTTTTCTATTTTTCCATTTTTTTAATAATAAAATACTACCCAAGAACACAAATTAAACTAAGAACAAGAATAAAAGGTTACTATAAAAAATATATCCTAATATAGTATAAAAATTCTCAAGAAAGATCAATTCTACCAAATTCATCAAGTACCATAACATTAATCACAATCAATATATAATATCATCCTAAAACAATTAAGCTCCTCCCCCAACTTAAAATGTTGCCTTGCCCTCAAGGCAACTAAACAATAAAGAGCAAAGTTTAAGGGCTCCCTGGAAAGAAATGTCTCTGAGAATTTGTCATGCTTTTGCGCCTCGTTGAACCATTTCAGTCGATTGCTCAATTTCCATGTGCTGGACAAACTTTAGAATCTCAATCCTCTTTTTCCCATTGATCCATCCTCATGTCAACTCTCCTCTTCTTTCTTCATCTTGAGTACTTGCACTCACCCTAGTGTGCTTCTTCATGCATGGACTCAGTGGAGCTAAAAAACATCTCTCTGTCAAAAAGTGCCTAGAAAAGATATAACTAAGTGAAAGTAATGTTCTAGAATGTAAATCAATATAAGAGAAGGTAACTGAGCCAAACAATTAATTATAGAAGATCAAGCACATCCCAATTAGGAGTTTTTGCTTACTGCCAAAATCCAAGTACTCCAGTGCTACCATTTAAATCAACGAACAGACATACTATCTTGGCAAGCATTTAGTTCACTAACTCTATGCAATTTCAAGCTATTGAGTACTTAGAATTCCCAACAAATGTATAATTTATTTTCAGCCCACACAAAATAAAGGCCAAACAACTTTACCAGAACATTTAGCACAATTCAATATCAAAAAGTTAAGCACAACCTCCTGTAACATAGAACTCCTACCAGACCTCAAATAACTCTGAAACACAAGTCATAATTCTCAAATCAAGTTCTCTGTATCTCGAGCCACACAAACAGTAATAATTAATGAACAACCAGAAACTCAGAACTCATTAAGTCATACTTTAAATCCATGTTTCAGCATTTTGACGCTATTTTACTGAAGATTTCAGCAGCATAGACAAGCAACTAGATTCAGACCAATAACCAAAACTAGCACACTCATCCTGATTTTCCTATTAGGGTAAACAGTTCAGCCAGCCATCCCTTTTTCATGCATTGAGTAAGTTGCACATATTAAAGATGTTGCATGTTAAAAGAAATTCATAGCACAAACCAGAGATAACAATTCAATCCTAACTAAGAACCAAATTATTCCCCTTCTACAGAATTCAGCTTAGCAAGTAGATTAGCGAGTGGCCAAGGACAGGACACAATTTCAAAGCTGCTTCCTAGTTTCAACAGTTGGCATACTCTCCAAAGAATTAACACTGAACACAGAATTCAGTCGCTCATTATCCAACCAATACAATGAATCACCATGAACTCCTAAAGCTCGATTTTATGAATTTAAGATCACATTAGCAATTATTCTCATGAAACAGCCAAGCACACAAGAGTTAAGGTGAATAATCATCAAAGTTCCACTGAAACATTTTGTCGAACATTAAGAGGGCACGACTGAGTTCGAACAGATTTTAGAAATACTGGGTACATCAGACTTCCCCAATTTTCTCAACAGAATCAGCACTCACATAAAACTCTCAACCATTCCTCACCAACCATTAAAGCAAAACTTCACCAGTATTCAAATTAACAGCGAGGGGCAGTGGGTAATAGGGAACGGGAATTTTATGACGGGGGCAGAATAATCGAGAGAGAAGGAGAGAACAGAGAAAGAGATTTATCTGAGTGATGACATGACTGGTGGCGATTAATGGAATGTGATCGACGCCATTAGTGAAAAGCAATGGATATTGGTGATCGAAAGTGATGGAATTGGGCAGCGGATGAACAGAATTGAGGAGAGAAGAGCGATCCATACCTGAGTTGCTTTGGTCGCCGGCAGTGGTCTGATCAGTGATGATTCACGGTGGCAGGAGCAGTCAGAGTGGTGGCGTGGTGGGGGAAAGACAGTGAAGTTGTCGTGGAATTGAGAGCAGTGGACGAGCAGAAGATAGGAGAGAGAAACATACATGGATGCCGGTGGTGAAGGGCAATCGACGGTACTGATGGTTGAGTGGAGATCGGAGCTGGTGGTGTGATGTGTGGTGGTCGGAGGTGTTTTGGTGAAGGAAATCAGGGAATTTTGAGTTGAGCGTGTGAGATTTACTTTGGGCATAAATTTAAGATACCGTTTTGAACCAGAATAAGTGCAAGGCGGACCGCCCTTTTTTGAGAGGCGGATCGCCTATTTGGATTTCCTGATACCAACGCATTTTAAGCCGTTTGTGCAACTTTTTACTCATGTGACTGTCCAACCAAATAAATCATGTTCAAATAAAGTCCAAAAACTATGAAACTTGGTAGAATGATCAAAAATAATAACTGAAACTAATCTACATATATAAAATGCAAAAATTAAAACGCTTGGGTTGCCTCCCGAGAAGGACCGCTTTTAACGTCGTGGCACGACGAGTACCAAAATCACACTTTTCTCTCCATTTTGTAAATGTGAATTGCCTCCCCAACTTTGAATCAAGTTTTTCATTGTGCTCCCGGGATGGTGGTACGAATCGCCAAGTTTCAAATAATTGGTTCTTCATTTTACATTTTTTGGCATTCAAGTGAGGGATGTCATTTTGCTTTCTTAGAATGGTAAACTCAAGAATGTAACCCCTTGTTCATCATTGACGAGTTCCTTCAACAACTCGGATGATTTAATTTTTATTTCACCATCCAAAGACAATGTTGAAAAATGCAAAGAATGGGGTCTACCACGCTTTAACACCAAGTTTTCCTCACTTTTGACATCCTCATATCCCATTGTACTAGATTCCTCACAAACAATATTTTTCAACTCCACACAAGACTCTAGTGCAATTTCAACCTCTTTGGCATCAACTTCATCAAGAATTTTCTCTTCTTTCACATGTTCTTCTTGGAACTCAAGCTCATCTTCCATATAAAGTCTTTGTTGAAATTTGGAACCATACTTAGCTTGTTGATCATTGAAAGTGTCAACCAATTGGCTCAATTGAACCTCCTGATCCACGCTCAATCTCACACCATTAATGGTGAAGGGCGGTCGTCAAAGTATAATACCCGATGTGAGTCGGGGTCGATTTCCCAAGGGAACTAGCACGTCAAGTGAGAGAGTTGCAAATAGATATTCAAATGAGGTTTAGTATTGAGTCCTAGAAGTATGATTCGTTCTATGAAAACTATAATTAATTCTAAAGTGTAAGCAATTAAACGAGTAAGTTGTTCAATATTACTAGACTAGGGGTGCAAAAGACTAATAGTGATTTCCAACCAACGGGTGTCTTCCCTTCACTTTCCCAACTCAAATATAATTATGGTCGAGTATTCTGATTGTGATCTCTAGAATCCTTCCGGCCTAGAAGAGATCTTTCACAACCCGCTCGTCAGAGCCTTAGTTGAATAATCAAAGCGCTACTCAAAGACCCAAGGAAAGGAGACCTCTTCCGAGCGTAACTCCTTTTAGATGAGTTAGTCTATATAAATAGGATATCAACTCAAATCCTTGCCAACTCCACTATTCTACACTAGTTAATCTCTTCCGAGTCTTTAACTAGCAATGTAGATAAGAAATCCCAAATATCATAGATTTTGGGATTTTGATGTTATTGTAATGAAATGATGGATTGAAATCAAACATGAGTTTTGAATTGATATATGGAATAAGATTCAAAGATACAAGATTGGAAGCTTACAAAATAATGTTAAGACTCCTTCTTGGCTCTCCAAATCGCCTCAAAACAAGTAGCTAATGTAATATCTGAGTTTTTTTAATAGAACCCTAACTTTCCTATTTATACTCCTAAGAAAAATTATACAAAAAAATCTTCTTCCGTTCCAATTGTGCTGACCGCACAAATTCTTGAAAACTTGAAGTAGTTACTGCTTCATTTTGCATTTTTGTGCGGACCATTGTGCGGAGCATTGTGCGCACAGCACAATATTGTGCGGTCGCACAATGCTCTTTTGAGCTGTACATTCTCTTCCTCTTTATTTGTTTCATGCTGTGCGGAGCATTATGCTGTGTTGCACAAATTTGTGCGGTCCGCACAATATTGTGCGGCCCAGCACTTTGGCTTGACACTTGCTCCATTTCGCACGACTCCAACTTCGATGGACTCCAAGTTGCAATTCATCAATTCATGCATTTTTTCCATTAAAGCCACAACAAGCCAAAACTCGATTCAAGTTCAACAACTAATGACATTGGTTGGTGCCAACAATTAAGCCACGCCATGTGAGCATAACTTTCATATACAAAACATCAAAGAAAGCAAACATGCCATGACACAAGACTTTCAAAGTTTGCCTTTTCATCACAAGATTTCACCTCTTTACTTGCTCACCTCAATTGAAAAGTGAAACACAAGTCCTAAACTCAACTTCACAAGTGCCCTCACCACTCAAGAGAATATCCCAACCACAAAAATGCAATGATAACACAAGTGGAATTAATGATAGGAAGAATTCGCTCACTCTCTCAAAAGAAGTTCATCATGCACACTAAAGATCCATAGGCTTGCCCTTCGTGTACCTCTCCACTAATGTAGGAATGCTTGACCCGAAATCAATTAGGACTTGTTAGGGTTGTAATGTAGGCTTTTGGTCAAAGGTGGGGTAAAATATGGGCAAATAGTGACTACACACCTCCTTGAGCACTACACCGTACAAAAATTAAGGCACACTTCATTTTTCTTGCACTTACACCTTGCTAAATCGAGGATTATACACTAATCTTTCTCCTCTTTATTCATCAATTCTCTTTTTCTTCTTTTTCTTTCTTTTCTTTTACTTGCTTCTTCTTGTTTCTTTTCACTTTTCCACTTTTTTTTTATTCAACTCACTTTTGTTGCTCTTTCATTTCATTTATTTTCTTTTGATTTTCATTCCATACTTTTACCATAATTCGTGCCACCCCCAAACTTAGGCTTTTGCCTAAGTTGCACGTCTTTCAATGCACTCAAGGAGGTTGGGCAAAAAAAGAGGGTTAGCGCTTTAAGCACTTAGAATTGGTCCGGGTTAATAATGTGGTTGCCAAAGGAAAGGATATTAAGCTCAAAGGGGTTGACTAAGGATATAATGCAAGGGTAGGCTTTTTAGATTACTGAGCGGGCCAAAGAAAGCCTAAAATCATTTTTCAAGTCAAGCATTACCTAGGATTTCGCCTCGAAGCACACTTAGGGCAAGTTCTAGATCAAGAAGCACACACATGAACACACCAAAACCTCACCACACATGGCACATGTAAAAAAAGGAAGACGAGTATATTCAAGTCCCAATCAAAGGCAATTAAGCATCCAAAGTTTACTCATAGCCTAATGAGAGCTAATTAGTGACATAAGAGCCAAAAGTTGAACTTAAAGATCATAACACAATTTACCAACTAAATTTTTCTATTCATTTTTCAAAACAAGCTCCCATGATAAGGATTAAATAATGGTGGAACCAAACATGCCAAAAGTTGCTAAGGAGCAAAAATCCACAACTAATCATCATTATTTACAACTAAATACTAAACTAGTACTAGAGATGCCCGGTTCAGCACAATTACTTCCTTGGAAAAGAACCATGGCAAAGAAAAACCAAGGAGGTTATTTCAAAATTTTTATGCAACATGGTATTTACAATGAAAATGGTTGTTCGGACCCAAATGAGGCTTTCGCACCCACATGGGATGCCTACGTATCACCCGGGAGTGAATCAGATAAAGAAAAGGTAGCATCCCAAGCGTAGTTCATGGGAGTACCATGTGTTTTTTTTTTGTTTGGATGCTAAACATATATGTACTAACAACTTAACATAAACACATTTGTACATACATCAAACATAACACCATGTCATAGATAAAACAAATATATACAATACTTAGTTCATGACAAACAAAGTACTAAAAGCATCCTATATACAAGATATGGTGACATGACATTCTTTAAGTACCCACCCCCCAAACTAAAAGTATGCATTGTCCCCAATGCAACTAAAAGTTATGAAAGCATCTAAGAGAATGAGTAAAAGAATGGTCCCTGTCATAGCTAGCTCTCAGTGGCTGGTGAAGAACTGGATGTAGCAGCAGCGGTGGACAAGGGACCCTCAAGGGTCGGTGGAGAGATAGATACTTCAGCAGCAGTGGGACCCTCAAGGGTTGGCTGAGTATCGGAAGCTCTCTGTCTGGAGTGGAGTGGTAGTGGCAGCGGCAGGCAATGGCTCATGTGTCTCTGTCTGCTCAATCCCTAGCCATAGAAGTGGCCTGTCTATCCAAGATGTCAAGCTCCCGACGCCTGATAAGCTCCTCGCGCTCGGGATCCTCCTCCTCCTCGTCATCCTCATCATCTACATCCTCAGCCGCAGATGTCCTCCATGTCTCCTCCAAGAACGAGACATTGTGCGGTGGCTCCAATTGGATTATGGGGTCGCACAACATTGTGCTGACCCGCACAATTTTCCATTTTCGTGCAGTGGCCTCATAACAATTGTGCTAGGTAGCACAATGTTGTGCCTTCTCACTTTTTATCATTCTCGGCCCGCACTTTTAAGCACGACTCCGCACAATCCCATTCCTTAAGCCACAATTGGACTCCTTTCTTCACTTTTGATCAACTTCACACCTACAAACACCATCCACTCAAGAACAAGTGAGGAACATCACAATATATCTACAAAACGTGCATGAATTTAAACATGGGTTGCCTCCCAAGAAGTGCCTAATTTAACGTTATGGCAAGATGAGTACCAAAATCACACTTTTCTCTCCATTTTGTAAATGTGAATTGTCTCCCTAATTTTGAATCAAGTTTTTCATTGTGCTTCCGGGGTGGTGGTACAAATTTCAAGGTTCCAAAGGCCGAATAATCCATTTTGCACTTCTTGGCCTTCAAGTGAGGAATGTCATTTTTTTTTCTTGGCATGGCGAACTCAACAATGTACCCATTTTACTCATCAATGCCAAAGTCATCTCAAGGTGCTTGTTCTTCCATTTCCATTGCCTCATGCACACATAGGGTTGAAAAATGAAGTGAATGAGGGCCAACTTTTTTCAACACCAATGGAGCACCAAGTATGACATACTCCTCTTCAACTATGCTAGAGTCTTCATCACAAAAGTTCTTTATTTCCGCTCTAGACTCCAACACAAATTTCTTGTTCACGGCATCATTACCAAATATCTTGAAGATGTGATCACTTTCATGAGTTCCTATGATTTGACTTGTGCTCTCTTCCACAAATTCGCTCATTTCTAGCATATCGTTCACTATTTCTTCATGTTTAGCCTTGGAGGCTTCAACCACTTCATGCACTAGAATGTTCAAGACACGAGCTTCAAGATCAAATTGGTTCACTCTTTGTCCTAGTTCTTCCTTTTCATGTTTGAGATCCCAACCTTCGATATTTAAGTCGTGAAGGCATACTTCATGGACTTTCATTTTTCGAGCTTGTTCTCGGAGCCAAGCTCGGCTCACAATTTCTTCTTCATCCCAATTGTTCTTTTCTTCAATAATTCTTTCTTGATTTTCAAACACATCTTCAATGGAGGATTCTTCTTGGAACTCAACCTCATCTTCCATATAACGTCTTTGTTGAAATTTGGCAACACCCTTAGCTTGTTGATCATTGAAGGTGTCAAACAATTGGCTCAATTGAGTTTCCAAGTTGTGAATTGCTAAGCCATTTTGATGGATCGTTTCTTTTATCTCATTGAAGGCTTCGGCATTTTCACAATTGTTTTTAAGTATTTCCTCCATCAAATGTTCCAATCTTTCATTTTCATTGCATTCATCTTGTGAAGTCGATAGGTCCATCTCTTCTTGAAACCTCTCTTGGATGCCTTTCCACTCGGGTTCAAGCTCCATGTTCATGTTTGCATTTGCCCAATCAAACTCATAAGAATCATTAGCATCATTATAAAAATCATTGGAAGAAGAATAAGGAATATTAGGACAGCCGTCCCAATAGCCATTTTGACCCCCACACTCATGACATATGTCCCACTCATGCATAGTTGACACTCATGCCATTTTGACCCCCACACTCATGACATGTCACAACTCGCCCCCGGAAACAATTTGACAATCTTGCCAATGGTGAGGTCCGCCACAATAAGGACAAGAGTCACTCATGTATGGATTTTCAATATGGGACCAATTTTTGGTTCCATGATGCCATTTCAAGATGACTACCACTAATCTAAACTAACTAACTAACGCAAGTAAACACTACATACAAACAAATATTTACAATTTACAAAGAACATTACTACTATTCACAATTTTAACAAGAACGGTTCACAAAGTTTGGAACTAAGCCAACTAGCTCAACTCCTCAAACTACTCTAATACGCCAATTGTTGGTTGTAATTGGGGTTCCGCAAGTTCCGATTAGGATTTCTCCTATAACCCATGTTTCACCTACACAAGGTAAAACCAAAACCAAAAGTAAAATGCTAGGACTTGCGAACTAAACAACTTTGATTAACTAATGCAACTCAATATTGAAACCGTAGTTCCCCGGAAATGGCGCCAAAATTTGATCCATGCTCAATCTCACACCATTAATGATGAAGGGCGGTCGTCAAAGTATAATACCCGATGTGAGTCGGGGTCGATTTCCCAAGGGAACTAGCACGTCAAGTGAGAGAGTTGCAAATAGATATTCAAATGAGGTTTAGTATTGAGTCCTAGAATTATGATTCATTCTATGAAAACTATGATTAATTCTAAAGTGTAAGCAATTAAATGAGTAAGTTGTTCAATATTACTAGACTAGGGGTGCAAAAGACTAATAGTGATTTCCAACCAACGGGTGTCTTCCCTTCACTTTCCCAACTCAAATATAATTATGGTCGAGTATTCTGATTGTGATCTCTATAATCCTTCCGGCCTAGAAGAGATCTTTAAAAACTCCCGCTCGTCAGAGCCTTAGTTGAATAATCAAAGCGCTACTCAAAGACCCAAGGAAAGGAGACCTCTTCCGAGCGTAACTCCTTTTAGATGAGTTAGTCTATATAAATAGCCTATCAACTCAAATCCTTGCCAACTCCACTATTCTACACTAGTTAATCTCTTCCGAGTCTTTAACTAGCAATGTAGACAAGAAATCCCAAATATCATAGATTTTGGGATTTTGATGTTATTGTAATGAGGAGTTGGATAATTGTTGTTTATGTTATTGTTAGTGAAATAGAATGACACCCATTGATTTTCTATCACCATAGCATATTTACACCCCTAGTTATGAGTTTAGCTACTCATGACTAGGGTTTGAATCAAAGCAATCAAAATGTAATGAAATGATGGATTGAAATCAAACATGAGTTTTGAATTGATATATGGAATAAGATTCAAAGATACAAGATTGGAAGCTTACAAAATAATGTTAAGACTCCTTCTTGGCTCTCCAAATCACCTCAAAACAAGTAGCTAATGTAATATCTGAGTTTTTTTAATAGAACCCTAACTTTCCTATTTATACTCCTAAGAAAAATTACACAAAAAAATCTTCTTCCGTCCCAATTGTGCTGACCGCACAAATTCTTGAAAACTTGAAGTAGTTACTGCTTCATTTTGCATTTTTGTGCGGACCATTGTGCGGAGCATTGTGCGCACAGCACAATATTGTGCGGTCGCACAATGCTCTTTTGAGCTGTACATTCTCTTCCTCTTCATTTGTTTCATGTTGTGTGGAGCATTGTGCTGTGTTGCACAAATTTGTGCGGTCCGCACAATATTGTGCGGCCAAGCACTTTGGCTTGACATTTGCTCCATTTCGCACGACTCCAACTTCGACTCGACTCAGCCTTCTTTTGTGTTCTTTCCGCTCAGTTTCTGGCCTCGAACGTTTAAACTAAGTAGTACCTGGAATCATGCAACATTACATAAGAATTGGTCGTGAAATTAGCTTAAGAACACATAAAGTTCCTATAAAGGAAGGCTCAAAGTCGGTAAAATGCCGACTTATCACCTCCCAAGTTGTGAATTGCTAAGCCATTTTGGTGGACCGTTTCTTTTATCTCTTTGAAGGCTTCAGCATTCTCACAATGGCGTTCAAGTCTCTGCTCCATCAAATATTCACATCTTTCATTTTGAGTGCATTCTTCTTGTGAAGTAGATAAGTCCATCTCTTCTTGAAACTTTTCTTGGATGCCTTGCCATTCGGGTTCAAGTTCCATATTCATGATTCCATTGGACCTATCAAACTCGTAAGCATCATTAGCACCATTACAAAAATCATTAGGAGAAGAATAAAAAATATTAGGACAACCATCCCAATGATCATTTTGGCCCCCACACTCGTGACATACGTCCCACTCAAAGGGTTGAGAAGGTGCGCACAACTCGCCCCCGGAAACAATTTGACAATCTTGCCAATAGTGAGGTCCACCACAATAAGGACAAGGATTACTCATGTATGGATTTTCAACATTTGACCAATTTTGGTTCCATGATGCCATTTCAAGATAATTACCACTAAGCTAAACTAACTAACTAATGCGTGTAAACACTACACACAAACAAATATTTACAATTTACAAAGAACATTACTACTATTCACAATTTATATGACAAAGGTTCACAAGGTTTGGAACTAAGCCAACAAGCTCAACTCCTCAAACTACTCTAATACGCCAATTGTTTCCCGGCAACGGCGCCAATTTTTTACAACGCTCAACACACACCTCGGCTTGAGGTATGAACGGTCATCGCAATATAATTTACCCAACTAGGAGTCGGGGTCGAATCCACAAGGAACAAAGTGATGCGATCAAAGTAGTGGAGGAACTAAACCTATTTGACTAAGCCAAACTAGGATAACAAGGAGATGGAATGACATTAACAACTACAAACTACATTAGGAAAGCAAGTAAAGGTGATCAATGGCCTTCTCACAACCAAGGAAGACAAGTTTTGAACCTAAGATGCAATTATAGCACGGGGTTTATATATTATGGCCGAGTCGTTCTAATGTAATCCCTAGAATCCTTCCGGCCTAGAAGGGATTTACCTCAACGGCGCTCGTCAAAGCCATGGTTGAGCTTATAAAGCACTACCCATTACCCGAGGAAAGATGACCTCTTCCGAACGTAACTTCTTTTAGATGAGTTAGTCTATGAAATAGCCTATCAACCCAAATCCTCGCTAACTTCACTATTCTACGCTAACTAATCTCTCCCGAGTCTTTAATTAGCAAAGTAGACATGTAACTTTAGTGTCATGAGCATTAAAGTTAAACAACCAAAGCAATAGAAGCTAGATAATCAAAACCCACATATATAAATTCCTAGTTATGAATCATTTATATAATTATATCCAAAGTTACATCAACTATCCAAATGTAGCAATACAAATCAAAGAAATAAAGAAAGGGATAAAGAATTGCTCATTAAAGTGCACCCAATCTTCTATCTCCAAGAATTGTTGATGATTCTTGCTCCCAAGTTGGAAAAGTAGCCAAAGATGTGTAAACTATGGTAAAACTATCTATTTGTAGTCCCCAAAGTAATTACCATATTTTCCTAAAATTATCCCTAGGTTAAAACAAAGAAAGGACTGATTTTTCATCATATAGCCACTCTGGTACTGAAAGTTGACCCGCTAGCCACATTTTCGCTGCTCAACTTAGTCACTGTTTCACGCATAGCTACTTTTCTGCTGCATTTTTGACAGACTAGCCAGATTTCTTCTTTTTCTTCAACTTGACTTCTTTTTGACTTGTTTCTTCCATAACTCTTCTCCAACATATTCAACCTACAAAATACAATAAAATCATGATAAATGCACTTATTTCATCAATTTAACACAACAATAGCTCAAGTACAAGTATGTAATGTGTGGTATTTTAGCCACACATCGCTCCTACTGTTGTTGCTGCTGCTACTACTACTCATACTCCTGATGCTGCTAATTAATCGTTGTTCTAGCTAATTAATCACATGCAGATTTAAAATTATCACGCCTAAACTCTTGATATAAAGGATTGTTTGTATCTTAACAAATATAAATTCAATTGTGTAACCTAAAATCAAGGTTTAGGGAATACAAAAAATGTCTTTGAGAAATGTGCATTATGTATTAGGGGATAACCAGCTAAAAAGAGAAAACTAAACCAATGGGTGTTTAACCCGGGTAATTAACTTAAAATATATCTATTTTAAGTGTAGGATGGTGGTTAGTATTTATTTGGTGTAAAATACTTTTTTTTTTTAAAAAAAAAAATGCACCATGTGAGTCCTATTAAAGGAAAAACATGTTCTACTAACAAAAATTTCATCAGGCACGAACCCCTAATATCTAGTTAAGCTTAAAAGATTTCATCCTTCCCACCACTTCTTTTAGGTAAATGTCATTCACTCAAAATGGAACTATAACTCATACCACAATACAAAGTAATATTTAACATTATTATTATTTTTGATTACCCAAAGGTTTCATCAAAACACTAATAATTTCCTAGTAGTCTTTCAAAATATTATTTTCTAACTAAATATCAAAAAAATATCTTTCAAATAAAAATATTATCTAATAACATCTTACTTTATAAAATATATTTTCTGAAAAGAAAATGGACTTTCTCTCTACAAAGCACTCATAATATGGGTCATCCTTTCATCATTATGCCCACCCTTACTAGTGACACGTACGCCTGCAACTCTTCATAAATGTTCTTCTTCTCTTCAACATATCTCATTTCTAGACCGTACATCAAACAAAGTCCATGCGTACGGTCCAAATCACTCATTAATCATTCTCGATCGTGAAATCCACCACCATCAAATACATATATAACCTACCAAAAGTGATCCACACTTTGTGGTGCGTCAAATTCAAAGAGATTTCACAGATCGAGAACTAAGGAAGCATAAATTTTTGGCTAAGGTAAAGAAACTTCTAATTCATTTTCAAAAGTGGAAAGTGATGCAGATTTCAAGAAAAAAAATTGGAGAGGTGGATGCCCTGGCCAATCTTGGGTCAGCGTCTTAGCTATCCGGCTCAGTTGATAGTCCAGTCGTCCACTTGTTTGATTCGAATATCGACCGAATCAGGAATGAGATAAACACTATTCAAACCACTTAGGATTGTAGAAACAAATTTGTGTCTTATTTTCAGGCAGGTACTCATCTCGACGACAAAAAACAAACTCGAAAGTTGAGGTGTTCAAGCCACTCGCTATTTCCTTGTGAAGGTTGAACTCCATAGACGACTGTACAATAGCCCGTTGGCTAAATTCTTGGGCCTTGGACAAATCAACTATGTTAAAAGAGAAGTTCACGAGGGCGAGTGCGGAAACCACCATAGAAACAAGTCCTTGGCACGAAAGCTGATAAGAGTCGGCTACTACTGGCCAGAGATAGAAGAGGATGCTAAGATTTTTGTTGAAAGATGCGCTAATTTTCAGCGCCACGGGCACCTTCTCCATCAACAAGCAGAGTCACTTCATTTCGTCATGTCACCATGGTCGTTAATGTAGTGCAAGGTAGATATAGTTGGGCCACTTCCAACTATGCCCAGTCAAGTACGCTACATGCTCGTTTTCACTAACAATTATTCTAAATGGGTGCAAACATGTGCACTCTCCAAAATAAGGGAGAAAGAAGCGATCGATTTCATTTGGAGAAACATCCTATGGCACTTTGGAGTGCCCAATGAGCTTACTTGTGACGACCATAAGTTCATCGGTGCAAAGGTCACCAGGTTCCTTGCAAAATGGGGGATTAAAATGAGAGCTTCAATACCTTATCACCCAAGTGAAAACGGACAAGCTGAGTCTTCCAAAAAAAAACAATCATAGAGTACTTGAAGAGAAGACTTGAAGTAGCAACAGGGAAATAGCCAGAGGAGCTTCGCGGTGTCACCAAACAGCTGTGAAAAATAGCACCAGAGAAGCTCTTTTTTCCCTTGTCTATAGGTCAGAAGCCTTGATTCCAGTGGAAGTAGGCGAACCAAGTCTTTGGTACACCTATTCCTCCGAAGAATAAAAAATGAGGCATTAGCGATCTAGTTAGACTTGTTGGAAGGTTGAAGAGAGCTAGCATTGGTCCATATGGCAGCACAGAAGCAAAGGACGGAGAACTACCTGACAAAAAAGCTAGATTTTGGTGTTTCAACAAAGGTGATTATGTATTACAGAGGAGATACCCCAATCGGGAGAGCCCAATGACGGAAAGCTTGGCCTCCACTGAAGGACCCCTCCGAGTTTCTAAAGTGCTTGAACTGAAATCTTACCAACGGGAAATAATGAACTCAAAACTACTTCCACTCAACTTGAATGTAACCAACCTAAAAAATTACTACTTTTGAGTAAATAGTTTCATATTCTTCTCCATTTTCATGTCTTTACTTTCGAACGCTTATTTTATTATATATATTTATACTAACACTTTAGATGATAGGCCAAGTTAGAACGAATGAAAAACATCATCCACGAACACTTGAGCCACAGACGCTTTGAAATCTGGGTCGATAACACTGATGAAATATCAACACTGTCTTCTTCTTCTTTAAGGCAGCCCTCTGTTTCTTTCTCCTTGTTTCCTCATTTCAGGAAAATAGATCGAAGGGAATTCAATGGAGAATCAATCATCAGTGTTTGACTTTTCATACTTCACACCCAAATGCTGGGGGGAATGAACGAGGTGGAAGCCGCTGAAAAGGTTAACTAGCGATTGCCCAAATACCCGGTACTACCAACGACCGGCCGAAGATATGATCACATTGGAGATTCTATGAGAGTAAAAGAATGCAATCGAAGTAGCACTCATACTGGGGACTGGGACCGTTCATCTAAAGGAATGAACACACTCGCACTGGGACTGTTCGTCTTTAGAATCAAATGCATAAATCTTTAGTTGAAGGAGAAATTCATTATAGTCACGGCACGGTAGTGGTGGAAATTTTTATATATTATAGCGCCCAATAGCGGTCAGTTTATATTTTAAAGTGCTTAATAGCAGGGAATACTTGGTATGTTGAACACCCAATAGTGGTTGAGAGGATCATTCGATTGAGAGCCCAATTGAGGCAGACTTCATAATAATACGAATTATTTCTTCTTTTCTTATTTGCGCCTCAACACTTAGCACATTTTATTATGACGCTAGTTTGTACAACCAATCTACACTTATTAAACTAAGTGTTCACAAATTTATTCATCGAACAGTGTTAGAAAACATATGTGCATATACATAAAAACAAGACGACGTTCTTCATAAAAACTAAAATAATGGGCCTGATTAATTTAATAGAATCAAGTATCTGACTTTTGAATAAATATTGAGTGCAAACATATTTAGTGTGTGTTAAATGATCAACCATTCATCTCGAACGCCAATAGATGAATAAAGACTCAATAGGAACATATTTTGGAAGCCGCAAATAAGGAGGAGTGTGTTCACAAGACCCCCATCCAGGCCTCAGATGTGCTCTTCTAAAATTTTCAACTCAACCTGGACATTTGAAAGCTTTGTAGTATAATCAGCTTCCATATCTAGCCTTAATATGAGCTTCTCCAATAATGTCATGTTCCCCTCTTCGAGCATGGAGATTGGCTTTTATGATTTCAAGCTCATGATGTTTTACCATCAGCTAGGTTCGAAGACAGCAATGTTGAGTATATTCGGACATCAACCATCGGCTTAACTCTCGGACACTCAGTCTCTGGGAGGAAAATCGTTTGGACACTCTCATATAAGGATTTATCCCTTAACGACGTCGACTATTCTTAGGGGTCAACCTTATCACGTCTGGAGAGGTGTGGGGAAGTAGAATTTCTACTATACTTAGGAGTTTGGGCCTATAAATACACCTTTCTCCTCTTATTTGTACCCCTTAGACACTTTTGAGATAAAAAATTTTGTTGGCTCTCATACTGTTCCTTTGGTTCTGGTGGTGGGTTGTAGTGTTATCACCATTGAATCACATTCAACATAATTAATAAGATTTTTTTTAACTTGCTCTATATTTAGTCCATATTGTTATTCGTTGGTTCATTATTATCAATTACCTATTTATTATATTATTGTTGTTCTAACTAATTAATCATGTACGGATTTAGAATTAACACGCCTATAATCTTGATATATAGGGTTGTTTGTGCCCGAACAAATATAAATTCAATTGTGTAACCTAAAATCAAGGTTTAGGAAATACAAAAAAAATGTGTAGTATGTATTAGGGGACAACTGGCTAAAAAGAGAAAACTAAGCCAACATGTGCTTTAATCCAGACAATTAACTTAAAATATGTCTATTTTATTTGGGTTAAGATGGTTGTTAGTATTTATGTGGTGTAAAGCTCTTTTTTTGGTAAAAATGCACCACATGTGTCCCATTAAAGGAAGAACATGTTCTATCGAGAATATTTTCATCCGGTCTCGAACCCTAATATCTAGTTAAGAGACTTCATCCATCCATCACTTCAAAATGCAATACCTTTCACAATTCAAACTAATATTTAAACATTATTATCATATTTTAATACCCAAAACTTTCATCAAAACATTAGTAATTTCCTGACATTGTTATTAGTCTTTCAAAACAAATAAAAATGTTATCCAAACACACTTTGTGAAAAAGAAATAGGACTTTCTCCATCCTAATCACATAAAATGTGGGTCCACCCATTCATCATTGTACTCACCCTTATTATTGCCACGTAACTCCGCAATTCTTCCTTATTGCTCATCTTCCATTCTAATATCTCTAAATCTAAACCGTACATAAAAACAAAGTCCACGTGGACGGTCCAGATCACTTACCAGTCATCTTCAATCGTGCAACCCACCACCATCATATACATATTTCTACTCCAAAAAAATTACTGTACTTTTTATAGATCTCCCCGGCTTTTTCACTTCCGTACACTCCCCGCCGGTGAACTCCAAATTCAAATTTTCCGATCAGATTTCGTCGGCACCGGTAATCTGAAAATACTTCAATTTTACATTATGTATTTAAATCAACATTATTATACATTTATACTTATAACAATATCTGTATATTCGCCACTGAAATGTACGGAATGTTAGGGTTAGGGTTTTAAGAGTAATTCTGTTTGAATTATTAATGTTTAGTTTAATTTGAAGTTTGCATTTAATCGAAAATGTTGTAACATTATTAGAAATTTGTAGTATGAGCTTAATGATTATTAGCTAAGTGAATGAGTGTATTTTTTGGTGATTTTAACATTGTTACTATTGCATGAGTGGTTTGACACTTCGACTGTGTGAAAGTCGCTTATTTTGTACTTTATGAAGCTCGCGGAGAGTAAAAATGCATAAATTTGGCCCAGGCTTTGGTCCAGTGGTAAGAGTGTAGATTGTGATGTGTGAGTTAGGCATGTGTTACATGTTCGAACTCTGGTCTTTAAGTAGAGAAGGGTAGAGGGGCGGGCACATTATCTACCGAGTATCGAATCGTGCACATTGGACCTCTGTGATTCTCGATTATTAACATTGGTTTTGTCAATCAATAAAGTTCATGTTTTGTGAATTTTGATTTGTGTTGCATGTTAGGAGAATCAGCGCACAAGATTTTTGTTGCTATTAGGAACAAAGAGGAATCAAATTGCTAGGAAATGGATCCATAGTGAAGGTGTAGTCAGTTGCATTATGCTTGTGTCCCCAAGAGTTTTGGTCTAGTGGCGAGAGCTCAACTTGTGATGTGTAGGTTAAGTGCACGCCACCACTTTCGAATAGAGGGGCTGACCCATTATTCACTGAGTTTCTAACCATGTGCCACTGCCGTCGAGGATTTCTCGGTTATAAGAACAGGTGCATAAATTGGCTTTGTCAATGATCAAAGTTCATGTTTTGTCAATTCCGATTTGTGTTTTTTGTTATGAGGACATAGGAGAATCAGTGCTCTAGGTTTTTGTTGCTATTAGGAAAAAGGAGGAATCAAATTGCTAGGAAATGAATCCACTGTGAAGGTGTCTCATTTGGTCAATTACATTATGCTTTGCATCCGCATGGCTTACTCCAGTGGTAAGAGCTCAACTTGTAATGTGTGAGTTAGACGCACGTCAGAGGTCCGAATCCCACCACAAACAGATGCCTGGTAATTAAGTGGATAAGAGTAGATAGGCGAACTTATTATCCACCGAGTTTCAAACTGTACGCCATTGTCCCTAAAAAATTTCTTGGTAAATCGGTTATATAAAAAAGTGCATAAATTGGATTTTTCAATGATTAAAGTTCATATTTTGTGAATTCCGAGTTGTGTTGTATGGTATCAGGTCATAGGAGAAGGAATGCACAAGGTTCCTGTTGCTATTAGGAACCAGGAGGAATCAAACTGCTACACATTGAAGTGGTCTCATTGGTCAACTGCATTAAGCTTTGTGTTTCAACTCTAGTGTCTGATGTTCGTTCGTCTATTTTCCGTAACATGCATGTTTTTAGTTATTTTAAGTTATAGGACACCGCTTGTGCATTTTAGAGATACCGATACAACGTTTTCTTGTCATCATTGATCCTCCTACCTATGACTACTGCTTTTTTGTAACGTGAAATTAAGTAAACAGCAAATTTTATTGGTCCATTTCATTTTTCATCCTTCCTTCTGAATCAAATGCAATTCTTAATCAGAATCTGATTTCAACTTAGGTCGACAGCACAAGGTTTGTCTTCTGTGCTGTCGACCTAAGTTTATTTATTTATTTTTTTTTTCATCCTCAAAAAAAAAAACTTAGGTCGACAGCACAGAAGACAAACCTTGTGGTGGTCTAGTCTACGTATAGCAACTTAGGTCATCATCCCCTTTTCCACAAACTTACTTGACTACAAAGAGTCTATTCAAATGTTCTCAGGAAGTATAATCATGTTAGATGCCCTGTAAACTTTGTACTCCATTCATTGAATCATAATGTTTATAATTTTTTTTTTTCCCATATTGTTCATAATCTTCTCTTTGATAAGATTATACAATGCTTCAGTCGTATTGGGCTCAGTCATGCAGGCCTGCAATCCCAAGTGGGAGTAATAAGGTAGTGGGAGGTTCTGTAAAGGTCAATAATGAGTTCCGCATTAAGAAAATGCGATGCTTTAATAAAACTTGAACTATGTTCTTCCGACACCATAAAGGTTTGCTCACTTTCCTCCCAAAAAATTTTCTGTTCTTTCTTATATCCTTGATCTCAGATAGAAGTTGAATAGGAAAAGGGTAGTTGGGATGGGATGCCATTCTTCTCACAATTGATTAGCCATGCATTTCCCCTTTAGTAACTAGCTTAAAATTTCAATAGGATTCCTTTCGTAAGTAAAACTGAAATTCACAATCTTTTTCTTGTACTCTTTTCAGATCTTGCTGCGCTGAGTGGCTAAGCTGAGTCCATGTGAAATGGATTATGATAACTCCTCCACACTTGAGCCCAAGCGTTCCCATCAATGGTTCATGGATGGTATCGAGCCTGAATTGCTTCCTAATAAGAAGCAAGCCATCGAAGTACCTAATCATAGTTCGTTCTCTGGCCTTTTAAGTTCCAATGTTGCTCCCTGGATGAACACTTCCAGTTTCAACTCAGTTCCAGGCCAATATGCAGAAAGGCTCTTTGAAAATGAGAGTGCAAGACCTCTCAACTTTGATGACAGAAGTGTTCCATCAGTTGGCATAGGCAGCATGAATGTGGCTAGAAAGGTGATGGAAGATTCATTTGGAAGTGATTCGTCATTTGGTTTGTCCATTTCCCATACACTGGAGGATCCTAGATCAGATCTTAACTATGGTGGTTTCAGGAAGATCAAAGTCAGCCAGGTGAAGGAGGCTGATAATTTTATGCCCGTGTCTATGGGTGATACATATACCAGAGGGATCAGCAATGCAATTACAACAGATCATGCTTTTAGTAAGGCTGAGGATAGTTGCATTGCAATGGGACTCTCTTTCAACCGAGGTGGTGATGATATGATGTCATTAGGTGGCACATTTAGTAGGGAGGATAACAACTTTATATCTATGGGTCAACCTTTCAACAAAGTGGACAGCGATGAACTATCAGCGGGTCATAGCTTCAAGGAGAGCAACTCATTGTCAATGAGTCACTCTTTTAGTAAAGATGAAAGCAATATTAGTATCCTGAGTCAAAGTTTTAGCAGAGAGGATGATAGCATTATATCAGTGGGCCACTCATTCAAGAACAATAATACTGCCATATCAATGGGCCAGCCATTCAGTAATGATGATAGCAATATTACAGCAATTGGCCAAACTCTTAATAAGGCCACTGACACCAATCCACCTATGAGCCAATGCTACACCAAAGTCAACGACAATACAATATCAGCGAGTCAGTCCTATAGCAGAGTTGAAAACAATAATTTGTCAATGAGCCAATCTTTCGGCAGGGGAGACAGCAATATCATATCTTTTGGTGGATTCAATGATGATGACGATATAAATGTTTCTGGAAGGCTGATTTGCAGTTATGACTTATTATTAAGCCAGTCTCCAGGCCAACAATCGGATATTGTGATTGGAAAGCAATTAGTTGAGTCAAATGCTGATTCAGTTACGAGTGCTGCTCAAATTGTTGGTAATAAGGAAGTTATTTCTAAAAAGGACGACCAGAAAGCAAATAAAAAGCCTCCTTCTAACAGCTTCCCTTCAAATGTGAGAAGCTTGCTTTCAACTGGTATGTTAGATGGAGTACCTGTCAAGTATACAGCTTGGTCCAGAGAGGTAAACTTTACTTTATATGAGTTTTATTTTCGAAACTGCAAATGTTCCCTGGATGACATTATTCTTCCTTTGCATGGTAGAAGGAGCTCCGTGGTATTATAAAAGGTTCTGGCTACCTCTGTGGCTGTCAGTCATGTAACTTTTCCAAGGTACATTTGGTGCCACTTCTCGTTATTGCAGGAGGACTAACCTGCTTTACAATTTACTGATCTGACGTGGTGTAACTTCACTATGTAGGCAATTAATGCATATGAGTTTGAGCGCCATGCTGGTTGTAAGACAAAACATCCTAATAATCATATATACTTTGAGAACGGGAAGACAATCTATGGGATTGTTCAGGAGCTCAGGAGCACACCTCAGGATTTATTATTTGAAGTTATTCAAACGATTACTGGGTCACCTATTAATCAAAAATCCTTTCGCATCTGGAAAGGTGCCTTAATTAACTAATTTTTCATATTCTAGATGTGTTTTTTTTTCTTCTGAAGTTGACACTGATTACAAAATCTATAATGCCTTTTCCTGTCTTCAGAATCTTTTCTAGCTGCCACACGCGAACTTCAGCGTATATATGGGAAGGATGAGGTCAGACGACTGTCATAATGTGGGTCCAAATGCAAGTTATATTGGAAAACATGTGCCTGAAACTGTACGTACCATGTAGTGTTAATATGTACTTGTGAATATTTAGCACCCCATTTATCATGGTTGATCGAGAGTGCATTTTTCTTTATGGGACTATGTCCTAGAACATTCAACATGAATTCATGATACTACTTATTAGTCCTACACGACATGTATTTTCATAATTTATCGCTCTCCATGAATTTTGGAAGGTTCCGTAAGTAAAGAGATATGTGCATTCTGAAGGTACAAGCCCGAGCATTGTATGTATTCTCCTTATCACACTGTAGCGCCACATAGTTTACCTTTCTCTTGTCACTTGACACTTGCGCAGCAACCACATGCTTGCGGGTGAACCATCTTATAGAGCTCCAAATACCGTAAGGGCTCGTTTAGTCTATTGAATATAAAGAAACTCTGCATTACTGTTACAATATATTGTTATCAATTTCATTTCTGTTGAAATAATAGCGACAACATTTATGCATGAATTTTATCTACTATTTTATAATGTGTGGAATAGAATGTGTATTAGCAATTCCTGTATAAGAGTGCATAAAATGGCCAAAATACCTTACAAAATGATTTGCCAACTTTAAAACAAGCCATCTTATTTTAAAGTTAAGGCGCCTTGCTTTACTAATATTATTTTTAATAAAATTTTGGGATAATTTTAGTGACCTTCCTCCAGGTTTAGTCTCGAAACAACCTCGCTTGTGGTTTATGATAACATGTACCTTCCTTATTTTGATTTTTTTGTAACAATTCTTTGACTCATATCATTAACGTAAAATACATATGATTTGACTAATTTTCCATTTTTACTATATTTTTTAATTAATTTTGTACACCTCCTAATTTAAAATGTATCTTTTAGATTAAAAAAGAACCCCAATACATAGGCTAGCTCTACTACAAGGATATTGAAGAAACGCTTTCCCTGTATTCTAGGTCAAACACATAACTCTCTTCTCTTCTCTTCATACTCCTTGTACAATCTGTGATTCAAGAACCATAGCCTTTTTCCACCCCAGTAAGGTTAATGATCCCACTGCAATTACTCCATCGTGTATCATCCTTCCTCATCCTATTTTCTCAATAGATGTTGAAGAATATTGCGCTGATTTGTTTTTCTCGGGTTACTTATAGATCGTCTACAGAATATTATGCTGATTTGTTTTTTTTAACTTATAGATCTGTCTAGTTTGATGTGTATATAATATTGGGCGTAGTTGAAGAAAATACCAATTGTTTTTATATGGAGCGAAATGAATATTGGTGAATGAGGATCACATAGCTGATTCCAACTAGTTTGGATTGAAGCGTAGGAGTTGTCTTTTTACAAGTTGAAAAGTTAGTTTTATAGGAAAACTATCACATCAAAACTTAGAGTTTATTAGTTCACTAATGTGAATCTTTGATTTGGTATAATATTGCGTGACTCTGTTATTAGTTCTTGTTAGAAGCGTCAAAATTTTGAGACGTCCAAAGATGGAAGTTTTTCACATACATTGAGAGGTACAAGTAATAGATAGCTCATTTTTAGTAATGATAAAACTGAGACTAGGCTTAGTTGTGCAAGTATATGAAAATTTGGTGGCTCAAAGTGCTTAATTGCAATCTTCAAGTTGCAATGTTTTCTTTCAGGAGACTAGGAGAGTGCCAACTGTATACCTTTGAGTATGACTTGATATGGCTTTGATTTTTCAATATTTTCTCATTTTGACATGCTCAACAATTTTGATAGCATAACTTGATATATGTGTTCATTCTCCTGGAAGGAATCGGTTAGCTTTGTCCTGTACATGCGATAATTAGCTTTAGGTGCATGGCTATCTAATAACCTGAGAAAGGTCGATAGCTGGTAAAAAAGGGCGAGGTGACTAATTTAAGCAACTTCAGACACTATTATCTTTACATCTCTGGTGCAATAATTTGAGTTACCGCACAATCAGATTCATCCCCCCCCCCCCCCCCCCCCATGCAGGGATCAGTTTCAGTTCCACAATCACCATTTAGTTTGTTACTAGCCCTGCTTGTAAAGTTAGTTTGTAACAAGTGTTTCACATAGATGGCTAACATAGTATGAAGGAACCACTATTTGCCACACAATTCTAACAGCCAAAGTACAGGATTTTACCTTCTTAGTAAGGAAGGATATGGAAGAAGACCAAGTTTCTCATGGTATGGACAGATAAAAATGAGTCTAGGAGAGCAATTGAGGGGCTAGAAAATGATTGTGTACATTTGAAGAATATTCTCTTATTCTTAGTTTTTAGTACACCCATTAACTTCCTGTTTGTATAGAAGATTGGGTGATGTTTGAAGAGAACTATATTATTGTGTAGGTTCTCTACTTTTGGTATGCGGCTTGTATATAGGAGTTCATCCCAATAAAACTATTTATCTTATCAAAAATCAATTTTTCAAATGAAGCGATAATGCTGTTGATTATATGCTTCTCTTTCTCGTTTGCTGTTTTCCCCTTTTGGGGGATGACATCTATGGCCATCATTGGTAGGTAAGTGATTGGTGATTGAGTAGTATTGGGAGTGTATGGTAATGGAAACTAGTCCAAATTGGTCCAACACAATGCTAAAGTTCAAGAACCAACATATTTACATGATTATTGCTGTTATCATCGATACATGTCTTATGTCGGTATGATGTTGTTGTACATGTCTTATGTCTATTTAACAAACCACAAGGACAAACCTATTGGCTTAACATATTTTGGTCATTCTTTAGTTCTAAAAGAAGTTGCAAAAATGGTTGTTTAATGGCCAAAATCTTGTGCAAATGATGTGGTTAATTAGGTCGACAACTTGAGATTCTTTTTCCTTGCCTACTAGAAAGAAGCTCCTCTTCATACATAAACCATTTTTAACTAATAACTACTAGTTCTAGATGCAGCTGAAGAGAAGCTCATTTCTAAGATGAAGAGGTTCCTCAGTAGTCGATCTCCTTTGTGAACTTGGGAGATAAAGCCTCGAATAGAAGTTCATTATTTGCTTTCGTCTTTGGTGTCAATTGTTCCTCTTGATTGATTGATGTGGATAATCGTCTGACTTAAATTTTCCTTGTCAATTTTGTTGTCATGTGTCATTTCTTGTGTTGGTAATGCTTGTTCATCAGTTGATGGAGATTTGTGATCCTTGCTTTTACCCCACAAGACAATGTAAAGGCCTACAACAATCACAACAGCACCAAGTACTCTGCAAAAAGTATCACATTACTTTAGCATTGGTCGTTACTTGTAAGAGAGTTAGGGTTGTAAGAATTACCTTCCCAGGTTCAGTTGTTCTCGAAGAATGATTGAACTCATTATAGCTACAATAACCATGCTTAATGGATTGAAAGCTGTGACGAAAACAGGGCCTCTGTCTTTCATTATGACCCCTTGGATGTAATACGCGAGTCCAGAACAGAATATTCCCTGGATTGCGACAAAGAAAATCACAAATTTTAATAGGCTTAACTTTATGAGTGATGTGAATTACTATGCGTCTAGGTTTATTTTTTCACTTCTCTCATGTTGCACAGGTAAAGTTTCTTGTCTAGATAAGAGCTTCTGTCACATAGAGTAGTACTATTGGATAAGCATCTATAGAATGAAAAGTTTTAAATGTTTGTGTAAAGATTTAATCGAATCAGTCTCCTTATCAAAAAAAAAAAAAAAAAAAAAAGATTTACTCGAATCAGTCTTGTGCATAAGTTTGACTCACACTACACAATAAAACAAAGTAAGTTTGACTTACACTATATACAGCTGCAAGAAACTTAGTGTCCAAGTTTATGGCCCACACTGCATTTTTTCCTCTCTCCATTACCATTGCTACTACAGCTCCCTCAGCTGTTCCCAGCAAGCATATCCAAGCAGTGAGTGAGAGCTCGGCAGGATAGGTCCGCAGTGTGATTGCCTAGGCATAGAGTAGCGAGTCAGATATGTTTGGCGTTTGCTAAACTTATAAGTAGTTAAGTTCTATCTTTACCTGTAAAATTATGAAGGCAGCCCAACTGAAGCACCCAATTGTTATCATGAGGGCACCTTTGATTGCATGGTTTAGATTTAACCCACCACTTTGAGATTCGTGACTGGCATATCCTTTTGTCCAAAATAGTTCGACGACTGGGCCTCGTACCAGCGTCATGATCATGGCTCCTGCCACTGTGGCAATGGTCCCAATTATTTTGGCTTGGCTACGAATGCTTGTAAGCTTCACCTTCTCAAGCCTAGGATAAACAAAAATATGTGATAAAAGAGGTAACATCATCATTTGGGAACTCTTCTTTTGCTAGAATCCGATGTTGGATTTCTTTGTTAAACAATCTTTGCTGGTTTTATGTGCAATTACTATCTACACCTTAGTGAACAGAGTTGCTCGGTACCTGTGCTAGTGGGAGGTAGTAGGTATTTGATGGAATTAGTCGAATTGCGGGCAAGCTGGCCCGAACACCACCTTAATTTAAAAAAGTGGAATAATATTTGTAGATTATAGAATGAGACAAGTGTATAGTTTACCTGAATATCCAGGCCATTATAAAAGTAATGGCAGGAAGAATGTTGCACATTGCGGCGGCAAATGTTGCTGTTGTGTATTTCAGGCCAATAGAGTAGAGATTTTGGTCAATGACTGGCCTGTTGGCCAAGAAAAAAATGTTTATGTTTACGTTAGCAACTGATTGCATGGAGAACAAATGGATTTGAGTGTTCAAGACTTACTCCAGTATGCTAAGAAGTACCAGCTTAGCAAAAATTGAGAGTGTCATCTTTGGTCTTATTTTCCTGTTAAGAGATTCAGTTTATCGTCATTTTCTCTAGAATTCTGTGGAATGCTAAGAAGAGTATCTGTGTTTGCCTTTCTTGTTGCAAACACAGTAAATGAAGGCAGGAGGGGGAGAGAGGGAGAGGGAGAGGGAGAGGGAGAGAGAGACATACTTGTCTAGAACTATGGCAAAAGGAGCAATAACCAAAGTGGCAACTGCATGGCGATAAACAACAAATACATAGTTGCTCATCCCTTCATTCAAAGCCATCTTGGAGAGGATATCCATCCCTGCAAGTCCAAATTGTAGAAAAATGACGGCAATGAAGGGTTTTGATCTGTTGAATAGTTCATTTGTTGTCTTCATTGTTTACTTGCACAAAACTCAACCTCTTTGAGAGCACTACTATTATAAGGTCACAAGTGTGCACAAGTAATGGCTGCTCTTTTGTATATATAGACAAAGTCTTTCACACAATTTGCATTCCCTGCCCAATTTTTTGATCAGTAGATGTGGACAAAATCTGTTGGAATTTCATTTGTGTGTGCAGAATCTGTTAATTAATTACTCGTAAAGCCTTCCACTTTTAGATGAAGTGGCCTTGTCACTTGGGCCTACTGATCACTTGCTCCTGGGAAAAGTAAAATGGGACTGAGTACCCTTATATTTGTTGCTACTTTCTGTTATCTGCTTTTGATGAGCTCAAATGTTCTTGATTGATTTAACACATTCTCATATATCTTAATATTTTGAATATTCAAAATTATATCTTTATTCTTTGAGATAATACTGTTCCCATCTATGCTCATATTCCATGGATATTAATTCCTTTATGAAAACTTATAGTTCTATACATGACAGATTGACAACCAAGGAGCGCAGGTGGCCTGTTCAAAGTAACTGTATTTTTTGTTCGGCCATTGCCCGTTGGTCCTCATAGTTTATGACTCAGTTATTGCCGTGATCCTTGGTAATAATTCCTGTCAGAAAATTACGGCTGTAAATTATTTCTGTCCGTTGGTTCTATATTTTTGTGAACATCTCTTTGTAAATTAGTAACGGAAGTACATAAGTTTTTGGCGCACTGGTTAATTCGATGAGAATCTGTGTTTGAAATGTCCCCAGCTGAGTGGGGTAATTTGGCAGTGCCCCCTATATTTCATTTTCACTTTCTCTGATGATTTGTTCTTTAGGTGCTCTTCCCATTGGCAGTGCACCAAACTGGGCACTTCTGAATTGAAAATTCATCTTGTGGATTTTAGCATTATGATACTTAGCTCAGGGCAAGAAATTTGTTCTGAGTGCCTACTTTAGGCACACGAATATTACGAGGTACGCTATCTATTGGTTCGATAAAATGTTCACAGGTCACTAAGTCTTTTAAAATTAATGTGATTGATCAGTCTGTATAGATTCCATAAAAAAATTTCAATGTATTATATAGTTGAAGTGACAATTGGTTCCATTAATTCTTCATAGGTCATTAGTCTTTTTAAATTAGTAATGTGTGATTTTTACCGTATGGATTTCCAAAAAGAACATCAACATACTGTGTACTTGAAGTTACAATTGTTCCATTGAAGAAGTCATTAGTCTTTTCATATTAGTAATGTGATTGATCAGACCTTGATTCCGTAAAACAATATCAACGTATTCTGCAGTTAAAGTTACAATTGGTTCCATTACATGTTCACAGGTGATTAGTCTTTCTAAAATAGTAACGTGATTGACGCGACCAATATTGATTTCCTAAAAAAAATATCAATATGGGAAGATCATTCACATTAACGTTTTGCATTAAGGAAAAAAAAAAAAAAAAGTCTTCTGGATCAAAAAGCAAGGTGGATTAAGTATTTACGTGCCAAATTGCCAACCTTTTCCATATCGCATGTTGCATGTTGTGTTTGTAACGTTTCCTCTTGGTTTGGTTTCGTTTGTTTGGGGGTGGGTGGGGGGGGGGGGGGGGATGATTGGGCTTTAGAATTGTATAGTTTTATGTATAGAATGATTAGAAGACATCAAAAGATTGTAGCCTCATAGGGTAGCTAGTAGAATCTTCTTTATGAAAGAATGGGCATATACAACACCGAAGTGCTCTCTGACGTCCCATTTGAAAAATGTAAGTTCCTAACATCGACTGAGATTTTGTTCATTCAGAGACTAACCACTTGAATCGATTTTTGACATTATTGTAAACCTTTATTGATTGACATGGATTGGAGCACCAAAATTATTTACAAGATGGTAGGCTATTGGCTAATAATCAAAGACCCTTTGGGAGTTTATAGTACTGAAAAGGTGGTCAAACTTGAAGGGAAAAAAAAAGAGCGTTCTTTTAGTGACTCTCCAATCTCCACACATACAAAGATTGCATTATTGTAAAACTATGGGGTAGCTTTGAGACTTCGAGTAATATAAAAGCAATAAGTTAAGGGGAAAAGAGGACGTAGCTTTCGTATAAAAGCTTAGATTTCAGTAAAGAAGGAAAAAAGGAAAAGAGATTTGAGGGAGTGGAAGTAGCGTCCGACTGCAATTGTTGCCAATATGATCGTGGTGTCTTCCACAAAGGAAGAAGATATGAAGTAAAAGATAGGGCTACCATTATTGCCTTAGCACCAACTACCATTTTTAATATTTTATGGTCTAAGACGTCATTTCTAGTATGCCATTTCCTCGACCAATACCTTCAGGGTTCAATATGTGGGTTCGGTAGAATAGAACTAGTAAGCTTGGTGCAAATATTTTGTATTTGTTAAGAAAGTCATTAAATATTTACAAAGTCAGATTCAAACCTTAGTTGGGTTGCTATTCTAATATTAGATCCCATAAAATTCAATTCATGGATTCATCTTTGGATACCCTTTACTGATATTTTCTAGTAAATCGGCGATCTAAGCTAGTTTATGAGCACTTAGAACAATTTGCTATTTTTCACCAATATAGGTCTTAATTCTATTTGAAGTTTAGTCTCTCATAGTTCCTATCAACTTCATTGACGGGTAGTCAAGACCGTTGGATGTCCATACCTACCACTTTTTGCACTTTTTAACTTCTTGTATTTCATGAATTTTCATTATCATAGTAATTTTATCCATTCCTACATGTCCTCGCGCTTAACATTAAGATTTTGTCGATTTACATAAGTTAATAATAAAATGTTCTTTTGTAGTAGTACTAGTTTACTTTCCGTGGGAGAAGCTTCACATAATTTAATTTGTAAGCAAGAAAAAGTTTTGCATCCAACTTTCATAAACAAACATTTGCTTAAACATAAATATCAGTCCGACACGTGAGATGTGTTTCTGACATCAAGAAATAAAAGGAAAATTAACAAACAGATGACGTTCGCACAATTTATTAAATTTTGAAGCTATTTTTTTAAATAATTAGATTGATCAGACGTTTAAAGAATAACAAGTACCTTAACTCTAAGAGCCATTTCACACTGGGTCTGTTAGGAGTATTTTCTTGCGCAGAGTCCTTTTCAATCTTTTTACTTTTTCTTTTTCTGGATATTTTTTTACTTTATGTGGGCAAATTTGCAGCACGTGAAGTTTAAGATTGGCACCGTTTTTGATCCCTCATGCAAACTGTAGTTTACATAGTGAATGATCATATTTGTCCTTGTATACTCGAAATGGTTTTTCTTTAATCTTCTGTTATACTTAACTTATATAACCCAAATAGTAGTGAGTGTATACAGTTAGACCCCATTATAGCAAACATTAACTGAATGTTATAACGATCAAGTTTTCTTTTAATCGATTTTTCATTTAGTATTATATATATATTCTCAGTAATAACATTTCACTCTAACAACTAAAAAGTGCCCAGACAAACGACAATATCATGGAGATGTGTTACTACACTTAATTTAAGTTATGGTCCTTGTTAATTTATATTTCGAAGTTGATTGATCCCTCCACATTTTGCTTCTAGTCAAGCAAGAAAGAATTAAAGACCCTTTGTTTGCTGCATAAGAAAGTAAAACTTCTTTTGAGTGCACATAAATTCTTAAGTCAATAATTAAGTATTGGTACTAACTGCATTTCCTTTCTTCTCAGACGTATCTTAGTTCTTTTTAAGAAAATAAAAGATGGTAGAAAGGAAAGTGTTTCCAGTTTTTACTTTTTTTTTTTTTTTTTGGATTGTGCACATGGTGATTATGGCAAGTTATCTAGAGCATTTTCAGAAAAACCCTACTGACATAGCTATATATAGGAGGATACTAAGCAGCACACTAGAACAACATTTTCTCCTAACTCATAACTCCGGAAAAGAGGTAGCCGAAACGGGAAGTGTGTGTTATTTCTTAGCCTAATATGGTCAAAGCAAGCTGAACAAGGGACCTCCAACACATCCCCACCTTAATTAGAGACCCATACACCTCTAAGATGAAAAACGTTACGTATTATATATGTTCTCATTTTCCTTTGTAGAGCCGAATACATGTGTTTTTGTTAAGTTACATAAATAGGATAAGCGCACGTCACTCACACATTTTTGGCTCTCTTAAAAAAATTGTTTTAATCTCCATCGAACTTTGAGCACGTCGCCATAACACGGAGCAAGTTCTGATGAGTGACTTCTCCAAGAATACAGTTTCTTTCTTTCCTTAGATTTTGAAAACAAAATTATGTTGAACTACTGCACTGATAATGCTAAAGTTTCACTATAGTATCTATGGATATGAATTGAATCGTGTGCTAGAACTCATTCACAATTTAAAGACTGAATTCTTTGTTCCATTATGGTAGCTCACTTGAGACTTCTTTACAATTTTCGACGTTATAAAGATTGTCAATAATGTTATCTTCGTTCAACCCAAAAATATAAAGTTGTGGAATTCCATATATCACCTTATCTTCCGCAAGCATTATTTGCATAAGCACCTAAGAAAGTTAATCTTTGAACGACACTTCTTGCTAGCAAGTTGATAGCCAATCCCTTGAAAAGAAACAAAGAAAGAAGAAAGAAAGAAAAAATAGCCTATAGAAACTCTTCTTTTGAATCCTTAATTCTTTTTGATTTGATTTCAGCAAAATCGTCAGAGCACAATAATAGACGTCGTATAAAAGATTTTTAGAGACCTTTGGATCTTTACGTATCCATTTGTCACTTCAATTAGTTCTCAATGATTTTTGTTGAAAGAATTGTAACGAAGATATAAAGGGAGTAATGGGAGAGAGACCCTCCTCTATCAAGTTGATCAATTTTCGATTTGGTTTTTACTAGTGATTCTCTTTTTCCCTTTCCTTATTTTGGAACTTCTATGATTAGAATTTAAAACAGTAATCACCACTTTAGATTAAAAACGATAAAATAAAATCAAAAGTGTACATATTTGCACTCGAAGAGGAATGAAAGTGACTTCCCAAGGGAGTAATAACTAAATTGAGCCAAATGGGACAAGTAGTATATATGATAGTAGTAATATTTAAAGATTGTGTTGGGTATAGAACAAGATACAATGTTAAAGTTGATGAAATAGAAACTGTATATTAATGGAATAATATTCTAGTGAGTGTAGTGTAGCACTCTCGCCTCACTATTACGTTTGATTTATGACATTATCGACGTGCTTTTCAACTATAGTAGTATTTTTTGTATTGAACATTAGCATACTATGTTAAGAGTAATTTTAATGAACTAGCTTAATCAAACCGGGTGATGCTAATTTGATTTGAACTTTAACCTGGACGATCCTAGCATCTACCAACATTGATTACACATTTGTAATAGATTCCGTTTATCAAAAGAAAATAGAATATAGGATGTGTTTGGTATGAAGGAAAATATTTTTCATGAAGAACGTTTTTTAGGAAATGTTTTCTTGGAAAATAGTGGTTTTCATACTTATTTTTCAGTATTTGATCGCCAAATAATAAAATATGTGTCTAATTAACCATAGGTCTAGGATGGGGTGTTGGTGAGGGTATAGGGGTGGGGGTAGAAGTGAGTGGTGATGGAGTGGGTATGGGGGTGGGAGTGGGAGGTGGGTCGGGGTGTTTGGTGTATGGATGAGACAACAAGTAGCCGTTTGGCCATAGATAGCAACATTTTTTTTTTTGAAAAAGAATTCACTACTAGAAAAAGAGTAAAAAGCTACAGAATGGTTGGAGAGTGAATTCACTCTCCTATCAGTTAGCGAGTGACTTTCCCTCTCCAATCAGTGTTTTGCGGTTAAAATAAATTAAATTAAAAAAGTTGGAGACGGAATTTCTTCTCCAGTCAAAAAGTAAAAAAGGTGTCAGGTGATGGAGAAGGAATTCCGTCGCCAATCACCTGACAATTTTTTTTTAACTTTTTGATTGGAGACGGAATTTCCTCTCCAACCCTAACAATTCTATAATTACATTTTTACTTCAGCGGACTCCACATTTTTTACAAACACTAAAAAATTTCTAAACCCTCCCTCTCCATAGGGGCACCCATTTTCCCCACCATTGCAACACCATTTTGGTCTTCACAGCGGTATCAAGTAAGTATTTCCGTCTTCCCCATTATTTTCCCCTCCCCATTTTCCCCACCCCAATCCCGTATCCCCCTAATTTCCCCACCCCCAATCCCGAATCTGTAATTCTTAGTTATGAATTTGTTACATTTTCTGATTCTATATGACAATTGTATATACAAGATTGAAAGGTTGTTTCATTTCACTAACACAAATTAGTGGCTGAAAATATTGAGAAGGGAAACTCTGGATTTCAAGAGGAGCCTAAAGATGGCTCCCAATCCCTCATCCAGTTCTTGAATGCTCGATTCAAATGACTCGAGTCGTTTAAGTACAGTTAGCATATGGGAGTGATCTATCTTGTCGTTTCGTAGAAGAAGCAACTCAATGTCTATCTTCTGTACTTCAGGGATATCGACTCCTTCACAGGAGACTCTCTTTGGCTTCAAAAGCTTAGAGACCATATTACTTGCCCTTGATCTCATATTAGGATGAGAGATGAAAGATAGAGTTGATTTTAATATTTCAAGACTGATTTCTTCAACTCCTTCAATTAGGCTAATCAATGATGCAAAGTCAGATTCTTCAATTACTACTGTCTGAGTAAAATTCATGTCATAATCTTTTTATTTTTTAACTTCAACAAAATTTTGTTCGAACACAATATTTTTCTTTCTCATCTCCTACTTTAACATGTCAATTGTTGTAAAAAAATATCCCCTATTTTTGGTTTTTGGTTGCTTTGTATCGAGTTTCTAATGTTTTTATTTAGCAGGGTTAATATAGTTAGAGAGTGAATTCCGTCTCTAAAGCAAAAAAAAATAATTAATTTACGCATTTTTGAGACGGAATTTCGTCTCTAAACAATAAAAATAATTTTTAATTATTTTTCTGGAGAGGGAATTCCGTCTCTAAACAATAAAAATAATTTCTACAAATAATGTTGGAGACGGAATCCCCTCTCCAAGCAGTAAATTAATTATTTTTCTAGAGAGAGAATTCCGTCTCTAAGCACTTACTGACACAACCACCAAATAGCGAAGGTCGCGCAGAGACGGAATTCCCTCTCTAAACTCCTTTTAGAAGGGGAATTCCGTCTCCAAACTGAGACGCAAAACACTCTTTTTCTAGTGGTGATTTTTTTTTGAAGTTGAGTTGAAAAATTGTATTTGAAAGTTGAAGTTTTTCTTGAACATGAATTTTACTTCAAAAAAAGTTAAAGTTTTGTAAGTGGGGAAAATTGATTTTTTGAAAAAACTTGAAAAAGTGGTCAAAAATACTTTTTTTTTTCAAAATCTACTACTGTAAAAATCTTCAAAAACTAACAGTTTTTCATGGACAAACATATTTTTCAATTTTTTTTTAAAAAAAGTAAATAATTTCTCATGTGCAAATGGGTAAGTGTGAAATATTACATTTTGAACTTGAGTAGGGAAGTCGCTTCCAATATAACGAAAATGAGTTGTCATGAAAAATATTTTCGACAGCTTTTAAGTAAAATGAGAAAATTAAAAAATACTTTTTGAAAAATGATTTTTCCCTCCAAACTTACCCACAGTGACACCAATTATCCAATCTTAAAGATGTTTACCCCTTGGAATCATGACTAGTCATGTGAGTTTCGGCATCATGAAAGAGGAATTTTAATTGCTGACTAGAACTACACAACAAGATCCACATTATTAAAAGTAAAATTTTTTGGAAATTGGATTACGACACGATTTCTATCATGTGAAGGGAGAATGTGATGTGTCATTGTAGCTGAATCAAAATGGATAATAAACAGGAGCAAAAAGATTCACCAGAACTTCTGGCGATCTGCCTTGAGCGTGCTTGACGATTCGCAGGAACTTTGTTCCGTGTTCTAGCTATTAGAACTAAAAGTTAAATAATTTTTTAGTTGGAGCAAAAAAAATGTGAGAGTAGCGCTGAATTGTCCTATTTCTATGAATCTCTCAAATAGGAGTGGATAATAAAGCAGAAAGTACGTCGAGGATAATTATCTTAGATCACCTAACAAATTCGGGACATAAAAAACCAAAAAGTTTACACATTTGAACAGTTCCCAAGGGCAGAAATTAATAGTTTTACATGTGAGAATTTAATGAAACGAATCTAAAATTTAAATTTAACGAGTTCAAAGTCTTGAGCTACTTAAAGCATCTCAGTTGCACGAAAGTGTTACGCCTTAGCACATCCATTTTCTTGCAGGAGTGTCAGCTTGCATGAGCCTTATACAGAGTCGCGCTGCTTTTCGCGAAAAAAGAGTTTCAGTTTGGTGAATTCGCCAACGATCCTGGAATGACATAGGTTCACAGTTAGGCATAATACTTTAAAGAGTTTCAGCTACATATTTATGCATAACGTTGAAAATGATAAGGTTCAATTGAACTCATAACAATCTAGGTCGGCCTATGTGAATTCAGCTCTTCAGCTTCGGTTGTCCTTTAGATTTGAGACATGCTACTTCTCCAAACTGATAGAACCAATCTAGGTTAGTACTTTTAACCAAGAACTACAAATAAAAATCAACCATGGGGATAGCTTGACAGTCACATGGGGAAGAAACGCTAATTTTGACTGGTATCATTGTTTCTTATCAAGTAACATTATTGTCTTAGAACCAACATTTTAATAATTTATGGTCTACGACGTCATTTCTAGTATGCCATTTCCTCGACCAATACTTTCCTAGATTTTATGCAAACTTCATGGAGTATATGTTAAGAAATTCACTAACACATATGTACAAAATTAAATTTAGTATCTAAACTAGCACTTGATATCGCTATCTTTGATCAGTACATGTAAAGTTCAAATCTTGAATTCGACTTTAAATATCTTATTGGTTTATTTGGAATGACGCTTTAGGCTAGTTTGTAAATACTTCAAATATTTTACTAGGTATTTGCTAATTTTCTCCAGCATAGATCTCAATTTTATTTGAATCTTAGTCTTACATATTTCTTATCAACGAACAACTTAATACAATGGTGATGTTTGGCATTTTATGCCTATATTTTCTTAATATTTTCTCATGTTTGAGCATTTTATTCTCCCGTTTTCTAGTTAATGAATGTGATTTTGCACTGATTCTATGTCGTATGTGTGTAGGTTGTTATGCAGTGCATTTGGAGCTTTTAAGAGCATGATCGAGTAAGAAAAGATTGGATTTTGATTGAGGATTGGATCGAGCACACGAAGGCAAGCCACGACGCGAGCTGTGGAGCAAGCCAAGGCAAATTAAGCCTGGCGCTTTGAGAGGCGCACCGCGCCCCCAAAGGCGCCCAGTTTCTGGCGCGTTACTCAGTGCGGCGCGGGCCAAAGGCGCCCAAGTCTTGACTCAGCGCGTTCGGGAGCGCGGGGCGCCAGCTACAGCGCCCCTGGAGCGTTTTTGGACTTCCTATTTCGTCTAAGCTTAGGTGTAACTTATTACTAGGCCTTTGTAAACCCTATAAATACTCTTTTACTTCGTTTTTTATGGGAGTCCAGACCCTGGAGCAAGTTTTGGAGGAGAGGGGGGGAGCCCTAGATGTCTTCTAACAAGTTCTTTCTCTCTTTCTCTTATTCGTTCTAGGGTTAGAGTAAATACATGAAGGTTGATGTTTGAAAGTTGATTTCTATATATTGATTTCGCATTACGGATTGTTTATTCTTTCTTGATCATAATTGTTTGATTATTGAGGCCTGATAATTGGAAACTATCTATCGTTTTTAGATTGAACTCGAAAGAGGGAATTTATGAACGCAATAAGAAAGAGTAGGGCTAGTTTGTGAACCCGGGCATCGGGGAACCAATTTGTGAGTAGGATAGACATATACTTGCTCGCCTAGCTTAACTAATCACAGAATTCGTTAATGCGTGCACGTGATTCAACCCATAGACATATAGGGATTGGAGTAGCCTGCATAGACCGTGTAGAATCGAAAGGTTTTCACGGGTACATTTAACCTGTTAGTTAGCAATCTAGGAAATCAAGAAGTAGACTCAACTGGATTGTTCGTAACTCTGACCCTGGACCGTTTCTCTTTCATTGATAACAACTTAGAATTTGCTCTGTTACTTGATTTCAATTATTTATTTTAATTATTGTTTTAGTTAGTAAAATCACAACCATCATTGAAAAAGATCCCTGAATAGTTTTTAAGAAATTGTTGCTAGGATTCAATCTGAATAGTCCTCGTGGGAACGATACTCTACTTATCACTTTATTACTTGTCGACCACGTATACTTGCGTGTGCGTTGGGAGCAACAAGTTTTTGGCGCCGTTGCCGGAGACTAAATTGACTGATTTCTTTTTGAACAATTTATTATTATCTATTCAGGTTTCATTTTTGTTTAGTTTAGTATTGTGTTACTTGTCTTATCATGGCATCTATTAATGAAAATTGGTCGAATGATGATTGCTCAAATTTTGAGGATCTCTGTCTACTTTGCGGAGGAACCCACTTGTGGGAAAATTGTCCAACTCTTTCAACCCTGCGGGACTGGTTATGTGAATTTTCTACCACCTTTGATTGGAATTTTTGTAAATTGTGTGGTGGTCGGTGGAATGATTGTCCTAAGTGTCATGCTCCTTCCCCCAATAATTTTTGTGATGATTCTAATGATGTTTGTGAGTTTGACAGGAGCGATAAAGTGCAGGTTGTTAGCGAAATTTGGCAAATGGAGCAAGCCAAACTCTTAGAAGCTTATGGGGATTTCAAGAGTGAACTAACAAATATGACGAGGCAATTTATGGAAGAAAGAGTGGAGCTCGGACAAGAGATCGACGAATTTGGCTTGACTATTCACGACTTGGAGGCGAATTTGAGTGATATAATTGAGGTGTCTGAAGCCCAATTATCAGTTGTCGTGGATAGTAGATTTGAGATAGAAGAGCTTAGAAGCCAATTTGAGGAGCAAAAAGTGGAACTCCTACCATTCGACCCAATATTAGTTGGTGATGCCAAGGTTGAAAAAATTACATTAGAGTCAAGTGAGGAAATAGAAAACTTCATAATTGAGGACTCTAGTGTTTGTGCAAGTGAGGGTGTCAATAGTAATGCAATTTTAGAATTGAAGCGCATTGGACCTCATTCCAATCATTTTTCAACATTGTATTTGGATGGTGACATGAAAAGTGAGCCACCCGAGCCTATGAAGAAACCAAAGGAGGAGGAACAAGGTGCCTATATTTTGAAATTTGCTATGCCGAGAAGACAAAACGACATTCCTCATTTAAGAGCCAAAAAGTGTAAAATGCGACATTGTTTAATTGGTTCTTTTGTATTTTTGCCACCACCCCAATACCATAGTTTTAAACTTGAGGCAAAGTTGGGGATTCAATTCATAAGTTCAAGGTGGAGGAAAAAGTGATGAAGTTGTCTTCGTCGTGCCGCGACGTTAAATCAAGCGCTTCTTGGGAGGCAACCCAATTTGCTTGCTTTACTTTTATTTATTTTTATTATTATTTTTATAGTTGTATATTACTTTGGGTGATTCTTTGGAGTGCAGGTTCATGTAATGTCAAGTTTAAGTGTGGGGTGTCCTCACCCCTACCTAATATTGATGACCTGTTGGGGGAAGTCTGAGTACCTCATGTTATAAGGAAGCTTGGAGGATGCTAGCGCCAACGGCTAAGCCTATTGGCCTTCAGGGAAGTTTTCTTTACCCTTGTATTTTTATTTTTAGCACTGAGGACACTGCTTGTTTTAAGTGTGGGGTGGGGGAACTCCCCTTTATTTTTGAGGTTAGGGATGCATGTACCGTTAGAATTTTCTTTTGTCACTTGACTTTATTTTATTTATTTCTTGCTTTAATATATAAAAACAAAAATTAGAAAACCAATGAAATTTTGCAAAACGATTTTCTTTTTAGTCTTTATTAGTGGTACATGTCATCCACCCAGTGGTTTTTCTTATGACCTCGGTTCTTTTCCACGGGGAGGCCTTTGAACCGGGTAGTTTTTATTTTTATTAGGAGTAGAGTAGTTAGTTGTAGGTGGCCCTAGACGAAAGGAATAGGTATGATGCTAGGTGCTTTTGACTTGTTTGATGCCGGTGGACTTGAACTTGTTGCATGTGCTATTTGTGGTGTCTTTTGATTTTAAATTGTGATGCATGCCTAGAAAAAAAATGGAATGATCCCCTTGAGATGCTTGAGTCCACTCACTTAACTTTGTTGTGAAACTTTGTGCATTAGTGCTTAATTTTCCACAAGTTGCACTCTGTTTGCTTAATTGAGAGTTGTGATGGAGCCTTTTTGTGTCGACTGTGTGCAATGTGTGTTGTGAGGCATGTTCTTATTTGCTCCATGTTTGCATATTGGTGTCTAGAACTTGTCCCGTGTATGTGCAAAGCGAAATTCTAGGTTTGCTCTAGTCGGGAAATGATACAGGCCTTCTTTTGATTTGCCTACCCTTACATATACACCTTGGACTTGATTGTTGTGATTTCTTTGACCTTTTTGTTGGCACCCACACCCCGAGCCTACCCACTTATTCTAAATTGTTCTTTTTTGGCCCTTTACTCCTTAAGCACTTTAATTGATAATGTTGTTTTATTGTGGAGTTGTGGTTGAAAGATTGGGAGGTTTTTGAGTGGAACCAGTGAGGGGAATATGTAAAAATTTGTGAAGTAGTGAAAAAGCATTGGCAAGGTTTGGAAAGAAGTGAATTGAAAAGAAAAAAAAAAGAGAAAAATTGGAAAAAGAAATAAAGAGAGTAGAATATCCATCCTTGCTAGTGTGCGCTTAAAAGAAAAATTGCTACTTGTTGAGAAGGTGTGTGTGAAAGTTGTTGTTTGGGTGGCTTTGATGAGACTTGTGCTTAAATTAATTGTGATGTATTAAAGTGCTTAGGGAGGTAGTCACTATTACCCATAGGTATCCTACCAGCCCCTTAGCCTACATTACAACCTTTTTAAAGTCCTAGTTAATCCCGATTGGAGTGAGCTTACATTAGTGGAGTCCTACACTACGGGCAAGCCTATGGTACATCATGTGTGACGTGTGAGTTTTTCATGAGAGTGAGTGAATTCTTTATATGCTATTGTCCCCATTCTATTCTTGATATTCATTGTTGTGTGTGATATTTGGGGGACACTCTCTTGCTTCATTTTGGGTGAGGGCACATGGTTTACATGAGATAGGTGAAGTCGTGGCTTCTTGGTTGAGTAGATAGGTGTGACTTTGTGGGAGCATGGTTGCAATGAGTTGAGTTTGTGCATCTGAGCTATCTCGGGGTGGTTGTTCTCATGTTTTAGTGTTTGATAAATTATTGGCATGTTTGTTGGACCCATAGTAGTCATGTGTGCATTTGTTCAATAATCGGTATCAACCATAGTCATAGGCAGAACTGTTCTACCTAGGTTGGGAAGTTAGTTGTGACTTGCTCGAGGGCGGGCAAAGGTTCAAGTGTGGGGTGGTGATGTTTGGCATTTTATGCCTATATTTCCTCATGTTTGAGCATTTTATTCTCCCGTTTTATAGTTAATGAATGTGATTTTGCACTGATTCTATGTCGTATGTGTGTAGGTTGTTATGCAGTGCATTTGGAGCTTTTAAGAGCATGATCGAGTAAGAAAAGATTGGATTTTGATTGAGGATTGGATCGAGCACACGAAGGCAAGCCACGACGCGAGCTGTGGAGCAAGCCAAGGCAAATTAAGCCTGGCGCTTTGAGAGGCGCGTCGTGCCCCCAAAGGCGCCCAGTTTCTGGCGCGTTACTCAGTGCGGCGCGGGCCAAAGGCGCCCAAGTCTTGACTCAGCGCGTTCTGGAGCGCGGGGCGCCAGCTACAGCGCCCCTGGAGCGTTTTTGGACTTCCTATTTCGTCTAAGCTTAGGTGTAACTTATTACTAGGCCTTTGTAAACCCTATAAATACTCTTTTACTTCATTTTTTATGGGAGTCCAGACCCTGGAGAAAGTTTTGGAGAAGAGGGGGGGAGCCCTAGATGTCTTCTAACAAGTTCTTTCTCTCTTTCTCTTATTCGTTCTAGGGTTAGAGTAAATACATGAAGGTTGATGTTTGAAAGTAGATTTCTATATATTGATTTAGCATTACGGATTGTTTATTCTTTCTTGATCATAATTGTTTGATTATTGAGGCCTGATAATTGAACACTATCTATGGTTTTTAGATTGAACTCGAAAGAGGGAATTTATGAACGCAATAAGAAAGAGTAGGGCTAGTTTGTGAACCCGGGCATCGGGGAACCAATTTGTGAGTAGGATAGACATATACTTGCTCACCTAGCTTAACTAATCACAGAATTCGTTAATGCGTGCACGTGATTCAACCCATAGACATATAGGGATTGGAGTAGCCTGCATAGACCGTGAAGAATCGAAAGGTTTTCACGGGTACATTTAACCTGTTAGTTAGCAATCTAGGAAATCAAGAAGTAGACTCAACTGGAAAACTCAACTGGATTGTTCGTAACTCTGACCCTGGACCGTTTCTCTTTCATTGATAACAACTTAGAATTTGCTCTGTTACTTGATCTCAATTATTTGTTTTAATTATTGTTTTAGTTAGTAAAATCACAACCATCATTGAAAAAGATCCCTGAATAGTTTTTAAGAAATTGTTGCTAGGATTCAGTCTGAATAGTCCTCGTGGGAACGATACTCTACTTATCACTTTATTACTTGTCGACCACGTATACTTGCGTGTGCGTTGGGAGCAACAAGGTGATGTTTGGAATTTTATGCCTATATTTCCTTAATATTTCCTCACGTTTGAGTATTTTATTCGCCCGGTTTCTAGTTAATGAATGTGATTTTGCACTGATTTTGTATCGTATGACTGTAGGTTGTTCTGAAGTGTATATGGAGCCTTTAAGAGCATGATCGAGCAAGGAATGATTGGATTTGGATTGAGTATTGGATCAAACATACGAAGGCACGACAAGAATCGAGCTGCGGAGCAAGGAAACAGGAAATTGGCCGGGCGCTACAGGCCATGCGGCGCGCCACCCAAAGCGCCCAAGTTCCTGGCGCCATAGGTGGCGCGGGGCGCCCCAAAAGCGGTGGGATTTCGACGGGTTCTGCCATGGGTCGCGCGTTACGAGGCGCGGGGCGCCATCTACAGCGCCCCTGGAGCGTTTTGGGACTTTCTATTTCGTCTAGGCTTAGGTGTAACTTATTACTAGGCCTTTGTAAACCCTATAAATACTCTTTTACTTCGTTTTTTATAGGAGTTCAGACTTTGGAGCAATTGGAGAGCTCATAACATCTTGAACAAAGGTTTTTCTTCTTTCCATTAATCTATTACATCATTATTTCATTATTTCATCAAATCCTTGTGTTGTTATTATGAGTATGCGTGGCTAGATTCATCGTTCTAGGGTTAGAGTATTTCATGAAAGTTGATGTTTGAAGATTGAATTCCATAAATTGAATCCCATAACGGATTGCTTATTCTTTTTTGATTTTACTTGTGTAATTGTCAGGGCCCGATTATTACGCATTATCTATGGTTTTTAGATTGAACTCGAAAGAGGGAATTTATTAACGCAATAAGAAAGAGTAGGGTAAGATTGTGAACCTGGGTATCGGGGAACCATTTTGTGAGTAGGATAGACATATACTTGCTCGCCTAGCTTAACTAATTACAGAGTTCGTTAATGCGTGCACGTGATTCAACCCATAGACATATAGGGATTGGAGTAGCCTGCATAGACCGTGAAGAATCGAATGGTTTTCACGGGTATATTTAATCTGCTAGTTAGTAATCCGAGATTTAAGAAGTGGAATCAATTGGAAAACTCAACTGGATTGTTTGTAACTCTGACCCTGGACCGTCTCCTTATTACTGATAACAACTCATTTTTGCTCTATTGTTTGAATTCACTTTTACCGTTTTCATTATTGCTCTTTAGTTAATAAAAACTCTCACTATTGGAAAAAGATCCCTGATTAGTTAGTTAGAAATTGTTTGTTAAGCGTCAGTCTGAATAGTCCTCGTGGGAACGATACTCTACTTATTACTTTATTACTTGTCGACCACGTATACTTGCGTGTGCGTTGGGAGCAACAAGTTTTTGGCGCCGTTGCAGGGGACTAAACAATTGACTGATTTCTTTTTGAACAATTACTTATTATCTATTCAGGTTTAATTTTTGTTTTGAGTTTTGTGCTGTTACAGGTATTAGGTCCTGCTTGATCTTTACCTACAGGAATGGCAGCAGAACTAGCTTTAGCTGTGCGAGATGTTGCTCTCCCCAGCCTGGAGGGGGTAGCGTCTAGCATAGTTAAGCCCGCTATCACCGGGCACTTTGAGATTAAGTCCGGCATGATTCAGTTGCTGCATGTGACTGGGCAATATGCTGGATTACTTCATGAAGATCCGCAGCAACACATTCAGAATTTTCTGGAGATCAGTGATACTTATACACCAACAGGAGTTCCTACTGATTATGTTCGTTTAACGTTGTTCCCGTTTTCACTGATTGGGGCAGCAAGGAAGTGGTTAAAGGCTGAAAAGCCTGGGTCTATCACTACTTGGGAGGATTTGGCTAAGAAGTTCTTGGCTAAATTTTATCGATCTGCCAAGACAGCCCGGCTGAGGAGTGAAATTATGTCCTTCAGACAGATAGAAGGAGAGTATTTGTATTTAGCCTGGGAGCGATTTAAAATTTTATTTAGAGATTGTCCACACCATAACCAATCCAATGAGGTTATTGCACATACTTTTGTTGAGGGGTTGAATGCGCATACTAAGATCGTCGTAGATGCTGCTGCTGGAGGCCAAGTATTGGCCTTAAATTTTGACCAGATCTATGATTTACTAGATAAGTTTTCGCAGAGCAATCCTGATTGGCAGGGAGATGGTAGAGCTATTACGCAGAAATCTGCAGGGGTACTTCAGTTAGATGCAGTTTCAGAGCTAAGGGCGAGGATGGATGCTAGTTCCAATCAAATTAGCAAGTTAGCTCTGCCAAAGACTCAGCAACCAGTGGCTCCAGTGCAACAACTCCAGAGTTTTTGTGAGGTTTGTGGTCAAGATCATGCTACAGAGGTTTGCTCCGCTAATCCAGAGTCAGTTTATTACGTGGGTAATCAAAACAGGCAGCAGGGTCAAAATCAATTTGGTAATGCTTATTATCAAGGCAACATGAGAACCCCAAATAATTACCAACCACTTCCAGCTCCACCTCAGCAGGTTAGCAATTCAGTTGAAGATATGCTGAAGCAGATAATGGCGGGCCAGCAGAGAATGATAGCTGACACTGCAGCCCATGCACAGGCCATACAAGATCTTGTCAATGCTCAAAAGAACCTGGAGCACCAATTGGGGCAGTTGGTGGGAGCAGTAGGTACTGTTAAGAAAGAGCCTGAACAATGTCTTGCAGTGACTATAACTGAAGGTGGAGAGCTGATGGCCAAGTCTGAGGAGAGAGCTGAAATAGAAAAAATTGAAAAAGTGGAGAAGGTAAGGAAGAAAGAAGAGAGAAAGGAGGCACCTCTGCCGCCTCCACCATTCCCCCAGAGACTTATACCATCGAAGGATCTGGCCCAGTATCAAAGATTTGTGAGTATAATGAAAGAACTTCAAGTTAATATTCCTTTGACTGATGTGTTTGAATTGATGCCATCCTTTGTGAAGTTCTTAAAAGAGATTTTAGTCAAGAAGAAAAAGCCTCAAGAGATAGATACAGTTGAGTTAGTTGAGGAGTGTAGCACAATCTTGAGCAAGCTACCTCCAAAACTTAAAGATCCTGGGAGGTTTACTATTTCTTGCACCATTGAAGGGCATAATATCACTGGTGCATTGTGTGATCTGGGTGAGAGCATAAATCTCATGCCTTTTTCTGTTTGCAAAAGGTTAGGGCTAGGAGCAATCAAGCCCTCTTCAGTTACTCTTAAGATGGCGGATGGATCACTCACTCACCCTGATGGTAAGTTGGAGGATGTGTTGCTAAAAGTTGGTTAGTTTACATTCTCTGCTGATTTTGTAGTCCTAGATTATGAAGAGGACCGAGAAGCTCCAATCATTTTGGGGAGACCATTCTTAGTCACCTCGAAGGCAATTATTGACATGGAGCTGGGTGAGATGACTGTTAGAGCGCATGGAAAAAAGGTTAATTTCAAGGTGTATACTGAGAAGGAGCACAAGCTAAGGTTGAAGAGTGCTCTATGATCGAATGTGTCAGACAAGAACATGGAAGTACACCACATGTGAAGTTGAAGATGGGTTCTCTCAAAGAAAGGAAGAAAGCAAAGGTTCAGCGTAAGAAGAGAAGACATAAATGCTGGAAGTGAGCTGAAAGTGTCGTCGTGCCACGACGTTAACTAAGGCGCTTCTCGGGAGGCAACCCGAGTTTGTACTTGTATTATTTTATTTATAGTGTCACGTAGTTTTTATTTTTCCTTGGATTGCAGGTTCATGTAATGTTGAGGCTAAGTGTGGGGTGTCCTCACCCTTGCCTAATATTGATGACCTAATGAGGGAAGTCTGAGTACCTCGTACTATATGGAAGCTTGGAAGATGCTAGCACCAAGGACTAGAGTCTTCAGGGAAGTTTTCTTTACCCTTGCACTTTCTTCTTTGCCGCACTGAGGACATTGCGTAGTTTTAAGTGTGGGGTGGGGAACTACCCTTTATTTTTGAGGTTAGGGATGCATGTACCGTAGGATTTTCTTTTGTCACTTGACTTTATTTTTATTTGTTTCTTGCTTTACTATATGAAAAAATTGAAAAAAAAAATTAGAAAACCAATGAAAAATTTCAAAAAGATTTTCTTTTTAGTCTTTGTTAGTGGTACATGTCATCCACCCTGTGGTTTTTCTTATGACATCGGTTCTTTTCCACGGGGAGGCCTTTGAACCGGGTAGTTTTTTATTTTTAGGATTAGAGTAGTTAGTTGTAGGTGGCCCTAGACGAAAGGAATAGGTGGAATGCTAGGTGCCTTTGATTTGTTTGATACCGGTGTACTTGGACTTGTTGCATGTGCTATTTGTGGTGTCTTTTGGTTTTAAATTGAGATGCATGCCTAGAAAAAATGGAACGACCCCCTTGAGATGCTTGAGTCCACTCACTTGACTTTGTTGTGAACCCCTGCGCATTGGTGCTTAATTTTCCACAAGTTGCACTCTAAATGCTTGATTGAGAGTTGTGATGGAGCCTTTTTGTGTAGATTGTGTGCAATGTGTGTTGTGAGGCATGTTCTTATTTCCTCCATGTTTTCATATTGGTGTCTAGAACTTGCCCCGTGTGTGTGCAAAGCGAAATCCTAGGTTTGCTCTAGTCGGGAAATGATACAGGCCTTGTTTTGATTTGTCTACCCTTACATATACACCTTGGACTTGATTGTTGTGATTTCTTTGACCTTTTGTTGGCATCCACACCCCGAGCCTACCCACTTGTTCTAAATTGTTCTCTTTTGGCCCTTTACTCCTTAAGCACTTTAATTGATAATGTTGTTTTATTATGGAGTTGTGGTTGAAAGATTGGGAGGTTTTTGAGTGGAACCAATGAGGGGAATATTTGATGAATTGTGTAGTAGTTGATTATGAGCATTGGCAAGGTTTGGAAAGAAGTGAATAGAAAAAGAAAAAAAAAAGAGCAAAGTTGAAAAAAAAATTGGAAAAAGAAATAAAGAGAGAAGAATATCCATCCTTGCTAGTGTGTGCTTAAAAGAAAAAAATTGCTAATTGTTGAGAAGGTGTGTGTGAAAGTTGTTGTTTGGGTGGCTTTGATGATACTTGTGCTTAATCTAATTGTGATGTATTAAAGTGCTTAGGGAGGTAGTCACTATTACCCATATGTGTCCTACCAGCCCCTTAGCCTACATTACAACCTTTTTAAAGTCCTAGTTAATCCCGATTGGAGTGAGCTTACATTAGTGGAGTCCTACACTACGGGCAAGCCTATGGTATATCATGTGTGACATGTGAGCTTTTCATGAGAGTGAGTGAATTCTTTCTATGCTATTGTCCCCATTCCATTCTTGATATTCATTGTTGTGTGTGATATTTGGGGGACACTCTCTTGCTTCATTTTGGTGAGGGCACATGGTTTGCATGAGATAGGTGAAGTCGTGGCTTCTTGGTATAGATAGAGGTGACTTTGTGGGAGCATGGTTGCAATGAGTCGAGTTTGGGCATTTGAGTTGTCTTGGGGTGCTTGTTCTCATGTTTTTGAGTTTGATAAATTGTTGGCATGTTTGTTGGACCCATAGTAGTTATGTGTGCATTTGTTCAATGATCGGTATCAACCATAGTCATAGGCAGACCTGTTCTACCTAGGTTGGGAAGTTATTTGTGATTGCTCGAGGGCGAGCAAAAGTTCAAGTGTGGGGTGGTGATGTTTGGCATTTTATGCTTATATTTCCTTAATATTTCCTCACGTTTGAGTATTTTATTCGCCCGGTTTCTACTTAATGAATGTGATTTTGCACTGATTTTTTATCGTATGATTGTAGGTTGTTATGAGTATATGGAGCCTTTAAGAGCATGATCGAGCAAGGAATGATTGGATTTGGATTGAGGATTGGATCAAACATACGAAGGCACGACAAGAATCGAGCTGCGGAGCAAGGAAACAGGAAATTGGCCGGGCGCTACAGGCCATGCGGCGCGCCACCCAAAGCGCCCAAGTTCCTGGCGCCATAGGTGGCGCGGGGCGCCCCAAAAGCGGTGGGATTTCGACGGGTTCTGCCATGGGTCGCGCATTACGAGGCACGGGGCGCCAGCTACAGCGCCCCTGGAGCGTTTTGGGACTTCCTATTTCGTCTAGGCTTAGGTGTAACTTATTACTAGGCCTTTGTAAACCCTATAAATACTCTTTTCTTCGTTTTTGATAGGAGTTCAGACTTTGGAGCAATTGGAGAGCTCATAACATCTTGAACAAAGGTTTTTCTTCTTTCCATTAATCTATTACATCATTATTTCATCAAATCCTTGTGTTGTTATTATGAGTATGTGTGGCTAGATTCATCGTTCTAGGGTTTGAGTATTTCATGATAGTTGATGTTTGAAGATTGAATTCCATAAATTGAATCCCATAACGGATTGCTTATTCTTTCTTGATTTCACTTGTGTAATTGTCAGGGCCCGATTATTACGCATTATCTATGGTTTTTATATTGAACTCGAAAGAGGGAATTTATTAACGCAATAAGAAAGAGTAGGGCTAGATTGTGAACCTGGGCATCGGGGAACCAATTTGTGAGTAGGATAGACATATACTTGCTCGCCTAGCTTAACTAATTACAGAGTTCGTTAATGCGTGCACGTGATTCAACCCATAGACATATAGGGATTGGAGTAGCCTGCATAGACCGTGAAGAATCGAAAGGTTTTCACTGGTACATTTAATCTGCTAGTTAGTAATCCGGGATTTAAGAAGTGGAATCAATTGGAAAACTCAACTGGATTGTTCGTAACTCTGACCCTGGACCGTCTCCTTATTACTGATAACAACCCGTTTTTGCTCTATTGTTTGAATTCACTTTTACCGTTTTCATTATTGCTCTTTAGTTAATAAAAACTCTCACTATTGGAAAAAGATCCCTGATTAGTTAGTTAGAAATTGTTTGTTAAGCGTTAGTCTGAATAGTCCTCGTGGGAACGATACTCTACTTATCACTTTATTACTTGTCGACTACGTATACTTTCGTGTGCGTTGGGAGCAACATACAATGGTGTTAATAATTTTTACATAAATAATATAAAATGTTCTGTTGCAATTACTTTCATGAAAAGCGTCACATAATTTAGAAGAAGTCTTGAGTTCAACTTCCGTAAAAAAGGTAATTTCAGACATTTTGTTCAAGATAAAAATCAGTCCGACTCGTAAGGTGTATTTCTGACTTTAATATATAAAAGGAAAATATATTCACTAACAATGTCGCACGTACAATTTAATCAAATTTGAAGCAATTTATCAGAGATTTAAAAGAATAACAACCACCTTAAATCTTAGAGCCTTACTCACTGGTTCTGGTATTTTCTTGCGTTGAAGTCCTTTTCAATCTTTTTACTTCATGTGGGCAAATTTGCAGCACGTGAAGTTTAAGATTGGCATGGTTGTTGTTTCCTAATGCAAAACTATTTTTTATAAGGGAAAATGGTCGAATTTGTCTTTGTATTATTCAAAATTATTTTATTTATCTTCCGTTGTACTTGACTTGTATTTGTTAGATTAAAATCTGTGAAGATCGCCATGGGCTTTGCAGGATTGATGAAATGTAAGAGAGAGAGAGAAAAATGTTCTTTCTATTTCTATTTCTGTACAGAAGTGAATCCGTCCCCGTTGACCCTTTGATCCACGCTATTAATATAATGGGCTTAGGCTCAATCACAAGTAGAATGAAAATATACAGCATGTAGTATTGCAAATGTACTTCTAATATTACAAATGTTACACAGCTACACCTAAACTCCAACACCCCCCTCAAGCTAGAGTGTGAAAGCACGCCAAGCTTGGAAAGGAGTCGCTGATGAGCAGGGCCTGCCAAAGCCTTTGTAAAGATGTCTGCATGTTGGTTGAGAGTGGAGACTAAGCGAAAAGACACCAACCCAGCAAGAAAGCAATCTCGTACATAGTGACAATCAATCTCTATGTGTTTAGTCCGTTCATGAAAGACTGGATTTTGTGCTATGTGAAGTGCAGATTGACTGTCACACAAGATAGGAACATGATAGTGAACCTTGAGACCCATGTCAGCAAGTAATCTGACCAACCAAGCAAGTTCAGCAGTAACTTTGCGAAGAGCCCTGTACTCTGCTTCAGCAGAGGATAGTGAAACTTTGGGTTGCTTTTTACTCTTCCAAGAAATAGGACTGCCTCCAAGGGTAATGAGGTAACCAGTAACCGACCTCCTAGTCATGGAGCAAGCTGCCTAATCAGAGTCTGAATACCCTCGAAGTGACATATCAGGTGTAGAGGACAGCAAGATGCCTTGTCCTGGATCATTGAGCAAGTATCTTAGTACATGGAAAGCAGCCATCATGTGAGGAACTTGAGGAGCCTGAAGGAATTGGCTTAAATGTTGAACAGAGAAAGAGATGTCAGGCCTTGGTGTTGTAAAAAATTCAGCTTGCCAATTAGTCTCCTGTATCTACTAGGATCAGTGGAAGGCTGATTCATGTCCCTGGAAAGTTTGATGGAAGGATCAAGTGGAGTGGCAACCAGGGTAAAGTTCCCACAGTGAAATTCCTCCAATAAGTCAGTGGTGTATTTGTTTTGACGCATGAGATAGCCATCAGGATGTTTAGAGACTTCCAAACCCAAAAAATAATGGACAGTACCAAGATCCTTGATTTTGAATGTGTTATCCAGAAATACTTTGAGAGCTTCCATCTCAGGAACATTGTCTCCATCCAATAAAATGTCGTCTACATAAACAGCCACTAGTACCAAAGAGCCAGAAATGGACTTGTGAAATAAGGATGGATCATTTTTGCTGGAGGTATACCCGTTGGATTGGAGGGCTTCAGACAACTTGGAGAACCATTGTCTTGAAGCCTGTTTGAGGCCATAAAGGGACTTTTTAAGTTTACAGACTAAGGGAGAGGAAGAAGTGCTAGGTGTAGAAATAGATAGACCTGGGGGAAATCTTCATGTACACTTCCTCATGTAAGTCCCCATGCAAAAAAGTATTATTCACATCCAATTGGAAAACAGTCCAATTGAGCTTAACAGCAATGATGAGTAAACACTTGACAGTAGTTAATTTGACCACAGGGGAAAATGTGTCAGTGTAGTCAATTCCTTCTTTCTGGGTGTCACCTCTAATGACTAATCTGGCCTTATATCTTTCAATGGAACCATCTGATTTTTGCTTGATTTTGTATACCCATTTGCATGGGATGGCTTTCCTATTAGGAGGGAGATGAACTATGTCCCATGTCTGATTGGTTTCAAGGGCAAGAAATTCCTTTTGCATAGCCTCTTGCCAGGCAGGATTGGAGGCTGCTTGTTGGTAGTGTTGGGGCTCATGTAAGTGAATTTGGGCAGGTGATAATTTGATGTTTGTTGGGAGAGTAGACTAAGGTTGGACTGAAGAACATATAAAGTCATTAAAGTAGGAAGGCAATTTCCCAGCATTGGACCTAGTGGACTGTCTGTGAATAGGTGGTTGGGTGTGCTGAATATTGGTAGGGTGAGTGACAGTATGGTGAAATTCAGAAAGAGAAGGCTGAGGACTTGGAATGGTGGATGTAGAATGGGTGGTTTGAGGATGATCATTATCTACAAATGGTGAAGAGGTGACTGAGAAGGTAGGAGGAGTGTGTTGTGCATAAGGGAAGTGGTGTTCATGGAATATGACATCTCTGGAATAAAGGATGGAATGAGATTGAAGGTTCAAGAGCTTGTATCCTTTCTTGCCAGTGGGATACCCCAAGAATGCACAAAGAATGGCTCTTGGCTGGAACTTATCCCTACCAACTTTGGGAGAGTGAGCAAGTGCCAAACATCCGAAAGATCTGAGGTGATCATATTTAGGCACCTTGCCATGTCGTTTCTCATAGGGAGACATGTTATTGAGTATTGAGGATGGCATTCTATTTATCAGGTGTGTAGCAGTCATAACACAGTCACCCCAATATTTCATGGGAAGCTTGTACTGAAATAATAAGGCCCTGGATGTCTCAAGTAAATGCTTGTGTTTCCTCTCAACCACTCCATTTTGTTGAGGAGTGTGAGGAACACTAGTCTGGTGAATAATCCCCTCAGAAGAGAAAAATTGTGAAGCTTCCAGACTACTTCCTAACTCAAATGCATTGTCTGACCTAAAAGATTTGACCATAGAACTAAACTGAACCTTCACCATGACTGTGAAAGCTTTGAGTACAGATAAGGCATTGCCTTTGCATGACAGCAGGTGTGTCCAAGTTGCTCTGGTGTAGTCATCCACCAGAATGAGAAAATATTTGAACCCGTTATATGTTTGTGTGTTGTATGGTCCCCATATATCAATGTGGACCAATTGAAATGGATGAGTAGAGTGAATATGGCTCTCAGTGAATGGCAACCTTTGTTGCCTAGCCATGGGACATATTGTGCACAAAAATTGTTGTTTAGAGGCGAGTTTATCAGATAAAAAAAGAATAGTTTTCATCCTATGAAAAGGCATGTGGCCCATTCTTTGGTGCCAAAAGAGATCCATTTTATTTATATCACATTTGGATGAAACAGTAGTGTGTATATTACATGAAGGAATGTCTAGAAAAGAGAAAATTCCCTGAGAAGTATTCACAAGTGGTGAAGAAACATTATCTGATGTGTGAAAGAGATAAAGTCCATTTGCAGCCTTACCAATCTCCAGTGGCCTCTTCAGAGAAAGGCCCTGCAAACAACAAGATGTATTGGTAAAAACTGCAGTGCACCTAAGTTGTTTGATGAGTTGGTGAAGAGATATGAGGTTAAACTGGAAAGAAGGAATGAGTAGAACATGTGCTAAAGTAATGTCAGAACAAAGGTTAAGTGATCCAGTTGACACTACTTTTACTTTATATCCATTAGGCAAAGTGATGAGAAGTGGTGTAGTGAGAGGAACAATATCATGAAGTAAATGTTTGTGTGGTGTCATATGGTGTGTTGCTCCACTATCTATGATCCATAGATTATTACCTAACTGTAATGAAGTGCAGGCAAAAGGGTCTACTAGCTTCATAGGAGGAGAGTCAGACACACCTGTAAAGTTTGCAAAACCAGCATTTTCATCTCCATAAGTCTGGGAAGGTCCTCCAAATTGAACTTGCTGGAGCATATTGATGAGCTATTGAACTTGTTCCTTGCTGAATGCTGAGTTTCCAGAGGAAGATTGAGACTGAGAAGAGCTGGCCTCATTTGTCGAACCATTTTGGTCTCCCTGGACACAAGAAGCACTATTCTTTGTGTTTGTGAATTGGAAGTCTTCAGGGAATCCATGGAGTCTATAGCAGTCATCTATGTGATGTCCAACAACCTTGCAATACTTGCACACTATTGACTGATCCTTTTTGCCACCATAATTTCCTCTCTGTTGATTGTTTCTGGTGTTTCCTCTATGAGAACCCCTATTTATGCACTGTCCTCTGTTGTTATACCCTCTGTTATGCTGATTTCCTGCTCTATTATTGTTGTTATACCCTCTAGTGTTACTTCTGTAGTTTTGACTGTTTGATGAAGCAGTGAAGGAGGCTGACTCTCCTGAGAAACCAGAAACATTTGGTGACTCTTTGTGCCTTTCATCATGCTGAAGAATGGAATAGGCTCTGCTTATTGAAGGCAATGGGTCCATCATCAGAATGTTGCTCTTACAAGTGCTATATGTTTCATTCAATCCACTCAAAAATTGGAATAGCTGCTGTTCTGACAGGAATTTGGGTAGAGCACCACATGTGCATATGGGACCAACATAGGCTGCCGTTAGCTCATCCCATAGGCCCCTGAACTTGGTGAAATGGTGAGCTATGTCAGAAGAACCCTGAGCCAAACTGCTGATTTCCTTCATGACTTGAATATATTTTGACCCATTTGACAGTCCAAATCTTTCATTTAGATCATCTCAGATGTCTTTAGCCGTTTCGAATCCCATTACACTTGCAGCTATGTCTCTAGATAAAGTATTGGTGATCCAAGCAATCACCATTCCATTACACCTCTCCCAAAAGGGAAAATATGGAGAATTTTCATCTGGTTTTGGCTCCTTACCAATAATCAGTCCTAATTTGTTCTTCGAGGACAAAGCTACTAGCATGTTTTTCCTCCACATGACATAACCACTACCATCAAAAGGAATCGACACATAATGGGTGCCAGGGTTATCAGACGGATGAATGTAAAAAGTATGTGAGGGATCTATGGTAAAAGTATTGAAACCGTCTGTGTGATGTGAAGAACTAGGGTTTTGATTGTTCGAAATCGCCATCACTACTGAGTAAACAATACCTAGGGTTTTGTAATTTCTATGATGTATTAAAAAATGAAACAAGATCAGATTGTTAAGGATCAAGGCTAAAGTTATCGATACTCCGTCGTGGTCTCGATGTCTATTCTATCGTTCTTGCGATCAAAATTGTTCCGCAGATCATTATTACTCCAAGAATTCCTCACGAAATTGCAAGAGTACGTAGCGAACTGAACAGAATTTGAAGAATCCCCAAAAAAAATTGAGATTAGGGTTTTGAATCTTCACGGTGAACTTCCCCGCCAACCGTCGCGGGTAACATCGGTCGATAGAGGAGATCAAGGTCTACAAGTTAACCTGGCTCTGATACCATGTTAGATTAAAATCTGTGAAGATCGCCATGGGTTTTGCAGGATTGATGAAATGTAAGAGAGAGAGAAAAATATTCTTTCTATTTCTATTTCTGTACAGAAGTGAATCCGTCCCCTTTGACCCTTTGACCTACGCTATTAATATAATGGGCTTGGGCTCAATCACAAGTAGAATGAAAATATACAGCATGTAGTATTGCAAATGTACTCCTAATATTACAAATGTTACACAACTACACCTAAACCCATGCAATACTACATGCTGTATAATTTCATTCTACTTGTGATTGAGCCCAAGCCCATTATATTAATAGCATGGGTCAAAGGGTCAACAGGGACGGATTCACTTCTGTACAGAAATAGAAATAGAAAGAACATTTTTCTCTCTCTCTTACATTTCATCAATCCTGCAAAACCCATGGCGATCTTCACAGATTTTAATCTAACAGCCATAAACTAGCGAGCATATAAAGTCGGATCCCCTACAACAATTATTATCTATGATATCATTTCACAATAACAATCAGGGATAGCAACAAAAAAATATCCAAACAAACAGCACTAGTATATGGCATTTTGACTGCACTTAATTTAAGCAATGGTCTTTGTTAATATATATTTTGATATTAATTGATCCCTCGATCATGCTGCTTATAACCGAGCAAGAAAATATTAAGTACCTTTATTTGCTGCATAAGAAAGTAAAAACCTTTTGAGTGCACATAAATTCCTAAGCCAAAAATTTATATTGTTCTTCTTAACAAAATAAAAGATGGTAGAAAGGAAAGTCTTTCCAGTTTTTATTCTTTTTGGATTGTGTACGTGGTGATTATGGCAAGCTGTCTAGAGCATTTTCAGAAATACCAACTGAAATAGCTAGTAGGATACGACAACATATTTTTTTGCTTAACTCATAACTCCGTAAAGGAGGTTTTATGCGAAACAATACTCAAAAGACAGTGCTATTTCTCAGCCTAACTTTGGACGTTACATTTGCTCCGATTTTCCTTTCTAGAGCCAAACACCGGTGTTTTAATTTTGTAATCCTCTATCTTTTTTTTTTAATTTTTTAATACAAAAAATCTTTTAAATTGCATTGATTACGTAAAATTTTCACTGTGCTATCTGTATAGTATGAATTGAATTGTTTACTGAATTCGTAATGCACAATTTAAAGAAGGATCGGAATTCATTGTTCGATTATGGTCGCTTGATACTTCTTTAAAAAATTTTAAGGTTATCAAGTGGAAGCTAAATCAGGAAATCAATCGAGATTATAGCACAAAACAAGTTCAGGAGGCTTGTGGTGGCTCTCGAGATACCAGTTTTAGGGAGAATTTTAGGGTTAGGAAGAAGAGAAGATTTATGTATTGTATTTCATATGATTTCTACTACTATTATATGTATTTATAGTGACTGAATTGAAAGAAGTAATTGAAGTATTGAAAGCGACTTGTAACAACTTTTCCCGCCTTATAACTATCAATCAAATTGGTAACTAACTCCTCTAACTGCCTGTTGATGAGTTAGCTAACTGCTCGCTGAGCTATTTATGACGAAATATGTGTGACACTAACCCTCGAATAGAAGATCCTTGTCCTCAAGGATTAAATGAAGGAAACCTAACACAAAGATCCTGGAAGTATTCCCAAGTAGCAATATCAGAAGGAAGACCCTCCCACTTCACTAGCAATTGAGCAACAACCTTGTTACCTCACTATAGCTTAAATAATCGGGAGAAATAAGAATTTAGGGAACTTGCTATAGGTGATCTATGACCTTGAGAACTTTCTGGAGAATCAAAGGATTGATGACCATTAGTCGGAGCTGCTCTAGTAACTTCATGTGCAAATTTCTGTTTATCCCTTGCATCTATTCGTTCCTTCAATTCTTTATTTGAATTCTTTATTTCAGTCATCTCTATTAACAACGGGTGCATTAACTCCTTAATTCCTTGCATTTTTGTATTTGCTTCTTCACTATTATTAGTATTAGCTTTTTTCATTCTGCACCTCAGTGAACTGGACAGCTCTGATACCAATTGGAAGCTAAAGCAAGAAATCAATCAAGATTATAGCACAAAACAAGTTCAAGAGGCTTGCGGAGGGCCTCGAGATACCAGTTTTAGGGAGAATTTTAGGGTTAAGAAGACAGAGAAGATTTATGTATTGCATTTAATATGATTTCTACTAGTATTACTTGTATTTATAGCGACTGAATTGAAAGAAGTAATTGAAATATTGAAAGTGACTTGTAACAACTTTTTCCGCCTAATAATAACTGTCATTCAAATTGGTCGCTAATTCCTCCAATTAACTCCTCTAACTGCCTGCTGAGCTGGCTAACTGCTCGCTGAGCTATTTATGAAGAAATATGTGCGACATAAAGTTGTCAATGTTATCTTTCATCAACTCAAAAATATAAAGGTGAGAAAACATGTTTCATATATCACCTTATCTTCTGCAAGCATTATTTGCACAAGCACGTAAGAAAGTTTGATCTTTAAACGACACTTCCGGTTGGCAACTTGATAGCCAATCCTTTGAAAAGAAACAAAGAAAGATAGAAGAACCTATAGAAACTCTTCTTTTGTTTCCTAATTTCTTTTATGTTTGATTTCACCAAAGTCATCCGAGCACAATAATTTCTTTTGCAGAAGTCCTTTTCAATGTTTTTATGTCATAAGGGCAATTCGCAGCACGTGAAGTTTAAAGATTGGCACCGTTTTGTTCCCCATGCAAAACTTTCGTATCTCTCTATATTAGATTACTCCCTCCGTTTCAATTTATGTGGCAGCATTCTTTATTAGTTTGTTCCAAAAAGAATGACAACATTCTAAATTTGGTAACAATTTAACTTCAAAATTACAATTTTGACATTAATGAAATGATTTACAACCACACAAACATCTATGTCCTATTTTAGACCACAAGTTTCAAAAGTCTTTCTTTATTTCTTAAACTTCGTGTCAAGTCAAACTATGACACATAAAATGGAACGGATGGAGTACTATAACAGCATTTTGATATAACGGCCAAGTTTTTCTTAACCAATTTTTTATGTTACTATGTCATATTATATGTTCTCTAAACAACATTTCGCTCCAGCAAAAGATGTCAAATGTGTGATTGAACTTAATTAAAGTTATGGTCCTTATCAATTTAATTCGAAGTTATTTGATCCCTTCATCATTTTGCTTCTAGTCAAGCAAGAAATAATTAAGACCCTTTGTTTGCGGCATAAGAAAGTAAAACTTCTTTTTAGTGCACACAAATTCCTAAGTAAAATTGTATTGGTACTAACTGCATTACTAGATTGAATTCATTTCTACTTCTAATATATGCTTGTTCTTTTTAGGAAAATAAAATATTGTAGGAAAGAAAGTGATTCCAGTTTTTACTCTTTTTGGATTGTGGAATGGTGATTATGGCAAGTTAGTTAGAGCATTTTCAGAAAAACTTGCTGAAATAGCTATATAAGTGGAAACACGTTACGTTTGTTCCCATTTTCCTTTCTAGGGCGAAACACCGGTGTTTTTGTTAATCCTTTCTTTCATTTTTGAAAACAAAAAGTTTGCGAAATTCAACTGGTAACGTGAAATTTTCACTATACTCTTTGTGTATATGAATTGAATCGCCTACTGAATTCATACGCAATTTTAAGAGGGAATTCATTGTTCCGTTATGGACTTATATGGTATAGCTCTCTTGAGACTTCTTTACAAATTTTCGAGGTTATAAAGACTGTCAATGTTATCTTCCTTCAACCAATTATACAGAGTTGAGGAAACATGTCCAATATATCACCTTATCTTCTGCAAGTATTATATATATGCATAAGCACGTAACAAAGTTTGATTTTTTGAACGACCCGTCTTGCTAGTAAGTTGATAGCCAATCCCTTTAAAATGACACAAAGAAAGAATGAAAGAAGAGCCTAATTATATGGAAACTCTTCTTTTGTTTCCTTAATTTCGTTTTGATTTCATCAACAAAATCGTCAGAGCACAATAACAGATGTCATATAGCAAGTTTTTAGAGACCTTTGAATTTTTACGTATCGATTTGTCACTTTCAATTAATTCTTAATGGCTTTTGTTGAAACAATAGCAAGGGACATAATGGAAGTAAAGGATTAAGCTAGATGGAGAGAGACCCTCTCCTACCAAGTTGATTAACTTTCGACTTAGTTATTACAAGTGATTCTCTTTTTCCCTTTCCTTATATTAAGACTCTAAGATTAGAATTTAAAATACTAATAAGCACTTTAGATTATGTATGATAAAAGTAAAATCAAAAGTAAGATAATTGTACTCCAATTGGAACGAAAGAGACTTCCCAAACTTAAGTTAAACCAAATGGAACAAATTCTGGATAATATTTTAAAGATTGTGTTGGGTATGGAACAAGATTCTTAGAAGTTGATGTGAAATAGAAATCATTTAAGCACAGTGAAGGATTCTCGAAGATCTTACAAGTTAGAGAATGTACTTGTCCCTCATCGATCGTATAATGATAAGTTGATTAACTAGTTATACGTTTGTTAACAGATTTGTTAACAGAATCCATTTATCAAATGAAAACAGAATAGAGTGACACCAATTATCTAATCATAAAGATGTTTACCCCTTGGGATCATGACAAGTCATATGAGTTTTGGCATCATGAGAAAGAGGAATTTCATTTTGCTGACTAGAATCACACAAAAAGAATCACATTATTTAAAGTATACTTCTTGGATTACAACACGATTCCTATCATGTGCAGGGTGACCATTGTGGCATACTGTCCCCTTTTAACATATACAAAAAGTTCCATTGGATATTTCGTATGTTGATATATCTTGTGAGTACTACATCATGACATCCATCAAGTCAACATGGATGCAATCAAAACATCAGAACATACTACTATAAAGTTTGCAACATCCGAACAGTACCTTGAGGGCAGAAATTTATAGTTTTTCTTGCTGTTCAGAATTAAACAAGGTTTTTAATTTTCTTAAATATGGGTTCCCAATTATTTGTGCTCAGAGTTGTTTACATAAATATCCCTTATATCTGGTTCATAGTGAAAATGGTAATGAGTTTAATTGAACTCATTCAGCTCCTCTTCCACACATTTTTCTCCATCTTAGTCGGCTGTCCATTAGATTTGAGGCATGTTAGTTCTTCAGAAACTGATCGATCAAATCTATTTGATTACCAAGGAATACAAATGAAAAACAAACATAGCTTCGCAATCACATAGGTAAGAAACACTAAATTTGATTGGTATCATTATTTCTTATCTAGTAGAGTAGTAGTAGATTTACAAAAAATAGGATACTTCTGGTGGCACCTCCCACTTCCAGCCCCAAGAGAACAATTTAACTTAAAATCCCAGTCGCCAGAACTCAGAAGTCGCTAAAAACTCCTTGCGAGTCACCTCATTCGGTCCAGGAACTCTGTACAAAAAGTACCTGGTGGTGCTAGCAATTCGCTAGGAGTTCGGGCAATTTCAGGCTAAAGGTTAGATAGTCCTCTTATAGGGATCGAAAATGTGAGAGGGACGTGCCATAGGGCCACTGGGTGCAAAAACTTAGTTATTGATCTGGTAACTTATTGAATCTGGTATCTTCTACCAATAGGTCACCAAATTCACAGCCATATTCTTCCATCTTTTTGTTTTCAAAATAGATTTTTCATATGAAATGAATGAAGAATAAAAAGGATGCAGATACCCAACCAAAACCCCAAAAGTTTGAGCAAAAACATGAGAAGGCAGAGTGTCCCTTCATTTATATTAGCCAAAAAAGTAGTGAGCATATACTGATTTTAATACTAAGAGCTGCCACCGAATACAAATAGATATTGGACGAAAATTACTGTAAAGAGGAAAATACAATCAAAGGTGAGAATGTTATAACAAAGATTAGTTCCACCCTTCCCACTAAAATGTCCACTTTAAGGATGTATTCCCCATCATCCTGTCTTTATTGCTTTCAAATTTTCAAGAGCCACAGCAAGCTGATTTTTGGGCGCTTTGAGAAGTTCCTGCTCCCTGGTCTGGTTGATTTATCCTGATGGTCTGAGGCTGAAAAAATTCAGGAAAGCACAACATCAGTATGCTCAAAATTCTGTGACTGGGATATGGAACAGATCATCATGTCCGACGTTCACAGGCAACAGGAGTATTACGCTAACATTGCTGATAAGAATCCTATTGCAAGTCTATCGAAGTCTGCAGCTCTCAGCCACTGATTATCAAAAAGCACGTCCCCTGGTGTTTCCCACCTGGGGCTACCCTCCCATAAGATAAGACGGTTCCTGCCCCAACTGCATAGGATAAAATAGTATTCCTAATCTTGGACCAGCCCAGCAAAGAAGGCTTTTGAAAGAGAGCTGTCACCCTTTCTTTCCTCTTTGGAAATTGGAAGTTGGAACGGATACGCCTTGGAAGGGACAATAAGGAATCTTAACTTGAAAGGTGCGTCCCATGAAAGCTTTTTTTGAGGATTCGATAACTAAATCAAAGATTCAAAGAGCAAAAGGAATGCAACATGAAGACTGATTCATGTACGCATGTAGGAAACTGAAAGGGAAGTCAGTTCTTGTAAAAAGAAATGTAGACAAACAAATTCAACAAAATTGTGTTCCCACTTAATTTGTTTAAACTCCTCTCTGGTAATTTCAAAGACCCCCAAAATTTCACCCTCAAGCTCTGTTTGTCAAAAGTTAGTCTTTCGATTTATCAATCATCTTTCCTTCTCACTAAATTTTCGCCGGTCAAACTTGTCAGCTAGCACACATAATATGCACCACTTCTAATGAACTTGGTTTGTAAATAATACCTCAGCCTTTGAGTCGGATTCAGCAAGTCTTTGCTTTATATCCCGAGCTATGGAAAAGAAAACCTCCTCGACATTCATATTTGTTTTGGCACTCTGCACGAAATATCACTATGATATGAGGAGAATTGCTATTGCAAATAATTCCAATGCTGGCAAGCAGTTCTACTTACAGTCTCAAAGAATTTAATGCCATATTCATCAGCTAGTGCTTGACCTTTTGATGTGGGAACAGCCTGCAGAAAAAGTGTACATCAACTAAGTCGTACAATAGCTATAAATAGCATGTATACAACCAACATACATAGATCAGCTGATAATCGGAGAGAGAGAGAGAAAGAGAGAGAACCCTTTTGCTTTCGTCCATGTCAGCCTTGTTGCCAACCAGAATTTTGTTGACATTGTCGGAAGCATGCTGCTCAATGTTTCTTATCCAGTTTCTGATGTCTAAACATGTGCACAAAGTTAGTTTTAAGGCTGACTAAAAGAAATGTACATCATTCTAGCTTAGCAGAATTCTGACAAACAGAAAATGAGTAGTTTATTTATAATCTTAAAGGCCCTGCTTCATTCAACTGCTCCATGATAAGGGAGGGAGAAAGTACAAGTAACAAAAGGAGAACAAATATAGTTCTTTTGGCAAATGCCTGATTGGAGGGATTGGAGGAAGGAGATTCCCTGACAAGACCTCAAACATGGTGGCTATACCCTTACCAGTGAGCCAACAACTTAGTGCCTTTAAGGGGAAGAATAATCATCTATAAAGCTAGAGCAAACACTCCAAAACTGATATAACAAAATTTGAAGATTTCTTTACTGCAATCTATTTTTGTGAACTTACTGTTAAAAGATGACTCATCAGTTACGTCATACACCAGCAATATACCCATGGCTCCACGATAGTAAGCTGCAAGGAAAGGAGAATTACTAAAATTGTGATGTTGCAGTAGTAATGAAGCAGAACAAAGCATTTATTTGGTGTGTGTATGCCCAAAAGAAAAATCAAATGACAAGATAACAAGAAGAAATGAGCACAGTTCATTTCACCCACAAGCTTACCAGTAGTGATTGTTCGGAACCGCTCCTGACCAGCGGTATCCCAGATTTGCAATTTGATTCGTTTACCATCAAGCTCTATGGTCCTTATCTTGAAGTCAATGCTGTGTAAGAAAACTTTTCTTCAGAATAAGTCTCCTAAAAATAAATAGCTAGATTAATAATCATTTGGTCTTGTAAGTGTCCATCCATGTTTCCACTAAATCTTAAACAAATACTACAGCATTCAACTTTCATAACTACACTTCTACTTAAAAGGTTATGTAAACTTTCATAATCAGTATTTCTACTTCCGAGGTTATGTACTTTAGCATAAGTGAGGCTTCTATTTTTCTTTTTTCTTTTTTTCTTGTTTGATGAAGTAAGTTGTTTCATTCAAAACGCATCCAGCAGATGCACAAATTACAAAAGTATAGCTTCTGCTATTACAAAAATCAAGCTAGAACTAAGGAACTAGTAAAGTCCAGAAAGTGGTCAGAGCTAGTTACAGGGGCTAGATTTATCCAGCTAAACAAATTAAGTAAACATCTAGCCTTTAGAATATGATTTGGAGTTGATATTCCATCAAAACACCTTCTGTTCCTCTCATTCCATTTACACCAAAAAATAGCTGCCCTTCTATTTTTCTTTTTATTTAGCTGGTAAGTATAAGAAACCATGCCTGCTTATTTGATTAAATAAGAAACCTTGCCTTACCAGGTATTCAACACCTTTTCCTCTTTCAATCAATTAAGTTTGTATACCATGATTACCTTGGAGTTAGAAGTGTTAACAAAAAACCCACAAGAGCATCATAATAATAAGGGCATGATAACAACAATAAGATTAGTAGCAGCAGCATTTTATTCACATTTTCATAATGTGTGTTCACGTTAAGAGGTTACAAGCTACTTTTTCAGAAGAACTTTATTTTCTTACTAAATTCCTTGAGTTCATAAATCTTGATTACCTTTGACTTACAAGTGCATTAAGAAAAAACAAAAAGAAGGAAGAAGAAGAAGTAGAAGATGATGATAATGAAGACAACAACGACTACAATGTCCTCAAACAGTACTAGGAAATATTACCCAATAGTTGTAATAAAGCTGGTAGTGAAGGAGCCATCTGAGAAACGTAAAAGAAGGCAACTCTTACCCACACCTGAAAATTCAAAAAGAGGTTATTATATCGAGATTCATCAGAACTAAAAACGTTCAATATTTATCTAATAATAAAATGATGAGAAAAATTATAAGCAGCTATAAACTTCAGTACCACTTGCAAGGCGAAGCCAGAAATTAACGGAAGGGGGTTCAAAAAAAATTAAGGTGTCATATTTGGAGTTTGAACTTGTGCCCTAAAGCAATTCTTGAACCACCCCCCCCAAACACCCCCACCCTACCACTACACTAGTATATTTCCTTATGTCAAGGGGGTTCAATAGTATATATATAACCAAAAAAAACTCATTTTTACCTAACTTGCGCAGTATAATTTTTCAACGAAGGGGGTTCAAATTGAACCAAATTGTCAGTACATAGCTCCGCCCCTGATCACTTGGCAGTCAACAATTCAACATTGATAGAGATAAAATATACTCCTAACTGATATATACACGATGACACAGCAATGCTCTTGATCAACTCTGAGCTGCGGGAATGTTAGAAAGTGAAAGCAGAGCAATCTTCAGCAGGAAGCACCAAAAGAGAGAGAATGAAACATTTCAAGGTGAATGAAACCTTTTTAAGGAACTAGACACACCCTAATATTCCCCAGCATTCTGTCGCTCTAATAATTTGGAAATGTACCTCCATATTAACTAGTACTGAAATTTCTAATGGAATCCCAACTGTGTAGAGGTTTCCATGTAGAGGTTTCCATCTTTATACTGCTATGCATGCTTGCAGAATGATTGACACAAACATCGCATTTCCAGTAGCTTAGCTACACTATACTAGTGGATTCCTAGATTACATCTACTAGTCCAAAATTTCATAGATTCATATTCAGTCTGTGACTAAGTCATGAAAGTGTTTTTTTTTAAAGCAAGTCCTGAAAAAATGCATGAGTCTTCCCTGCTCCTCGTCCATTCACCCTCCCAGGGACATGAGCAGGTCCGAGGCAGTGAGCACCATGTAGGTTAACCAGATCACAAGTTGTCTAAGCTTTCGCTGAACTTCCAAAGTTAGTGATCCCTTTGGTCAAGCAGTAAATTAATTGATCTCCTAGTAAGTGCATTATTAAAACAGTGGTCACTAACCAAGCATCTAGAAATCAGTATGCTTTATGCCAAGTACCAAGGTGAGTTATACAAATGTGCTCATATAACAGGTCCGGGACATTTGTATAAGCTGCCCACATGGGCCATAGTTGGACTCTTCCAGAGTTTATAAAGTACATTACTACTTAGATGAGGTAAGTTTATGTACTTTTTCTAGTTACTAATTTGAACTACAAGCTACTTGACCAAAAAGAATGATGAAGGTTCCAACGAGCACAGCTAGACACATTTTATTTTTGTTTTATTGCACCTTGATGAGTCAAATAAGTGTTGTCGTTGTACACTAGCGAGGTGTTTGATACACAAAATGTTTACACTGTAGGTTGGACCTCACCAGAAGTTTATCAATAATGCAATGTGGCAGTTCTTCTTTACACCAACTAAATAAATGAAAAAAAATAAGTGAATTATTTGGTTGATCTTAGGTTTTTCCACTAGTATTTCCTGTAAAAAGAAAGAAACAGTAGGTGCTTTGAAGATAGATGCACTACGATCCAGAAACTCAAACTGAATTGTCTTTTGTCTCTTTACTTCTGGTGTAAAGAATCTTTTGTAGATGAGGAAGAAAATTTATTAGACTTTTTTGATTCCTTGTAAGAGCACACAAGTTAGTCTTCTGTTTCTTTCTTGTAAATGTAGCTGCCAATACCAACTTGGTATTGATGAATACAAATGTTACCTTCTTCAAAAAAAAAAAGATACACAGGGTGCAGTTGTCCATATTGAGTCCTTCAGTCAATCACTTACACAGTTACACCTACAGAATTCAGAGAAATACTTCCTTACCGGAGTTCTTAATTGATCGAGGAGCTACCCATGATAGTCAACATAACATATTGGTATTTTATGATTTGACATCAGTAAAAATCTAATTATAGTTCCAAAGATTATTATTTGGTTGATCTAAGGTTTTTCCACTAGTCCTGTAATTTTGCCCATTATCATTGTAAGAAGATCAAATGAAAGGGAACCACCACAAGGACGCTCCTTGGTCAAATGCATAAAATCGATAATTGTAAATGATCATACAAGAAAATGCATAGATTGAATGTCAAAGAAAAAGAAAAGGAAGTTCGAAAATGACTAACATAAACAAGAAACAGACCTCCCCGACGGGGCTAGGTGAAAGGAAGGGCTTTAAATCGTCGGAAATCACACTATGTATATAGGGAAAATGATTTTTATGGTTATATATAAACTATCGAATTTCCTTCATACAAGGAAATAGTCTAGTGTAGTGGTAAAGGGGGTTCAAAAGTTATGTTTGGTCACATGTTCAAATTCCAACTATAACACTCTAGACCATTTTGAATCCCCTTGCATAAATTCCAGCTCCGCCATTGCTAAGAAGCATCAAATGAATTTTCAACTCTAGCGTCCACTAAACATTTCCTTTTCGTGTCACGTAGAATGCAATATGCACCACCAAATGAAGCTTAGTTTGAAGCTCAAGAAGAATACTCGTTCTTTTCCTTCTATCTGACACACTTCCAATTTTAGTAAATTCTTAAAAGAACGATACATTCCTATATTTAGAAACAACTAACTTTAAACGTCTAATTTTACTCTTAATAGAATGATTTCTATAGCCACATTCTCTATAACAGTCATCCTCTATAACAACACCTCATCGTAACAGCCTAGTTTTATATGGAACCGATTTCTCATGTTATGTTATGTTATATGTTTTCAATAACTTCATCACATCATAACAGCCTAGTTTCATTTAGAACAGATTTCTCATGTTATATTATATTATATGTTCTCCATTACAGCACCTCGCTATAGCAGCTAAAAAATTACCAGACAAACGACGTCATTATAGAGAGGTTTGACTAATAAATAAGCTAACATCAGAGTTCTACACCGAGATCGCAGGCGCTATGAATCACGATACTTATTAAAACATCTCATACACAAAAATGCCGCAAAGTTTTAATCAATCAACATAAAAATAATTAAAAAAACAAATACTTTTACAGAAAAACTTATTAAAAATAATAAATAATTACCGCTGTCGCCGATCAAGAGGAGCTTAATGAGATAATCATAATCAGCTCGAGCTCTAGCGGGTGGAGCAGCCATTTTTTGATTTATTTTTTTCTCAGAAAATGATTTTAATGATGAAGGGGAACTCTCCAACCCTAGATATAATACAAATGAATTAAATTAATATGAATAAAATTAAATTGAAATTGATGAGAATATATACATAGAGATTTGTATTTATACATACCGGATCGGAGAAGAGTGAAATGAAAAGGAAAAGAAATGAAATATATGTTTTGAGATCTAATAAATAGGGAATACTGTAAAAATAAATTAAATAAAATTTTGTTTTTAAAAAGGAAGCGTCTTTGCAACGTTAGTCAAGTCGGCACCGGTTGGCCGTTGAGTTTTTTTTGGTTTACTTCTTTTTGTCCTCATTCCCTTTATTTTATTTACTTTTTTGTTTTTTAATATTAGAGAAATTTTCGAGAGCCAATGACACCGTTTTAGATAATAGGTTTGTTTAGAAGATGGGAGTAGTCGAGATGATGATGCTTAGATTGATGTGTTGGCGAAGTATAAAAGATAAGATTAGGGAACGAAGATGTATCCGACAAGGTGGGAGTGCATTCCGTGGTAGACAAGATGAGGTAAGCGAGGTTGAGATGGTTTTGGCATGTGAAAAGGAGCAGCACAAATATTCACTTATGAGGTGTGAGAGGTTGGTAGTGATAGATCTAATGAGAGATAGAAGTAGACGGATGAAGAATTGCGGAGAGGTGATTAAAATGGACATGGCACATCTATAGCTCACCGAGAACATGACTCTAAATAGGAGAATAGGGAGGCTGAGGATTAGGGTAGAATGTTAGTAGATATTCGAGCGTTTTCTCCCATTTCTATGGGAGAACACAATTCTAGGAAATAGTCTCGGTTCTTAGGGGTAGAGTGTTTATAGTTATAGGGGTTTTAGGATACCTTATTGCTTTATTTATCGACATTATTATTATTTTTATACTATTCTCTTATTTTTCGACTTGTATTACTAGTGTTGCTTCTTTTGCTTTTGTTATCTTTACAAGTTGTTGTCATGACTTTTCTTTTCATCAATATTTTAAATTTATCTTTTAAAAATGATCTTCCTAAAGTATTCGCACATCTCATCCTCGCTAGACTCATTTATGGGATCACACTGAATGTATTATTGTTAACTAATTCTCTTATTTTCAAATCTTTTCTTGTAGGTACCATGTCTCTTTTGAAAGGCGAATCTAGCAATGAGAAGGAAATGATGACACAAAAATTGTTGGTTGCTTTGGAAGGTTTTGAAAACTCATTGGAGGAGTTAAGGGAGAAAGTAAGAGTATTCTACTACAAGATTGAGAGAAGTGAGGGAGATAAAAGTGACAACTCAAGAGAGAAAAAAGAAGAGTGAAAATAAAATGAGAGAAAAGAAAGAGGGAAAACAAAAGAGTGAGGGTGAGGATTTTCCTTATTCTAACAATTCTAACATTTCTTCTTTCTCTAGTTGTCTTGTGCATTTTGAAAGCGACTGAGTGTTGGCATTTTAGCGGTAGTTTTCTTATGCATATTAGTTTTATCTTGTCTTTTTCGCCATAGTAATTTTGATATGAGAACTTGAGCATCGATGGTGTTTCTTACTTTGTTTTTTGTATCTTATTTTCAACATATTCGGTTTGTTTTCAAAAAAATTAAATATTTTTTAGCTGAGGGTCTATCGAAAATAGCCTCTTTACTTTGATGAGGGTAAGGTCTGCGTATATCTTACCCTCTCCAAACCTCACTTGTGGGATTACACTGAATATGTTGTTGTTGTTATTGTATTGTCATGCATTTATTGCTTTCCGTAAGCGTTTCGACGATTTTTTATTTGCATGGAAGAAAATATTATTTATAGTTGAATTGCAATATATATTTATAAAGTCAAAGTCTTATTGTCATTAATTTAGTTGAATAACGAAAACTGTGCGAGTGAAAATCCATATTTCGCTTGAAGTATTCCTCAAACATAATTGTCAATGACGAGACTACTTGCTCTAATAGGTGGTTAATGTCACAATTATTAGATGTTACCAATTCAAATGTTGAATCTTCTAGCCTTGACAATTGATTGCATTAAAAAGTTGCCATATTGATTGAAGGTATTTCAATTGCATATAACTATAAGTAAATAATATGTCACTTGATATGTTATACTAGTTGTATTTGTCTCGTGATTTTCAATTTTATAAGCCAGCATAGCATTCACACATCATACACAAGAATAATATGTCACTTGATATGTTATACTAGTTAATTTGTCTCGTGATTTTCAATTTTATAAGCCAGCATAGCATTCACACATCATACACAAGAAAATTTAGGCTTTTATATTTATAATATGATATGTCAAATTATATTAAAATGTGTTATTTGAACGCATAAATTTTCTTACACTTATGATTTATTTGAAATCCATGTTATGTCTTATTGTCTCCATCATATGAACCTATAGAATTTGCACATAAAACTCGAACAAGCATAGCACATGTGCCTCCCTTGTTATTTGCATAATCAAATTGTCTCATTTATTTGAAAGATATTCACATTACATATGCACCAAAATTCCCGAGATACGAGCCAGAAATATATAGGCAAACTGAGATACGGTATACATACCGCATATATAAAACACAACACGATAGTCACACAATAGTCAGCACGCGGTGCAATGAAATGGGATGAATGCAGTATGATGCAATGGTGTCACATGTGCCAAATAGATGGAGCGGAATCCTCCTGCTCCGGGGGCGGAATCCTCCTACCCTCAATATGATGCAGTGGAGCGGAATCCTCCTGCTCCGAGGGCGGAATCCTCCTACCCTGAATATGATGCAATGGAGCGGAATCCTCCTGCTCCGAGGGCGGAATCCTCCTACCCTCAATATGATGCAATGGAGCGGAGTCCTCCTGCTCCGAGGGCGGAATCCTCCTACCCTCAATATGATGCAATGGAGCGGAATCCTCCTGCTCCGAGGGCGGAATCCTCCTACCCTCAATATGATGCAATGGAGCGGAATCCTCCTGCTCCGAGGGCGGAATCCTCCTACCCTCAATATGATGCAATGGAGCGGAATACTCCTGCTCCGAGGGCGGAATCCTCCTACCCTCAATATGATGCAATATGCATACGAATGCAACATGATGCAATAATAACCCATCACCAGCGCGGGACTCTCATCGACAGCTGGAAAGTATATACCAACTCACAGCTAGAGTACAATGCTCAGCTCCTCAATACAATACCAACAATAGGACATAACATATAATATACAATGTAAATCCAAAGCTAAGGCGTAATGAGTACGCCTATCGGCAGCTACACACGTAAGGAACACGTGGTAGAAAATCTACGAGGCATCAAGCGTGAGCTAATTCTTAGTTCCATCGACCTATTCTATATGGAAAGGTATATCGAAGAGGTGATTATCGGCTGAATCATGTTAATCCATCCAAAGTTCCGCGTATGTTTGTTTCGAAAATGTAGAACTCTCCTCTCGTGATCGAGGAAGGATCATCTTAGTTAGAATAATCCGGGCAATGGTATTATCATATTATCCAGATATGTTTTATTCCAAGAGTTCGGTGTTCGTGTTATAATTATGATTCTGCAATCATGAGATAATATCCTTGGAGTAGCTTATAAAGGTCGTGCAAGTTCTTTTGTTATCTGTATGGATTTTTCTTTAGATTTAGGCTCGTTCGAGGACGAACGAGAGTTTAAGTGGAGGAGAATGAAACGACCTCGGTCAGTCGTTTCGGAAGTTAGGACTCCGATTGGCGTGCCGATAATTTTAAAATATTTGTAATATCTATTAGGACCTGTCTGTAAAATTTGAGCTAAATCAGACCTCGTTTGGTAGGCATCGGAAGAAGGTTTCAGTTTTTATTGGGGATTAATATTAAAAGGAGATTTTCGAGCTCGGTTTTTGCCGAATGAGCTCCGATTCGAAATCCGAAAGCGCCGTTAGGTTCGTATGATTATTTGTGATTTTTGTGAACTTTCGAAAGTGAATTTCGATGTTGTTCGGCTAGTTTCCGCTAAAATGCCGAAAGTTAAATAATTTGACTTCTTTCTATTTAAATTCGTATCTTGAGTTTCGGGAGTCCAATTTGAGATCCACTTTCGCGAGTATGTTACATATATTTTGTATAACTTGTATGCAAAAGTTGGAATTATTTCAAATATCGTAGGATACTATTTTAATTTTCGTTAAGAAAAGAAAATATAATAAAAGAAAACAAAAAAAAAAGGAAAAATAGACTAAATGACAAAATAGTAAATGGTAGAAACAAAAGTACATTGGCGGTGTCCTTAGCTTAAAGCTAAGGACGATAAACAAGAGAAACAATTTGAGCGAGAGTCAGAGGAGCAAAATAGAAAATACGCAGAACAGGAAAATGCCAGAAAATGAGAAAAGAGCCGGAAAAAGATAGAATTTTCACTCCGAAACATTCAGGTAATGATCCTAATATATTATCTGAGTTTATTACGTATGTTTGAATATATTTTTACGGTAAAAATAGGGATATTAAGCTTCTTCCTTCCCTTGTTCTTCTTGGAAGCAACCTTTGCATAGGCCTCCTCCAAGTTCTTCTTGGCTTTAGCATGAAGTTCAACCATAGCCTTTTCTCGGCTTTTCCCTTCAAAATTAACAACCATTTCCCTTGGCAAAGGGGTTAGATCAAGGGGAATCAAGGGATTAAAACCATACACACATTCAAATTGAGTCATGCCAATCAAGCTATGCAATGTACGATTGTAGGCAAACTCCATGAGAGGAAGTTTATCAACCCACGTCCCGGCCTTACCTCGGGTCATGGCCCTTAGAAGAGCACCCAAAGTCCGATTTACCACCTCGGTTTGCCCATCCATTTATGGGTGGTGGGACGTAGAGAACAAGAGCTTGGTGCCAAGGGCACCCGAAACAGATGCTTGCCACACTGGTCTTGGTGCTATACTAATGGAACAGTATAGGCATGTTGCTTATCTTTGCAAGGTATTAGCCCTTAGGCATTGGGGAAATCCATCTATGAGAAGGAGTTCATGGCATTATTGAATGCAGTAGACAAATGGAGACATTATCTCCAGTACAAACACTTTATCATCAAAACTGACCATCATAATTTGAAGTTTTTTGCTGGAACAAAGGGTGACTTCTGCTATTCAACAGAAAGGCCTTACCAAGTTACTAGGTCTTGATTATGAAATCCAGTATAAAAAGTGTGCTGAAAATAGAGTGGCTGATGCACTCTCTAGGAGACAAGAGTCTGACTGCACTGTACGCTTATCTTTCACTTCAAGAAGTCCTTGATGCCGCTATTCAAGCCGAGCAATGGCTTGACAAAGAGAAGTCCGACCGTTACAAGAGTAACACTTCTACTTCCATGACCAAGCAAAAGGATTGGAAAAATCCTACTCCCAATGCAAGATTCACAAATGCGAGTGGACCCTAGTGGAGCAAGTGCTAGCAAAGATGTGAAGAAGCCGTTTGAGAAGTACACACCCAATGTTGGAGGTAATTCTAAAACCCAATTGAATACTCCTACTTCTTCTTCCATTCAATGTCACAAATGCAAGGGGTATGGACACTTTGCTAAGGAATGTCCTACGAAAAGGACCATGGTTGTTGTTGGTGATAGTGCTTATGAGCAACAGAGTGAGCCGGAGGGAAATGAGGGAGTAGAGGGAGATGAGGAAGTAGAGGAGGATGATCAAGATGATACGGTGGAGGATGAGGAACCTCATACTTTTCTAGTTGTGAGGAGGAGCTTAGGAGCAATGATTGTGGAGGATGGTGAAGCCTTGCAAAGAGAAAACCTATTCCATGCTAGGTGTCGTGTTAAGGGTGTTGTGTGCTCTATGATCATTGACTCCGGGAGTTGTGCTAATGTTGTGAATCAATCTCTTATATCCCAATTGAAGTTTCCTACCGTGAAGCACCCCAAGCCATATCGATTGCAATGGCTTAGTGAATGCGGGGAGTTAAAGGTAGTGAAGCAAGCAATGATCAAGTTCAAAATGGGTAGTTATGTTAATGAGCACTTGTTCGACGTTGTGCCCATGCAAGCTTGCCACCTTCTCTTTGGAAGGCCTTGGCAATTTGATCGACAAGCGGTTCATGACGGGCGTGTCAACACTTACACGCTCCAACATGAAGGCAGGAAATTTGTGTTGAAGCCCCTAACTCCCAAACAAGTGAGTGATGACTACAACCGGATGAGGGAGTTGAGGGAGGTGGCAAAGGCCAAGTCAATCATTGAGACTAGCCCTTTGTCCAAAAGCATGGTGGCAATCCCACCTTCTTCTTCTACCGGTGGCATTTGTGCCATGATAGAACCGGGCGAGATCTTAAAAGGGAATGATGGCACCAAGTTTCTCCTATGCCTAGTGCACAAAGGTATGATCCTAAACTCTAATTGTGACTTTTCTTCTAACCCTTTGCCTAGTGTGTTTGAGAATGTCTTGAAGGATTTTGGGGACATGTTCCCGGATGAGATGCCGGATGGATTACCTCCTTTGAGGGGTATTGAACGTCAAATAGATTTTGTCCCGGGATCCCAAATCCCAAACAAGCCGGCTAATAGGAGCAATCCGGAGGATACAAGAGAATTGCAAAAGCAAGTTGATGAATTGCTCACTAAAGGCTTGGTGAAGGAGAGCTTAAGTCCTTGTGCCGTACCCGTGATCTTTGTTTCCAAAAAGGATGGCACTTGGAGGATGTGCGTTGATTGTCGGGCCGTGAACAAAATAACGGTAAAGTACCGTCATCCCATTCCCCGACTTGATGATATGTTAGATGAATTGAGTGGTTCATGTGTGTTTAGCAAAATTGACCTTAGGTCCGGCTACTATCAAATCCGGATGAAACCCGGTGATGAATGGAAAACCGCATTCAAGACCAAGTTTGGTCTCTATGAATAGTTGGTGATGCCATTTGGGCTCTCCAATGCACCTAGCACTTTCATGAGGCTAATGAACCATGTTCTAAAGCCATTCGTCAACAAGTTTGTGGTCGTCTATTTTGACGATATATTGATCTATAGCAAATCAATAGACGACCATGTTGATCACCTTAGGCAAGTGCTTGAAAAGTTGAGAGCCGAAAAGCTCTATGCTACATGTGCTATCACTGCAGCTGTACCATTATGGATGCAAGAGGTGCAAGATAGTTATGAGAGTGATACTGAAGCCGAGGAGTTGATTACTCAACTGTCAATAGCACAGCAGGGGCCTAACATTTACTACTACTCAGGTGGGGTGCTGAAAAGAAAAGGGAAGATCTATATTGGCTCTACAGGGGGACTAAGACTACAACTCATTAAATCATTCCATGAATCAGCTATTGGGGATCACTCTGGTCAACAAGCTTCTTATTAGAGGTTAGCAAGTGTGTTCTACTGGCCAGGAAAGAAAAGTATGGTTATTGAGTACATCCAGAACTATGATGTTTGCCAGAGGAACAAAGATGAGTACATTCAATATCCAAGCCATCTTCAGCCTTTACCTATACCTGATCAAGCATGGAGGCATATCATCATGGATTTCATTGAAGGACTTCCAAAGTCAAAGGGCAATGAAATCATACTTGTAGTGGTGGATAGAATGACTAAGTTTGCTCACTTTATGGCTTTATCCCACCCCTACACTGCAACTAAGGTAGCACAGGTTTTTCTCAAAAGAGTACATACACTGCATGGCTTTCCTGAGACAATTATGTCTGATAGAGATAAGGTGTTCTTAAGCAACTTCTGGAAGGAATTGTTCAGACTGGTTGGCACTAAGTTGTTGTACAGCACAGCTTATCATCCCCAAACAGATGTACAAAAAAAAGGCTCAACAAGTGCCTTGAAACCTATCTCAGATGCATGACTTCTAGCAGACCAGTGCAGTGGAAGCTATGGCTATCTATGGCTAAGTGGTGGTACAATTCCAACTTCCACTCTAGTCTGAAATGCACCCCATTTGAAGCACTCTATGGCTACTCTCCACCCCAGCTTTCCTTAGGCCCTATGATGGAAGTAAAGGTTCCAGCAGCTGAGGATGTGGTAAGGGCAAGACAACAAATGTGGCAGCTACTGAAACACCACTTGATCAAGGCTCATGAGAGGATGAAATTATTTGCAGATAGAAACAGAACTGAGAGGGAATTTGCAGTGGGTGACATGGTCTTCCTGAAGTTGCAGCCCTACAGACAGACATCACTTGCTCTAAGAAAGAACCTGAAGCTGAGCTCCAAGTTTTATGGATCTTACAAGGTGGTTGCAAGAATTGGCAAGGTGGCCTACAAGCTCGAATTGCCCAGTACTAGTAGAGTCCATCATGTATTTCATGTATCCTTATTGAAGAAGAAGATTGGACAAAACATTGTGCCCCAGACTGCATTGCCTATGACCAATGATGAGGGTCAGTTTCTTGTTAAGCCAGTGGCCATCTTACAAAGGCAGTTAGTTAAACGTGGTAATGCTGCAGCAGTGAAGGTGTTAGTACAGTGGTGCAATCTACCTCCTAAGGATGCTACTTGGGAGGACTATGACTTTTTGAAGGATAAGTTCCCAGATTTTGACGTACATCCTTGAGGACAAGGATGTTTTGAAGGGTTAGGGAATGTAATGAAGTAGCCAGTAGGATTCGATAACGGAATCTACGTTAGTAGCCAAGAAGGAACCAGCTTGACACGTGTAAGACCAAGATTAAAAGAAGATTAATGAAGGCTGACCGCTCAGATCAAAACTGGGAGCGGTTAGGAGTTTGTTAGGATTGTTAGTTATAACTAACAAGTGGACAGGAGAGAGAATCAGCTTATGTTTGAGTCTTCTTCTCCACTCCTCCTTCCTTCTCGATCCTTCGTCTTCTCTCTATATTTCCTTTCTCTTTCTTGTTCATTTCCTTCCATTTTAGTTACAAGGCAGTTATAGAATTCTTGTTCATTGTATACAAACTTAGTGAAATCCAGATTGTTCTTGAGTTTGATTCAATTGTGATAATTGTTTGTGAAGTTACAACCCTAGTACCCTACAACCAACAGCTCATATATGACTTGCACTTTTCTCCTTTGCTAGTAAATCAAGATACAATCCTTCAAGTTCATAACAAGAATTGTATAGATCAGGAGAGTTAAAAATTTCCCTATGCTCTCTTTGTAATTTAGAAAATTTTCAGAATTCTTCCGTGAAGCAGCTTTCAATTGATGGAACGTTAAGAAATTCAATATATACATATCGGTTTTTTTAATTTTTCAATTTTTCAATTTCTATGTTTTGAAATCGGAAACCAAACCAAAAAACTAAAAATTTTAAATTCAAATCCAATTCTAACCAATTATTTAAAAAACCAAACTAAATTAAAAAAATAATTTGATTCGATTTAATTTGAATAGTACACGTACCTATCTATCATCTTTGATAACGAGATGGTGGAATCTGGATGGTCTCATAGATTCGGAGCTGCATATCACTTCATTTGTATTTCTTGGGGGACAAGTTGGTGAGCGCTGTCCAAGATTGACTAACTTCGCAAAGCGACACAACTCAACCTAGAGCTTTTGTTATGCTTTTTTTAAGTTATCTCTTCGCCCTTTTCTGGCAAGCATGTACTTAACGACGGTGAAAGACAATCATGTCAATTCTTCTATCTTCTGTTAGAAAATTCAATTTATATAAAATCTATTTGACTGTACAAAATTTAAAAAAGTTATCAATCACTTTAGAAAATTCAATTACTTGTGGTTTTACTAATCAGCAACCTATTGCTATTCATTATGGATGTGCTAGTTACATGATTGAGATCCTCTCTCCTTAATTAGATACTCCATCTGTCCCATTTTGTTTATCATATTTTCCTTATTAGTCTGCCCAAAAAGATTGTCATATTTCTAAATTTGGAAACAAGTCAACTTCAAACTTATTTTTTGACTCATTTATAGCCACACAAATATCTATGGCTCATTTTAGACCACAAATTCCAAAAGTCTTCCTTTCTTTATTAAACTTTGTGTCAAGTCAAAGTACGACAAACAAAATGGGACGGAAGGAGTATATCAGATTTGGAACTTTATAAAATGTCGAATCTTTTAATAGAGCATTTACCCCATAATGGATCTATATGAAAACGTGAATTAGTGTCTAGTCGGGCTAGTAAAATTTAAATATCAGATGGTTAAACTAACAATTAGTACTATTGTACCTCAATCCTATTCAGGTTGGATAACTATATAAATCTTGATTAATTATTATCTCCATTTGTACTTTTTAGGAGGATTATGATAAGCTAATAGCCAGCATAAAATTAGCTAACTTCATGTTAGAATCCTTATATTTCAAATACCAAATGATTAAAAGATTGTTACTATGCAACCCATCTTCAAAACTTGTCAATATAAATATCGAATAACAATTCCCAAGAGATAACCAAACTCTCTCCAATGGCTAAAAATAGCAATATCGAGAATCATGTCCAAGAGAAGGTGGCTGTGGTCATGGTGCCACTACCAGCACAAGGCCATCTAAATCAACTCCTCCACCTCTCCCGTCTCATCTCCACCTATCACCTCCCACTTTATTTCGTCGGAACCACCACTCACAACCGCCAAGCAAAAACTCGAGTTCAAGGTTTTGACCCTCTTTCCAAATCTAACATCCAATTCCATGAATTTGAAACACCATCTTACGAAGTTCCACCACCTAATCCAAATTCCTTAACCAAGTTTCCCTCTCAATTAACGCCATCTTTTTATGCCACGTACCATCTACTTGAACCAATCACTTCTTTTTTACGGGAACTTGTAAAAGACTACAAACGAGTGATTGTTATTTATGATTCTTTAATGGCATATGTCCTTCAAGATACACCTTCTTTATCAAATGTTGAGTGTTATTGTTTTAATAGCACATCAGCTTTTACTATTTACTCTTTCATTTGGGAAGCTATTGGAAAACCTGTTGAAACTGAGGATGACTTTTTAAAAAATGTTCCATCAATTGAAGGCTGTTTCACTGAAGAAGTCTCAGAATTTGGTAGAGTACAAACTGAGCATAGTCATATTATTAACTCTGGTGAGTTAAACAATTCTTGTTATGATATTGAAGGTAAGTATCTTGATTTACTAGCAAAAGTAAATAGTAATCGTAAACATTGGGTTGTTGGTCCATTAAATCCAGTGACATTAAAAGAAAAGGATTCAAATATTACACGACATAAATGTCTCGAGTGGCTTGACAAACAAGGTCCAAGTTCTGTTATTTTTGTGTCTTTTGGGACAACAACTTCACTTTCAAATGTAGAAATTGAAGAGATAGCGATTGGGTTGGAACAAAGTGAACAAAAGTTTGTATGGGTATTGAGAGATGCAGATAAAGGTGATATATTTTCAGGGGATGTTAGAAAAGTTGAGTTACCAAAAGGTTATGAAGAAAGAATAGAAGGAAGAGGATTTATTGTAAGAGATTGGGCACCACAATTGGAAATACTGGGACATGTATCAACAGGTGGATTTGTGAGTCATTGTGGATGGAATTCTTGTATGGAAAGTATTTCAATGGGAGTTCCAATAGCAACTTGGCCTATGCATTCCGATCAACCAAGAAATGCTTTTTTGGTCACAGAAGTGTTGAAAATTGGCTTAGTGTTGAAAGATTGGGCACTGAGAGATGAGTTGGTGACTTCAGTTAAAGTCAAAGAATGTGTTAAAAAGTTGATGGATTCAGCAGATGGAGATAAGATGAGACAAAGGGCTAAAGAGTTGAGCAAATCTGTCAAACAGGCTGTGCAGGATGGTGGTAGCAGTCGCAAGGACATGGAGTCTTTCATTGCCCACATTATAAGATAAACTATCTTATAATTGCTATTTTTGAGAGTTACCTTTTCTTTACAAGAAATTCTAAATTATTTTACCTTTTAATTTTTTTCCTTAATTACATGTCGTTTTAATTATATTGCATTGAATTATATTGTATTGTACTATATTGTGCTTGTGAGTACATCATCTAAATAGTTTGTGTTATTAGCCGTCGTTTCATAATACTATACACTATCAAATGCAAGATCAATGAACTTACAATAATGTTGTTTAGTTTTTAGTCATCTTGTAAAAATCTATATATTATTAAAAGCAAGGTAGTAAGCCAAAAAAAAAAAAATAGCCAAGTGTAAAAGTAGTAGGAAGCCACTTGGAAATTTTAGGTAAATTAGTTATTTTTTAGTTGTTAGTTTTACATTTGAAATGTGTTTGGTTTTTAAATTGAGAACGAATTTCTTGGATTGGGTTTAGTCATAAGCACTTGAGCAGTTACTATGCAGATAGAGGAGTTTTATTAACTGCCTAGGAAGTTCTATCCACTATTATTACTTCCCTATTCCACGTATAGTGGCCACGTATTAATTCACCCAATTTTCGCCTATTATCTTGCAGTCACTTTCACTAAATATAATACTAGAGAATCAAATTAGAAGAAAGTTCTGCATGCTCTAATATCGATATCTTCTCTCTGTTATAGTTTTTTACGGTGGATTGCCATTGTTCTAAGCAAAAATGGAGAGAAGACGCAAATTCACGAAGTGAAGCCTTATGTTCTGACGGAAGAACTTCGCTTCAGGCTATGGATGACTGTTGATGCTTAATCTGGTATATCAAAGAACAAATGTGTTGTCAGAATTGTAAAGCTTAATGGAAAACCATGTTTTTTTTAAGGAGTAATTAATAAATATAGTATGCATGCCGAATTGTCCTAATTTATTTGTTAAAAATTGAACTTGCCAAATTTACTGGGTACTGTTTGCATTATTCCTTTGTTGTTATTATGCATAGGTATTATCACGAACTTATTCCATCTTATGTGCTTATCACTTTCTACTTTACCTAATATGATGATTTATTTAAATGATCTTAGTAGAATTGCTCTATAGATCTAGGTCTTTTAAGTATTACTTTGCTATATAAATATATTGCATGTTTTATTAGTCGTGTTGGAAGTTAAAGAAGTAATCTGGTGGAGATGAGGAGTATGATTCAAATTTAAGGACTGAAGTGTTGAACATTGAATGAATTGTTTTAGTACTTTGAATTAATTGTTTGAGAGTCTACTCAGTAAATTAGTACTTTGTCGGGCATTCATAAAATGAATCATTTTATAAAGATCTAAACTGCTGATAAAGTTTATACACATCTCTTACAGAAATAGATGATACTCCGAGAAAAGTTAATCTGATCCAGCAAAAAGTTGATAGTCCAATGATACTCCTAATTGCAAAGTCAAATCCAGAAATGTCGATTCTTGAGCCTCAAGCTGCAGTGCTACTTCCTTTGGTTTGTAAACTTTTTAGTCCACGTTGTGTTTAGTGTACATACAAATTCTCACTTCTCGGAACATAACCTTTGCTACACACATAGAGAGAACAAAAACAGGGTGGTTTGATAGATGTTGATTGGTCTGTATAGATGTACAGAAATATCTACCTGATTTCTATGTTGAATCTTATATGAAACTGAAGTTTGTTAGATCTCTGTTATTTGTTTCCTTTAATTTCACACTTATTGTTTTTCATTAATAGTGATTTAATTTTTTGTTAACATGTAAATGGATGAAAATGAGGATCATAAGTATAATCTCTTGGAATTTCAGTAATGTTGCCTGCAACATCTATAAGACTTGTGTTGAATGTGAAGCTTGAGACATCAACATTACAACACCACTACAAGCATTAATCAAGCTTGATATCGATGGTGACGATTAACTATTCTTTCATTAGAGTTCTTTACATGACCTTGATCATAAATATGTTGGCGAAGGCTAGCAACTTATATGAATATATTTTTTCAAGAACACTAATTTTGCTTGATTTCTAAGAGCGCGGCCCTGGAGAATCATCTTACATTTGCAGCTCTCGAAAATGATCATATGTTTAGGAAAGCTTAGATAGGTATTATATAATCTGTTTCCACATGTTACTATATTAACTTATTTATATATGTTAGTCTAACTTTGATTTAAATTACGTCAATTGATCATAGGGTACTCAAAGTCTTTTCTCTGATATGCTCACACATCATTTTCACTCCGAATTTTAATGTTCCTCCTGTATTGCCAGGTTGGTAGTGGAAAACCTTTTAATTGGAAGGACAAATGTAAGTAGTTCAAGTGCTTTCAGATTATAATTTCTCTGCAGAGCTATATTTTTTCTTAATGCCAGTACCATTCATAAAGTTTTAACAATGTATTAAATACCTTTAAGAAACAATTTTTGGAGCTTTGCTTCTATGCTCTAATAGGTTCAATTTTGAGTAAATTCAAGAGTTTGATGAAAATTTTTGGTGTTTTACTTTTAACTTAGTTCTATAAGAGTTTATATTCATTCATTTCTTTATTTATATCGTTAATTTTAATATGTTTACATTTGTATTTTAGGTGCAGGAAGAGTTTGAAATAAAATCTTGACTGATGTTTAGCTTGAAGGGGCATAGTTTTTCCTTTTACCTTATCTCCATCAAATTCACAAAATGAAGGTATATAAGCATGTTCGTCACTTGGTTTATTTATATATGTAATTAAACTCTATGAACATAGTTGGTAATACATTTCGGTTAATGATATGTTCTAAATTCAGGTAGCAAAAATTGTTATCAAGTTATCTTTGATTAACATTGATGATTCATTGCCAGGTACTTCTATCCTTTAATGAGTATTTCAATAAAGTTAACTTGGATAGATAACTTGAGTCTTCACTTAATAAGATAGTATCTCTCAGTGGATTAATTGATGTGGACTTAAAAATAATTATATTTTGCACCGACTGTATTTTACCCAACTTTGAGGGTATACTTTGGATGAATCATATAGCCATAGATAGTGAAATGTAATTTGAGAAGATGGGAGTAATGTACTAATAGATATTGTTCGTAAATCTCTCTCCTTTTGCCACTTTTTATTTTTCCTATGGAGTTGAGACAAGAGATGACATGATGTGGGAAAAGGGCTAATTTCACACATTAACCTTACTACACTTATTTGTTCAGTTTGAATGAGCCTTTTAAACTCTTCTAATATTATCTTTTTATTTGGTGCAAAGATGGAGATGAAGTAGTGTACTAAAATTTATACTCTGGTGCATCTCGAATCTTGATGACCGGAAGTCTTTCTCATGTGATCCATCAAACCTTTTGAGATGTGGCAATTGAGTGAAGGTCCTTTACTCCAATTATTTGGACAAGAAGCTAGCATCCAACCAAAAATATTCGAAGATGCATATGTGCTTCTGTATTTTTATTGTCTCATTTCTTACTTCATTTATGGAAAATCTGAAGTCACTATATTACTTCTTTTTAATTACTTTTGTTATTCCTCTTGCCACACAATTAAATAAAATGTGTAGCTTTAGTCCAATTATTCATAGAAGCTAACAAACGTTACGTCTACTAATGGACATTAGCTTGAGATATGTCCTTTTTTCATCAAATTATTGTCATTATGTTTACCGTGTGAAGCAAACACCGAAGGATATATTTACAGCAATGCTTCAAATAGAAGTAGGATATACTGGCACACTATTTTCCAGCTATTTGTTCAAGAGAAGAGATGCTTCTATTTCTTCAAGAGGAGATGTTATGCATTTCTACTAGCTACAAATAATTTACATTATTTTTTCTTTATTTTCTTATCACTAAATCTGTTCAAGAAGAGATGTTTTGCATTTCGACTAGCTGTACGAATAGTTGAGTTTTAAAGCAATTTTGAGAATTTTATGCAATTGCTAATTAAAGAATATGAAATTACTATGATTAGTTTTTTTTTTTTTTTTTTTGATATTACGGTGCTAATAATTTATTTTATGAGTAATATACATACACACATTAAATGGAACAAAGTAGTCGTAGATATTAATCAAGTGATGAGCTGATAAAGAGTAGCATTGGCAATTAAATATTTTTAGGATATATTAAAAATGTATGTAGTAGCCAACCATGTTTAGCCAAGTGTCAAAGCATGATTGGAACACCTATTGTTAGTTAGGAAAAAAAAACTAAATCCGGACAAAGCAAAACTAAATACAACAGAATGCTAACTTCTAACTTTTAAATTTGAACTTAAAGTTAATTTAAAGAATTACCTTTAAAAATCTGAATCCCCCAAAAAAAGGGCCCTTAACTTTGGTAGTTGGACTTAGATAGAACACGTTCAGCACTCCATTAGATAACCTTTCACATTCTCTCTCTTTTCCTTAAAAAAAAAAAAAAAAAAAAAAAAAAAAAAAACCGAATTCCACTTTGTTACAGTTTCCTCCTAGAAATTCTCTTATCAGCAGTACGTGATCATAAACCACTCTACTATATACAAATCAAATGTTTTACAGAAGGAACATAATCAGAAAAAGATATCAAACTCTCACACCTGTGCTTTCGAAATATGACTTCGCCTCTCAATTTCATCAAAGAAATGAACAACAAATCAATGCAATGGACTCTCAAGGTCCGTGTTACATGACTCTGGGACGTTCCTAATCGCACAAACCCGGACAATCCGTATTCGATCGACATGATTCTTCAGGACGAGAAGGTATGTATAATCGATCTTTCATAAGTGAAGACATATATATGTGTTGTATAATTTTGGTCTTTAAAGTTATTATGTTGTATATTTGTGTACATGGTTTTGGTTTAATGTACAAAATCAATGTATACACTTATATATGTTATGTTGGCAATACTTTATAGGTTGATGTGTTCTAAAAAAATTTGTCGATTATTGAAGTTTTGGCAATACTCCATCTATATTTGCTTTTGTTCTTTTAAAGTACTTTTGGGTACATGGCTTTGATTTCTTCAACATGAATAATGGGAGAAGATAATCAACATTATATTAAAATTTGACTTTCCGCGCAGTGCTCTAAAAATATTTAAACAATCATCATTTTACAGAAACTATTCAGAAGAAAGAAAGTAGATAAGCGCATTAGAAGGAATAAGTTTATGATACTATATAAACTATTGAAGATAACAAATATATCAATACACAACATAGTGCGAACATTTCACCAAGTAAAGTTTACAATTTATATAGGAGTATTTAAGTAATCGCCTCAATAGAAGTTCAATTTGAAATAGCAATTGTGATATTAATCCAACTGCATAAAGTTGAGATTTTCAAGAACGAAAAAACTTCTTAGGATCACTTTGTCTGTCATTGTTTGAAGTGATGTCTTCTATAAAGCCATTAAGTAATTCCTCCATTCACACCAGTTCATCGGTTTAAGCAACAAACCAATGGTTTTCGATAACATTGAATTTAAAGTCTACAAGAATGACATAGCTCTGTTAAAGACCTTCTTTGGCATGTAAAAACATTAAAATTATATCTTGAAATTGAAATTTGAGCTTAAGTCTAAGAATTTTGTACTGGCTTTTTGCAGTTCTTGAAAGCAACTAATCATTTGTCTGATATAATTATCAACTTTTTTCCTTTCTTTTTTTGTTAATTGAAAAGAAAAAGGGGTCATTTATTAACGGGAAGGGGTTATGTATTATGATTTGAAGTTAAAAGGAAAAAGAAAACCTGTAATAAAATGGTATTGTCGTAGTTGTTGCATTGGTATGATTTTGCTACGCGTTTTTTATTTATTTTTTATTTTTTTGGTATCGTGATACACTGTCAACAGCTTTCTTCCTACTAAGTACAATTGAGAATTTGAGATAATGTATTGTTCATGCTAAAAATTCTTTTGACTAAGCAGGGTAATTGAAAGTATATTGATGTAGTAGTGTCAGAAGTTTCTATTGTTTCCGCAGTAACAGTTTTCTTGATGTTACTTATCACTAATTTTTTTTTATTGATGTATTGTTGTTATGAAAAAGGTATTACTATATTTACTGTTATCATGTTTGTAATACAATTGTAAGCCAAATCAAGGTGAGTTTGGCGCTCACGTATGAGGAGAAACCTTGACTGAAATCTATTTGTGCAGTTTGCTATGCTTCGAGGAGAACATTCATATTGATAAACTTTTTTTTTTTTTGTAGAATAACATGAGTAAAATTTACTATTTTCGGAATAGCTCCATTTAAAAATTATCATTAAACTTTCTTTTACATCGCTATTTTAACTATTTCAAAAGGCATATTGTTTTAGCATTCTGGATCAAAACAAGAACTTGCACAGAAATTGAAACTCACATCACGATAAGTAGAAGTGCTGTTACAGAAATAGAAGTATACTTTGCGTCCTATTTTGAATCTTATTTTAATCTCCTTTTGTTCTTGGATTATTTCTTCTTAGTTTTTTTTTTTTTAAAAAAAAATAAGAACTTATGACTCAATTTATGCTTGACCTTTCCTTTCACTTTAATGGTTCAAGCTTTCGACCAATACTGTAGTCGAATAGTTGCGTGTGGAATTTGTTATGATTAGTTTACTGTTATGAACTCCGCGCATCGCGCGGGTACTATACTAGTTAGTTATAAGTATAGTTATCCACTCTCAAACTGTTAGAGCTAAAAATGAATATCCACAGTGTGAAGTTCACGCAACTTAAATTTTTGTCTGAAAATTAATAAAATTCAGATGAAAGTACGAAGTTGGGCTCAATATCAATCAAATTCAAACCTTTTTTTTAAGTTGAGCAAAAAAGAAAAAAAATAACAAATTTTAACTTCAGTCTAAAAGAGATGAAGAGCCCGTTTGGGTGCGCTTAAAAGTGACTTATAAGCCCATTAATATATGTTTGGTAACTTAAAAATTTTTGGGCTTATAAGCCATAAGTGACTTTTAAATCACTTTTTGATTTATAAGCCACTTAAAATAAACTGCTTATAAGCCCACCCAAACAGGCTCGAAGTTAGCTTAACTTGTGAACATCAATCCCAATGGTCTAAAACTAGGCAACGTGGCCAACCTCTACAAAGGTGTGTCCATAAATGATTGACATTACAGGGGCACACGCAAAAATGGCTATTTATGCACTTCACCACCCAAATCATGAAGTTTTTGTGCAATTTTGGAGCTGTTGCTACAATTTTGACCCCTTAAGAAAAATCTTACAAAGAAAGCCCCCCATCAAGAAAATTTGTTGCCGACCACCAGAGGGAAGCTTCCGGTGACCACTAGATCTTTGCTAGTAGAAAGTTTGGCAATCGCCATGAACTTTCTTACGAATGCCATTTTTAATAAACTTTTCTTATGGAGAGTCAAATCTCTAACCGTATGCCAGAAGGTGTCCTATTTATATTATTCACCCCAAAATCATGGATTAAGGCCCATGATAACCTTTTACAAAATGGATAGATATAGCATAACAATAACAATTTTGGTCCTTGTAAGCGAAGTCTTACGTTTTTTGCCCTCGTAACGAGAAGTTCTTGGCGATTAGTACAAGTCACAAAGGGAAAATTCATAGTGATCGATAAGTCATGCGGGTAGAAAGCTCTGGATATTGTAGGATCTTTTATTATGGGAGCAAAAAGTATAGGGATAATTACACTAAAAGACAAGCAAAAGACGAAAATTACCAAAAATGGCCTATATTTTCGAATCTTACTCGACTTGTCACCTTTTTCCGAGATAGCAGTCTGCCGCAAATTTATACAAGTTTATACAAATTTATACACGTGTATAAAATTGTATAAATTTGTATAAGTGTGTATATGCGAGTGAATAAATCTGTATATTAAGGATGTTTATATGAATTTTTACTTTTTTTTGTATATATTTTTGTATTTCTCTCATTGCTATACATTTATCTATGTATATTCATCTATAATTTATTTTTTGGAGGGAGATTTGTGTGTATAAACTTGTCCAAAGCAATGATTTAGACACAATAAACAACACAAATTCAGTAAAATACAAAAAAGTAATGATAACACTGGCGGGGGAGGGTGTCTGTCGGCGGCTTAGTGGATTGGAAGGAGGCGATTTGGTAGTTAGGGTGTTTTTTATAAAGGAGTGCTAAAATTTATAATTTTAGAGATGGGTGCTATGCATAAAAAAATATGGCCTCCTGTTTGTAATTTTGGTTAGTGAACTGCGTAAAAATTTTGCGTAGGGGCCTGTTTGGTGCGCGCTAATTGATTTGTAGCCGTCAAAAATAAATTCGCTGAGAAATAGCCACATCCGAACAAATTCCAGTATAAATACTAGGGGTTTGAACCAGTATTTATACTGGGGGAAGCTTCAGTAAACTAGCCCCAGTATTTATACTGGGGCTTTGAACAAAACTTGTTCAAAGCCCTAGCATTTTGTTATGGGACTTTGTATAAAGCTTCAGTCCCATAACAAAATACTGGGGTTATGAACAAAACTTGTTCACTGCCCCAGCATTTTGTTATGGGACTGAAGCTTTATATATAAAGTCCCATAGCAAAATAATGGGATTTATCCCTTTGATGGGATCTTTGTTATGGGAATAAATCACATAACAAAATAATGGGACCTTTGAACATGTTGTTCAAAGGTCCCATTATTTTGTTATGGGATTATTTTGTTATGGACCTTTGAACAAGCTTCAGTCCCATAACAAAATACTTGGGCTTTGAACAAGTTTTGTTCAAAGCCCCAGTTTTTTGTTATGGGACTAGTCTGGGGTGTTTTTCCGACGCTAATGGAGCTTAAGTGTGCGCGCGAATTTTTGGCTATTCTTCAGTGAATTTTGAAATAGTGGATAGTTCCCAATAAGCGCATCCAAAAATGGCTAGTGATCAAAATTTCACGTGAACGGCCAATTTTTAAAAATTTCCCAAAAATATAAGACTTTTCTTGTGATTTCTGTCCAAGTTTGGGTTGGGCAAGTTCATTACACCTTAGCCAAAAAAATTAGTTTAGGACTTGGAACCACAATTTTCGGGGAAAGTATATGAATAGTCACTTTTTGGCTCGCCTTTACAGTTGGAGTCATTTTTTTCAAAATATTTAGTTTTTAGTTATTTTTTTGGAACTTCAATCCTTGTGAATTTGATTACTAGCCATTTTTACAAGTGTTAAAAGATTATCAGCCACGGTTTCAAAACAAAAAGATCTCTAGCCACTTTATAAATAGTTGGACATAGATAAACATTTTCCCGTTTTCTTTTTCCCTGAACCTGTGCCTCTGCCACCACCTTCATTAATCACCCAAACAAATTCTAAAAAGCACCAACTTTCAATCTAGTAGCGAAAAATCCAGAACACTACCAATTCATCCATTACAAACAACAAAATTGATTAATATCTTCACAATCCAAGTAACATGAAATTGAGTAACAAATTACATATAAAATACAAAGAGGAACTAGCCAAAAGGTGAAAGAGATATAACTTTAGAAATAGAAAAGCACTGAAATTTACAGTTCAATCTGCTTCGTCGACAACGTTTCAGCTTCAATTTCAAGAGACTAAAAGTGAAAAATCCAGGTTAATTTTTTGAAATTTATACTTGAACAAGTGAATACCTCAGGATATTTTCCTGGATTTTGAACATGAACAAGTAAAAATCCCAAAATATTTTACTGAAGTTTGAACATGAACAAGTAAAAATCCCAGGATATTTTCCTGAGATTTGAACTTAAACAAGTAAAAATTTCAGAATAATTTACTGAATTTTGAAGTTGAATAAGTGAGATTTTCAGAATAATGTCCCGGAGTTTTGAAATTGATCAAGTAAAAAACCAAAATAGAATTATGGAGATCAAAGAAGAAGAAGCGGATCTTCTAAGGCTCCTCAACTTTAATATGAATTTCATGAAGCTCCACCATCTCGATTTTTGTATATAAAAAATAATATGGAGAAATAAAAGCTTCTAAAGGGAGAGGATATGGAACTTTAATTTGTCTTCTCCCTGCGAATTTTTGTAAGCTTTAGTAGAGAGAGAGAGTTTGTTGCAAAGTGAATGGTGAAATTCTTTTTGTTCTTTAGACCCATGCAATTATGATGGAGGGAAGGGCAAGTTTGTCATTTCACTGATACTTACAAAAATATTGGCTATTTCCCAATTACCTTGCAAGTGTTGGCTATATTTTTCTTAGTGAAAGATAAAAGTGGCTACTTGGTTAGATTTTTACGGTATGAAGTTCAACTTCAGTCCATAAGGGTTGAACTTTTAGGTATAGAATGTGTAAACTTCAACCCTTATGGGTTGAGGTATGAAGTTCAGTCCATAAGGTCTGAAGTTCCAAAAAGTGGATTCTTTTGCCCAACCAAAGAAAAATTGGCCTAAAACTAAACAGCAGTGGCAAAGTGGCCTCTAGACTAAATTTTTACCCAATTTTCCGTGAAATTTAGGTTGGGTGGCCACATTTTACAGCACTAGACAATGAATAGCCAACGCTTATAAAGTTTTAGAAGAATATTCATGGTTGCTTACAACTTGTTTGGATGGTTGTCACCCATTGTATCGTATTATATTATTACTATGAATACGATGTCTGTTTTGGTTGTTACTCCAATTACACATTGTAGTGTATCGTTAAATCTATCGTTACGTAATAATAAAAATGTCACTTTATGTAACGACCGATTTAGTGTGATTGCATCGTTGCCTCTTTTTTCTTCTCATCATGGCCAAATTTAATATTTTCGTTCTACCCTTTACCTTATTATACCACAAAAAATATTACAATCTATCAAAAAACTATACAATACAGTATATTATGAAACGATGGGTAACAACCATCCAAATGGAGCATTAGACTCTAAGATTTTTTTCTGAAGTTCAATTCAAAAAATTTAAACTTGTAAGCAGAACTCCAAGAAAACAGAACTCTTGGAACATTTTCTAGGGAGTTATTTCTTGTTTTCCGGGAGTTCAGAACTGGAGTTTTGAACTGAATTCCATAAGCTCTTTTTGAAGTTTGAACGGTGCCTATACTTCTAAAGCTTTACAAACACTGAGTGTCCATCCATCAACGCTTTAACAAGAGGCTATTCTTCATAGGGACATAACTGTTTGGAGGCACCAGCTCTCAACTGTCAAGCCTACAAGCTTTTCCAAGGATCAAGTTTTCAAGACAACTTATGATTCATGAAAGTTTCAAATTACCATCCATTTCATAGGCAACTAAGAAAGATGATTTTTTCTTTCATGTATTCTAACATTATGACACGTTATAATCGTTAACGTAAGTTTAATATCCAAAAGGATAAATTTAAGTGTAACTACACAAAACGCTCCACATATATATGACTCATATACCTCATCTAGTTACAAGGAATATAACACCCCTTCATATGACATAAACCCTGTAATTACTTATCGTAGTTAAATAACAAAGTATACGAAATACTAATTAAGTACTAAACAGACTCAAGCAGATGTATGAATTGTATACATACAGCTTGTCATGACATTCCAATCATCAAACGAAGTTTATAATAATTTCAAAAAATATGTTTAACCAAAACGAAGAATAAACAATAAGCATATGAGAGAGAGTGGGGACTGGGTGCACGTAGAAGTGCCTATGTAATCAAATTTTGAAAATAAATGTATTTTGAAATTTGAAGTACCGGCTGGCCACTATATAGAAATACTTGTCTATATACAAGTTGTGCCATTTCCAAACGTGGCCTAAGTAGCCCTCCCCCCACCCCATCCTTTCATTTTCAGACGTTCTAATTATTACTAGTACTAATTGATTTACATAGTAACGACAATATAATTAAGTTTGAAAAAAAATTAGAATATAAATGACAGAGATTAATCTAGTCTAGTTATATTTTACTATGACTAAATCTAAGACACGAGCAGATCCACACAAATGTTTAACGTTGACAAGTCTAGAATGTTGACGGGGTAATTATAACAGCAGATTCATAGGTAGAATTGGTTGTCTATAATTGTCCACATTGACTCATTCACAAATAGACATACGAAAATTCGGTACCCTTAATCAAAGCAACGACGTGTGGTGCAACTGGCAAACATTGATCTCCAACTATTATAATAAATAATATTTATGAACTTCTTTGTACTGATGCGTATATACTCTTAGATCAATTTTATATGTGAAGATAAGTAACTTGTCATAGTAAGCTTGATAAAACATCATAAATTACAATGCACTAATTTTTTATAATTAGTTAAATTGTACCGATAATAAATATTTTTAAATTGCCAATTTATATTAACTCAAATCCCTATAATATATAATCCTTGTGGATGATCGTGATGTATCAACTGATTCAAATTTGGAATATGTTAAAGTAGCCTATGTATTGGCCTAAATCGGTTTAGGTGTACAAATAAAATTTGGATTCGGATACAAGCAATTCTTCGTATCAAAGTTGCAATAATACAAGAAAAAGATATAAAATGCGAGAGAGTAAACTGTATTTCAATATGTGAAAGTTGAGTACAAATTTGGGCAGAGTTTCAGTATAATTTTCTGGATGCCCGTTATACAAAATGAGCTACTATTTATAGGTCTAAGCCTTGCCCACGATCTCCACTATCAGCTGCCATGTCGTCCCACGATCTTGATGTGTAGTGGCTGAGTTAGTGGGGCGAAGTAGTGGGCTGCAAAGCCGGTCGAACCGAGGGGAATCCACCGAGGTGAGAGTTAACGACCTCGGTGGCTTGGCCCTGTTGCTTGACCGAGGTGATGGCTACCGAAGCTCAGCTTATGGCTCGCCTTCGGTAACGCCTCTTCGGTTTCAAGGCTTCGGCGACTCGCTCAATCGCTTCGACGGTTGCTTAGTCGCGACATGTTCGGTCGTTAAGATTTGCATGACCGAGACAGATCACCGCAGGTCAATTTTTACACAATACAGCCTATATCAACTTGTTTTGAAATTTACCAATTCTGTTCATCTTTTGTTAAGAAAGAAAGGAGAAAAAAGTGATGCGCCAACATAAAGGAAGGTGGGTGAAGTCGTTACAAAGCCATATTATATGCATGCGAAATATCAAAGAGAAAAGGGGGAATATATCTCGAATAAGAAGTTACTTCAACGCTACTTCTGCCACCCCACTCATATATTCCATGTTCTCCTTCCTTCTCCTTTATTTGCAAACTAAATAAACTAGGCCATCACGCAAACATATATTAGCAAAAAGTAGTTTACATAACTTTACAATATAATGCCATATATTTAAGGGTTAAGATTTGTTCATGTAATATGAAAAATTATTTAACAAGTAAGTAATTGTCGTTAGCAACTTGTATTTGTCTTTAAAAATATGAACGAAGCTTCAATGTAAAATGAGTTGATTTTACATTTATATCCAACTTCTTCAAAAAAAGAAAAAAAGAAGATCGAAATTTACCCATAAACTTTTTATTATAGCTTAAACTTAGTCTCCGATTGGAGCATTGTTAGGGTGTCAAGGGCAAAAATAAGATTTTTGTTTTCTAACAACGGAATAATATATGAGACAAAATTCATGAAGTGCAAAGTTGTTCAATTTCGAATAGTTATGAAATAAGTTGACGATCTCTCTATTTTAAATTGTATGATAAATAATTCAAATCTCAATATTGTCTTCATCCTTGCTGACTAGATTTATTTCCTATCCACCCGATAACTATACAAAGAAAGAAAAACAAATCTAAAGAAAGTAGTTGTTTGAACATATGTCCAATCACGAGATTTTCGTATGTTTCATGTTTGAGAGCATGGAGATATTTGAAGAACACGCCAGCCAAACGCAAGATAATTTGTCAATAGAAAAATAAGTATCATCTGCTCTTCTTTTTTTTTTTTTTTTTTTTTTTTTTTGAAAAAGATATCCTCTTTATACCAGAATATGGGAATATTTGAAGTTTTGAACAACTTGCCGAACACAAGTATTTTTGTTAAAGAAAACTAAGTTGTTTCCACGTCTAAAGTTGGACCAATGTCGTAGTATATTTATTATATATGCACCTTTTAACTTCATAGTTTCTTTAGTATATGATTAAATATGATAATATGGATAGTCGAATAATATGGTTCTAGTCAAACTTGTTATGTATCCACGATGAAAATAATAATTTCCGTAGAAAATAAGAAGGGGATCGGAATCTATTTTGCTTTCGTATAATTAAGCAAAAAGAACAACTTGTGTTATTATTCCCACCTCTGTTTTAAAAAACTCGCCCGGGAACTCGTCCGGGACTCGCCCCGGGGCGGGGCACTAGCAAAACGCCCTGAGACTCTCTGACGGGGCTTAGATCCGTGAGACTTACGCCTCAAGCGCCCGACGATGCGCCCAGAGCACGCCCAACGCCCAACGCTGAACTTGCCTTATTGAACCTATGCAAAGATCGTCCAATTCCCTAATTAAGATTGTTCGTCCACAATTTTCTTTAAAAATGAAGTTATATTCATCTATAGAAATTCAAAAATTGAGTATACCTCAATTAACGTGACATAATATTACATATATTATAATTAAGAATATCATAAGGATGAATATCATCTGTATACTTAATCTAAAAAAGCATAGCCGCTGTTTATAGCATCACCACTTGTGGTTGGTCTTCATGTTTTATTTCAGTCACTCAAAATTGTTCAATTATTTTGCAATTTAGTAGAAATTTTATATTTATCAATGAAGAATTAATGTTTTAAATTATAATAGTAATAAATTTTTATTGTTTATTCACTTTCTATAATATAAATTTTTATTTTTAATTGTTTAAAAGTTAAGGCCTTATGGTTTATTTGTATCTCATAAAAACTGTAACATTATTCAATTTCTTACCATTCTTAAAAAGGTTAGATCTTTTTTTTTTATAATGTTTTTTCTTATTTTTAATTTTTTTGTACTTTTGATATTTTTTTGGCTCATTATGCTATTTTATTAATTTAAAATTAATTAAAAAATAAGATCCATGAGACTTACGCCCCACGTCTCGGGACTTACGCCTCGCCTCATTATAGGGTAAAACGCCTCGCCTTGCGCCCCCACCTTTTAAAACATTGATTCCCACTTAGCAAAGTTCGTGATATTTGTGTTTCAGGTATATTCTTCTTTCATCCTAATTTGAATAACAGTCTTTTTAATTGGAAATGTTTACATTATTTCACTAGTAATATCAGTTTTCATGAGTTTGTTAATATTAAAATATCAACTCTCTAAACTTTTACAATTGAAGTGAACTTTATCAAGCTTATTTTATAATTAATATTTTAATTTTACTACTAATTAATCAAGATTTTAAATACATGCACAATAATCCAAATGAATCAGTCATGCGTAGACCTAACTGAAAAAGAAATATTCAATTTTATTACCGATCTTATTTCCTTGACTGACGATGTTTTAGATGTTCTTATCAAAGAAGACATTTTACTCTTTCTTTAATAACCCAAATGCTTATCATCAGACATTTATTTTAGTATTCTTAACATTTAATTTAATCTATTAGACATTTAGCTCCCGTTTGGACATAGTTTTTGGAGGGATTTTTTGTATTTGTTTATACTTTTTGAGCAAAACTTATCCCAAAAACTTGCAAAAACTCAAAAACTGGTATCGAGCTGTTTTTGGGCCAAAAACTAACATTTACACATCAAATTTCATTTTCATAAGAGCTCAAAGGCTCTTTTGAGCCAAAAAAATTTGTTCTCAAAAAGTATGTCCAAACACTTTTCCATTTTCATATCAAACTTCACCCAAAAAGTATTTCCCAAAAAATATTTGGGAATCTATGTCCAAACGCTAGCTTAGTTTAGCATCCTTAGCGTCAGGAAACATTCATATTCTTGCCCTTCATTCTCATAGAGCTCCAACTTTTTAAATAATACTCTATCTGGTCCATTTTAATCGTAATGTTTGACTTTGCACATCCCTTAAGAAAATATTAATTAAAAATATAAATTGACTAAATTATCCTTATTTATCATTTGATTTCAATTTATTGCTACTCTTATATTCACTATATTCATCTCTCTTCACATTTATTACTAAAGATAAAGGTGGAAATAATTAATTAATATACTTTTAATATTCTAAATTGACAAATATTTTGGACTATCTATAAATAGAAAACCTTACAACTAAAAAGGACAGAATGGAATACTAATAAAGAAGTTGACAGCAGGGGCGGACCTACATGGCGGGGATGGGTGCACCGGCACTAGGGATGGCAAATAGTGCGGGGCGGTGCGGGTGCGGGGCGGTTTTCTCTAAACCCACAAAATTTAAACCCGCCCCGCCCCGCCCCGCATAGACTTTATACCCGCGCAAACCCGCACCCGCGAAGACCCGCGCATACCCGCCCCGCCCCGCAGCCCGCTCACTTTTTTTTTAAATATTTTTGTTTGTTATATTTTTTTTAAATTAAGGGCTCTAACACCACGACCAACAGTTTAGTACTAGTATACAAGCCTCAAACATGTTTTTTGATACAACTCTTCACCAAAGAAAAGTACAAAACAACCACTTCATCATCAACTTATTATAAGTCATTGTTTTAGTAGTTGGAACAACCTAAATTTGCATTAAAAATTTACTTCTTTGGACCAAAAGAACTTTCATTTGGATAATATGTGATACTATTATGTATTTGGATAATATTTGATATAAAACCCGCACAAACCCGCAACCCGCCCCGCACCGCATTAAGTTCTAAAATATTGGTTTGAAACCCGCCCCGCCCCGCACCGCACCCGCATAACCCACACCCGCACATACCCATATAAGCCCAAACCCGCACCGCCCCGCACCCGCCCCGCCCCACCTGCCATCCCTAACCGGCACCCACTGGCGTTGGAAAGAAATCTGTGTATAGATATGTATGTATGACAGAAAACGTGTATATATATTTAAATGTGCACCCAACAAAGCAAAAGCTAATTGGGTTCACTGGTAAAACAGATGTTTAAAGTCTACTCCAAAGCTAGAGACTTGGGTTCAAATCCCAGGTCCTGCATTCTGGGTCCGCCTCTGGTTGACAGTAAATGTTAATCTTGTCTTGTTTTAAAAAATGGGGATACATGACATGTATTTTGTAGTGGAATTTCATTATTAACAAATTTGTCAAGGACAAAAGAAAGATTGCACTAAAATTGGATGATAGATTTGGACAAGTCTCCCAAAATAAATTAGATGAAGTATTTTCGTTGTCACGAAAAATGGAAGGCGACCACCACCACGTTGGTAGCCGAATATTCCCTCCACCGCACAAACTTAATCCCCTTAACCACAACATCTCACCTTCCGTTTTCCCATCAAACGACTGTTAGCAATTCCGTCACTTTCACCCTTTTCGGTCCCACCACTCCCACATCTCATCCAATCATAACACTCCACGTGTCCAGAATTTTCCAATTTCGCTTCTTTTCTTAAGGGTCGTTTGGTTTGCTCTTAGTAGTGAATAATACCCTTGCAAACACACACATTGTTTTATACCATATTTGGTTTACACATAAGTTATGAGTGATATATATATTATTTTATACGGGATAAAATACAAAAATTAACATCTATTAAAATTCTAATGGCAAAAATGATTCACAAAATAATAAGTAGTTTATTTTAACTTATTTGCAGAATAAACAAACTTTTAAATTATACTTAGTACTTGCTCCAATTTAAAAAGGATGAAATATTTTCTTTATTAATCCATTCCAAAAAGAATTGGACAATTTAAATTTGAAAACAATTTTGACTTTAAACTTTTATTTTACAGTTACTGTCATGATTTATGACCATACAAATATCTATGACTCATTACGAATCAAAAAATTCAAAAACTATTATTTTTTTAAATTTTGTGTCAGGTCAAATTATGTCTATCTTTTTTGAATTGAGTAAGGCCCCGTTTGGGTGGGCTTATTTTAAGTAGTTTAAAAGTAAAAAGTTACTTATAAGTCATTTTTGAGAAGTTAGGAAATTCTAACTTCTTACTTTTGGCTTCTTTTAAGCACAAAAGTACTTATAAGTACTCTGTTTTTTTAGTTATCAAACACCCATTTTTTACTTAAAGGTACAAATATACTTTTAAGTAACTTTTTAAGCTTACCCAAACGGGCTCTAAGTATATAAATTTGTGATGTCAATGATTCTCAATCATGCATAACTTTGATTCAACCCAAACGACCCCTAAGAATCTAAAAAATCAAAAAAGAAAAAGAAGAAACGTAAGAATATGCTTTAAGAGCAGCATAAATGGCAAAAAAGTGTTGAACAGAACAGAGCGGGAAGAAGGGAAACGCGTTTTACTCTTTCCTTTTACTCAACTGTCTGCTCCTTTCTCACTTTCTCTCTCTAGGTTTTACATTTCTCTCTCTTTAAATCTCCTCTATAAATACTCTTTCCCTTTTTTCGTTCTTCATATTCTTTTGTTTTTGTTTTCTCTACAGATCTGAGCTCTGTTTTGTTTTGCACCGACGCTTTTCTCAGGTAACGATCCTCATTTTTCCTACTTTTTATTTTCATATTTTGTTTTTTTTTTACTTTTTTTGTCGTTTTGTAGAAATGTATTTTACGGATCGTTTTCTTCACCGCCTTTTTGTGTACATTATTGACGAAAATTCTTATTATAAATTTGTTACCTAATATATTTTGTTGAATTTTACTTTAATTTTCTGTTCTTCCAAAATGAGCTAAATGTCATTGTTTCAGGCATTTATTTCCTTTTTTTGTTCATTTTTTGTCGTTTTGTAGCAATGCATTTTACGGATCGTTTTCTTCACCACATTTTTCTGCAATTTTTGCTCATGTATTAATTTTTGTTCTTCAAAAATGCCTTAATATCAGTGTTTAAGGCATTTATTTTCATTTTTTTTTTAGTTTTTTTTGCCGTTTTATAATAATGTATTATACGGATCGTTTTCTTCATCGCATTTTTTCTATAATTTTTGCTCATATATATTTTGTTGAATTTCACTTTGTTTTTTTGTTCTTCGAAAATGCGTTAATGTATCTGTAGTAAGTTTTGTTTAATGACGTTCATTTGTTCCCTTTTTTTTTCCGGAATTGTAATAATGCATTTACGGATAGTTTTCTAAACGACATATTTTCTGTAATTTATGCTAATATATTTTGTTGAATTTCACTCTGTTGATATTCTATGCGAATGCGCCAATATCTCTGTCGTAAATGCCTTTAAGCACCTTAGTTTCTCTGTTTTAGGCGTAGATTTATATGAATTTATCATGTATTTGTCATGTTCTGGAGTTCATTTCGTGTAGTATTAGAAATTTTCTGCTTTCGGTTACATTCTGCTTTTCTGTACGTATACCGCGAATTCATGAACTGGATTATCATGACTTCTTTCGGTTACATCGTTTGTATTTCTTTGTTATCGTACATTTGACTATTAATGTGGACTGGAGTTGCTCGTGATTGCTCCTTACGTAGAACTTTTGCTTAGGTGCTTTTCTTCTTCGTTTTAAAACTTAAATGTTGACAGTTTTCTAACTCGAGCAAGCAGATTTTGCATATCTAGAGTTAAGTGAGATAGATCTGGCGTTGCTAGTTATACTAATAGATCAGTTTTGCAAGTATGCAAGTTGTAACCTCTATATCAGATGATGTATCCTACATTTACCTTATCTCTTAGTCTTTTTCTTTGATCTATAAAGAAATATAATCCTGCGACATTTTATAATTTTTGTTGAAGGTCATTTAGAGTTTGGGACCCTTAGATATGTAAATATACATATATTTCTTCCCTATTTTTGTTGGACAACTTTATTCAATGGCTCTGCTTGCTAACATTTACTTTTCCCATACCTATGGAGTTACTTACATGCTGCTAATATGTGGATGTGCAGCATTTGATGATGGCTCCACCAATTGAAACTCCAGTCAAGGCTCCAGTGTCCCAGAAGACTTCCATTCCACCTCTTAATGAAAGAATACTCTCTTCCATGACAAGGAGATCAGTTGCAGCTCATCCTTGGCATGATCTCGAGATAGGTATTTTTTTAATTCTGTTAAGGGCAACAGCCATTCCCAACGATTGTGCAAAGAAATTGTTCCTGGACTATTCATGAGCTAAAATTTATATTTTGCTGCAGGACCTGGTGCCCCACAGATTTTCAATGTGGTAAGGATTCTTTGTATTGCTTCAAAAGTTTACAACTGATATATAATATTATTGCACCTATTGGTATACGCGAATTAGGCAATTAATACTTCATGTATAAGCTAAATATTAACTGGCTCACTACGCATTTTAGTTCTGTTTAATATATAGCTTAGGTAATCTTAAGTCCTAAACTGATTGTAAATCTTTGAGTTTTTTATGAGCAACCAAGATTGGGATCTATGTTGATGCTCTAATTTCTTAATAATACCTTAGAGCAGCTGACAAAATCTGAGTAAACCAAAATACTTCCAAGAAGTCTTATTTTGCTGTCACTCTGACTTTAAGCTACCTTATTATATGGTACTTAACTTTTCAATTCGCTGTTGTAAGGTGGATTTTTCACCTAGGTACGTAGGACTTACGAGAGGCTAATATATGGTTAAGGTTATTTATATTACCTGATAAAGTTAATGAATGTTTATGGTTAGAGTTTTGCATTGGTTAAGAATTATCCTTAGTATGTCAACCTACTAATTTGCTTGGTCTCTGCAGGTGGTTGAGATCAGCAAGGGGAGCAAGGTGAAGTATGAGCTTGATAAAAAGACTGGACTGATCAAGGTATAAGTGGTATCTTTTGATACACAATCAGAAGCTGAACTTTTTAGCTTAGTTACCTGAAAAACTCTGTCATTTCAGGTCGATCGTGTTCTTTACTCATCAGTTGTATACCCCCATAACTATGGGTTCATCCCTCGTACCCTCTGTGAGGACAGTGACCCTCTGGATGTCTTAGTCATCATGCAGGTGATCCGATTCTCCTTTTCCATTGTCCTCATAAACAACCTACTGTGGATAGCAGCTGATTGTTGAACTGCAATTAAATTGTCTTTTAACTTGCATGTCTCATGTGTAAGCAAGAGAGGGACAACATATAGTTAGCTCCTAATGCCATTAACTCAAAATCTCAAACCTATGTTTGCTTAAAAACTGTGCTGGAGAAAAAAAATGTTGATCTGATCTGGTGTTTAGATCTCATTATAGGCATCTTACTGAAAAGGATAGGTTTCTTACTTCAAACAACTTCTCTCTAACTTATGATTTATGATATACTACTGCAAAATCAATTCACTCACTCTCCGTAGTGCTGATTTATGTGGACATATCCGTATAATATGTTGTAGGAACTGTTGATCTTCTTAAAAACCCAAGGCTATAATCTTTTGCCAGTGCTGTGCATTGTTATGAAGAGTGGAAAATCTAACCATTTTTGTCCTTTGCAATGCATATATTTAGCAGATTAAGGAAATTATCAAAGTTTCCTTTTGGCTGTATGAACTGTGCTCTAAATTTTAAGGATACTCACTTCTTCTCTTGATTCTTACCATGCTAATTTTGCAGGAGCCTGTTCTTCCTGGCTGCTTTCTCAGGGCTAAAGCAATTGGTCTTATGCCCATGATTGATCAGGTATATCTATGTTAAAGTAAAAGTTTGTCCCCAATCTTTCTATGTATTAACTCTAGTAAAAATGCAGGGAGAAAAAGATGACAAGATAATTGCTGTCTGTGCCGATGATCCTGAATATAAGCACTACACTGATATCAATGAGCTGCCACCCCATCGTTTGGCTGAGATCCATCGCTTTTTTGAGGATTATATCCTTTCAACAATACAAATCTTAAGAGCAGCATTTATTTTAATTTCAGAAGTTCATTATTTTATCATAATGTGTTTGTTTTCCCTTTGGTGTGTGCAAACATAAAAAAGAATGCACATTTATGGTCCTTAACCAATGTATCAGATAAGAAGAATGAGAACAAGGAAGTTGTTGTTAATGATTTTCTTCCAGCTACCAAAGCATTCGAAGCAGTCCAGCATTCCCAGTAAGTCGCCGACCTCCTTTAGAAGCATTACTAGAAGTTCAGTCTTTCTCCCTTCTGCAGTATATGTAAAACCGAACAAACAACACAGACATTTTAAACATATATGGCAGTTGTGTTCAAATTACGAAAGATGCATAATGTGAACCATTATTGAACTTGACGAGACCAATTTCGAGACCAGACATTGTCGATATCTTTATAGTGAATAAGATTCTATGTACTTGCGCCATTTTCTTGCGGCTAATATGCAAAGTTCCACCTGCTGCTTACTTATACAGTGGTACCATTCTTTCTTGTCAGGGATCTGTATGCTGACTACATCGTGGAGAGCCTGAGGAGATAGTCTTTTCATCATTCCCAAGTCATCAATGGTGGTTGATTTACGTCTCTAATACTAATATACAATATAGTAGTACTGCACTAATATTCTCTACTTGTACTGCAAAGCACAGTTACACCTTGTTGCATATGCGTAGAACGTGCCATTTACAATATGCTTGTAATATCTACTGCCTGGGAAATTAGCAGCACACAGTACAAGATGATGACGAAAAGGAAATGTCAAGTTTTCCCCTGCTCAGTTTTGTAAGATTTGAAATTCCTCGATTTTCTGGGTTATGAAATCTATTATAGGCAGTTAAGTGTGTATCCATTCTGTTATGTTCTCTGATTAATGGTTTCTGAATTGAACATATGTTATATCCTTGAAGTTCACGTGCAAACTTGTTACACAGTATTATTTTACCTGACTTAAGTTTCATTTTAGTACTCCTGTTTTATTAATAGCAATTACTGTCTGGTCTTATAAGGGAAAACAGTTCTCATAGCTAATACTGATTAGAGTATATAGTAACTTTCACATATGTTATGATCACATTTTTCTAAAATCCAAAAGAGCTATACCGTCCAAAGCAAATTACGAAATGTTGCTTAATACAAAGGTTGAACATAAGTTACGTACTACAGAGAAGAGCAAAGAAGTGGAAAGGACAAAAGAAAGGTTTCATTGATAGGTTTGAATTGTGATGCAGTTTTGAATTTGTATTGAAAATCGATGTCATACTATATTGTAGAACAAACTCGCTAACGTTATTACGTGCGGAGTCAGTTGGGTTAGAGATTAAAAAATGCAGAGCAATGAGCAACAGAGTGACAAATTTATCTAACGAGAAGAGCTTCGCTATAAATTTGTCAAAAGAAAATGAGGGGGACAGAGAAGAATGATAAAAAAGGATAGGCAACTAGGAGTAATTCCTAAAAATATTCAAATAAGCGAAACTCAATATGAAATCTAAATAATGATATGTTTCGCTTAGTTGATAAAACTAAGTAGGGCAATTTACATAATTATACAAATAGTAGTATTCTTTTTTATACAAAAATGTCAATACTGTTCCAATTTTCAAAATATATTAACATTTTTTTTCAATACATAGCAAATATATATAAAAGGTGATAAATCCATAGATTCCTCTCCTACACTATCATGCCATCCCACAGCCGTTGCCCCTCATGACTGCCGCCGCCTCCGGCTGGTTGCCAAATTTATTTATTTTTTTTTTGAATTTTTTTGGATGTGTGTTTTTTGTTGTATGGACAATGATACACTGTGCATACAATGAAAATACAATAGACATGCATCCTATAGGATTATTGTATATGTTCATACACCGGACATACACACCATACATAAATGAAAACAAAATATATTTTTGTATATTTATTGTATGACAAGTGCATACCCATTGTATGTCCGGTGTATATACAATGCATATACACTACATACAACACACATACAATGGGAATACACATGTAATACATTCTCCACAATCAACAAAACACCAAACATACACCACAATTACCGTAGATCCACCGTGTATCACTGGAAAAACTCAAAAAAAAAAAAAAAACAACCAACTGAACAGATTCATGTAACAGACACCAAAAAGGCCGACGACAGGAACCGCCGGAGCTCCGTCGTCATTTTGTTAAGTCAAATTTTTTGGAGGTCTTTTAGTTAAATCATCTCTAGTATGTTTGACACGTATTTTGGTTGGAAAGAAGTTTACCAATATATTTGTTCCTTCATTTCCTCCTCTGTCTCCTTGTAGCGTAAAATTCCTGAAGACCCCGATTTCTTTGGGAGAATTTCAATACACAGTGATTATACCCAAATATATTATATATACCATCAGATTTTTTTGGTATACACAATGTATATAGGCAGTTTTTCCAGTTATTTGTAGTGTATACACACCTTTTTTTACAAGTGTATACTCTTTTTTTTTTGCACTTTTGTGTATACGCACTTTTTTCACAATCAATACATTTTTTTTTTACACTTTTCTGTATACATATTCAAAAAAAAAAAAGAAGAGGAAGCTGGACGAAGCAACAGTCGCCGTGGCCGGAGCTCCGGTGAGTTGCTGCAGCAGCTCCATTGCAGCAGATCTGTTGCTACGTTGGAGCCGCTGCAGCAGCTCAACGGAGCAGTAGTAAATGGCAACAACACACAGCAGCAGCGAACCAGTGATGACTGGACGAAGGATGACCGGAGCAAGAGGAGGACGACGAGGATGAAGGAGCTCTGACGTGGACAGTGGCGGAGAGCTTTGACTTAGTTTATTGTTTATTAAATCTAATGTGCAAATTTTAAAGAATAACCAATTATGGCCTCTCCGCCGTCTCATGTAAATAATTTATTGGTTGCGCTCGTATACGTTGTTTTTCAATTTTCATACTTGAAATCGAGAACCCCTTGGCTTTAGGATTTTCTCTTAATTGTACAAATCGAAATTTTCGCTTCATTACGTCTTTCCTTGTTTAAACTAGTTACTGGTAAGGTTAATTTTAGTTCCATAAATGGAAATTTTATTACTTAATTAAGTGGTTCTTGATTCAAGCCTCAAAACTAGTCTATAAATAGACGAAAATTTCTGCCAAAGGAGACAATATTATTGTGCAGACAGAGAAAGAAAATGGGTCGAATTCATATACAAAAATGGTTGATTTTGTTATTGGTTTTGATGTCACAAAGCTCATCTTCATGGGGTAGTTGGTTCTCTAAATTTGTATCTAATAACGAGAATGATAAAAACGTAGAACAGACTAGTTCAGGAGAATACTCTTCTTTCAACTTTGAGCCAGAATTTTCTATGGAACTATTTCAAAATAATGCAAAGGAACCTAAGGTTATTGAATATGCGCAACAGCAGGTGTCAGTCCCAAATTCTTGTTGGCAAAGGGCTTATAAAAGTTTATATACTTCATGTTCAAAGGCTCTTCTTAATGAGGAATTAAGTGGTAGGCTTGCTTGGAATTTATGTGAATGTTTTCAGCAGTATAGTGGAAGGTCTCCTATGCCTACATGTGATGCAAATTCATCAATGACGGAATGTCTTCAAGAATTGGACACTGATGTTCAACAAAATTATTTAGAGTTCTTTCTTCATACTCGTGGTTTTTGCTATCAACTGGAGTAAGTCTTTACTATTCCTTTCACGCCCTTTTAATTAATTTATCTTTTTCTTTTCTACTTTTTTACTTTAGTGTGTCTTTTGGTACCAAGAGAGAAATTAAGTCATATTTTTGGAGTTTAGGTTGTCAAAGTAATCTCTCAGGTTTGGGCGGAACTTGTAAAATTTTTGCATTGGAGCCTATTATAGAGAACTATTTAGATTTTAGTCAGCTTTTAAAGATTATTTAGTTTTTAGCGGCTAAAATCTGAAGGTCTAGATGTGTACCAAGTTTATACTCGAAGGTTAACCTAACAATTAAGAAATTAAATAGCCTTTAAAAATGGGAGATTTACAAAAATGTCCATTATATCTCTACGCCCATTACATTTTTACCCACTATGTTGTTTATACTGTATACCCATTCTTCTGTATGCCTATATAGTATACTTGTTACAGTATATCCTCAAATCCATAAAGAAAAATAGGTTGGATGGGCATTTTTGTAAATAAAATGAGGTGCATGGGTATTCCATGTAAACTAACTTTTTTTTTAGGCACAAACACATAAATAATTTGTTTTTGTGAGCATGGAGTTCCCTTTTAAAAATTGGCCATATCTTATATGGCACGCCTAAAATAATCTCTTGTGCACTTCCTCATCTTTATATACTAAAAAAATTATATCCAAACACAACGTGGTTTGCTAATATTATTATTACTAGTAAATGTCTTCCATATAGACAGGAATGAAAGTCCACACCATGGTGAAAACCAACTTTGATTATTTATGGCCTAATAATTGCAGGGCGGAAGCATGGAAGCATGAGACAGAAAGGTTGGTGAATGATTTGAAGAGTTCTGCTGGTTTTGCAGAGAAAAAGTTAGATGACATATTAAAAGCAGAGGAGTCGATACTGAAGAACTCAAAATATGTTGAAGAATCTTTAGCTTCAATTGATGATCGAACTCAAAAAGTAGCACACACTTCCAAGAATGTTGAAGACCGCGTAAACACTGTGTTCATTCAGTCACATGCAATTTTGGTGCAATCCAAAGGAATAGCAGCTTCCCAATTAGAGTTAAGCAAAGGCCAGGCGAACATGAACGAGACTATGCATGCAAACATGGCAATGCTTCATGAATCTTTCACTAATTTAGACAATGGTATCAGTGGCCTAAGGACTAAAACTGAGGGAGTAGAGAAGGAGATTGTGAAAGTTGGTAATGAGATGACTTCTAATATGAACAATTTGCATAGTAAAGCTGATGATATTGGAATCATTGTCGGCAAATCTTTGGATAAACAGAAACGACTTTTGGATGAACAGAATAAAGCACTTGATGGCCTGAAACTTCTCACTGAAACTCAGTCTCAAGCACTTGAAAAGAACAGGTGAAAATTCATCAAGAATATTAAGGGTGTTCAAAATTTAATATATATATATATATATATATGTGTGTGTAAAAATTATATAACCTATATAGTATTTGATAAGTTTCCCTTCGCTGGCTGTAGCTTTTTGGCTCAATTGGGATACGAGCAACAAGAGGAGCTTCTTAGAGGACAGGAACAACTCCAGAAAACAAATGATCTTCTATTTGAGAAATCAAAAACAATATTAGTTACTCAGGTTTGGTTATTCATATTAAAGAACTTCCACTGAGCACATTTATTTCCTTAGATTTCCTGTATTAGTTCCTGAAGTTCATTAACTGTATTAACAGGAAACCTTTGAGTCTAAACAAGCAGGCATGCTTCTTACAATGGACAAGATGTTCTCCTTGCTAAGTGCCATATTTCTTGAATCCAGATCGATCAAAGCTTCCTTGGTTTATTTACTGTTAATCTTTTTACTCTACATGTTCACTAGCACGAAGCAGACATATAATGTGAGATCTAGGCTTTACATGGGTAAGTATCAATTTTTCTTTTTCGTAAGATTCTTTTCTTATAAAAATCCTTTTTACTCATCATCTTTTCTGTTATTTTTGGTTTGTTCTAGGATTATGCCTCACATTGTTGATTGAAGCAGCCATAATTAGCTATGGAACAAACCAAATCGATATTCAAGCATGGAATGTGAACATAGTTAGGTCATTATTTGTGCTACTCGCATCATGCCAACTTCTCTACGCCATTTGCACATACAGGTACAAGCAGAACAAAAACTTAAAACTTCTTTTTAGCATAACAATATTTCAGTAGAAAATCTACATATTTTCTTATTGTGCAAATATCTGTGCAGAGATTATGAAGTGTTGAATCATCAGATGTTACAAACACTTGTTGAGAAGGTTAATGGTATTCAGAGACAATGGGAGTACTTTTTATGGGAATTGGAGAATGATGATTCAGACGATGAAGTGCAATGGTCTTCCTGGATTGAAGCTGAATTACCAGAAGATATTGACAAATTGAAGGACCCTGATTTTGTATTACTTGGAGCAGTAGGGGAAACTACAGGGAGATACAACTTGAGGAATCGCAACCTTTTGACATATTGATGATCTTAACAAAATTCTAAACTTTTTTTGTTGTTTATTTTAAAAAAAAAAAATTGTCTCCCAAGAGGAAAAGCATTTTCTTAATTCGGTGTTTTCTCTTGTACTACTTAATTCGGTGTTTTAAATCTAAGATTTTTAATTAGATTAGAGAAGTATATCAAAAGGATTAAGAATTATAAGTCTGTGCAAGATGTTCTCGGTATTTATTCTTTTTCTCGTCCTATGCTTCTTTGTAATATCTCTCTCATATTTATTATGGCTTGAGGAGTAAGGGCTTGGGTGTACAAAGAGGTTAACATGTCGTAAAATTTTGTTCTATAGCAGTTCTACAAAATTCTTCAATGAATTCTATTAGATTTCTTTAGGCAAAAACTGTGTACTATTAGTATTAGTTTTGGGTGACGTTTATTATGATTGATGCTGGTACATTTACGCGCTTATTAAACCTTTTCCATGGAATTGCAATGTTTGAATTTTGCCGTTAACATTTGAGACCTCGTTTTGATGTTAGAAATCATCCACAAGATGAAAAAAGGTTCATACGAGCTGTTGCGCTTTACCTTTTCTTTTCTTTTCTTTTTTTAAAAAAATCAAGACTCTTGAAAAGACAATCTGTTGGAAGAAGTTACACAAGCTGCCATGTTGGGGTGGGCAACTCAGATGTTCCAGGTTGGTGTCAAGGTGTTATTAGGTCTAAAATAATCTGTTGGAAGAAGTTACACAATCCATGAAGAAAACTGGAAAGAGCAATACTAAAGAAAGGCTATAAAAGCCAAACTATCAGGATAGGCCCTTAGAAGGTAGGAATTGACCCTGCTATGCCTCAACACATCAGACCCCTTTACTGCCTTGAAACTAAATCAAGACCCTGAGGCAACTCCTAACCTCTTGACACACCACCTAAAATCAACTCCTACCTAAACATACCTGCAGCTCCATAAATTAGCTCTAAATACCCTTTAAAATTTTCCAGAAACAAACCTGATATACTAAGCCTACAGCAACTCCACAGACACCTGCTATCCTAGAACTGACTCCAACCTACAGACCTCCAAAAACACCTTTAACACTAACTCCAAACACCCACACACCTTCATACTCCTCTACTTCAAGAGATAACAGAGAGAAATTCCCAGACCCCTTTTAACTTTCCTTGATACACCCTGGTAAGAACCAAATAGGCGGAAGCAAGTAAAATGATGCGGAAGCAATAATCATAAGATAACAAGAAATAAGGGATTGGGGAGAATAGAAATAGAAGAAAGAATGAATCAAACTAAACACATAGATTGATTCAAAAGGGAGAAGAGACTTGAACCATTAAACGGGACTCACACTAGCGGTGATCCACCATGGATTCAACGTAAGAGATACATGAAGTCAACGCTTCAACAAGAAAGGCCAAGCCTATTCTATCTTCTCAATTCTATCTTCAAAACTAGCTAAGGAATAATGCTAAGCTATGGAGTATTTATAGGCCTCATTTAAGACATAATGAAAGGCCTAAAGTACCCTTAAGTAGATTCTAAAGTCATAAGCCACGTAGGGGCATAATAGAAATTACATAGGATAAAAACTAGCAAGTCCCGTAGGCTATTCAGCAGTAGGCGCCCCGCCTAGTCTCATCAGGCGTCCCAAGCAGGCCCTCCGCCTCTGCAGTAGGCGGACTGAGATCCATAGGCCAGACACCAAGTGGGCGGTCCGCCTAGTCTAGTGGGCGGTCCGCCTGCTTCCCTGAACACTTGAAACGCCTCGAAATGTGTCTCCCGAACCTCTCCTTTGAGGCCTAGGTGGTCCTCCTTCCTTGGCGCTCCTTTGCATGATCTTTAAGTCGCTTTCGGGGGCCATGGCGGTACTCTTTGTGCTCTCAAGCTTGGCTCTTGATGGTTGGCGCTTTGGCTCCAATTTGGGTCTTATCATCCTCCCCTTCTTGAAAGGATTTCGTCCTCGAAATCAAACCATCAACGCCTACATTCAAAACAAGCACAAACAAAGCTTCCCACTACAAGAGTAGGTTAGTGGCAAAAGTGTGGGAAAACACACTCTTATGGTATAGCCAAGCATCAATAACAATGATAAAGCACATGTTTCCAAAGAAAACAACAAGCACTTGGCTTCCCCAATGGGTACACTCAACACATGATTCATCAAGGAGATCAATATGATAGAGAATATTCAAGATCAAGCCATTAAGATTCCTATGATCCCTAAGTCCAATAAGGACACACCAAAACTTCCCACTACAGGAGTAGGAAAGTCCACCAAGAGTGAGTACAAGTGATGTGAAAATCACACTTTTATGATAGAGCCAAGCATCAATACTAATAAAAAAGCTTATGTCTCCAAAGGAAACAATAAGTTCTTGGCTCAACAACGACAAGTACTTACTACCATAACAAGAAAAGAGATCAATAAGATATGGAACATGCAAGATTAAGCAAGTAAGTTCCTTATGACCTCCAAGCTTATGGTCAACACACCAAGCCTTCAATGCATTACTATCACAATGTGACTCATTGGCTTTGGCATGCCCAACACCCAAGGTGTAATCAACATGTGGGGTGGAGTAAACAAAATAGTTCAATTGGCAACTAACATCAAATACTCCACTCCCCTTCTTGGAAGCACTCTTACACGCACCAAGAGTGGCTTCCTCACCTCCAAATCCATCTCTAAGACATCCTTCCTCACTAGGAGTTCCGAACAATGGATTGTCTATAGAGTTCAACTTTCCAAACCATGGAGGTTTAATTCCACACTCTTCAAACAAAGGGTTTGTGAAAACAAGTCCACTACCCATCAAAGGTGAGGCATCAAAACTAGAGTCCTCGTCCACACTTGAGGAGTCATCGAATACAATTCGGTCCATCTCATCCACTAGGGACTCCTCAAGGTCACAACCATCCTCACTACGACACATAGGTCCACCATTATCAAGCAATTCATCAAGGGAAAAGATAGGGTATTCGTTCAACTCTTCTTCCCCTTTGTCAAATATAGGTGGGGTGTCATAACAAGGTTCACAAGTAAGGTCAACTACACATTCCTCACTAATGAGAGGTTCAACGAAAACCGAGCTCACATCATGATGTGGCTTATCATCCCTCTCAACTAGTGGTTCACAATCACACACTAGTTGACCATTCGACTCTTCACTAGTTGCAAACACATTGTAATCATACACATCATCAACTAGTGTTGAGTTTTCACAAACGCTATCATAAGACAAAGAAGTAACATGTTCAAGGGAAGAGCTTTCACATACCTTTGAGTGGCCATCTTGCTCACTCGATGCACTTGAAATGTCTTGGATTGTCCCTTCACCTTGAAGCTCACATTGAGATCTTCTTCACTTTGTCCATCAATCTTTGAACATGATTGAGGCTCTATTAGTTTGCCTCCAAAAGTACCTACACAAGCATTCACACAAGTAGAAGAAAAAGATAAAGATTTAAGGTTAGAATAAGGGGTGTCCTCACTCTTTTTTCCCTCTTTCTTTTCCCTCATTTTCTTTTCAAGGTTAGGTGTAGATTCGGGTGGTGACATCCCACTCACATCACTCAACACATCCTCTCCTTTTTCCACTCGAGGAATGTCACCAGTCACTCCCTTACTCCTCTCAATCTTTTGTCTCTCAAATTCGGGTTAATTGGGACGAGGCCCAAGAATACCCATAGCCGGAGTAGGTGGAGTTTTAACATCAACCCGAAATCTAGGACTAAGAGACTCATCACTTGAGATCTCTTTCTTCTTTGTTGGTGAACCACTTAGCTTTGGAGCTTGTGGTTTGGGGTTCACCTTGTTGACAATTGTCAACTCTTTTCTTGCACTAGTCCCACCATTGCTTGTGATTGTAGGACTTCTTGTTTGCACTCTTTCAACCATAGGATGAGATTCTTGCTCCTTTTCCCTTTGCATAGGCCTAGAAGGTACACTAGGAGGTGACTTGATCTTTATCCCAATAGGCTCAAAGTCATAAATCTTTGGGCCTTGGCCGAGGTAATACTTATCACTCACATTACTATATCGCACCTTCTTGCTTTGCAACCACGACTCACCTAACCACACATGACAATGTTGCATGGGGTACACATGACACCACACATAACCCCAATAGCCTCTATGAGATATGCACACCCGAGCTTGCTTGGAAACCCACACTCTGTAGTAGTCATAAGGATGCTGTAGGGCATAGCAAGGTAACCTTAACTCATCAACCACCGAGGTATTAATGCAATTGGCATCGGTGCTACCAATCTTGAGCAAGTACCCTCCATAACCTTCCACCTCAACAAGGAACCTCCTTAGACCCAAGTGTAGTATAGGATCATCCAAGTAAGATCTTGGAACCTCATGATACCCATCACTATCAAATTGAAGCTTCCTTATCCCACCTCCCCTAGCAACACCACTAGGATAACTTCCACTTCCCGTCACTCTTCCAACATTAGAAGTGTTGTTGAAAGTCGGGGAAGAAATACCACTATGGAACCCATATTTGCCTCTCGCCTTGGTTCCATAGTCCAAAGCACCACTCCTACCACCACTACTAGAGCAATGTACCCCCGTAACGGTAAGAGCAATACCATTTCTCCTTCCATCATTCACGAACCTCCCATTTCCCATGGAACAACCACCACCACCTCTCATACTAATGGAAGGTCCTCTACCACTCTCTTGCTCACCACAAGCAACACCAAGAGAAGATGCATATGCACAATTCGTATAATCATCCTCATCATCAATTCTCTCTACGTCACTATCATCATGTTCAAATTCATCATAAGAAGAGTAAGTAGGATCATCATACCTTGAAGCGTCACTATCTTCATATTCTTGACTTGGAGCATAAGATTCTTCACACTCATCCTCGCAAGCTCCATAGTCTTCTTCATCTTCGTAATAAACATAGTGACCCGCTTCATCATCATAGGAGCCTTGGTTCCCCGAATCGTCGTAGCAATACCCATCATCACCATCATAGGAACCATAGTCTCCATCATCTCCGCATGAGTCATATCCTCCACAATCGTCATCCGATGCCATAGTTGTAACCAAAGAGTTAAGGACCTCACAAGTTCACTCCCTCACGTGTATCACTCAAGAGATGTCACTCAATTTTCTTTCCACTCGTGTATACACTCAAGGTCGTTGGCTTTTATGACCTCACTCTATTGTTCTCACCACTCAAGCCTTTTTCCACTCAAGACCTTCTTGTCTCTAAGTAATCACAATGGCAAGATCAATCAACTAATGCACCCAAGTAATGGTTCGGAATGGAGTTTAAATGACTCGATGTACGGAAGCTAATTTAATGCGCACTTGAAGCAAGCAAATTCTACGACTTTAAGTAAAGACTTCAAGACACACAACACCCTAAGGAATCAAAGATTAGTGTTAATAAAGTAGGACTAATACCTTAGAAACACTAACCAAGAGGTACGGAAGCAAACGGAACACAAAAAGACACGAAACGAAACCAAACGGAGACCCTTCAGGAGTGGGCGCCCCACCTCTGCAAGGTGGGCGGTCCGCCTACTCCAAGGTCCAGAGAGCTGAAGAAAAACAGGCGGTCCGCCTATAGGGGTGGGCGGTCCGCCTACTGGTGCTTTCAGCACAGTCCGAAAACGGGTTTTTGGCCCCTTTGCACCCAAATTTCGATATTCCAAGGTGTTTTTTCCCAATCCGAAGGTACCCAATGGTGTTTTCAACTACTCCAATCAATACCCAATGATTTATAACAACACCCAATCCATAACGAATCCAAATCAAGAAATTTCAATCAAGTTCGAGGGTTTTTCAATTTTGGGGTTTTTGATTTTTTTTTTTTTCAACTTTTGATTCTCAACACCAAATCATGAAACAAGGGTACCAAATCAACGGGTAATCATCATAGATCAATCCCCGATATCAAACACCAAAGGAATCATCAAATCCAATCCACAACAAGAATTTTTTTGTATTTTTCACTTTTTCAATTTTTTTATTTTTCTTCTTTTCACAAGAACATAAACACAATAACAATAAAGTAAAGATAGGATGAACAAGGAACGTGGATTCGTAAGAACGAACCCCGAGCCTTGCTCTGATACCAAGATGGTAAGAACCAAATAGGCGGAAGCAAGTAAAATGATGCGGAAGCAATAATCATAAGATAACAAGAAATAAGGGATTGGGGAGAATAGAAATAGAAGAAAGAATGAATCAAACTAAACACATAGATTGATTCAAAAGGGAGAAGAGACTTGAACCATTAAACGGGACTCACACTAGCGGTGATCCACCATGGATTCAACGTAAGAGATACATGAAGTCAACGCTTCAACAAGAAAGGCCAAGCCTATTCTATCTTCTCAATTCTATCTTCAAAACTAGCTAAGGAATAATGCTAAGCTATGGAGTATTTATAGGCCTCATTTAAGACATAATGAAAGGCCTAAAGTACCCTTAAGTAGATTCTAAAGTCATAAGCCACGTAGGGGCATAATAGAAATTACATAGGATAAAAACTAGCAAGTCCCGTAGGCTATTCAGCAGTAGGCGCCCCGCCTAGTGTAAGTAGGCGCCCCGCCTAGTCTCATCAGGCGTCCCAAGCAGGCCCTCCGCCTCTGCAGTAGGCGGACTGAGATCCAGAGGCCAGACACCAAGTGGGCGGTCCGCCTAGTCTAGTGGGCGGTCCGCCTGCTTCCCTGAACACTTGAAACGCCTCAAAATGTGTCTCCCGAACCTCTCCTTTGGGGCCTAGGTGGTCCTCCTTCCTTGGCGCTCCTTTGCATGATCTTTAAGTCGCTTTCGAGGGCCATGGCGGTACTCTTTGTGCTCTCAAGCTTGGCTCTTGATGGTTGGCGCTTTGGCTCCAATTTGGGTCTTATCACACCCTCACATTACATCCCTAAACAAAACTTCCCTGCCCCTCAAGAACATCTAGCAAACTGCAACACACCATAAACTCCCTCTAAGAAACTACCAGCAACCCAGAACATAATCTGCCTCTTTGCATACCATAACCAAACCCCCTGACCCTACCCTAAACAAACTGCACACAGACTAGTCACATACCAGGTCCATCACCTGAACACTCTCGCACTATCTCAGCCAACTCACACACATATACAGCTGCACACACACACATATACTTACCTACACACACTTTCACACACATTCACCAACAGACCTAATACCACCTGCCTCCTTAACAAACTGAAGCAAACAAAGAGCAAGAAAATTCCACTTTTAGACTCTCACAGGGCGAAGACCAAGCCCCTGACTCCTCCCAACTAACTGCTACACTCCCTGACTGATACCCCTGCTGCACTATTTCACACCCATAGACCTTATTCCTTCACAAACCAGCCTAGACATTCCTTAACTTCGCTCAGCAATACCAAACAAACTACTCTTCATAAACCAAATGCAAACTAAAAAAAAAAAGGAACCAGAGCAAAACCTGCAGAACAAACAATTTCATTAAGCTAAACAACATCCAGAAACATACATTACTCCAAGCATGCATCTTTCACATAAAACTTATATTATTATTGAAACTTCTCAGTGAAATGAAAGAGCAGGAGGCATGTTAAATTCATAACTAAATATCTCTAAAGTTAAAATCTTTGAAAAAGCAAACTGAAACTTATATACTTTAAAAAGAGAAAGAAGAACAAATCCAATATCTTGCTAAAACAGAGCATCTAGTAAAGCAATTATTCTACATGAAAGATTGCATTTTTTTTATAATCATTTCAATTTATAGTGCAAGAGGGAATGAAACTTTGAAATGGAAAGTCATCACCCTTAATAGATGAGAAACCAGAGACATCCCCGAAAATCCAGAGGCAAGTACCCAGATTCAAGCTTCTAAGTATTTTTACGAATCAGTTTTTAAACATAAAGATCACAACTAACTTGAGATCATACTTGAAGTTAACTATCAAACAGGTTTCAATCAATATCAAGGTAACATTCCTTTCTTATACATATTGGGTGTCAACATTCACTGCTCCGCAAAAGGTAACATTCCTTTCTTATACATATTCTTCTTGATTCTGCATCCATGTTTTAATAGATGTTTAGTTTTCGATGTATTGTAGTGTTCATGATCACATTCATGTTTGAGATAAAGTTCATGTAAAATGTTCTTTCTTGAGATGTTTCTGTCGTGAAGTGTTTTTACACGAGGGTTAATGTAAAGTTCAAGTCTTTAACGTGAAAACTGGTTCAATAGGTATTCTAGTTACGTGATTGTTAAAACTTGGAACTTGATCCGAACATGAGCCATACTATATAAAGTACCTTAGAAGTTTCATTTAAATAAAGTTTAGGTCTTTGCCTGCATATGAAATGTTATACTCATAACTTAACTAAAATCAAGGCTTTAAGAATGTTGGTTCTGGATTCTGTGAATCATTAGAGGATGTGATGAAGCTGTGTATCCTATTTTGATCAAAGTTAGGTCAGGCCTATTCTGGTTATAGCAGCATGGATGTGAATGTATTAGCTTTTTATGTGTGAGTATGTGCCGGTATAGATCTCTCTGTGTGTGTGTGTGTGTGTGTGTGTGTGTGTGTGTGTGTGTGTGTTCATCTGTATATGTGTGTGTTCTAGTGCTTGTGTGTGAGCTTAGGGTCTGTTCTGTGTGTATGAGGATCTGGTGGTTGGTTTGGCAGGCTGTTTCTGTGAGAGTTTCAATAAGGGAGTTAGGGAGGTTTCAGGGTGTGTGTGAGTCTGTATGCAGGTGGTCTTTGTGCAGGTGTAGGAGCTGGTGTAGGTCTGGAGTGAGGATAGTGGATTAGCAGGTAGCAGGGAGTTCATTAAAAGAGGTTCAGGAAATTGTTGCAGGTTCAGGGTGGCATGGAGTTCAAAAGCCAAGAAGATTTTAAATAAACCGCAGACAAGATTCCATGACCAATAACTTTAGAGTTCAAAAACAAATCAACTTTTCCATTATTAAAAAAAAACCATAACCGACTTTGTTCAAAACGGAAATAGAAATCAAATTTCGCCTGAAAGACGGTACATAAAAAGTGTTCTCTAGAACAATCTTATGACCATAATATAATGCTAAAACTACTGTTCCTATGAACTCTACTTCAACTTGGACATCTGTGGCGACTCTAATCTTTGACTCCGTTCCCTTTGGCTTCCTTTTGTTTATGAAACCCTGCAAGGAAATGGCAACATGGTCAGAGGCTCCACTGTCAAGCCACCAGGAACTAATGGGGACATCAACTAAGTTTGACTCGAAACAAACAAGAGCTAGATAATTACCTTCTTTTGAATCCTTCTTTTTTTAACCAGAGGTGGAACTTGGTGCAATCTCTCTGCTTGTGGCCAGGTTTCTTATAAAAGTAACAATTAATATTTTTCTTAATGACAGTGTTATTTGCCCCAAGGTTTTCGGTCTGATCTTTACCATTTCTTTTGGTGTCTTGACCCTTCTTAGAAGTATGATGATTAGATCTATTGAACTTCCTAGGTCTCTTACTGGAGCTTGCTCTAGAATTATGGGAAACAAGCAATGTAGTCTCACCCTTCTCTTTTCTTATTTTCTCCTCTTCGACAACACATTTTGAGATGAGATCATTAATTGACCAAGACTTATTTTGGGTGTTAAAAGCATTTTTCATCTGGCAAAACTCAGGAGGCATGGTATAAAGAGCAGAGTGAACAATATAAGCATATGGAAGAACTATGTCTAGAGATTTTAGTTTAGACTGGATGTGGGCCCTCTTAAGGATATAATCTCTAACCCCTCCAATGTTATCATACCTCACCCCCCGTGAGTTTACTCATTAGATCTCCAGTCTCAGCCTTGTTGGATACATGACATCTCCGTTCCACTTGGGCAAGAAACTCCTTAGCATTGGTAGTTTCAGGCAACCCACTTTTGAGATGGTCAACAATTGTTCCCTTAAAAGCAACGATCCATAGCCTATTAGATCTCTTCCTTTTAGTATAATTTTCCTTTTGAGCAGCAGTGCTAGTAGTAGTGAGAGCAGAGTGCTCCTTTTTGTGCAAAGCTTGATCTATGTCAGTCATGCCTAAAGCAAAATCAAGATCCCCCTTCCATCTCTTAATGTTAGACCCCGACAGGACCACAACTTCAGCATTATTGTTGTTCAAAGTAATAGTAATTGTACATATCACAATATGAATGGAATTTATTAGCAAGGCATAAAATAATATCACCACAACGATGAGTCCAACAGCAACAACAGTAGATCCCTTATGGGCAAGGCAAGAAAATATTTAATATTAGAAACCTATCCCCTTTGAACAGACATATTCATTAAATTAAAGTATTTTCATATAATTGGCCTCATCAATACACCAAAATTACAACACACAATGAACCCCATTTAAGCAGACTATTGTATGTTATAACCCAATAATATTCCCCAACATGGAATGGGTAAGTCTCACAAATCAAGATAAAAAGGTCATTTTGGCGCACACTATTTACTCCAACTCACAAAACAGTTCAATCCCCAGGATCATGAATGTCATTGCCTAGCACGTACTTTACAACATGTACGTGCAAAAATGATGGTCGGAAGTATTTTAGAAGTACCAGGCTTAATGGTATTAAAGATCAATTAATCATTACTATGAACTGCATTATCTTTTAGTCATAGCTTTACTTTCCCAAAGTACCACTTAAATTAGTAATGGAGCGGTATTCAGTACGAGAGAACAATTAAATTTGACAAATAAAATTTACGTAAGGGGCAACTATTCCAGAAAGCATTCAATTATATCATGTACATCAGAAACATAAATCAAGTTTATAAATATAGTTTACCACAAAAGACAAAACTTGACCTTAAAGGCTCAAGGATATAAAATAGTACTCCATCCGGTCCATTTTATTTATTTTTTAGTTTATTTTTTCTGGTCCACAATATTTGATTTTTTCGGAAATCAAGATACAATTTTACAATATCACCCATTGCTAATAAATGATTTAAACAAAATGATAAGTAATAATAGCTTGAATAAGGGCTAATATAGTCAATTATATTGCTAATTAATGCTAAAAAGGTGATTTTCTTAATATGCGTGAAAATACCCAAAAAATCAAATAATATGGACTCGGGGAGTATAAAACTAACTTTAGATCCAAAAAGAACAATTTAATATTAAGACTTATTTCTTTCTGTTTCATTAGTCTAGAGCAAATTATATCCACCGAAGCCAAACTTTCACCATATAGTTGATCGTTTTCATCTTTTACTTAATTACCAGTATACAAAATAACACATTGGATTTTATGCTAACCACCAATGAATCTCGATTTTAGTTTTACCAAAAACTGACTTGAATCCTTTAAGTACTTTTATAAAACTATTTCAGACACAGCGTAATAAAACGCAAAACGCAGCGGAACTCAGAACATGGATTGCAAACTCAATACAAGACGGAGTTCAAAATTGTTAAGATAATTTTACAGTAGGATTCTAGATCTATGTGATTCACTCTGATACCAATTGTTGAATTAATTACAAATACACAATCACATAAATCAAGAACACCTAGTAACCATAATAAGGATGTGAGTAAAATGGTGTACCTTTATCTGCCATGGCAACACGGTATTGGAGACGGGTCAAGGTCAAGTATTTCCTCTCCTTGAGATGAGAACTGACAGCTTAATGGGAAGTTGTCTACAACAGGTTTAGCCAGGAGAGGAGACCTAACCTCGTATATATAGGCTTAAAAGCCTTAACCTAATAGGCTCACTCATAATAGGCACACAGATTTATCAACAGACCTACACTATTGTCAGCCTACACCTAATACAAGAAACAATACATGCCCATCATGGAATCCACAAATATGTGGCGCGTGTATTGTCCACCAACTATTTACAATTAGCCCATTTTGGTAAAACCGGATAAGTTAATGTTAAGTCCACAATAAATAATTCTAAAATTCTATACTACAGATTATTAGGAAAAACATCAATCATGCTTGAAAGTATTAAATCATGTTGATTATGTGCTTATCTTTTCTCATGCTTCTATGCAATATAATGCATGCAATTGATGCTTTCCAGTGAAAAGGGAAATAGTTACTCATTCCTTGTTTTCATATTTTTGGCGTTGCCTATTTCTTACTTAATTTTCATTATTTTCTTGTATCCGCACTAGGGCATAATGTGACGTCTCGCCACATCATTAGCCAAATAATACACACAAAGCAACGGAAGCTTCTAGAGAGGCCAAGAGTGGTCTAGAGTGTGGAAGACTCTAGAACCTTGAAGGCCCTTGACTTAGGGCTTTATTGAAATGTGTAGAAGTATCTAGATCATGGGAGAACATTGGTTGGAGCTGGAAGGATCAACAACTTATGGAACACTCTAGAAGAGCCAAGAAAGAGCATACCAACTTCCACCTAATTAAAGTAGTCTAGAACCTTCCCTAGAGCAGTATAAATAGGAGTAGGCATTTCATTTGTACTTGTCCAACATCCAAGTCTTCTAAATAGTGTCTAACATTGTAACCTAGCATCCAACCAAGTTCCTTAGCTTTCCTTTCTTTGTACAAAATATTTGATCTTAATATAAGTCTCTTTGCCAACAAGTTGTGTTTTAACCGTGTGCAAGCACTTTGTTACTTTACTTGCTTAACTTAGAGATAATCCAAAGAGCTTAGCTTGACATTTTAGGTGTCCTATAAAGGTTCAAGGCTGAACTTGGGTGTTGCTTTTGGATAGCAATGGTCTAAGTGCCGACATGCCATCTAGAACGAGTCTAGGGTCGTGACAATAAGCTCTTCTGGGTGTAAGGTTTTAATTCATGCCAAATTTTCAATGCTACAACTTTCTTTATATCATGATAAAGTTGAGATATGATAACTATATCACACTAGTCATTTGATAAGCCTCTGATAGCATTTGTCAGTTGTGCTACATATCGAGGTGTACTTAAGTTAGACAAAGTTTGAATAAAGAACTTTTAAATTTAAAAATATTGCATCTTCATGACTTCCTATGAAGAGAAGGTGAAACTTAGTTGAGATTTGTTCTTTTATTTTAAAAAAATTGTGCAGTTTGATTGTCCAAAAAGGAACTATGATGGAACCTTTGATATTCTATCTGGTTTAGAGAATGAGAGAACTTCCTCAGAACATGAACATTGTGGCAACTCTTACCGATAGTTGTGAGGTAAGTTGCCTCTTTTAGCAAGGTCTTTTGCCAAATTTTATGCAAAAGTTACTGCCGAATCTATCTTCTTTAGGCACCACAAACACTTTTAGCTGTTCAACTTTAATTTTCATGCATCTAGGTTCATCCCTGGAACATTGGAGATCCGTACAATTTGCTTTCGGATTTGGTCTGTGCACTTTTCCTCGAAGTTTTTTCTTTTTGGTTGATCTACTTTTTGCCGATCTTGATATATTCATTACTCATCTTACCTACTCGGTGTATTTCATAGCTCTTTGCGTGTGGAACGTGCGCTATAATCTTTGATCACATCACTAGTGGTGGTAATTATACCCAAATTTTCTTAAGGGAGAATTACATATATATACAACCCTAACACTAAAATTACAAAACATACCAACACTATACCACTTTACAAAAAATAACAATACTTTTTTTACATAATATATACAAAACTCATTTAAAACATACAAATTAGGGTTTTAACCCTCTCCCTTGTCCACTGCTACAATGTTGCTACGCCACCAGTCACCGGCAGCCGGTCGCCGCCGGTCAGCCGCCGGCGGCAGGTGGCCGGATTTGTATTTTTTTTGTTTTTTTTTTGTTTTTCTTAGATCTACAAAATGAAACATACAAAATATACACATATATACATATGAAACTTTATATAATTTATTATTTCGTATTTACTCATAGTCAAACATACACAATATACAAAAATATACACAAACATACAAAAATATACAAAAAAACAACATACAAACTATTTGTTACTTCATACATACACATACACAAGCATACAATAACATACACATTTATACAACAATATACACATACAAAAGTGGAGATTATACATCTATATACAAAAAATACAAAGACATACGTTTTTATATACAAAAAATAGAAAAAGGCAGATCTGAACATGTATATTCAAAATATAGATATACACATAAACATACACATATATACACATACAAAAGCGAAAAAAAAGAAAAAAATAAGGAGATCTGAAATTATATATACAAAATACAAATATATACATAAAAATACGCATATATGCACATACAAAAAGGAAAAAAGAAAAAAATGACCAAATCGTGAAAACCCACCGAAAAAACCACCGAAAAAACATAGATCCGGGCGTTCCACCACTGCAGTGCAGCGCCGCCGCCGCGAGGAGCAGCGCCGCTGCACTGGGGTGGTAGCAGCGCGGCGACAGTTAGCTTGAGGGAGGAGGACGGGTGGTTGGAAGAGGGAGGGGGACGGTGGTTGTAAGAGGGAAGGGATGGAGGCAGCAGTATTGGTGGCGGGAGAGGGAGGGGGATGGTGGTGGGTGGGTGGAGAAGGGGAGAGAAGGAGAGTGAGGGAGAAATTAGGGTTTCATGTTTGGGAAGGGGGTAATGAGAAATGGGAAAGTATTGTTATGTATTGGTATGTATTGTAAATAGGAAAAAGTATTGTTATTTTTTGTAATATAGCTATTAGGGTAGTCATGTGGTGTAAATTTTCCTTTTCTTAACCCGCCTGCGATAAGCACGTATACAACTTACCCATTAAAAATAGAGAAATTTACGCTCCATAAACGTTGACCAAGAATAATTACTTTTTCTGTACACCTTTTCTTGTTTCTTTCTTTCCATATACATTTTACCCTTTTTAAATATATTTTAAATATGTATTTAATATTTTAATTATTATTGTTATATATTTAATATTTTAAATATATATTTAATATATTCAATATTATTGATATATTTAATATTATTGATATTTCATATTTTAAATATATATTTAATATATTAATATTATTGATATTTAATATATTTAATATTATTGATATATTTAATATTATTGATATTTCATATTTTAAATATATATATTTAATATATTTAATATTTTAAATATTATTGATATATATTTAATATTTAAAATATATATATTTAATACTTTAAATATTATTATGTTGATAAGACTCTATCATTAAACCTAAAATCGTGCAACTACCATATTTAATAGTAATCTTCTTTTTTTTACCATTGATTGTTTCCTTTAATTAAGGGAGTTAAATATCATACTATTAAATATTAATATTAATATTAATATTAAGAAATATATTTAATATGTATTAAATTTTTGGATACAAAAAGTTATGGACACCTAAAAGTAATTATTTCTTGATGGGCGGATATATATGTAAAGAGCCCTTAAAAATATGAGCAAAAATGGGTTTTAACCCATAGTCAACCCATAATGAAACAGGTTGAAAATGGGTGGAATATGGGTCTGAAATGGGCCAAGAATCACGGTTGGGAGTGGGTTTGGATGATGATGTTATCTGCTTTACAGTTTTACGAAACTCTACTAGATACTTTTTGTTTACAAATCGAGTACAAATATTTGAAGTTTTGTTTGCCTTACATTTTAGCCGTGGGTAAAAAACCACAATGGATAGCCATTCAATAGTTATTTTTAGGAGAGATCTCCTATTCTTTAGTGATAATTATCTAAGAAAATAGCAATAGTGGATATTTATTTAATGAGGGATTTATTGATTATTTGCTGATAATGTTCCATAACAATACCGGATATCGTGGTTACAAAATTAACACAAATTACAAAGGAACCCAACAAGCACGACACACTTAGAATCACCATGTAAAATACTGATACCACAGTATATTTTGTACACACTCAAGTTTGTACTACACTATATTTTGATATCACAATGATACCTTAATATGATTTACCACACATATTTTAAAACTATTATGGACAAATAGTATTCAAAAGATATGGGGAATATTTTGTTAATCATAATAGGATATTAACTTGGAGTGGTATGCAAAGGCACAACATATATTTTTAGAATATTATGTGCAGATAGTATCCAAAAGGTATGAGTTATATTTTATAAATAATAATTGGATATTAACTTGGAGTGGTATGCAAAGGCACTATTTTATTTTTTAGAATATCATGTGCAGATAGTATCCAAAAGGTATGAGGTATATTTTGTAAATAATAACTGGATATTTACTTGGAGTGGTATGCAAAAGTAAAATATATATTTTCAGAATATTTTGAGCAGATAGTATCCAACAACAAATAGTGTTTGGAAGGGGGAAGGAAGACTGTGTTGGGTGGGGGGGGGGGGGGAAGGTTTATCTTATTAATGGTTATTAAAATCTCATTAAAATTAGAGATAAGGATATTTGGTAGTTTTTACTATGTTACCGTGTATGTTTAGTAGAAAATAACTAGTATTTAGGAGTTAATTAATTGATACTCATCAATACAGATATTTAGGGTATTTGAAAGATGGTTATCAATATAGATAAGGTAAAATATAATATATTATCCTTAAAATTAAGCACAATGTACTTATATGTTTCATAAAAAATAATGTCTATAAAATATCCATTCAATTTAGTTATTGTTTATTGTGTATAATAAAATGATAATGTGTGCATTTTATGTTTATAACTTTAATAAGCGTTTATGCCATGTAAAAATCCCTATTTGGTAGGCCAAACTTCTTCGATTGCTCCAATTGTAAATGGCCTATTTGCATAAATATGACACCATAGGCAATGGTTTGCCTTTCTACCCCACATAACCGTGGTTAATAAAAATGCCCCCTGTTGAGCTTAATAATACATTGCGGACGGAAATACCTTCTAGGAACCTTTTAATAACGCTTATATCCACATCCCCTTTCCTTCGTAAATATTGCCTAAGAAGTAGCACGTGTCTTTGACCATTCTTTCTTAAGCAAGATTTACCCCTTGAATACATTCTTTTCGATAAAGTGTTGCATAGGCAGTACTTGGTCATAAGTACTGCGTAAAAGACAACCCTTGCCTCTGACCTATCTTTCCTAGGCAACACTTGCCCTTGAATCTCGCATTCCCTAAATAAAGTATTGTCTGGGCAGCACTTGCCACTTGCCCCTCCTATTTCTTCATGCACAACACTTGCCACTTGACCTCTATCTAAAAGGCTGCAGTACTTTCAAATTGATAACTTAAAGTGTTGCCTCCGTACCATAAGAGGATATTTTGCTAAAATCATATTAAACGGGGGTAAACTTTCAAAACCAATCACTATAAACGACACTTAGTGAATTTTTTTTTATTGCAAATTGCATTAACTTTCCTTTAAATCATACTTACTCAATTTATTATACCCAAATTTTTTTGATATGTTTCTTTTTCCTTTTTAGTCCTCAATAATCTTATTTTTTGAACTTGAAAAAAATAAATATATCCTTTTAACACTTATCCGTTACAAATTATAAAGTACTCCTATAAAATAGTTAAAAGAAGAGATGACAAATTTTAAACTACTAAAATCAACTTAAGAAATTTGTATAATCTACACATATATAAACATTATAATTGAATCTTTAGACAAATGTCATTCACAGCTCCTAGATAATCGACTAAAAATATTTCAAATAAGCTATCCACCAAAATGGTGAGGCTGTTTCCGATAGTCCCTATGCTAAAACTATCCAAACAAGCTACTACTATAAAACGTGACAATAAGAAAGAGAGTCTAATCTATTCACATTTCTCACATAAAATTCTCTTCCTTATATCAAATAGACACTATACTTCCATAAACCCCAAAACCTCTCCTTAAACCCTTACACACAAGTCACAACCATGAATTCCTTCAACTCCACCACCCCAAATTTTGACAACCTTCTTCTCCAATCCCTAATGAACAAACTCCAAATTTCACCAAACCCTTCTTCTTCTTCTTCAACCAAACAATCCCTTGAAGATCTTTTATTCAACACACTCCCTTTTTCCTCCTCTTCATCCTCCGAGTCCGAGTCCGAATCCGAATCTAAATCCCAGCTATCAAAAGAAGAATCCCGGGTCGAAAAACACATAATCAAAACTATCCTAACTGGAAATACTGATTCACTTAAACCGAATTCGGGTCAAGCTGTTTCAATTGGTGAACACCAAATATGTATTGGGTTTCATGAAGATAGTGATGAGAATTACTATAGGGTTTGGGAATGGCATGGTCATATTATGCTTTTTGATGATGAAAATGGGTTTTCTCCTGAATATATTTATGGTAATTATTTTGAAAGAGTTAATAATAATAATAATGTTAAGGTTGTTAAAAATAAGGAAAAAGAAGAAAAAGAGGAGAATATAGGGAATTTAGGGTTGAAGGAGTTGATTGAATCGGGCGAATCGGAAAATGAGGGCCGAATTTTGAGGAGGAATTTGAATGCTGGTTCTTCTCCGAGGTTTATATCGAATTAACCCTTTTGTTTGTTGTTTAATTATGTTGTTATGAGTTAATTTATATACATTGACTTATGTGTTTGACTTATATACGTCGACCTGTGATGAGTTTAACTTGTATACAACGATAGTGTAAAGAATATTACACTATTAGGTGGATGTAGCAGGTGTATATAAGTTTAACTTGTTATGCTATGCTCATATAGATGTTCATTTGCATCTATGCTCTTCTTTTGTTGTTCGTGTTTTAGCTTGAAATATGTTATATTGAGTCACCCCCTCTGTTGTTGTTAATATTGTTATGAGTTTAACTTTAATATATCGACAATGTGAAGAATTTGTTGTAGTTGGTAATATGACTTATTTTCGAGATTATGGATCCTATTTTATGGAAGGTTACCTATAGTTATCTTTTTGAGTGACTTGATAGTGGAAAATTTTCTTTACATTGTTGTTGGTGTATACAAGTTAAACTTGTTATCTTATACTGATATAGTTCATTTGCGTCGAGGATCATCTTTTGTAGTTTGGATTGTGATTTGCTTGAATAATATGCATGAAAGATACTCGATGTGGAATCGTGTGTCTTGCTTTTGCATGATTAGCAGGAGTTCTTAAGATATGTTTGCTTGTTCTAAATAGTAAATATGTACTTATATTAGGAGAATAAGTCATCATGAAAATTTTATGTCAGCTTTAAGTTCTTACATAAATTTCACTTTTCCTACATAAATAGCCTTTGGTTCGAAGTTACTAAATTAATAACAAGACTCGTTGAAGGAACTATATTCCATCTGTTGAGATCTTTAGCAGTATACTGAATCTGACAACCAACACAACACAAAGGAAAGAAAAAAGAAGTTAGATGGATAGTGCATGAATTTTGTCTTCAGAACGCGGCACAGTTGAAACTCGCTGTGTCAACTTTTCGGTGCTTCTATTGGGAATACAGGATTGTTAACATTATAAATGAGAATCAACTAGTGTCTCGAAGAAGTTTGGTATTTATGTTCTGGTTGAACGTTACCATTAAGGTTGCTGTTAATTTTAATGAGGGGAAAATGTTATTTTATGTCAATTTTCTCCAAGAAGCAGAACTAGGAGGTAAGGCTTTTAGCGTACTACAGAAGCAATTTTATTCATTTGAAGAGAGCATGGGCAACTAGCTACATAACATGTTATAGTAGGTGATGCTTTAAGGTATCATCCTATGGGCGCTAAAGCAGCAGGACTTTGGCTGACGATGGAAACTATTTTGTGCATCACTTTGTTAGTTTAGCATTCTCTGTTAACCCTTGAAATGTGCTGAAGTAATCCTTCGTGATCTGAACTCTTTAATACAAGGCAGCAAAAACCGTAGCTCTTTGCTGGATTCATGTCTAATGGAGTACAATAGTAATGTGCTCTTATGTTTGGAAACCAGGGAGATGTAATGTGCCTCATGCTCTCTTCTCATGGATAAATTACCTTTCAATGTCACATTTTGTGCAAATTGCCTTCAGTATCACTTTATTAGGGTGATGTATCTACCTCCCCATACGAAATGTGCATATCATCAACAAAATGACAGAATGGCCTTACATGAGTAGAACACCAACACAGTCGACTTACCAAAAAGCCTGAGATGGCCAGGAAGAATAAATTTGTATTAGCAGGCTTTTCTTCACCGACTCGTAATAGTAAGCAGCAATGGGGAAATAATGTATTCACAGTTCATATAGAGGGTAAGAAGCTAACACAAATGTTATGGTGTTCTTAGAGCTTCCAAGTGCGGAAGTGTGATTTAATCTTTTTTATGCTATCCCTTCAATTGTAAGAGCAGGGATGGATCTAGAAATGTGTTTTGAAAGGGAGAGTGGGTGGAGTTTATGAACCAAACCTTTAGAAAACACCCTAAGATACTGTTAGTTATAAACTATAATACGAAGTCGCATCTGAATAACAGACTTCTATTACTTTCATAGGGATATACTTGTTTCATAACCGATCCTTCATAAGATGTGTTGCGCGGTGACAAGACTCTACTTGTGCTTGAAATCCCAAACTATCTTCTAGTCCCAAATCATTGGTAAGAACTCTGGTATTGTGTAGAGACTGTCCTTTTCTTGTAGTTTCCAACATCCAACAGCATGTGTATTTGCTATACATCTTTGATTGCTTATGTTCTCCAAATTTATGCTACCATCCGTTGGATTTGACTTGAGACATTATTCCTAAATGATGTTTTCACCTGCTAGTTGTTTTTTGTTGCTTATTGTGATTTTAGCTGTTTTTGCTCCATCTTCTCTACTTGTAATATTTGATTGTTCTTTGCTGCCATGAATGATTCTTCTAGCATTTTTTACTCTTTACTTATCTCCTTTTGCTCTTCTTGACTAAATTTTCCTTGTTACAATTGACAGGGTCTAGATGGTGGGATTGTTAAGTGTTTGCTGTTTTACACTACAGAAACACTTGGAGGTTGCTTTGTATTTTCCCTTGGCTTTGCGGAGATTTTTTACTTTTCCTTTTCGAAGTTACTTGGTGTTCAAATAGCGCATTTCCAAATTAAGATCTTGTATGGTCTGAAAATTTTCATTGAAAAGCAAAATAGGAGGTCCTTGTTGAACAGCTGAGAGTAGTTCCTACTTTTCTTTAATCTACTCTTTTTTCTCGTTCTTTTGTTAGTATTATTTTTTCAATATATTCTCAACAGAAGCACTTGATTTTTGGTTTATACTTTATACCATATCCATATGGTTGAAATACTCATCTAAAGATTTAGGTGAGTCTCAGAACTTGTTTAATGCATCCCAACCTTCCTTACTAATGGAGTGTGTTATGAATTCGCCAATAGTTTAGAATATTAATTTGTGAAGTTATTCACTACTGTATTTCGTTCGAAAGAGCAACATTTTGATGAATAGTCTTGCATGATCAAATAAACCTTCATCAAAAGGTATTTAGACGTTTTTCTCATGCGATCCCGTTGATAGTTTGTCAGAAAGACTTCCATTCCTAGGTTTGAGGTCATTAAGAGACTCGGCTTCAAAGAGAATTTAATCAATTAGCGAATTCGAAATAGTAATCAATACTAACTTGAATTGAATGACGAAAAAGAGTTGAACTTTTGAAATAGCGGTCTCAAACCTATTGCTTGTCAATTACCTCCATTTTGAAATTGCTATTGTTCATTTCATTGATAATTCATAGCATTCATAGTCTCTCTAAAATCCTTCGATCACCTCCATTTTGAAATTGCTATTGTTCATGTTTTATAACCACATTCAATCCTAAGAATTATTTTCTTAGATATAAAACCAACAAAATTTATATGAAAATTATTTGTACCAACTTGTGCTTTACTTTTCTATACTACCTTTGACACAACGATATTTTCTTATTAGTAAGTATGTTTTGCTCGTCATTTAAGAAAATTATTACTACTACTCAATAACAATACTCCTTTTTATTTTGGCGAGTCATCTTGCTACTCCGGAGTTCAAGTATTAACACCGTATAAGAAACAAACATTGCTAACTTCTATTTTCTAAACGTTTGACAACTTCTTATGATGGTTGCTACCTATTGTATTGTATTTACTTTAAATACAATGTATGTTTTGATTGTTATTTAAATTGTTATTATATTTTATTGTTAAATTCATCGTTATGTAACAATGAAAAGTGCCATTATGTAGAGAGCGATTAGTATGATTACTTTTTTTCCTACATTATCAATTATTATTTAATAATCATATTTTAGTCCTTATCCTACATTTCTTTTACGGCAAAGGCTCATTTATACCTATAAACTATTTGAAATTGTGTAGATTTACCCCCTTGTTAAAAAATTAGCTCATCTGTATCCCTGTCGTTACCCCCTTTGGCCCTGCTATATCCCTGTCACCCATTTGAAAGTCAAATGGGTGTTCAAATAGTTTTAACTGTAAATAATTTAAATAGTAGCTTTCAATCGAATTTAGTTCACATGTGGATTTTTTTACAATTTAGAAAGGACTAATAAAACATTTTAAATTTCAAAAAAATGGAACTGTTAATCGAAAAGGGTATAGGTGTGCCAATCTGCTAACGACATGGACACAAGCAATTTTTTAACGATGGGTTCGAATAGTTCAAAAATATATTTGGCCATTTGCCGTTTCTTTTATACTAACCCTACTTCGTAGTTTCGTACACTACTTTTTTTTGGTCATGTTAAAGCTATTGTTGGTACATACTATGATAAAACGACAAAAAATAATATAATTTATATAATAAAATACGTAGTATTATTAAACGACATGTAACAACCATCCAAACATGCTGCAAGGATTATCCAGTCTGTCTACCTCACTAACTTATCATGGCTTCCTCTCATTGGTCCATTCACAACCAGACGGATCACAATCCCCGCACCTCATAGCCGTAGATTAACCCAAATCTCACGGTCTCAAAATACACCCGTTTTATTCAAAAACCATTTTCTTTTAAGTTTTAACAACCCAATTTTTAGAGTTGAGAAGTTATTCATCACTGTAATTTATTTGAAAGACCAATAGTTTGATCACTTTGATGAGTAGTCTTGTATGCTACGGCTTGGTTTACATGCATAATTGAGTTGATCAATTAAACCTTTGTCAAATAGATATTTACACGTTTTAATTATGAGTTTAACTAATATATATCGATGGTGTAAAGCTTATTTTTTTATACCGTTTGCTAATCCAAAGCTTATTACAATCAACTTTTCTAATTTTCTCGTTTGTTTTGATATTCTCAAGCCTAATATTTCTTTTAAATAGCTAATCTAACTTAAAAAATTAACCAATGATTGAGTCATGATTGAAGAATTGACCTTCAAGAGTTATAAGGGCAAAAACTAGCATATAATTGGTAACTTAGGCAATATTAATTAAATTAGCTGACAGTTTAAACAAAAGTTTACACCATTACTGTATATTTATTAAATTCTTTTGTCATGGATAGTTTGCCAAAAGGACTCCCCGTTATAGTATCGTAGGTTTGAGATCATTAAGATTTAAGAGACTCGCCATTCAAAGAGAATTTAATCCAGCATTGAATTCGAAATAGTAATCAATAATAACGTAGAATTGAATGACGAAAAATAGTTAAAACTTTTGAAATAGAGGACTCAAACCTATCGCTTATCATTTACCCTTTGTTCATCTCATTGATAATTCATAGCATTCATTGTTCTCTAAATTCCTTTGACCACTTCCATTGTAGTAGTATAGATTATTATTATTATTCAAGTTAATCAACAGATCATTGAATCCTAAGAATTACTATTTTCTTAAATGAAACCAACAAAATAGTATTAATTGTACCAAGTTCTACTATACTTTACTATACTACCTCTGACACAACATTTTATTTTTCATATGTTTTGCTCGTTTGTTGCAAAGAAAAAAAGCTAGTAGTACTCCCTACTTACTTTAGTGAGTCCTCTCGTAGCCCTTGAGTTCGGGTCTTAAAAATGGAAAAACTTTTAATGAGGAGTGTGTTTTCCTGAATGAATTTCACGCCCGTACTTAGGGATCGTTTGGTATGGTGTATAGTATTAGCTAATCCATGTATAAGAGTTTGGATAAGTTAATCCATTATTTGGTTGGCTGTATAAGAGTATGTACTAATAGTACATTGTTTGATTTGATTAGTAGAAACTGGTATAAAACTAAGCACAAATAATACATTGTTTGGTTACATTTTATCATTTTCGCATTAATAATACCGGTATAAGTTATACATCAATCTATGTATTATTTTATGCGGGCTAGAGGGTGGAATAAGAATACATGTATTAGCAATACATGGATTAAAATAAAAAATGACAAAAGTGCCCTCATCCATTTTTTTTAAAACTCTATTTTAGTAAATGACCTATTTTATTACTATTTTAATAATTATGTATTATAACTTTTAATACAACTAACCAAACATCCAACTAGAAATCATTTCTACATTCGAATCCATGTATTATAATCCCTGCATAACTTATTCCTACATTGTTAATCCCTGCATAACTTATCCCTACATTGTTAATCCCATCATAACTTATCGCGACATTGTTAATCCCTGCATAACTAATCCCTGCATAACTTGTCTTCTAACCAAATGACCCGTTAGGGTATCTAACGCCGGATGAGAAACAAACTTTGCTAACTTCTCTTCTCTAAAAAGCTGACAACTTGTTTGAATGGCTGTTACTTACTGTATTGTCTCTTATTGTTACTATAGACACAATGTTTGTTTCATATTGTTAATTTCTTTGCTACGTAACGTAACAGTAAGAAATGTCGTCTATGTTAAGAGCAATTTGGTATGATCATCTCGTTACCATATCTTTTTCTAACATTACTTCAATTATTATTTAATAATCATATTTTACTCCTTATCCTACATTTTTTTACAATAATTCATATCCTATTTTTTCTTCTATCATATTAAAGTTATTTCTAGTACATATTGCGAAGAAACGAGGAGAAATAATACAAGTTATACCAAACATTATATTCACAAAAATAACACAATACAATATAATACGATGCGATGCATTATAAAACGATATGTAACAAGTAGGGGTGAACATAGGTCGGGTTGGTTCGGATTTTTCATTTACCAAACCAAACCAACAATTTCGGTTTTTTAATCTTTAAACCAAACCAAACCGTCCAAAGTCGGGTTTTCTAATATCGGTTTTATTCGGTTTATTCGGGTTATTCGGTTTTTATTTGTTAACAATAAATATGTGGTGTTTTCTCTCCTTTAAAAGTATAGGTAAATAGCTCGTATCCAATTGTACAAAATAAGACAAGTTAAACCAAGTTAGTTCATATTTAAATTGTGTTGGATACATAGAGTTCAAGGTTTTCTCTTTTTTCTTTGCTAAGTAACTGTAGAGTCCTACAAGAATTAACAATCTCAATCAGACGTTCCAATTATCGATTCAGAGACGTACAATATAACACATCTAGATGCAGATAGATAATAAAAGAAAAAATACTTACCGGTTAAAAAGACAATAATAGCGGCTCAAATGTTTGAGTGCCAAAATCTCTTGTTCTAAGGAAATTATTTTTACTAATTAGGTTTTTTCTTTTGTGCACTTAATTTGGGTTCACTTGTTACTTTCCTGAGGGCTTTCCTTTATGGGTCATAAGCATATAACTCATTCTTATTAAAATTAGCTACTGTAGATGTGTGTTGTAAATCGTAAGTTTGTAACATAAGTACATAACTAAGAAAAGCTACTAAAGTATTTATACAATACTTTTCAATGAATGAATTTTATACATATAAAAATCTAAAAATAACATATATGTAACGTCGGTTCGGTTTGGTTTCGGTTTGGTTTTTTTATGGGTAACACCAAACCTAATATGTCGGTTTTTTTTCCGCCAACACCAAACCAAGTTTTTTTTCTCAGTTTGGTTCGGTTTATAGGTTTGGTTCGGTTTACCGGTTTGGTTTGTACAGCCCTAGTAACAAGTAACGACCATCCAAACACACTGCAAGGCTTATCCAGTCTGTCAACCTCACTAACTCATCGTGGCTTCCTCTCATTGGTCCATTCACAACCACACGGATCACAATATCCACATCTCACAACCGTTGATTAACCCAAAATCTAACGACTAAAAACATACCCCCTTTATTCAAAAACCATTTTCTTTTAACACAACCCCATATAAAAACACATGAGCTCACAGTTACTCAAACAGTAGATCACAAATCAATAATTCATTGTTTGTTGTAAAAATCACAAGTTTAAAAGAATGGAGAAAAAGGGAGCAGGAGGAAGAAAGGGTGGTGGACCAAAAAAGAAACCAGTGTCACGTTCAGTAAAAGCAGGGTTACAATTTCCAGTAGGTAGAATTGGGCGTTACTTAAAAAAAGGTCGTTATTCTCAACGTGTTGGTACTGGTGCTCCTGTTTATCTTGCTGCTGTTCTTGAATACCTTGCTGCTGAGGTATAATTTTTTACTAAAAAGATTGCATTTTTAGCTTCTGGGTTTGTAGTTACTGTTAGCTTTTACTGGATTCGTCGTAGTTTGACTTGACATGAAGTTTAAGAAAAAAATGAGTACTACTGAAATGTGTGGTCTAAAATGAGACATGAATATTTGAATCATCTCGTCAAGGGTGATAATATTAAACTATTCAATTATTTCCAAATTTAGGAATGTGTGATTCTATTTGTGGATACAATTAAAGATTGAACTTTTAGCTTCTGGGGTTTGTAATTACTGTGAAAGAATGAATTTTTAGCTTCTGGGGTTTGTGGATATTGTTACAGATTGAATTTTTAGCATCTTGGGGTTTGTAGTTACTGTTAAAGATTGAGTTTTTAGCTTCTGGGGTTTGTTGATACTGTTGAATTTTACTTGAAATTTTGATTAGTAATTAGGTTAAATGGAGTAGTAGATTTATATAGTCGACCCCATCTTGTTTGATTTATGATAATGGATTTTCTTCATATTCTTTAGATTGGTAGCTTTTGTTCCATTTTTGTGTTCTAATGTATACTACACCTTTAAGTGTTGCTGTTTTGAGTCCTTGTTAGCTGGATTTGCTTATTAATATCAAAAAGATTGTAGGATTATGGGATCTTCATCTTCTTAGTTGCGCCCCTAGTGCATTGGTCTAGTGGAAAAAATTCAGCTTGTGATGTGTGGGTTAGATGCATATTGGGGGTTTGAACCTGATGCATTGCATCAAAACTTTGATATTTTAAGTGAAGAACTGTCTGACCTCATTATTCATCAAGTTGCAAATTTTGTGCCATTGACAGCGAGAACAAGAATGGATGTATGGGTTTCAGCTTTAATTTGTATGTTGATTCGCTATAGAAGGGGCTTTAAGTCGCAAGTAATTATTTTTTGTTACTTAAAGAGTATATGTAGAATACTGTTGTTAAAGGATTACCAAAAGTTATAATATTGTGTAAAACAGAATGCCTAGGGCTTTCCTCTAATGGTATGAGCGTAGCTTGTGCTGTGTGGATTAGGCTCATGTCACAAAGTTGAACCTTGCTGCAAATAAAGCGTAGTAGTTAAGTGGAGAGGGTTTGAGCAAAAATAGTACTAGTGCTTTGTTTGTTTATGAAGATTAAAGGTATTACTGCATGAGGATGCAAGGTTTTGGAGGTCGTAGCTCTATTAGTTTTTCTTGTTTGTGATAGTGGATTTGTTTTTCCTTCCATTTTTTAGTATTAGTTATATTTGGTGTTGATTATAATGGTGTTTTGTTTTGGTTTGGATGGTGTTTAGGTTTTAGAATTGGCTGGAAATGCAGCAAGAGACAATAAGAAGAATAGGATAATACCAAGGCATGTTTTGTTAGCTGTAAGGAATGATGAAGAGCTTGGTAAACTCCTAGCTGGTGTAACCATTGCTCATGGTGGTGTCCTTCCTAACATCAATCCAGTTCTTCTGCCTAAGAAATCTGACAAAGCTGGAAAGGAACCTGCTGCTAAATCCCCATTGAAGGCTACTAAGTCACCTAGAAAGGCCTAATTTGTGAAGCACAGATGCTCGTATGGTGATACACGATGTTCAATGTGAATCTATGATCGAATGGCATTGTACCAAAGTTGTACGATTAGGACTTGTTTTGTGTTCTAAATAATCTCTACCTGTATGTAGTTTAATATCTTTAAGACTGATGAAAGCTAGGAACATTTATGTTATGTTGTAAAACAAATGAAATTGGTTGTAGTTCAGTGGTTAAATATGAAAAAAGGCCTTGCTGGTCTTGTAATGCTTTTGAAATTATGGAAATTGAGAAATGTTTCCCTCTTGTTGAAGAAGGACGAAATGACAGAGAAATTAGTTCAATCCTTAAGTAGTCTTAAAACATTGTGTAGTTACTGCTCTATCTCCTGGCCTGAGGTGGGAAGTGGGAACTCTATTAACGGTGGCTTGAGGTAGGAAGGGTTGGGGTTTATATTTGACAGTTGATAACTAGTATAGACTGAAATAAAGTTGCAATATTCATACCAGTAATCTTAGCGACCTCTATGCAATATAATAACATTGTTGCCTTATGGTGCTATGGGCTAAAAAATCTTAATGACCTCTATGCTATGTGGCAACTTTGTTGTTTTACGGTGCTATGGGCTATGGCTCAACTGATAAGAAATCTTAGCAGCCTCTACACAATGTAGCAATTTCGCGGTCTTTAGAGTGCTATTTCAGCGATCTTTACACAAAGTAGCAACTTTGTTGCCTTATGGTGTTAAAGGGTTTTGTGGCTTTGATTGATAAGAAATCTCAGCATTCTCCATGCAATGTAGCAACTTTGTTGCCTTATGGTGCTAATCATTGTGTGTTTAGCTGAAAAGAAATCGTAGCGACCTCTATGCCATGTAGCAACGAATGTCGCAGCTACGTTGAGTTATACAAAGTACTAAAGTTGCTAAAACAACTGTCGTGGTTTATTTCCCATGAAGGAGTCGTAAACTCGCTACTTCTCAAATAAAATTTGTTGTTTCTCGAGCTCACATGTGAAGGTCTTTTGATGCCTTAGCTCACAAATAAAATTGGTTTTTAGTTTCTCGCTACAATTGTTAAGCTTGTTAGTTTTGGTTCCTAGCCTATTATGTCCTAGGCTTTGTCTTTCTCCTTCTAAATTTTTTGCTTTGTATGCAATATTTGCCGTATAAATTTCCAGTACCAATTGAAGATTTCATTTGACTTGGTAAAAATACTTCAATATGGTTTAATGCTTTTCTTTTACTCTTATTTACATTTTCTAGCCATGAGGTCACATTCAAAGTATGGGCTTCTAACTGCAAACATCTTCTCTGGTCAAGTAAACATTTTGGTCTTGTTAAAGATATTCTAACTTCTAATAAAGACTCTTTTGTCTTGTATTTTTGGAATTCCTTCAACTAAAGGGAATCTATTGCAAGGCCCGAAAGTAAGAACAAATGAGGAAGAACATACAAATTACTCCTTCCATTTTTTAACATTTCCGTTTCCTAACCTAACTTTTCTTATTGCATTGAATTTTCTTAATCGAAAAGAGAAATATTTAATGCACCCATTGTACATGTCTCCCCTAAGAAATATCTTTATTCGAAATGGAGTAGTAATAATTTTGAAGGAAACATGAAAGGGTAATCTTCTGAAATACTAACTCCACTACAAATCAACTGTCATTTTAGTCAAATCAATTTGATACAAAAGATGTACTTACCGTGTTTAAAAAAGGATCTCGTAATTTCCTTGTTGTTAGAAAAGAATTCAAACTTCTCGCTTTATTTTTAATGAGATAATTTATAAATACATAAATATATATATCTTATTTTAAACAATAAATTTTTAAAAATACCATTTATTTCTTAAATTCCGATCCACATTAAATTATATCATACAATACAGAACGAAAGGAATATCATTTTACGAAAATAAGAAGATACCAATATTATTAATTTTCAAAATTTGCCTTCACACCCGCAAAAATATATGAATTGGTTCAGCAAGTGATTTTTTATATGCTTCTTAATTTGAGCCCATCGTACCGGGTACAATTTACCTCTCTTGTAAAGTTTGTATGCTAAAATTCTCTCATGTGTGGTTTGTATGCTATAAAATGCACTCCTAACGGCTGCAGGTTCTTTGTCGTGAAAAAAAAAAATAGCCATGTTTCAATAAGATTTGAAAGTATGATGAGAGGTACAGAGCAAACTACAATTATACTAGTATAATTAATATTAATATTAGTACTAAACTTTTTTATTAATGGAACAACTAGCTAAAGGCGGCATCAACGGGCTATGCCCACACGTATGGACAAACGCCCATAAGAAAATATGCAAGTCCAGCTCATCTTCTAGAAATATCTAAAATCAGAGAAAACGAAATCGCACTATACTTTACACGTGTACGTATCAGATCATCCATGTCATAAAGACATAAACCGATCCATCACATTCATTGACTCACTAATATTCTATTAAATCTCGTCCCAATTTATATGATATTCTTTTTTTTAATTCAATAATAGGTCGTTTGGTTGGTGCAATTGAATTAGTAAATTTGGGACTATATTTACTCAATGTTTGGTTGGTGAACTAGCTAGTCAGAACAACATTTATACCAATTTTATAGTATTTTCTTATAATTTCGAAATAATTATAATCCCAAATTTTTGGAATACTCTTATTTTTTAATCCCGCAAACTAAACGACCTGTAATAGTTTAATTTTATGACATAAATTTCTTTTAAATATTTCTTTCTTTATTATTTAAATTTCATGTTCAGTCAAACACAATAACATAAATGTATCTTAAAATATTAGTCAAAATTCATATTGTTTAAAGCTCGAAAAACAAAAAAGTTCACATAAACTGAAATTGTGGAAATAAGCCGCTTTTTTTTTTTCTCCGTGATTATTAAACAAATAACAAAATTCAAAACCAATTTAATTTTTAAGGTTTGCTTTTTTAAAAAAGTTTCAAAATTTCTAAAATTTCGTGTTCAGACATGTTCACATAAATTAGGATGTGCGAAAACGTATTTCTTTCTTTTAAACAAAACGTAGGCAACACACTATAATTAACCCTATAAATATAAATAGACATAAATTATCTTGCTGTCCAAAAATATATTTGTTTGGTCCAGCGTTGAATCCGATGCTAAAAAACATGATCCGATTAACTCGTTTTCTCATTAAACTTTGTTTGAACTACTCGTAATTCAATCTTCTTCATTCATCCTTTCTTCTGACTAATAATTTCAATTAATCGCCGAGGAATTTGAAACGATTTATTGGAATAGGGATTTTGAGAGGGGTAAAATCGAAGAGCATCGCATCGATTATACGATGCATTCGGTTACACCTGCTAGTGATTTGTTGAGTTTACCTCATGCTGCTTCTTTTTACGGTGTTTTATGTTCTCATCGTCTGAAACGTCATCGTAATAATATTACTAGTAATAATAATCGTTTTAGTTAACGTTTTATTCACTTTCCCATCTTTTTGTTTCAATTAATCGCCGAGTTTTTGCCGATTTTTTTTGTGTTTCGACCGATTTTCAGCTTTTTCAGATCTGTTTTTTACGAGTTTTTGTTAGTCAAATCTGGTGGAAAATTTGCGTGAGGAGTTGTTGAAGGATTAGGTCTTTTTCTGGAAGTTTTTGGAAGGAGTTGTTTTCCGAGACGTATTTGAAAAGGTAATAATTGATGCTTTTGTTGTTATATGAATTATTGTTTATTTCCCCTAGTCGGTATACATAGGATGGATTCTACATATTTTATTTAGTTTAATTTCTTATAGTTGCTGATCTGTTTACTCTGGTGGTTGTAGTTTTTATGTCAGTATTTGAGTTATCATGATGTTTCTTTTCGTACCTTGTTTGTTTCCAAACATGTTTTCGAATTGTTTTTCTAGCCGAGGGTCTATTGGATACAGCCTTCCCATCAGTGGGATAAGGTCTGTGTACATTTCACTATCCCCAGACCCTACTTGTGGAATAACTCTGGGCATGTTGTTTGTTGTTCTTATTGTTGTTGATTTATGTCTAGAGAATGCATAAAGTTAATATTTGATCTGTTCCCCGGGATTTGATCTTGTGAGCTTTTGTGGTACTAGCTCAGCTTGTGATGTATGTGTTAGGCGAGACCTATTATTTGCCGAGTTTCGAACTGTGCACCACTAGTTTCGAACTGTGTACCACTAGTCTTAGGGATTGTTGGTTATTAAACAAATAAAAGTTAATAAATGATCTTTTTTAGTATTGGCTCCAATAGTTGTGGGACTTTTATAACCTTCTATTCACTTTGGTTGTCGTTATGGTGAATTCTCGTATTAATGAATTTGTCGATAACCTTAAGACAACTGGCAACTAATTCTCATAGTGCAGTTGTAGAATTTGTCTATTCTGTTCTTATAGATTATTATTGAATTTGTTGGGATGCTTGGAATCTAGACGACCCCGATTTGTCTTTTAGGGAAAACTATTTATAAGCAGGGAGCATTTTGGGCCCGAATGGGGATATAGCAGATAGAATAACAATTTGCAGCATTGGTTTCTACATATATTGTTTCTACATATATTAGTTAGGTTAATTTCTTATTGTTGCTGATCTATGTCAAGAGGATGCGTAAAGTTAATATTTGATCTGTTCCCCGAGCTTTGATCTTAGCTCAGCTTGTGATATATGTGTTAGGAGCACGTCATAGGTTCGAAAACGGCCTAAGAAATTTGTCAGTTATCAAACAACTTAAAGTTAATAATTGATCTTTTTAAGTATTGGCTCCAATAGTTCTGTAACATGAATAACCTTTTAATTCACTTTGGTTGTCGTGACGTTAGTTCTCGTATTAATGACTTTGTTGGGATGCTTGGAAAAGCTAGTGCTAGATAACACTAATTTGTGTTTTAGGGAAAATTGTTTATAAGCAAAGAGCAGTTTGGGCCTGAATGGTTTATAGAATTAGCACCGAGTTTTGGACGAATTTGTTTGGCATGCAATATCTGGAATTGTTTTAATTTTAAGATATTTGTCGATAACCTTAAGACAACCGGCAGTTAATCCCCATAATGCAGTTGTAGAATTTGTCTATTCTGTTCTTATAGATTATTATTATGAATTGGTTGGATGCTCAAAATTTAGATCTAGACAACCCTTCCTTTTAGGGAAAATTATTTATAAGCACGGAGCTAATCAGGCCCGAACGGGGGATATAGCAGATAGCATAACAATTAGCTGCACTGGCAATACCACATATATATGATTTGATTCCCACTCTGTTACTTGGACTTTAGATTTGCTTATACTCATACAAAATGGATCGAATCTTCAAGGGTTTTAAATTATTTATTGACAACTTGTCGACGGTCAAGTCTGTACAATTAGTCATCCTGATAAGGCAGGTGTATAATTTCTCTATTCGTTTGTAGCAAACTATGATTTGTATTTGTGCTGAGACTTTGATTGCACGTTTATGCAGATCTTTGCTGCTCTCTTTTAATTGATGGACGTTTGTTCTGATAATTACAAGTTGGACTCTGAAAGTATTTGTGAGTCATCAAAGGAGACTCTTGGTTGTGCCTCTGGCAGTCCAGGAGGTCCTTTTGTAAATGATCTTGGGCACCAATTCACTGAATCTCTGAAAATTGAGGATGGTGAAGGCTCAATTGATAAGAACAATACCAACATGCTGGAGGAAGATGGAGGTGAACATATTCATGCAAATGGCACTGGCATCACGGGCTTTGAGAAATGCTTGATCAAGTCTGCAACATTTCCGTGCTCTGATATGACTACTGAAGCTTTGGCATGTGATGATGATGCTAAATCAACTACTGAATTGCCCTATTCACGCTCCATATCTTTGCCTGTGAGTTGTCCTGATACGTTTAAGGTCCATTTTAATGTATTTTCATTTGAACGATAATGGTATATATATATATATATATATATATATATATATTGTTTGTTTTCAAGGCCGATTATAGTTGTCTAGTTAAAGCTGTCTTTTGTTATTTAAGACCATCTATGTTGTCTGCTGACATTATTCGTTAGTAGAGCTGGCTAGCCTCTGACCTTGAGTTAGATTTCATCATGAACATTACTTGTGGGAAGTGTTAATGGTTTATGTGCCATTTGTTTTGTTCCATAGGAGTTATGTGTTTGGTGGTTGCGTTCCCCTCACTGTTTAATTGTCTGTTCTCACATTTTTGGGGTAGATCTTTTATGTCTGAATAATCCGTTGGCGGAATATGAAGCATTACGTTGAGCCATACACTTTATATCTACTGCTTCTCTGCTTACTTTTGCCTCATGCTAGTAGGTTGCTTTTTCATTTTACCTGCTCTCTCCTCTAAGATGTCTTGTTGGTTAACGGTCAGTTTTCCTCTTTGTTCTTTTTTGTTTCATCCTGTCACAGACACCATCGAAGCTTGTATCTGCTGTTAAAGGTAGCCGTGAGAAACAAGGCAAACCACCAAGGAAGCTGTCTGTGACATGGGCTCCTGATGTTTATGACCCTATTCCGACTGCAGTGTCGCATGTGCCAAACAAGGGACACCGTCACAGGAGTGACAACAAGAAGAATGGGAAGAATAAGTACAAAAGCAATGGGAAATCTTCACGAGCAAGCAAGGGTAAAGAGAAGAAGCAAGGTCGCAAACATGGTGGGAGTGCTAAGAGGAGTTTGTATTCTCTCGAGGATAACTACATAACGACTTGTTCTAGCTTCCATCCTTTGGAGGAGAACATAACAGCTTGTTCTAGTGGGCTGCAGGCTGCCGGTGTGGGTTTTGATGTTGGCAGCATCCCGGATCCATTCTGCGGGAGTAGCTTCCTTAAGAAATCTGTCACAAAGTTGCATTTCCCTGTTGCAGAGGCTACCTGAGCCTCCTTTTTGATCGTGGTTCTCTGTGATCGTTCCATCTAGTTCTGTAAATAAATAAGTATAATGTTTAACTGATGTTGTGGAAGTCGTTAAGAATGTTTTAACTGGCATTTTTGTACTAAGCTTTAATACTTTTGCCCTGTTGGTGGAGGAATGACTTTTTTGTTTATGCTGTATTTTCATGTTTGTTTGAACAAGTTGTGTTTTTCTGTTTCATTGCTGTTCATGCACCTTCAATTAGTTTATGTTAAGTGACCGTGCAGCAGTGCATTTTTTTAATAATGCTCCTTGGTTTTGAGCTATGTTCACCAGCTTCAAATTGCGCCAATTATGGTATGATTTTACGTTTTTACCCTTGCTATCCAACAACAGCAGCATACAACAAGTAGAGTCGGGGGGATAAAATATATGCAAACCTTACCCTTGCATTTAACAACATGATTTCGTTGGTTAAATGTCCTGGCATATTTAAGATCAAAATTTTTTCTTTTTTAAAGCCAAGTTAAATGGATTCAAATAAAATTAAAGAGCATAAAGCATGAGAGGATGAAAACTTTAAATAACAGTTAAGAATCCTTATCCATCTTACGAAAATACTGCCTGTTCGAGAAGTAGTTGTACAGCTTATTTGCATTTAGCATGGATTTTACATCTTCAGAACCAATAATAATCGCAAAACCAGGGAACTGCCCATTAAGAGAGACATCTCTATCTTTGAACTAATGCTCCTTCATGTTGTGTACTCCGCATTTATTTTGACATAATCATAACTTAAGTCGCAGCCCCATGCTACTCCAGTTCCCGGACCATCTCCTGTATTGGGAAAAAATATATTATATACCGCAGTAAATGATTTCTAGGTAGTACTTATGGACACAGAATCCACAAGGACTACTGTGGATACGAACAAACCCGAGGTAATATGAACATAATGCCTTAGCCATGCAAATCTCACAGAAGTACAAGGATTCTGGCTTTCAACAGTTAAAAATTGTGCAGGTGCAAGTTATTGAAGTCAGAAGGTGGGAGCAGAGGGTAAGAAAGAAATGCGGAAGGATTCTCACACATGGCTAATGGTGAGAGCTTCGTGTTCGGAGGAGGGATATAGAAACTGTAGCTGAACAAATATAGAGCCCATGCTGACATTATTCTGCCCAACCAGATAATATGACCACGATACTGTTGAAACATCATTTCTGAAATGACGAAGTCGTATTAAGTTGTCTGTTTGAATTCTTGGACAGTAAAAGTTTAGTCATTTCATTTATTATTTAAAGGTACAATTTAATTTTTGGACTGGACAAAGATATTTGGAACTACTTTCTGGGTTGGGTTAGTTGGGGTGGCACAGAAAACAGTATCAACATGACTTGATGCTTGTAGGAGATGAGCTCTCGGCTTAGAAACAAAAGCAAGTGTATACACTCTTTCAAAACAAGTTTAGCTGTCCTTAGGCAATGTGATGGGCTTACTTTCATCATGATACTTCCACCAAAGCAAAGGAAGTACAATATGACTATGCCTGTTTATGCATGTGAAACTTACCAGTAGATATATGAATTTCAACAGTGTCGTGGGCTTCACCAGCCTTTCGGAGATAATTGCTAGCTGCAACCCTGCAAAAAGGACCCAAGATTTCGAAATGTCCAAAGAGAGAACAATAGCAACAGGTAGACAAAAAGAGAGGAAAAGAGGTTTTGTGGAAGAGCATCACAGTGCGAAAACATGTACTGTATATAGACGAGGTGGTATCTACTTTAGGGTCTAGCATCCGAAATTGACCTACAGAATACTGGAGTAAGAGCTAGCAATTTGAGGTAAGATTCACAATCAAACAACAGAATTATCATATGCTCTACATTCGCAAGGGTCCCACCAGGAAATTAAAGATATAAGAGCTAAGAAATTTGGATATGTTTTGGTCAGAAAATGTCAATAGCAACCAAATTTGACCAAACTGAGTTGGTTAGCAAGTTGTAGGCTGCTCGTCAAGAAGCATACTAGTTCCCCTTTGAGATAAAAACTGACATAAGAAGGCACTTCTAGCCTCTAGGGCCATGCATAATAAAGAAACATAAATGAGGGGTGTCATACTCCATACCTATCAAATGGAAGTGGTTGCCCTCTTTCCATTAGCACAATATCTCCAAGTGATATTCGAAGCCTGTTGGGATTGAAAGGAATCCCTGCATAGCCAGCAGCGCAAGCAATACGGCCCCAATTGGGATCCCTACCGTATACGGCAGCCTGAATATACATTAAGAAAGGAAAAGAACCAGCTAAATGTACTTCCCAGACAGCTCCTAGTGGATACATAAACAATTCACCTCATACCTTGACTAGTGAAGAAGAAGCCACTGAACGAGCAATCTTTGCTGCTTCAGCTTCGTTATCGGCACCAGCAACCCTCACCTATGTCTAATCAGAGTCAGACATCTCACAGATAATTTTTTTTTATAAAGCAGACATGTAATAGATCATAACAGGAAATACTGCATGAAAAGAGTACCTAAAAAACATCGGAAAAAGGAAAAATAGTGATTCTAAGAGCTACTATTGTATTTATCTTATCATCAAACAGACAAAAGTCACTCAGGAAGTCACATTCAAAACTATTTTGTCAAATGAAAGCAAGTTATTTATCTTTCCAAGTAACTAAAGAACTGAAATTAAAAGTCGACAGATAAGAGCTTGTTCTTTTTCCTTAATATAGAAAAGCGCACCATCCTCCAGGACAGGACACCTTCAAACTAAGATGCGAATATCTTTTATAAGATAATGCGAATATCTTTTACGACTTCCCTTTATATGTATAATATTTCTATCACCAGGACAAGACACCTTCAAACTATTTCAATCACTCTTTTTCGAGAATTCATCTGTGATCAAATAACTAAATGCAAAAGGCAAGGGAATTACTTCTGCTGAGTTGATTGCTAAGCTTATGCATGTTTAAGAAACAAGACTCGGAGCAAATGAAAGTTAATCAAAAAACTCAAAATGATACTTAAAAAAGGGGTACAGACCTCAATCAAACATGTTGCTCCTTCACCATCCCAAGCTATTGATTTTGCCAGACCCTGCATTACCTGTAGTGGAATCATGTCAATACTTCTGCAATCCATTAGGACATTCCTTTATCTATTTATTTTTATTCACTCATAAGTACATTCCTTTATCTCGTTCAAAGTACTTCACAGATCACAAGGGTCATTACTTGTGATCCTTTTGACCTGAAATGTTGCTATATTACACAGATGCTCTTGCTTGTGAAATGTCTAGCACACATTTCATTATGATGAAACACCATGAGAAAAGAATGCGCAGTTTGAACTATACAACACAAATATCAAGTCATCAAAATCATAGAAGCAATTTTCATGTACGTTAAAACCATCATGCTGAAAGTTCACTGCATCACAAACATGACTTTTCTAGAATCTAGTATCATATAAGACAAAAAGGGGTAAATAATAGAAACTCGATGAAGTATATCGGTACTTAGTACACCGTCATGAGAAGTTAGGAGCGCTAATTTCTCAGAAACTTGTCAAGGAGACAACAAATGGGCTGCTAGTAATAAACATTCCATCCTGGCTGTGCTTATGTCAAGACAGATCAGTCAGATGAGAATAAAGCTATAAAAAGAAATAGTAGCACATACAGCATCAAGGCATTTTTGTAGGTGCTCTGCCTCGGAGCAATTCAAAGAAGAAATCTCATATGATTCTGAAAGCCCGCTGGCCAGAGCAATGACAGCATCATTAGTACTGGTGTCGCCATCAACCTGTCAAACATAGACATCGGGGTTCAATCATGTAACGGAGACACAGAATAAATTGAGATGAAATCATGGTATCTGTCCTCATAAACAGAATGTAGTGGAAAAATCATATCAACATCAATTCATTTGAGATACGTGAGCTGGCCGAGTCAAACCAAGCAGGTAATTCATGATCTAGCTCATTGAGAAATGGATTTGATAAAATCATGTAACTTAAAACTAAAACCATACTGGAGATGCAACCAAGGAATAACACAAGACTGCTTGACTTATCAGCAAAAATTATCCGTATCGCATAGATCATGCAAAAGAACCTCTACCAGTATTTATTTTATGTAACAAAAGCACACGGCACCAATCTCTCTTCCTCAAGCTCTAACACAAAACAATTTGCAGAATTGTCACGAAAATAAAGCGTTACTGCCAGCTTACAAATAGGTTGCCAAAGAAGAAAATATTAAGGAGAACAATAATCTTTGATCTATTTTACAATTATGCTTTCAGTGGACTCAAATTTTTGCTGCTGCTTTGATAACTAAATGCACCAGAAATGTTCATATGCAACTCTGTGCAAGTTTCTCACATTATGAACTCAATGTGTTAACTTACAGTAATTTGATTAAAACTTCTATTTACAGCAACTTGTACCATCCTTCTCCACACATCACTTGTGACTGCGGCATCAGTAGTTACAACCTGCAAAGTTGCGTTTCAAATCAAGTAAGATGCATTTACTGCTTAGGAGAAACAGCGGAATCCTGAAACACTTACACCAAGCATTGTCGCCATGTTAGGATGAATCATCCCAGAACCCTTTGCCATGCCCCCAACTCTTATCCGAGTTCCTCTGACCTGAGCATAAGTACAGATATAACATCACAAACTCATCAAAATTTCTTCCTTTCAGAAATGTATACTTCAGGATATGTAAACGGCTGATAGTCTTGAATCAGATTACACATTGATTTTGCCTAGACACTAGCTTATTGCTTTTGATGGCCGGTGTTGCATAGAATATATCAATAGTCATGCATTATATAACATGTGACTGAACAATTTACTTTCACATCTACCAAGAACTTGTTCTAATCCTTCAAGTGACTAGAAGAAAGTCGTCATTAGCTGTAAACTGAAAGTCGTAAAATCCACCAGTGACCTATTAAGTTTACATGCCTTTTACTCTTCTCTTTTTTAGAGAAAGTCAGAAAACCACTCGACGAAACAGTAAAAAATAACAAACAAAAAGACCTCCATCCCTTTCCACTATCCAAAAGGAAAAAAATCTAGCTCTTAACCTCATTGGCTCTTGCAAAAGCTCTTACTAACCAATTCTCAATTTTACTGATGCAAAAAGTTTACACCAACATCAAAGAGAGTTCATATGTTCAATGTGATTCATTGCAAAAAAAATGAAAAAGAGGAACGGTGTAAACATGACGGGATTACTGGAACCACACAACTGGTACATTTGAAAGCATAGGGAGATTCATACATATCAGTGTACTAAGATCCTGGAGCTATCAGTGATTGCTGATGCACTATCAACCAAATTTTATGCTTGTAGCTGTAGATGATACGTAGTGAACCTGTATCACCCAGTTAATATCTTAGTGCCTGACATTAAGCAATACATTGGAGTTCCAGCATGCAGGACATGTTTAACCCGAGTAAAGAGAATTTGGTGTATCCTTCTTCCCTCCAGAATCCCAAAAATTAGTTGATTTCTTCGAAACTATCTACCATTACTTTATTTCTTTCCAGGGTCCGGCAGAAACTCATGAAGTACAAATGGTAACACCTCAAACAGTGATTATAATACTGTCCATCCAATTTTATGCAAGAGAGCATAGTCAGATATTAAAATGGAACATAAAAAATTAAAAAAAAATTAAAAAAAAAAGAGAGAGAGAGAGACAAAAATGATCCTTTATGTTTGGTTTAGATTTAAAATTGTCCTTTATGTTTACCCCTGAGCATAGTTGGTCCTTTAAGTTTACCAAAGTGAGCAATTTTAGTCTCTGTAAATTATTAAGCAAATACCGTCGGTCATTCTTAACAGCCCAAACGGAAGTTTCACAACAACCAATTAAGCAAACCAAGTATCCCATTTTGAAAGCTACATGACAATTCTTTAAAACCTTAATTATGACATTTTAAAATTAAAAAAAAAAAAAATCTGACAAAATAAGCAGCTTGACTCAAACAGTCAAACTGTCATATCAATTGGGGAGCAATCACAATAAACCAAGGATCTCAATCATAACAAGTGCACAAATGCCAGGAAAATTGATCTTTGTACCTCTGTTTCAACTGCCACACTTTTACTAACAAGATCAGTGGTCGTTATAGCTACAGCTGCAGAGTTTGCCCTGCAAATGCACATATAAGATCCAGGAGTCCGTAACCAGGACATGAGATCTAGTGTGGATTGAAGTTCATTATTGAGAATGTATGACCTCAAACATGAATGGATACGTATAAACGAGAGAGCATATTCGGTGAAAGGAAGAAGTAGATTTATTACACGATATATCTAATGATGCCAATTAAACAATATCAAGTTATACATCAAAAGGAGATTTACCCCTCCACAGTTGGTGATAGCTGTCTAACAAGGTGTGGAAGCGAGTTGAGAAGTGCCTCCTGCAAGTGATGTAAAACATAAAAGATGAGGTTCCAGGTGAGGGGAAAACCTCCACAGCAAAAGCATATGCAATATGCCAAAGAAATGTAAATCCAAGGTATCCAACATTGCACATTGCTATATCCAAGAAAGAGGTTCAAGCAATTAGGAAGAACCAATAATTGCAATGTGAAAGCACTTGCCTTTTTAATTCTTTGACCTATTACACCAGTCGATTCGATCAAGACTTCGTCAGGGTTCAGTTGAAGTAACTGTCACAATTGAGAGTGTTGTCAAAGGTCTAATATCTAGTTTCTAAACTAAAATGGACATACTGCAAACTGCAAACCTTAGCTAGTTCACTTGAGCACTCTATTACATCCTGATAACCTGCATCACCCTGAAAAGGAAAATTTGAAATTCTCAAGTCACAGTTATCAATTAACGAAGAAAGAAAATGATACGACAGAAGCACTACTTATGACTTCGAGCATCTCACGTTACTGTGAAGTGGATGAGTCTGCTATATTTTTACTGCCGATTAAATTGACACTATAGAATGATAGACACCCTGCTTTGAACCCCAAGTTCAAAGATTCAAAGAGAAACACCCAGCTTCCAATTCAAACTTTCAGGAGAAATTACCGTTGCTGCATTAGCTTGACCAGCATTTATCAACACAGCACGAGCCTGAAAAGTGACAATTTTCTTATAAGACGAGACCTTAGAAGCAGTCAAGTTCACTGAAAGCAATACTTCTAATAAGCCCCTTGGATTCACAAAAGAAAAAAGTCATGAAAGTTGGGGGTCGTTCCAAAATACAAATAAGATGCACCCTTTTCTAATAAAAAAGATAAATACAAAATCATCAGGCTTAAGCGTGTAAAAGAAACCCAGAAGATAGCAGTAGAACGTTAGCTTAATTTAAAATTTTAATTGGTTCAATTGTCATCACATCATTGTTTAAGTCAATATAAGCTAAACAATCATTATGCAGGGTACTGAACTACAATAGCACGTGATAATTAGTCAACAGTTTTAGAGGTAATGAAGAGTTCCTTTACCACAAGTGAGAGGCAAAACATTAAGTACTGTTTCTCTTACATACCGTTTTAGATGCATTCAGTGCACTTTTACAGTATATTACAGGTGCAGCTGCAACAACATTTGTAGTAAATGCCCCTGGATAGAAACAAGAAAAGGTGATTACTGATCCATTGGTTTCTATTGGTTGATTGTTAGACGGTAAGTTCAAATAGGTGTATTCCTTTTTTCTTTCAAGGAAAACAAGGGCGGGGGAAGAGGAGGGAGGGATTTTAATCGAACAACAATATAGCTTTCCGCTCATGCACCAGAGGAAAGCTCAAAATGGATGACCTAGGACTATTTCAGGTTAGCTGACCTGCAGATATGGCATCTACGTCACAAGTGACGAGTGCGAGATCAGGCTTCTCTCCTAGAGCACGCAATCCACCGTACATCCCAGCAGCCTTGAAACCCTTTGCAGCAGTAACACCACCAGGAATCTACACATTCAAATCATTCTAAGTGTCTACAAACAAAAAATATCATATAGATCCTGACTAATCATCTGGCCTTTTCAAAAAATTAATTTCAGGGACAAGACAAGAGTGCTGAAGCAGTGAGGTTCAGGACAAAAGACTATTTGACCCACAATTTGATAAGTAACTACTCAAGCCCTATTACCATAAGCTTTCTTAAGAACCACAATGTAGCAACTTTTTTTGGTGATAAGGGAACCCGCAGCCGCTACCCTTCGGGTGCGCTCTGGGTAAACCCCGCTCTTGATGCAATAGCCTGTAAACCACACAGGAGAGGTAACTCGCATTAGGCAAGCCCGGTGTGACAGGCTCAAATTGATAAGGTTGTTAGCAAGGGGGTTTGAACCCAAGTCCCCTATGTAGGAAACCACCTGCTGACTCAGCTACCCTTGCGAGTCAGAATGTAGCAACTTAAAGACCTACAAAATATAGAAAGATAATGTACACGATTCGGATGAGCTTGAGCTTACAACAAGAACTCTCCTTGCTTTCTCCTGAATTTATATCCGGACATAATTTATACTAGCACTATTCTAAAATCTTGACCCTAATTATATTTGTAGTCACTAGCAATTATAAAGTGTCCGTGACAGTAGCTTAGAAAGTCCATATTTATTTGTTATTCATCACTTTCTAGTGCTAGCAAGGAATACGTACAACCGATTCAATGAGACAGATTATATCTTAGGCGCACCTGTATAGAAACCTAGAACCTCAATCTCATCAGATACAATGCCGCACTATGCAAAGAGATAATAGCACTTGATAACATTTAGAGTATGACATTATATAGATAAGTGTGATAATTAGATAACCTCTAGCTAGGGAGAACCCTTAAGTTGGTATTGGAACGAAACAAGCAAAGAAGTCCCTCACCTGCTGCCATGGTCCTTCAGGGAGGAATATAGGAGCTGCTGGTATATAATTTGATGCTTCTTTTGTCATTGATGTAACTGCAAATACTTTAAAATCTCTCCTAAAACTCTTCGGCAAACCCTGTACCTGCTGCATAAAAATTTGAACTTTAATTTTCTTTCATAACCGAGAAGTCCCCGAAGGCCAGTCGTGACATAAAAATCTAAACTTTTACCTCAATGCAAACAGAAAATATCAATAAAGTAACACAATATTTTCCCATTTAAAGGAAAGCTACTGAATTTTTAAAATATCACATAAAATGCAAGTAATTAAGCACCTTAAAGCTATTGCACAAATCAAAAATACAAAAAACACCAACCCCCCCCCCCCCCAACAAAAACCCCAGCAAAACCCAAGACAATAACAAGTAAAAATAACAATTTAAAGGGACTATCTTTGCAAGAAATTCACATTCTTGATTCTTACAACGACAACATACCCACTATGATCTCATAAGTGGGGTCTGAGGAGGGTAAGGTGTACACAGACCATACACCTGCCTCGAGTGAGGTAGAGAGGCTGTTTCTTATGCATTCTTGATTCTTATGCAACATATAATCATAATCCTTTTTGCAAAATATTTAAAGGGTAGTTAAAAAGAGCAATAAAAAGGCAAGAAAACACTGACCTTTACACCATTAAAGTCAGTGAATTTGACAGATATAAAATGAGGAACTGATAAAGACATTGTTTTTAGAGGCTCTATGTAGGGTTTAAATGTAATGTTTGAAGCTTAATTCTTTGTTGGGTGTTCAATTTCAGGCATTAATCAACAAAGTACACTAGTTGAGTCAAGAGTTGGTAGTTGGAACTTGGAAGTAGTACAAAAAGTGGACAAAAAGATATGGGACAATCTACCATGTTTTAATTTAATTGCATTATTATTATTATAACTTTTTAGGTATGAGTTTAAGTTTTATATTATATTGATAGGTTAAAAAAAGGTCAAATAATTCGGTTGAGTTTATATGTTGTCACTTGTCACAAGTAATTTGTCATAACTTTAAAATTACAATTTTACTTTAATAGATAGTTAGTTATAAGTATATTTTAAGTAACCTGATAATGTAAATATTTTATATAATGATCAGGCGCGAAATTTAATTCATAAGTATTTGGTGATTACCACTAAGTGATTTAACGGGATGGAACGACTCCCTCATCCCTTAATTAAATAAATTCAAACTTGAAGAACGAAGAAAATTTGATTGAGAGTAGGTCAATTAGGGTAATTTACAAAACTATGACACCTTAGGCAATTGTTTGCATTATTGCGTTGCTTAAAGTGGTTTTACAAGAATGACATCACTAATTTTAAGTAAGTGCTCTCTCGAGGGAAACACTTCAAATTTTAAACTTGACAAGTGCACCCACGGGGGGCAGCACTTCAAGTATAAAATTACAAGTGCTGCCCCCGTGGCAGCACTTGACCTTTTATCTCTGTCAACATTCTCCCCAGATAACTTGAAGTGTTGCCTTGGAGGCAGCACTTGCAATTTATACTTGAAGTGTTTCCCCCGAGGGTACACTTGTAAATTTATAACGTGAAGTGTTGCCTACCAAGACCATTTTGCTAAACCATTCTTAAGTGGGGACAAAAAATCATAACAAGGATAAGGGGTACATGTAGCAAAAATTTTTGGGCCAATTAGCAGCAACTTATAAGATTGTCATTACTACTCCCTCCGTCTCAATTTATGTGACACCAATTCCTTTTTTGTTTGTCCCAAAATAAGTGGCACATTTCCTTATTTGACAACTATTTAATGCATCATCTCTATTTTACCCTTGTTGGGCCCTACATACTTTTAAACCTACCAACAACTTTTTTATTACTCAAATCTTCTCTCTCTTACTTTTTCAAGGGTAAAATTGATACTTAACAAGGTCAACCTCTATTTTTTTAAACTCCGTGCCCGGTAAAATGGTGCCACATAAATTGAGACGGAGGGAGTATGTTATCAGTAGCCACTTTGGCACACAATTTCTATAATCATTACCATTTGTTCGATGGTTATTAACTACTTTCTTGCAAAGCATGGATTAACTATACCTTCGCATTTGTTAGCTTGAATAAGCTTGGAAGTTTTGACTGATGACGAAGGAACAGATCTAAGCACTTGTTCCTTTGGATTACTGCAGCTGAATAAATAATTATGTAAAATTATTTAAGCGGGAACATTAATTGTTATCTTAAAATCTAATGTTAATCTTGATAAATATGCAGGGATGTACGAGATAAGAAAAGATTACATAAGATTGGGATAAGGCTTGAAGATAAGCAAGGAGTTCAATTAGGACTCAAATTCTTAGAGGCTTTGGAGTTCTAATTGCTCAAGACTTCTCAGATTTCAAGGCTATAAATAGAGAAGCTTTTCAGCTGTTGAAGGCACGCACAAATACAAAGAGTTCAGAGCAAAGAGTCTAAGTCATATTTGTGTAGTCATATAAGCTATAGGGAACTAAACGAAGAACATGTTCCTTAGATCGAGTTGTATTATTCTTGGTCTTAGTTCATATGTAGTAGGAGTTATTAAGTTGTACTATTTACTTATCAAGAAGTTCTGAAAAAGTACATATTTTCAAGTCTTGTTACTTGAAGGAACTTCACTGATTGTGAAAGGGGTCACTATAGGATTAGAGTTAGTCCTAGGTTAGTAAGAGGGAAGTCTTGTAACCAAGTGAGTCTTTCAAATAGTGAAGTTGAAATCCTACTTGAGGAAGTAGGTCGCTGGTTTTTATCCCAAAGTTGAAGGGGTTTTTCCACGATAAAATCAGTGTTAATTTACTTACTTTTACTTATTCTGCAATTAATCAGTAAAGGAACACATAGAAGGAACTGGTCCTTCTGTAGTGGTGTGTCTTGGGAAATAATATTTGGTATCAGAGCGGGTTATCCTTGAAGAGGCTAACACCTTAGGATTAGAATGAGTGCACCACAAAGAAACTCCGAGGGTCAGCCCACTGTTAAGCCACCATTGTTCAATGATGTCAGAAGATAGGGTTGAAAAGATCTTGACTAGAGTACTTCCAGATTCTTGAAAAATTAAAGCATGTGCTATCATTGAAAGCAAGGATCTTAGTACTCCCTCCTTAGATGAACTAATAGGTCATGTAAGAACATATGAACTGAGGAAGAAAGTCAAGAACATAGGAGAACCAGATAAAACTGAACCAAAATTTAGCTTTATCTGCTGCTAACAATTTTGTTGATGATGAGAAGGAACTGGTCTTTATAGCCAGAAGTGTCCAAAGATTCCTGAATAAGAAAAAGGGATCTAGTAGACAAGGTAGGTCTTCTGACATGAAACAGGCTGGAGAGTGCTTCAAATGTGGAAGCATGGAGCACGACATCACTAAATGTCCAGTCATGGAAGAGGAATAGAAAAAGAGGCAAGTTGACAAAAGAAGAAACACTAAGGAACAGGTCCACAAAAACAGTGGATTTTCCAAAGCAAGAACTGCAGGTTGGCAGGACAGTGGAGATGATCAGTCTGATGATGATACAGGTAATGAGCTTGCTCTAATGACTCTTGAAAATTCAGACATTGAAGAAGATTTTGAGATATTTATTTCTAAACTCAAAAATGATGTTAAAAGCATGACTAAAGAGAAATTAGTTAAAGTGTTTCATACTTTACTAAATGAGCTTAAATCTTCAAGTAATGCTAAAGGACAACTGCATGATGAGATTGAAAGTTTAGGAACTGAATACAAGAAATTGGTGGTAAAAAATGACACTTTAAAAAGGAAAAATAGCATGCTAAAAGAACATGTCCTTACACTTGAATCAACTGTTCAGGAATTTCAGTGTGAAAATTTAGAAGTTAGGACAGTTGGAAAAGGTAAAGGCATTGCTAATTCTCATCAGCTTATTGCTGAAGAAAATTTAAAAGTTGTAGTCAATGAAATGCTTGAAAAAGATGAAAAGATAAAATCTTTAGAAGAGGACTTGATCAGAACAAAAGAGGAACTGAATAAAACTGTCAAGTGGAACAAGTCTTCTAAGGCATTAGAATGGTTACAGGAAAATCAGAGTAATAGTAGAAAAGGTGTTGGGTTTGAGAAATCTCAATCTTTAACTCAATGGAATCTTAAGAGTAAGTATCTGTCTCTTCCTGAGAATTGGTTATGCACACATTGTGGGAACACTGGTCACTTAAAAGGAAATTGCCAATCTCTGAAAAGAGCTGTACAAAGGAACAGGTCCTTTAAACCGGTTCATAATTCTGTGGCAAAGAAAACTGTTCACACAAAGAAAGCATTACCATTCTGGGCTAAGAAAAATCTGATTCATCCTTTTTCTCAAAGAAACCCCTAGTTTTCTTTTTGCAGGCTGATGTGAAAGTGAGGAGCCACAAAATGATACATGAACAGTGGTTGCTCAAAGCACATGACAGGACACAAGGAACTGTTCCATTCGCTCTCAGCTTTTCAAGAAGGAACAGTTTCCTTCGGTAATGGTAAGAAAGGAGAAATAATTGGCATTGGAAAGGTAGGTAGGTCTGATTCATACAACATAGATAATGTGTTTCTAGTAGATGGTTTGAAGCATTGCTTATTGAGTATATCTCAATTGTGTGATAAAGGTAATAATGTTAATTTTTCTTCTACTGGTTGCACTGTGACTAATCAAACTTCCGGAGAGATTATTTTGCAGGGAAATAGGCATGGAAACATCTACAAAGTAGATATTTTGACACTATCTGATGGCAGCATGAGTTGTCTAAGTGTAATGCAAGATGATCCCCTCCTATGGCACAAAAGACTTGGTCATGCTATTCTTTCGCAATTAAACAAACTAGTTTCTAAGGACTTGGTGATAGGACTTCCTAACATCAAGTTCAAGAAAGAAAGAGTTTGTAGTGCTTGTGCTAGGGGGAAGTAGGTAAAGTCATTCTTTAAACCAAAGAAACAGGTCAGTACTACCAAACCTTTGGAACTGGTCCATATGGATCTTTGTGGACAAATGAGAACAATGAGTCGTGGAGGTAAGAAATATGTAATGGTACTGGTTGATGATTATTCTAGATTTACTTGGACTCTTTTTCTTGCATCTAAGGAAGAAACATTTAATGCATTTTCAATATTTGCTAAGAAAATTCAGAAAAAACTAGATAGTCATATTGTTGCTATAAGGTCAGATCATGGTACCGAGTTTGAGAATCAAATGTTCTTTAACTTTTGCAATAAAAATGGTATTGATCATAACTTCTCTTCACCTAGAACTCCACAACAAAATGGAGTAGTTGAAAGGAAAAATAGGATCTTAGAAGAAATGGCTAGGACTATGGTACTGTCTGGGAATCTTTCACAAAGTTTTTGGGCTGAGGCTATTAACATTGCATGCTACACAATCAATATGTGTATGACAAGGCCACTGATAGAAAAGACACCATATGAGTTACTTAAAGGGAGAAAACCAAATATTTTACACCTTAGGGCCTTTGGTTGTAAATGCTTTATACACAACAATAGAAAGGATGCTTTATACACAACAATGGAAAGGATGCCTTAGGAAAATTTGATCCTAGAAGTGATGAGGGAATCTTAGTTGGTTATTCTTCAAACAGTAAATCCTATAGAGTCTTTAACAAGAAAACATCAAAGATTGAAGAAAGCATGCATGTTAAGTTTGATGAATCTGACAATTTGTCTCAAGAACAGGTACAAGAAGATGAAGAAATTGGAATGCTGAGGCATGGTGAACCTGGTCCTCAACAAATGCAGGCATTGGATGGGAATACTGTGAGAAGTGAATTGCAAGGAACTGTTCCTCAGGATAGAATTGAGAAAAGTAGCACAGAAACAGGGGGAACAAATGATGGATCCATCTCTCAAACCTGTACTGCTACTACATCAGTAACTGTTCCTCAGCAAGGAACTTCTGAAGATGATCTGATACTCAAGCCTTACAAGTATCAAGGTTCACATCCTGTAGATTAGATAATCTCAGACAAGACTGCTGGAATTCAAACTAGATCAGCAGTCAAGAATCACAATTTGAGGAGTTGAATCAATTCCAAAGAAGTCAAGTTTGGCATCTGGAACCCAAACCAAGGAACATGTCCATCATAGGAACAAAATTGGTTTTCAGGAACAAACTTGATGAGGATGGTATGGTAACCAGGAATAAAGCTAGACAAAGCCTTGTATGGACTCAAGCAGGCACCAAGAACATGGTATGAACGTCTATCAAAATTCCTACTTCAGCATGGGTATAAAAGAGGTAAAATTGATATCACACTGTTTTTGAAAGAAAAAGGTAAATATCTCTTAATTGTTCAAATTTTATGTAGATGATATAATTTTTTGTGCTACTTGTGAAAATCTGAGTGAGGAATTTGCAAGCTTGATGGGGAGTGAGTTTGAGATGAGCATGATGGGTGAACTCAATTTCTTTTTGGGTTTACAAATCAAACAAACCTCAAATAGAACTATGATCCATCAACAAAAATATGTTAAGGAACTACTTAAAGAGATTTGACATGGATAAAGTTAAGGAAATTGATACACCAATTGTCACTGCTACTAAATTAGATCTTGATGAACATGGCAATTCAGTGATCAAAAAATGTATAGAGGCATGATTGGGTCTTTGCTTTATTTAACTGCTAGTAGACCTGAGATTGTGTTTAGTGTTGGCTTATGTGCAAGGTTTCAGTCAGATCCTAAGGAATCTCATCTGAAAGCTGTTAAAAGGATATTAAGATATCTTAAAGGAACAGGTTCCTTGGGACTTTGGTACCCAAAAGGTAGTAATTTTAATCTTGTTGGGTATACTGATGCTGACTATGCAGGTTTCCTTGTTTATAGAAAAAGTACCTCATGTATGGCACATTTTTTGGTAAGTGTTTGGTTTCATGGGGAACCAAGAAACAAAATTCAGTGGCACTTTCCACTGCAGAGGCTGAGTATGTGGCAGCTGCCTCATGTTGTTCACAATTGTTGTGGATCAAACAACAATTACAAGATTTTGGTGTTGATGTAGGAACTGTTCCTATCTATTGTGATAACACTAGTGCAATTAACATGACAAAGAATCCTGTGCATCACAAGAGAACTAAACACATTGACATAAGACACCATTTCTTGGGGGATAATTATGAGAAGGGTTTGATTACCATACCCTTTTGTCCTACTGAGAAACAAATAGCTGACATTTTTACAAAGGCCTTAGGTAGAGATCATTTTGAAAGGAACATTTTAGAATTAGGAATGATTAAATTCACCTAAATCTACTCAGCTTTTCTTCAAAATTTGGCTAGAAAATTTGGCTTAAAAATGAATTTTACTAAAGTCAAATTGAAGTTTTCAGCTCAGTTCTATACTTACTTGTATACTCTATGCCATGGTTTCTACTTAAGTTTACTAAATTTTAATGATGTTACCCTTATATTCTTAGAATTTCAGATTATGCAATTTGATTGAAATTGGTTATGGGAACTGTTCACTGTCACATTCTCAGGTATGTACTACTTTATTATTAAGAAATTATTAGAGTTTGAAGAACATAGGTAAGTAGACGAGTTTAAATCCCACTCAAACTCTATCTCTCTGAAATCAGTCCCATCAAGGAACCGTTCCACACTCCATCTTCCACTTGAACTCTTAATCCTAATGGCTCTATTTTGAAACGTTCAAGAAACCTAATCAGTCTGGAACTCTATTTAATCAAGGAAGCTAAAAGGTAATTCATTTTACACTCCATCTCTATCACTATCCTTTACTTCTATATAATCTTTTAAGCTCCAATCTCATATTCTCATTCAAGAAAGAGTGATTCATTATCTTCTAAATCGAAAAATTGCAATGTCTCTCTCACTTGAAAACACTTCATCCATGCCTACCAATGAACAACCGCCAGTTACAAAGCCTACTTCACCCATGCAAATAAATTCACCACATCCAGAAAATCAAAACCCTCAAAACCCTGACTCTGAAATTCAGGGGGAAGGATCAGGTCCATCTATTGCTGAGACACTGGAACATATGGATGATTTGTCTAGGGCCATGATCCTGTATGAATTCAAGGTAAACTACGATGAACCTTTAAATATAGTTGATGATAAGGGCGAGGAAGTAGAGGGGCTAGGTGTGTTTGTACCAGAAAGTGAGGGGGAAAAGGAAACTATGAAGTGTTTAGAAGCTCCCATGCATGAGTCTTCTGAGTCTCCAGTGGCTGCTTCTAGAGCACCCATGGAGGATGAAGAGATGGTGGATGTAGATAAACCAGGGCTTAAAAAGAAAAACCAAGGGAAAAGTTCTGCTAAGGGTAAAGGAACTGTTCCTTCTACCCAAACTCCTGCTAGTGGGGTTAGGAGAAACAGAAGTTCTGTGAAAGCTGCTGATGAGATAATGTCTAAAGCTCTTGAGAGAGGCAGGAAAGGTAAATAGAAACATGTTCCTGAGCCTGTTGTGCAAGTTGAGAACTTTGGTAGATGAGAATAGTGATTCTGGGGAAGGTGAAGCTGAAAGTGAGAGTAAAGGTGATGCAGCTGAACAAACTATACACATTGATTTTGACAAAAGAAAGTTGTTGAAATGCAGGGTGCTTGCTGATGTGGAAGAAGAGGGAATGGTTTGGTTGTTGCAAAAATTAAGAGGTTGGAGGACGAAAGGATATTCTAGAAGGCAGAGGCTGCTAAGGCAAAAGAAACAAATGAAGGGATGCTCAATAAAATATTTGAGTTGCTGCAGGAAAAATCTCAGGGACCTGGTCCTTCCACCACCTGATACCCAAAACCAAAAAGCTATCTTTTATCCAGTGGGATTTAGATTAGTTCTAGTCTCCTAGCCTTCTTATCTTTAGTTTTTGACTAGTTTAGCAGTACTTGCTTAGTTTGTTTCCCCTGGTTGAAAATCTTTTTGCTTATGATGTCATATCTTCGATGGCTAATATCATTTCAATGCAGTTGCTTTTTGTTGGATTATGTTTGAATTTTGAGTTGCCTAAACGCTATGAGTTGATTATTTTTATTGCTTATAATAATTCCGACTTATGCAACCTTTTCAATGATGCCAAAAGGGGGAAGAGTAAGTATGATTTTGCTTGTGATATTTATAACTCGTTTAAGAACCTGATCCTTAATGATGAAATTGATTTCTGCTAATGTGGCTTTTAAGTTGAAAATTGTGGTTCAGGACATTAAGGATATGAAGCAAAGTCTATGGGTTTGTCATCATCAAAAAGGGGGAAATGTTAGCTTGAATAAGCTTGGAAGTTTTGACTGATGACGAAGGAACAAATTCAAGGACTTGTTCCTTTGGATTACTGCAGCTGAATAAATAATTATGCAAAATCATTTAAGCGGGAACATTATTTGTTATCTTAAAATCTAATGTTAATCTTGATAAATATGCAGGGATGTACGAGATAAGAAAAGATTGCATAAGATTGGGATAAGGCTTGAAGATACGCAAGGAGTTCAATTAGGACTCAAACTCTTAGAGACTTTGGAGTTCTAATTGTTCAAGACTTCTCAGATTTTGAGGCTATAAATAGAGAAGCTTTTCAGCTGTTGAAGGCACCACAAATACAGAGAGTTCAGAGCAAAAAGTCTAAGTCATATTTGTGTAGTCATATAAGCTATAGGGAACTAAACGAAGAACCTGTTCCTTAGATCGAGTTGTATTATTCTTGGTCTTAGTTCATCTGTAGTAGGAGTTATTAAGTTGTACTATTTACTTATCAAGAAGTTCTGAAAGAGTACATATTTCCAAGTCTTGTTACTTGAAGGAACTTCACCGATTGTGAAAGGGGTCACTATAGGATTAGAGTTAGTCCTAGGTTAGTAAGAGGGGAGTCTTGTAACCAAGTGAGTCTTTCAAATAGTGAAGTTGAAATCCTACTTGAGGAAGTAGGTCGTGATTTTTTGATCCCAAGTTGAAGGGGTTTTTCCATGCTAAAATCAGTGTTCATTTACTTACTTTTACTTATTTCACAATTAATCAGTAAAGGAACACATAGAAGGAACTGGTCATTCTGTAGTGGTGTGTCTTGGGAAATAACAGCCTTGTAATGCAAAAAATTTACATTATTAAAAAATAGTTTTACATGTTCCGAATAGAAGTCAGCTACACTCCAACATTTTTTCCCACACTCCAATATTTGTTGTAGGTTTTTATTTTTTTTTCAATTCAACGTTCACGATAATGTTTTGGCGTTTGAACTTGAAAACTTCAAAACTCCTAAAATTTGTCCTCGAATTTGAACTTTTCAAGTTCAAAACTCATGATAATATACTAATGGTTATAATCTTCAAGCTGGATGTCTATTGGTGGTAGAAAAAATAATTGATGTACATTGAGTTTAAAGTTTGCATAGTTTTCATTCTTTCTACTTCAAAGCTAAGAGCCCATTTGGGTGAGAGTCAAAAGCAGCTTATAAGTCACTTTTTAGAAGTTAGGATTTTCTAACTTCTCACTTTTGGCTTATTTCAAGCACAAAAGTGCTTATAACCCAATGGATTTTTGAGTTACCAAACACTCATTAATGGGCATATAAGCAAATATGTGATTTTAAGCTACTTTTAAACTTACCCAAACGGACTCTAAGGCGGGGTTGTACTTTTCAGTGGTGGCACTAAGCTTTATGTATTGTACCCGGAGCTTTTAGGTTTGCACTTTCACTGACAGTACCTAGGCTTTATTGCTTATACTAAAGCTTCACTAGTAGTAATACTCATTGACGGCACCAAACAACAACGTAGAAGAAGGGGTAGTGTTCCGGTGGCACTAAACAGTAACAAAGAAAAAGGGGCATACTCGTTCAATTATTACAAAGTGGCTAAAGGTTTAATAATTTTTTAACGATATTTCTTTCTCAGATATTTCATCACATGAATGAGACATAACTTGAATAGTGAACTAGAAATCATATTTTGATTGGTTTGAGGATTTCGACCTTGAACTAGAAGAGGTTCTGTTTTCTTTGGACAGGCAAACTCGTAATGATCACTTTATATGGTTTAGCGACCTCATAGTGGCTATTCATCAACATCTTACAACAATTTATTAACGTGGCCCATAAAAAAAAATAAAATAGATCCAAACTGTATGATAATGGGAGGATTATACAAATAAGCAAAAAGGACCATGGTCTTAAAAAGTTGAGCTATTTTTTAGTAGTCTTACAGATTTGAGCATTTTTATGTTAAATGAAGTTGAACGTACAAAAATATATTTACTAATAGAGTACTTTTGTAATTATAAAAATACCGCCGTACTTTTTTGAAGCCGTAATTATAAAAATGTCACCGCACCTTTTTAAAATCGAAATACGCCACTGCTTCCTATAAAGATGAAAACAATGTTAATCCGTCTGTGTTTCACGTCCATTTTGTTAATAAATAATATCAAATCGTCACCGTTTTGTTCATATACAAAAATCAAAGCAAAAATATAGTATAAGACTAATATGGCATCATTTCTTCATATAATGAGCAAAAAATCATGTTTATTTTTTAAAAATAACGACAATCTGGATATGTTTATGCATATAATTGTGTCTGTTTTTGTGAAGAAATGAGACCAAATTGGCCTCATTTCACATATCCATAAAAAGACTTTGAAATGCTTATTTATTTAGAAATAACGACAATCCGGCTGTGTTTATGCATATGTTGAACCAAATATGTGTCCGCTTTGCAAACAAATGAGTCCAAATCCTCTTCACTTCGTTCATCCAAAAATATATATATGAAAATCCAAAAATCAACAAAAATTTAAAGAAAAACATAACTACCTCAATCCGTCATCATTTATTCATAATGTAAGTCAAGTTTTAAGTATATTTTGCAAACAAATGAGTCAAAATCTTCTTTACTTCATTCATCCATAAAATACCTATAAAAATATAAAATGAAGCCAATATGTCAGCAGTTACTTATAAGTGAGCCAAATTACTATATTAATTTACAACGAAATGACACCAAATCGTCATCACGTTGCCCATTTACAAAAATTCAAAGTAACAATTAAATGAAGACAACCCGTCTGCATTTACTTACAAGTGAGTCGAACTAGTATGTTTAGTTTGCAAATAAATGATAACAAATCATCATCACTTTACCAAAATATCAAAATAAAAATAAAATAATATCAATCCGGCCTCATTTGTCTATTCTATTATACAAATGCATTAGTCCAAATCGTCATCATAACCCTATCCCCACTATTCCAAACATGCAGTGGATCGATTATGAATAAATGATCAAACACGCTTGAATAGGAAAACAGGCGGAGCACTAAAATATGGTCCATTACTTTCTTTGAATACTCCAGGCTCCTTAGCATTATGAGATTCTCCATATCCAAATCACGTGACAAGCATTGCAAAATCAGCAACAATGGTGCTTTATTTTCGTTTCCCTTAACAGAGGACGAGATATTGGTGTAGGAGCTTTAGAAATAATCTTCATGAATTGAAACTTCTTTATTGACGTTTAAAGTCATTAAGGGATGAATACCAAAATTGGTCACCATTTGGATGGAAAAGTTTTCTTATATACACGTAAAGTCATTAATAGAAGGATTTTTTAAACATATATACAAACCTACACCCCCCTATATTACCAAAAAAAAAAAAAATAGCTTTCAGCATTTTACTCATGGGCTGTTATGAAGGCGACGCCTTCCATACAGCGTTGGATTAAACAGTGTGCACCATTTTTTCTAAGGCGTTTTTCATGCGGCGCTTGCTGGACATCCTTCACATGGATGAAGCGGTTTGGGGGGCGACGCGTTCCTTATAGCTTTGGGCATCCTGATGCTACTTTTTGGCCGGTGATCATGAAAGCATTGACACAACTCATGGACACATTGATGATTGGTTCTTTAGCATTGAACAAGGAATTCATGTTAGTTTATATTGGGTATTATGTAGACATTATTAGACACATACTCTACTTATTGTGGATGTTTCTAATGGTGGTATTAGTGTCATACGATGCTCATTCCATTGAAATGGATATGATAAATGGAGTTCATGTGATCAAAGTTTTAGGTATGAATAGCATAGTTATTAACAATGTTTTAGATTATGCATGGTTTCATTGTTTCCAAAGTGTAAAGACCGTATCTATTTGTTGTCTTTTATTTATTATTTATAAAATTAGATGGTAAGTTGCGTGCTTAGTGGTATTTTCTAAAAAAAATACCACATAGCAATATTTTTCTAAGCACATTTTATTTTTCCATTGCCACTCCTTTCCATTGAAATTTCAGAATACACACAAACACACCTAACAACATCAACAGATACTTACACAGACCACCAATATACAGTAAAAAAAATAGCACACACATACCGCCGCTACTGTTTGTGGTGGAGACACCAGTTGAAAAAGGGGAAACATATTGGAAAAAGGGAGACGATACACATGCACTCAAATCAGGGAAGCCATGGGAGAAAGGCATGACGACGGAGACAACCACCACCGTAGCCGACGTGTTCGCCGGACACTCGCCAGCGCAGACGTTTCCTGTTAAATCTTGTGCGTGACGTGATTGCCTCCGGCAAGGGTTTTATAGTTAAATCATCCACATTAAGGAAGAAGTAGAGATCGGACGGACGAGAAGAGGTGCTGCTATTTTCGGCGAAGAGATATTTTTTAAGAAGGAGGTGACGGCGGAGATGGCGGCAACGGAGAGTAGAGTAGGAAACTTGTCGGGAAATGACGCATCGTTAGGGAAAGAGAGATAAAGGGAGATATATAGAGAGTGGTTCATTTCATGGGAAGCTCTGATGATTGTTTAGTGAAAAAAGTGAATCAAACATGAAAAGGTCTTTTAAGAGTTACTCCCTATGTCCCAATTATGTGGCACTATTTTCTTTTTTATTTGTCCCAAAAAGAATGACACATTTTCTTATTTAACAACTATTTAATGCACCATCTCTATTTTACCCTTGTTGGGCCCTACATACTTTTAAAACTACCAACAACTTTTTTATTACTCAAATCTTCTCTTTCTTACTTTTTCAAGGGTAAAATTGAAACTTTACAAAGTCAACATCTAATTTCTTAAACTCCGTGTCCGGTCAAATGGTGCCACATAAAATAGGACAGAGGGAGTACTTGTTAGGCTATCACCTCTTTCATCATTGAATGTTTTTTCAGTTCTTCTTCTTTCGTTTTTTTTTGCCTGGCCTGTGTATATACTTGTGTACAACATTGCCGTCTGTCTTAAATTGTTAAGATTTATTTTCATATGTAATCAATCTAGAAACAGTTAGATACAATCTAGAAACTGTTAGATACAATGCAGAAACAGTGCAAAAACCAAGAAACAGTCCAGAAATAGTTAAATACATGCAAAAACAGTGCAGATACACCGAGATACAATGAGTTACATCGAGATACAAGGTGGTTGGTTTCTGGTGTAACTTGAGATACAACGAGATACGAGGTGGTTGGTTTTTAGTGTAAGCTGAGATACATCGAGATACAGCAAGATACGAGGTGGTTGGTTTTTGGTGTAAACTGAAATACAACGAGATACAACGAGTTTCGAGATACGAGATGACTCGTAGTTGAGATACCACGAGATACACGAGATACAATGAGATACGAGGTCTTTGGTAGTTAAGATACATCGAGATACATTAAGATACGAGGTGATTGAGGAGGGGAGGAGGAAAAGTGAAATTGGGGAAAATGGGAGGAAGAATGTAAGGTTTTGCTATCTTATGCTAAATTTTGCTATTTTTGTAATTAACTTTTTCCCCTCTATATTGGGTGATCTTGCTAAAATATTGCTATGTTTTGTAAATAACTTCTAAAAGTTGTACTTTTATATAAAAATTTCATAATAGAACATGTAACAAGGAGCCAAATAGACATACCTCTTCTATTTTTCTTGAACAAATTTCAAAAAAGTTTGCATGTATGTTTTAAATCAGATCGACGATAAATTAGTGTGATTTTCGGGAAATCAATGGTAGAAATGGAAAGAGAAAACCAAGACGAATTTGGGAATGTAATTTTTAGAATATTCCGGTACTGGCCGGTGGTGGCCCATCGGCGATCAACGGAGGTCAAGGGGGAGATGAGTTTTCTAGAGAGAAGTAAGAGATAAATTTTCTAGAGAGAGAAAATGTTAAAAAAGAAGTTGTCAAATATTTACAGAAAAATGCTTAAGGGGTAGAAATAGAAATATTTTTAAAGGTGTTAAAAATTTCAAGACCATGAAAAAGTGCTTAGTAAATCAAGAACATACCCAAAGTGTTCAATACACATAAAAATGTATGATAATTGGGTTTATTTTGACAAATAGTCATGTTTTAGAGTCCTCATGGCCAAACAATCAGTTGTTGCAAATTTTAGAAATATATCTTGCCGCTCAAATTTCATGTAAAAGTAGAATCTTTTCCCAGGGGCTTGAACAAAACTCCAAGAATTTTTTTTTTTGGATTTGTAACTCCGCAATTTTTTTCTCTTGAGTTTTTGAATTACACTTCAGGAAAAAATGAAAATTCCTGGAGTTTGAACTGGATGTGAGTATGTGACTATGCTTCTTTTTTTCTTTTTTATTTCCTGGACTTTGCTTCTAAAAACTTTGCAAAATGCTAGTGTGTTGACTGACACTATAAAATGGTTATCTAGCCTAAATTTCATGATTAAATAGGTGAAGTGTTGAATGAGTTGATGTGGTGTAGGAAAAGTCTCTTACATCGGTGAAATATGAAAGGAAAGTGACTCATATAAGCTTTGGACAATCCTTCCCCTCTGAGCTCACTCATTCATCAAAGGGGTTTATATACAAGTATAAAACCTAGTTACTGGCTTGGCCAAAACACAAAAATAAACCCTAGCTAAACTAATTACAATTATGTCCCTACATTATTTACATAAAAACTCTTCATTACCCCATTTCCCCCCTCAAGTTGGAACATGAGGTTTGTGAATGCCCAACTTGCACAAAAAATAATCAGATTGTGCTTGACCTAGTGCTTTAGTAAAAATATCGGCCAAATAAGCGCCTGTTGGCACATGTTCGGGATGATGGTCCCTCCGATGATCTCAGCACAGATAAAATGACAATCTAGTTCAATGTGCTTGGTCCGTTCGTGAAATACCGGATTTCGAGCAATATGTATCACTGCCTAAATATCACTATGCAATCGAACCGGAGACTGATGGTCTATCCCAAGACTCCACAACACTCCTTTCAACCACTTTAATTTGCATACGATGACCTGGACATAATATTCTGCTTCTTTGTATGCCAAGATATGGGCAAATCCCCGAGAGAAATATACCAGCCAGTTAAAGACTGGCGTGTCAAAGGGCATCCAGCTCAATCAGAATCACACCAACCATGTAAACGGAGATCACAACGAACTCAGACACTTGGAAGCAGAAGTGATGGAAGAAGAGTTGGGCCGAGGGAAGCGAACAATTGTATATAAACCCCATTGATAAATGAGAAAATGTGAGTTCTTCACCTCAAAATTTGTGTCTTGTTGTATTGATTTTAATATGGTATCAGAGCAGGATGAGATCCTGGGATTGAGGCAGTGCTCCAATTAATTGAACCCTCCGACCACACGAGTCTAATTAACCCGAGGTGGGTCTGGTTGTACGGTGGGGGGCCCCGCACACGATATTATCCACGCTACACCCATGATGGGTCTGGGTCTGCGCGTGCGGAGGGGGGGTGTGAATGAGTTGATGTGGGGTGGGAAGAGTCTCCCACATCAGTGAAATATGAACCACAAGCGGCCCATATAAGCTTTGGACTATCCTCCCCTTTGAGCTAATTTTTTGGTGTAGAATTAGGTCCAAACTTATGTGGGTGCCCGTGTGTGTGGATGCCCGTGTAATGGGCGCCCGAATTTATTATGAAGCAATTTTTTTTGGTAATGAAGATACTAATATATTAAATTAAACATAACCCATACAAGGAGATGACCGTCTAGTAGACGATCTTGAGAAAGTGTTTGCAGATAGTAAAGCATCCAGTGCTGATGAGCTAACAAAAGAGGTACTATTATAAGTAGTAAGAGACATAACATCTCAAAAAGGAACTAATCTAGTACTAAGTCTTCCTTCATAGTCATGTTGGAACAGCTGTTGAACAAAAGGTGGTGGAGTATCCAAAAAAGTGATAAAGCTGTGATGCTCCCAAACGCACACACAAGCATACGTGGTCGACAAGTAATAAAGTGATAAGTTGAGTATCGTTCCCATGAGGACTAGTGTTAATAACTGTATCCTAGCAAACAATTTTCTAAAAACTATTCAGGGATCTTTTTCAATTGTGAAGATTTTTACTAACTAAAGAAGCAATAATTAAAAGCAAGTAACTGAGATCAAGTATTCTAGAGCAATTCGTGAGTTGTTATCAATAAGAGAGAAACGGTCAAGAGTCAGAGCTACAAACAATCCAGTTGAGTTTTTCAGTTGATTCTACTTCTTGATTTCCTAGATTGCTAACTAACAGGTTAATTATATTCGTGAAAACCTGTCGATTCTTCACGAGTCTATGCAAGCTACTCTAACGCCTATATTTCTTTAGAATTAAATCCCATGAATGCATTAAAGAACTCTGTATTTAGCTAAGCAAGGCAAATAGGTATATGTCTATCCTACCCGCAAATCGATTCCCTGATGCCCAGGTTCACAATCAAGCCCTATTTTTTCTTATGTGCATTCACAAGTTCCCTCTGTCGAGTTCAACTTGTAAACCGTAGATAGTGTTCAATTATCGGGCCCTAATAACCAAACAATTAGGCTCAAGAAAGAATAAACAATCTATAATGGTAAATCAATAGGTAGAAATCAACTTTTAAACATCAACCTTCATGTATTTGCCCTAACTCTAAAACGAACAAACTATAGAATTAAGGAAAAGAATAAGAGAAAGAGAGAAAGAACTTGTTTAGAAGACATCTAAGGCTCCTCTGCTCTCCTCCACGTCTAACATCCTAAAAAGACCTCCTAATAATGTATTTATAGTGTTTACAAAGTGCTGGGATAAGTTAAACTAAAGCCTAAACTAAGTTGGAAAAGTTGGGGTCGCTGAACTTCAAGCTATAGGGCAAGCATCGCATGGCTCATAGCATTGCCACAACAGTGGTGCTCAAATCTCCAAAAGCTTTCTCTGGGCGTTGCATGGCTCATAGCCTCTGGATGTCGCGCGCTATACGGAAGGTGTCGCATGGCTCATAGCATCTGGATGTCGCGCACTATACCCTAAGCGTTGCATGGCTCATAGCACTCCAAAGTCTGAAGCTCTGACAGATCTACAGCTTGCACCATAGCCTTTCCTTCTAATGTTATATCCCACAATTAGCTAAGTTCATCAACTTCTTGCTCGATTATGTCCATCTTCGCTTTGTTTGCACTCGTATTCATCCAAATCAATCCTAAAATCAATCCTAAAATCACAAACACAATAGATGAGCGCAACAATCGCAATTATTTCGGGCAATGGGCGAATAACGTATCAAAATGCGAGGAAATATTAAGGTAAAATAGGCAAATATTGCCAAACATCACCACCCCACACTTAGACCTTTGCTCGCCCTCGAGCAATCACCAAAACTAACTCCCCAACAAAATACCAACACTTGATAGAACAGGTCTACCTATGGTTATGGTTGATACCGACCATTAAACAAGAGCATAAATACATACCATGTGACCCACAGTATGCCAAAAATTCACCAAATTTTAAAACACTAGAACAACCAACTCAAGACATCTCAATCTCAAAAACCGACTCAATGAAACCAAGCTTTCACAAAATCGTACCCATTCACTCAACCAAGAAGTCAATAACTTCACCTATCTCGCGCAAACCATGTGCCCTCATAAAAAATAATCAAGAGAGTGTCCCAAATATCACAGAAAGAATAAATTTCAAGAATATATTAGGGACATAATATAGGAAGAATTCACTCGCTCTCAAAAAGAAGTTCACGTGCCACACACAACGTACCATAGGCTTGCCTGCAGTGTAGGACTCCACTAATGTAAGCTCACTCCAATCGGGATTAACTAGGACTTTAAAGGTTGTAATGTAGGCTAAAGGACGGGTAGGATAAATAGAGATAAAATAGTGACTATCTCCCTAAGCACTTTAATACATCACTTTCAATTTTTATTTTCACCATTCTTCTCAAAACAAACCAAGCAACCACCCAAATATCACACAAGGATTTCCCCTTCAAGTTTAAGCAATTTACAACTTTACTTTTTGAACAACACTAGCAAGGATTGAGATTTTTTTCTTTCATTTGTTTTCTTTATTTTTCTCTTTTTCATATTTTTATTTTCAATATTTTTCTCAACCTTGCCAATGATTCTTTTTCAAAATGCACCATATTTTTGTTTCATTGGTTCCACTCAAAAGCCATCCAGTTTCTCCAACCACAACTCCACAAACATCAAATATTTTAATTAAAGTGCTCTAAGGAGTACGGGTTCAAAAAGAAGATAATTAAGAACAAAAGGGATAAGGCTTGAAATGTGGGTGCCAACAAAAAGGTCAATAGGCTCAAAAGGGCTTATCAAAGAAATGCCTGTATCATCTCCCGACTAGAGCAAACCTAGGATTTCATTTTGAACACACACGGGGCAAGTTCTAGACATCAATACGCAAGCACAGAACATAAGAAAGGATACCTCACATTACACATGGCACATAGTTCACTCAAGACGGTTTCATTCCAACTCTCGGTTTAAGCAAATAAGGTGCAACTCTTGAAATTTAAGCACTAAGGCACAATGGTTCACAAAAGAGTCAAGTAGTTGAACCTAAGCGCCTCAAGAAGGTCATTCAAATTTTTCTAGGCATGCATCACAATTTTAAGACCAAAAGGGATTCACAAATAGCATATGCTCAAGTCCAAATTTACTGGTATCAAACAAATCAAAGGCACCTAGCATTCTACCATTTTCCTAAAAATACTCTACTAACTAATATTATACTACTCCTAAAATTAAAAAAATACCCGGTTCAAAGGTCTACCCATTGAAAAGAACCGAGGCCATAAGAAAAACCACGGAGCAAATGACATGTACCACTAACTAAAACTAAAAAGAATTTTTTTTTTGGAAATTTTTCATTAATTTTCTAATTTTTTTCATTTTTTTATATATTAAAGCAAGAAACAAATTAAAATAAAGTCAAGTGACAAAAATAAAAATTACTAAAAAGAAATTTCTAATGGTACAGCCATCCATAACCTCGAAAAAAATGGAAGTTCCCCCACCCCACACTTAGAATCAAGCACTGTCCTCAGTGCGAACAAGTAAATGAATTAATATTGCAAGTGGGTAAGAAAACTTCCTGAAAGCTCTAGCCCTTGGTGCTAGCATCCTCCAAGCTTCCGTATAGCATGAGGTACTCAGACTTCCCCCAACAGGTCATCAATATTAGGCAGGGGTGAGGACACACCACACTTAAACTCGACATTACATGAACCTGCAATCCAAAGAATCACCCAAAGTAATATACAACCTTAAAAATAGTAATAATAAAATAAAAATAAAAGTAAAGCAACCAAACTGGGTTGCCTCCCAAGAAGCGCTTGATTTAATGTCGAGGCACGACGAAGACAACTTCATCACTTTTTCCTCCACCTTGAACTTATGAATTGAATCCCCAACTTTGCCTCAAGCTTGCGACTATGGTACTGGGGTGGTGGCAAAAATACAAAAGGACCAAGTAACCAATGTTGCATTTTACACTTCTTAGCCTTTAAATGAGGGATATCTTTTTGTCTCCTCGACATCGCAAACTTTAAAATATAGGCACCTTGTCCTCCTCTTTTGGTTTCTTCATATACTCGGGTGGTTCAATTTTCATGTCACCATCCAAACACAATGTTGAAAAATGATTGGAATGAGGTCCAATGCGCTTCAATTCTAAAATTCCATTACTTTTGACACCCTCACTTGCACAAACACTAGAGTCCTCAAATATGATGTTTTCTTTTTCCTCACTTGACTCTGATGTAATTTTGTCAACTTCGGCATCCTCAACTAATATTGGATCGAATGGTAGAAATTCCACTTTTTTCTCCTCAAATTGGTTCCTAAGCTCTTCTATCTCAAATCTACTATTTCTGACAATTGATAATTGAGCATTAGACACCTCAACCATATCACTCAAATTCACATCCAAGTCGTGAATAGCTAAACCAAATTGATCAATTTCTTGTGTGAGCTCCACTCTTTCTTCCATAAATTGCCTCGACATATTTGTTATTTCCTTAGAGAAATCCTCATATGCTTCAAAGAGTTTGGTGTGCTCCATTATCCAAGTTTCGCTAACAACCTGCACTTTATCGCTCCTGTCAAACTCACAAATACTATTAGAATCATCACACTTATTGATTGGGGAAGGAGTATGACACTTAGGACAAGAATTCCACAGACCACCACACAATTTGCAAATATTCCAGTCAAAGGTTGTAGAAAATTCACATAACCAGTCCCGTAGGGTTAAAAGACTTGGACAATTTTCCACAAGTGAGTTCCTCCACACAGTAAACAAAGATCATCAAACTTTGAGCAACTATCATTCGACCAGTTTTCATTAAAAGATTCCATGTTAACAAGTAACACAAAAATAAACTAGACAAAAAATTAAACCTGAATAGAAAATAATAAATCGTTCAAAAAGAAAACAGTCAATTATTTAGTCCCTGGCAACGACGCCAAAAACTTGTTGCTCCCAAACGCACACACGAGTATACGTGGTCGACAAGTAATAAAGTAATAAGTTGAGTATCGTTCCCACGAGGACTAGTGTTAATGACTGTATCCTAGCAAACAATTTCCTAAAAACTATTCAGGGATCTTTTTCAATTGTGATTGATTTTTACTAACTAAAGAATCAATAATTAAAAGCAAGTAACTGAGATCAAGTATACTAGAGCAATTCGTGAGTTGTTATAAATAAGAGAGAAACGGTCCAGAGTCAGAGCTACAAATAATCCAGTTGAGTTTTCCAGTTGATTCTACTTCTTGATTTCCTAGATTGCTAACTAACAGGTTAATTATATTCGTGAAAACCTGTCGATTCTTACAGAGTCTATGCAAGCTACTCTAGTGCCTATATTTATATGGAATTAAATCACATGCATGCATTAAAGAACTCTGTATTTAGCTAAGCAAGGCGAATAGGTATATGTCTATCCTACCCGAAAATCGATTCCCTAATGCCCAGGTTCACAATCAAGCCCTATTCTTTCTTATGTGCGTTCACAAGTTCCCTCTGTCGAGTTCAACTTGTAAACCGTAGATAGTGTTCAATTATCGGGCCCTAATGACCAAACAATTAGGCTCAAGAAAGAATAAACAATCCAAAGTGGTAAATCAATAGGTAGAAATCAACTTTTAAACATCAACCTTCATATATTTGCCCTAACTCTAGAACAAACAAACTATAGAATTAAGGAAAAGAATAAGAGAAACAGAGAAAGAACTTGTTTAGAAGACATCTAGGGCTCCTCGGCTCTCCTCCCCGTCTAACATCCTAAAAAGACCTCCTAATAATGTATTTATAGTATTTACAAAGTGCTGGGATAAGTTAAACTGAAGCCTAAACTAAGTTGGAAAAGTTGGGGTCGCTGAACTTCAAGCTATAGGGCAAGCGTCGCATGGCTCATAGCATTGCCACAACAGTGGTGCTCAACTCTCCAAAAGCTTTCTCTGGGTGTCGCATGGCTCATAGCCTCTGGATGTCGCGCATTATACGGAAGGTGTCGCATGGCTCATAGCACTCCAAAGTCTGAAGCTGTGACAGATCTACAACTTGCACCATAGCCTTGCCTTCTAATGCCATATCCCACAATTAGCTAAGTTCATCAACTTCTTGCTCGATTATGTCCATCTTCGCTTCATTTGCACTCGTATTCATCCAAACCATTCCTAAAATCACAAACACAATAGATGAGCGCAACAATCACAATTATTTCGTGCAATGGGCGAATAACGTATCAAAATGCGAGGAAATATTAAGGTAAAATAGGCAAATATTGCCAAACATCAAGCTATCCGGAGGCAATGTAAGCGCGAGCTTAGCCAGTCCATCTGCAACACCATTTTATTCCCTGTATGCGTGGAGTAACTGATGATCATGGAGCTGCTGGAGCAAGAACCTGCAATCATCAAGTAGATTAGAGTGAATATGTATCTCAGAGTTCAATGAGGTCAGGACTGCCTCTGAGTCAATGTTGATTTCCAACAGGTGATTGTTATAGTGCTGGGAATAATAAAGTCCCTGAATAAGGGCAAGTCATGACTAGATAGAGTGTAGGATAAATTTCCTGCAAACTCCATGAGCCAAGAACCTGAAGCATCTCAAAAGACGCCACCGAACCTGCTTATAGATGTGTTAGATTTGGTGGCACCATCAGTGTTGAGTTTAATATAGCCTGTTTTAGGAGGGTGCCAGTGCAGATACAGGGAACCCATGGGAATTTATTAGGCTGGTTAAAGGCGAGATAATAATATTCCCGCACGTGATTAACTATAGTACAATAGTTGACTATAGAATAAGTTTTGTCAAATATGTTCCGGTTCCTCGTGATCCAAATTTGCCATAAAGTAAAAGGTATGAGAATTTGATTGGAGATTGGGTGGAAAAGGTTATGGCTGCGACGAAGTATATTATGAAGTATAATAATATTATGAAGCAATTGAAGAAGCTGTGATCAGATACATCAAAACTTAAGATGAGTTATGCAGCACGTTTAGACTCCCTTATGCAAAACATTTTATTGCATCATTCTGTTTGTTTGATATTGGTGATTTGTAACTACACAATTAAAAAAAACTACACAATTGAGTTTCAAATATGATTCATCGTGTAATAAAGTAGAAGTTCATTTATACCATCAAAATCATTTTCTTGTTTTTGCTTTGAAACGACCTCGGTCAGTCGTTTCGGAAGTTAGGACTCCGATTGGCGTGCCGATAATTTTAAAATATTTGTAATGTCCATTAAAACCTGTCTGTAAAATTTGAGCTAAATCAGACCTCGTTTGGTAGGCATCGGAAGAAGGTTTCAGTTTTTATTGGCGATTAATATTAAAAGGAGATTTTCGAGCTCGGTTTTTGCCGAATGAGCTCCGATTCGAAATCCGAAAGCGCCGTTAGGTTCGTATGATTATTTGTGATTTTTGTGAACTTTCGAAAGTGATTTTCGATGTTGTTCGGCTAGTTTCCGCTAAAATGCCGAAAGTTAAATAATTTGACTTCTTTTCATTTAAATTCGCATCTTGAGTTTCGGAAGTCCGATTTGAGATCCGCCTTCGCGAGTATGTTACATATATTTTGTATAACTTGTATGCAAAAGTTGGAATTATTTTGAATATCATAGGCTACCGTTTTAATTTTTACTGTAGTAGCGAATTTATAAAAAAAAAAAAAAGGAAAAGAATGAAAAATTGGAAAAGTTAGGCGGTGGGGATATAAATCCCCCACCTTATCAATTATGGCACAGAAACATAAGTACATACATACAGAAACAAGAATAGAAACGAGACAGTGACAGAGACACTGGAAAAAAATGCCAGAAAATAAGAAAAGGGGCGGAGAAAAGTAGAATTTTTACCCTGAAACATTCAGGTAATGATCTTAACGCATTATTTGAGTTTATTACGTGTTTGAATATGTTTTAACGGTAAAACTTGGAATATTAGACATCGTTTTAATAAGTTCAATTAATAGTTTAAAGGGTCAAATGGATCCCGATAATGGAATTGATTATATATTCGTACTCAGTGAGTTATGGGCAACAGATAAATATAATTTATTTGGGGTTTGGTTATGTGACCTTAAACCCTGTACATAGGCCTGGCCTGCGTATTGCGTATGCGAATAGGGTATCAGGTTCCTACCTGGATTGCCCTAAGATGTGAGGAATGAAGCCTTTAGCCTAATGTGATATATTTTTCTGCTTATTGAACACAGTGGGATCGTTTGGAAATGGAACCAAAGGATAAAAGCGGTTATTGATTAGCAATGCTAACTTTTGAAAGAGGTAAGTGTTTATATCCATTTCTTTGGAGGCACCTGGCCTCATGGATTTTCTACCACGTATTCCTTACGTGTGTAGCTGCCGATAGGCGTACTCATTACGCCTTAGCTTTGGATTTACATTGTATATTATATGTTATGTCCTATTATTGGTATTGCAATGAGGATCTGAGCATTGTACCCTGGCTGTAAGTTGGCATCTACTTCCCGGCTGTCGATGAGAGTCCCGCGCCGGTGAAAGTTTATTATTGCATTACATTGCATTTATATGCATTATATGTCATTCATATGCATTACATTGCATATCATATTGGGTGCAGGAGTATTCCGCCCCAGGAGCAGGAGTATTCCGCTCCATTGTATCATATTGAGGGCAGGAGTATTCCGCCCCAGGAGCAGGAGTATTCCGCTCCATTGTATCATATTGAGGGCAGGAGTATTCCGCGCCAGGAGCAGGAGTATTCCGCTCTATTGTATCATATTGAGGGCAGGAGTATTCCGCCCCAGGAGCAGGAGTATTCCGCTCCATTGTATTATATCGGGTGCAGGAGTATTCCGCCCCAAGAGAGTGCAGGAGTATTCTGCCTCTGGTTTATATTATATCGGGTGCAGGAGTATTCCGCCCCAGGAGCAGGAGTATTCCGCTCCAGTTGGTTATCAGATTGGATTCCCCTCGAATGCAGGAGTATTCCGCTTCGAGATGGGAGGACGGGCACATGTGACCCTTTGCATCAGATTTCATTTCATCTCATTTCATTTCATTTTCATACCATTGCGTAGACTTGTGGTACATAACTACTGTTCTGCTCATACGTGCATTGCTTATTTGTTGATATGTTTCTGGCTCGTATTCCTGGCTGAGTTTAAGGTTTCATACGTGTTTCTAGTTATTATCTGGCTCTGCCTTTTTGTAATTTAAATAAAAGGAATTTGGTTTATCTGTTTCTTCTCCCTGGCTAGCTATCCTATTCTTTGAGGTGGCTAGTCTGCCCCACTTATTGAGTCCTTTTGACTCACCCTTGTTTGTTGTTTGTTTCTTGTCTATCTATTTCGTTTCGGCAGGTTCGCTCCAGGATTGAGTTCGCCACGTTGTTCAGGAGCGAAGACGACTTCAGCTGTCAGGGTGAGCCAGCTTTATTCCAGATGGCCACCAGTTTATTGTTTATTATTTCAGTTGCATTCTGCTCCCTTCAGGAGGTATCTGTCTTCTTTTGTACTCTTAGATGTCTAGTCTGGATAGCCCTAAACCTAATATGTTGGGTAGTTAGCTGTAATTTCTTTTGTACAGCTTAGAGGTATCAGTATGTCTGTGTTTTTTTTAGTCTTGTTCTTAGTTATGAATTGAATTATATTTATTTTACTAATTTAATTGGTAAGGGTTCGCCCGACGAGTCTAGGGGAGGATGTCGGGTGCCCGCACGGCCTAGCCGAATTTCGGGTCGTGTCATGCTTATACATACATTTTTTAATAAAAATATTTTATCGATTAATTTCGGCAGTAAGGTAGTGTTTGACACAAATTTTCCGACTATATTTACTTAGATAACGCTCATATAATCCTTAAATCAATACATCACCCACACACATTAAAGTTTTGATTCATCAGGCTAGTTAAAGTTCTATATGTCAAAATCATAGTTACTTTTTCTCCTCCTCACAGGCTAATTGGTCCTTCAAGGATCTTTGTGTGTTCAATTTTTTTTGTTTAAGTTCCATGTCCAAATACAAATACTTGCATAATCTAATTCAAAAATCTTGGCTTGTAAGTGCTTGGATCCTCGGCATAACATGTAAAGGTTTATTTAAACTTGACTTAGTGTCTCGTATGGAATTATCATTGGCTCAATCCTGTAATGATTAGATAGGAGAAGGCAATATTCTAGCCTTTAAGCCATTGATTAGAGAAAGACAGTGTTCTTCCCTATATGCCAAAATGATTTATTAAATATTATAATCTAGTTGTGTGCTAGTTTTATAATTGGCAATATGGATCCTAAGCCGAGAGGTAACTTTGTCACAATCTTGATATCATAATAAATTTTATACATATAGATGTATCAGTTTTTATGTAAATATTTTTTCTTATATATGTTATAAGAAGTTAATATCGAGAATCAAACCACATCTATAAAAGTTATTGTCACGTGTTTTATATGTGTAAGTGCATATATAATGGACATATACATACATGTGTGTGTATATATTATTGTGGTGAGTTCATATATTTTCTATATGTGTTATAGAAAAATTATGGTATACTTAGTTTGTGTAGTTGTTTATGTGACATTACTTTCATATAAGTATGTGTACTTATGTGACATTACTTTTATATAAGTATGTGTACTTACATGAATTTTTAATTTATAACTTTATGTTATTATTCTTGTTGATTATTTCTATAATTGTTATAGAATATATGCTTAGTTAGTCTTGATTTTAAGCAATTTAAGACGAGTATCCCTTTAATAATTCATTATGTTAGATTTACCGAATATTAGAATTTGGATGATGATTGGGAATATAGTGAACTTTCGATTCCGGGTTTAATATGAAATAAGTATTAACATAGTTAAATTATTAAAAGAAATAGTATATATATATATATGAATTTTAGGCTTTAAGAAAGTACATAGTTGTTTCAAATAGTTTATACTAGTTTATATCAATATGTCAACTGCTATGAGAATATTATCCCGAGTTTAATAAAATTGGTAATGGTGATAACAAAATCCACTATGTCCTAAAAGAGCAAGATGCTCCTGAGACTCTAGATATTTCTATGACGTCTCCTTAAAGTGGCATTACATTCCATTGTAGTTGGTACATTAATATGTGATCCAAATTATGAAATTGTTCTAAATCAGTTACTTAAAGTCCGTATAAGTTATGAATAGATGAAAATCCAATTCTTTTCTACTATTGGGTTTGTGCTGCTATTGTACATAAAGTTATTTCCCACATGAAAAACTAGTTCCATGGGGAAGAACTTGTATCTTTTTGTGATACTATTTCAGTTCAACGTTTATGTGTTCATATGTGAACAAGATACTGGCACTGTAACTGAATTTGGATTACATGATATAACATATTTAGTAGCTAATATTTTTTCCTAAGTAGGGTGAGATAAGCCAAGAATTGTTTCTTTATGAAACTGTGGACCAGATTGCTTCCGCTATTAACGCTAAATGGATTCGAGTGGAAGTCATATTTGCTAATAATGGATATGTTCCAATTAACACCAATACGTTGTCCAAAAGAGAATCTATTTAATATTGTTGGTCCCAGTGGGAGTAGCTATCAATTGATAAATCAATTTTATCAATCTCAACCTCGATGAATGAGTCGTCTACATATCTTCCACCGTCGATTTGAGATCAAAAGGAAAGCATATATAGTTACTCCCCAAGATGTATAAGAGATACAAAAAGTAACTGAGGCTCTTAAGTGCCCTACTAAGGATAAATAGTTTAAGCAATGAAAGATAAAATGGAGTTAGTGAAACCAAACTAAGAGTTGGGATTGATTGATCTACTTTTAGGTCTAACATCATTTGGAACAAGCGTGTTCTCAAAATATGTGAAAGGCTTATTGTAGTATTGAAAAATATGGATGAATTATTGAAGTTAAGATTTCAAGAAATCGTTCCAAGAGATCGTTGTCGCTTTCAAAGGAATCTTATATTAAGAAATTTTCTCGAACGATTTGATATGTAATAGTGTGAACCCATTAATACTCCTATTTCTAGAGCCAAAGGGTTAAGTTGGAGGATGTGTTTCTCGTGAACCCATAGGAATATGATTTGACTTATGAAGTTTGATATCTGTTATTCTAGTTAGCAGATATCAATCTGACTTAGAAAATGAATACTGGAAAGCAGTTAGAGGATACTGAGGTATCTCAAAGGCATAGTCGATTATCCTTGTATTGTCAAGGAAAGGATCTGCGACTCAATGGCCATATCTATGATGATTGACAAAGAAATTTAGATGAGAGAAAATCTAAATATGAGTATGTCCTCCTTGCTAAACAATGACGTCGTGCATATTGTTGAATAGCAAGAAATAATCATCAGCCTTGATATAATGAAAGCTGAATTTGTAGCGCTTTCAGCAACTGTGCAAGGAGCTATTTCACTTAAACATCTTTATGATAAATTTGGATGTGTTTGATAGTGCTATTAAATTCATGACAATCAAGTATGATAGTCAAGTCTCAATAGCTTACACAAAAAAGGTCCCACGTATCATTGGAAGACAAAACATATTGATATAAGTATAATTTCCTTAGAGACGTAGTTGTACATAGAAAATTGAACATGAAATGCATCTCTACGCATTATATAATAGTAGATTCGATAGTACAACCCATAGCATTTGGTGCTTATGAATGATATGTGAGGTCATTGGGTTTGTGTAGATGTCGATGTATTTATATCTAAAGTTTTCCAAGCATGATCACATAAAACTACATTATTTGAAGTTTATGTAGTTGAAGCCAAAATTGATTGTTATTGGTTCGTATACATAGAATGGTTTTATGTTTAGTACATAAATTTGAAGTATGTCAGACAGATAAAAAGGTTGGCTTATTCACACAGGCAACCGCCTCTATTGTCTAGGTGATTAATAGGGATGAGACAATTATGAACTTATTATTATCAGAAGTGATGATAATAGAGAGCTTGAAGTTTATAATAAGAATGTCGCTTGATTTTTTTTGGTTAATCATATTTGATTAATGTGAGTTTGTCTTAATGCTAGATGTGAGTTCTGAAGGATGAAATGTATGAGTAGATTTGTGAACTCAAAGTTAGACATGAGTTGTCTGAACTATCATCTGCACAGTATTTAAATTGTGAAAGACATACACTCCACGGGAAAGGAGTCAATACTGTGATACGTGATTTATACCACATATGCATAAAATGACCTATGGGCGATACAAGTTTAAATCTCTTATTGTTTATCATGCGAAGCCCTGAAAATTATAAGAAATTTTCTTTATTTTGTACCCTCATGACTTTGATCGGTTTCTCGAGATTCAATTTAGTGTTTGCTATCTTAGAGTGTTGCCAAGAGATCATGGATGATTCGGTCTGGCGGAACATTTCTAGAAAAGTAATTCAAATTGAGATTAAGAGATTCATGAGATGAGGAAGATCATTAATAAGTACTATCACATTAATTGTGTTTATTGGTCGGCCCATTATGTTTGTCTTTGTGACAAGAACATAATAACATAATGATGAACTCAAATTAACACAAAGAGATTATGAGAGATACAAATGTGATAAATGATCTAGGGTACTGCATACTACAATCTACTCCAAGGTTCCGTTATTCGAGATGTTATATATTCCTAACAGATGTATAACAACTAAGCTCTCGAAGTATACACTGATCACACGGTCTAGTCGCTGATGTTAGGCATATTTGATGTATTTTAGATAAATATTTTCCCTACCTTTTACTTAAATTCAATGCTATAGAGTGCCCAACATTGCTTATTTTTGGATATTCTACTAACTTGTTGTGTTTGAATGACTTAGGTATGAATTGGTGAAATTTTGGAGCAAGATAGCTATAATTTTTGGAAAAGTCCGAAGTCATAATTGAAGTACAAAAATGAAGAAGAGTGGTGTCAAAAATCAGCGGAGTAATGAGCTTTGTAAGCTCTTTGTATGAACCTTACAACAGTCGTACTGACACGACCCGGAATCCGGCTAGGCCGTGCGGGCACCCGACATCCTCCCCTAGACCCGTCGGGCGAACCCTTACCAATTAAATCAGAAAAATAAATATAATTCAATTCATAAATAAGAACAAGACAAAAAAAAATACTGACATACTGATACCTCTAAGCTGTACAAAAGAATTACTGCTGATTACCCAACATACTAGGTTTAGGGCTATCCAGACTAGACATCTAAGAGTACAAAAGAAGACAAGTACCTCCTGAAGGGAGCAAAATGCAACTGAAATAATAACCAATAAATTGGTGGCCATTCGGAATAAAAGCTGGCTCACCCTGACAGCTGAAGTCGTCTTCGCTCCTTCACAACGTGGCGAACTCAATCCTGGAGCGAACCTGCCGAAACGAAATAGATAGACAAGAAACAAACAACAAACAAGGGTGAGTCAAAAGGACTCAATAAGTGGGGCAGACTAGCCACCTCAAAGAATAGGATAGCTAGCCAGGGAGAAGAAAAACAGATAAAATAAATCCATCTTATTTGAACTATAAACAGGCAAAGCCAAATAATAACTGAAAACACATATGGAATCATAAACAGCCAGGGACATAAGGTAGACAAAACATATAGATATCCTGAACATGTCGATAATCAGAAATACATCATGTTGCGGCGTGCAACCCGATCCACATATTCATACTGTTGCGGCGTGCAACCCGATCCGTATATTTACACTGTTGCGGCTTGCAACCCGAGATACGAGCCAAAAATATATAGGCAAACTGAGATACGTTCACAACATGGTATACATACCGCATATTTAAAACACAACACAATACACACAATAGTCAGTATGCGGTGCAATGAGATGAGATGAATGCGGTATGATGCAATGCAGTCACATATGTCTGATACCTATCTCCGGCGCGGGACTCTCATCGTCTACCAGGAGATATATGCAATAATGACCCTTCACTGGCTCGGGACTCTCATCGATTACTGGGAAGTATATGTAATGATGACCTTCACCGGTGCGGGACTCTCATCGCCAACCGGGAAGTATATGCAATAATGACCCTTCGCCGGTGCGGGACTCTCTTCGCCAACCGGGAAGTGTATGCAATAATGACCCTTCGCCGGTGCGGGACTCTCATCGCCAACCGGGAAGTATATGCAATAATGACCCTTCGCCGGTGCGGGACTCTCATCACCAACCGGGAAGTATATGCAATAATGACCCTTCGCCGGTGCGGGACTCTCATCGCCAACCGGGAAGTATATGAAATGCTCAAAACCAGAGTGCAATGCTCATATGTTCAATGCAATACCAACTACAGGGCATAACATATAATATACAATGTAAATTCAAAGCTAAGGCGTAATGAGTACGCCTATCGGCAGCTACACACGTAGGGAAACACGTGGTAGAAAATCCACGAGGCCAGGTGCCTTCAAAGAAATGGATATAAACACTTACCTTGTTACAAAGTTAGTACAGCCACTCAATAACCGCTTTGTCCTTTGGATTCATTGCCAAACGATCCCACTGTGTTCAATAACCAGAAAAATATATCAAATTAGGCTAAAGGCTTCATTCCTCACATCTTAGGGCAATCCAGGTAGGAACCTGATACCCTATTCGCATACGCAATACGCAGGCCAGGCCTATGTACAGGGTTTATGGTCACATAACCAAACCCCAAATAAATTATATTTATATGTTGCTTATAACTCACTGAGTACGAATATATAATCAATTTCGTTATCGGGGTCCATTTGACCCTTTAAACTATTAATTGAACTTATTAAAACGATGTCTAATATTCCAAGTTTTACCGTTAAAACATATTCAAACATACGTAATAAACTCAAATAATATACTAGGATCATTACCTGAATGTTTCAGGGTGAAAATTCTACTTTTTCTCCGGCCCCTTTTCTCATTTTCTGGCATTTTTCCACTGCGTTATTTCCTTTCCTCTGTTCTTGTCTTCTGCGTTTTATATATCTCTCTCTGTTTTGTGTTTTACAAGTCCTTAGCTTATATGCTAAGGACAACCGCCTAACTTCATTTCCTTTTTTTTTAATTTATTTTATTTTCTTAACGAAAATTAAAACGGTGCCCTACGATATTCGAAATGATCCCAACTTTTGCATACAAGTTATACAAAATATATGTAACATACTCGGGAAAACGGATCTCAAATCGGACTCCCGAAACTCAAGATGCGAATTTAAATGAAAAACGTCAAATTATTTAACTTTCGGCATTTTAGCGGAAACTAGCCGAACAATATCGAAATTCACTTTCGAAAGTTCAAAAAAATCACAAATAATCATACAAACCGAACGGCGCTTTCGTATTTCGAATCGAAGCTCATTCGGCAAGACCGAACTCGAAAATCTCTTTTTAATATTTATCGCCAATAAAAACTGAAACCTTCTTCCGATGCCTACCAAACGAGGCCTGATTTAGCTCAAATTTTACATATAAGTCCCAATGGATATATGAACATTTTAAAATTATCGGCACGCCAATCGGAATCCTAACTTCCGAAATGACTAACCGGGGTCGTTTCATTCTCCTCCACTTAAACTCTCGTTCGTCCTCGAACGAGCCTAAGTCGAAAGAAAAATTCATATAGATAGCAAGAGAACTTGCATGACCTTCATAAACTACTCCACGGGCATTATTTCTTGATTACAGGATCAGAATTATAACACGCATACCGAACTTTTGGAATAAAATATATCTGGATAATATGATAATACCATTACACAGATCCTTCCTCGATTACGAGAAGAGAGTTCAACATTTTCGAAGCAAAGATACATGGAACTTTGAATGGGTTAACATGATTCAGCCGATAATCACCTCTTCGATATACTTTTCGATATAGAATAGGTCGATGGAACTAAGAATTAGCTTACGCTCTCACAACGCTTTAGAGATTTAATATTTATATTCACTATTGGAGGAAGACTCCTCCACTTAGAGCTTCAGCTCATACAGCTATGTTGAATAAAAATAGTCATCTTCGCACAACCTGCTGGATTAAGGAAGACTTCGCTAAACAGAGAACGCGGGTCAGACCTGAGCTACCAAATTACTCTCTCGAGTTGCCAAGCAGCTGCAACTCTCGAGTTCACAACTCCATACCTTTGCCGTAAACACCACCGCCTGATGGATGGTATTTCTATATAAAAATTTCGGCAGAGTTTCCCTTGAAACTGGATGATCCGCAAAAACAGAACCAGCACTATACTATACATAGAAATGGATACCCGGATAAACTGATATCCAAAATAATAATATGCTTACCCGGCTACAATAACACGTACTCTGGCTCAACACAGGGAACGTCACAAGTGGCTACCAATCGCCCAAGCTCACTAGTGCCGGACGAAGAAGAGATGGAAACATACCGAGGATAGAAATAATTGGAGCTATAGGAAGTTCATCTTCTTATTTGCTTGGCTACCAGAGCTAGACTACTTCCGAGTCAAGCTAGCCCAAAGAATCGCAATCGAAGAAATAAATATTAAATGAGCTTTATGGAACAACATCCATGCTAATTTAATCTCCCAATAATAAGGAAACTCTAATGATTTACCAGAAAACCCTTTTTATAATCCAGACAAGCTCATACGATCACATGACTTTACTAGCGTTTTGAACCAAGAGGAGACACATAAATCGAGCATTACTTACTAGTCACTTTACGCCGGAAGAAACAACGACACTTCTTGATGGCGACGAATAAGAATCCCATCATCCTACCAACACTGACTTCCAAAGAGAGCTAGACTGACTTGGCATTATAACAGAATGAGGCACAACAAGATGCCAGGCAGACAATACCGACACTTACTGCCAAATCTCTCACATTTAAACCAGATCAACCAAGAGGATCTCAGAAATGCCAGGAATAAATCATACAAGAAGCTCACCACTCTACCGCAACCGATTCTTAATAAAAACGACATCCAAGAAAACTATGGAAACATGATAAGACAACCATTTTCAGATCAATCGAAAGAATCAAATCTTACTCATATTTAAGAGAAGAAGAAATCTCAGGGTCTACTACATCGGATACCTCAGCATCCTGCCAGACTAGCAGTTTATAGAACTGCCTCTGCAGCTGAGTTAAGCCACTACCCTGATAATCACCTTCTGAAGAGCCACTGCCATCACGCTCTCGACCTCTTCTGGATGGTGGCATTTCTCTGATTGATTAAAATTTAAATGAAATTCCTGCGACTGTGCAGGTGCCTGATGACGAGAGAAAGGACGACTGCCTACTTGCCGAAGTAAGGGAAAACTCCTCAAAGTATAACTAGTACTCGCGACAATGATAACACATTTTCGCTGAATATGGGAACTGGGCAGATTGCTGATAGCTACAAAGAGAAAAATGGGATCTAATCTTGACGAACTACTGACTTACTTTAAGAATCACGTGACACAAGCTGAGATAACCTGGAAGGTGACCTCCCAAAATAATCAGAACTCTTACCTCCACATGAGGTACCATGGTTACCCACTAGGGCCACGGGATCTCTTACTTTCCCGCTCTAACTTATGGTATGCCTCGAACCTTCGGGCAATGTTAACAACAACATCAAATAAAATTCAGACCTCAATTTCTCGAGCCATCTGGGATTTCAAGGAAAAATAAAGGTCATCAATAAATCTTTGAATCTCTCGAAAGGCTCATGAACTAGTTCTAATGCATATCCAGCCATTCTATAGAATTCAATCTCATATTCTGAAACACCAACAGGCTAAGCGACAGGCTACCCTATCCAATCTACTCAAACTGGCAACAATTTTCATCTCGCTGGCTACTCAAAAGGAACTTTTCCCCGAATCTAGAAGAAAAAACCGAACCAAATTAGCTAATAAGAGAGTGGCCCACCAATTCAAGGCTGGACCCTGAAACTGGAAAGAAGAATAATCAACACCATATCGCTCGATATAATCAAGAGCCTGAAGGATACGCTGACATCATTTTATTTTAAAAACAAAAACTTACACAGGGATTATCTGATGCATGGCTTGAGAATATCGGAAGGTTCAACCGCGCAAAATAATATAACCTCTTTAGGCACTAGGACCGAGACATTACTCAGGCTAACTAACCAGCCAGAATAACTAGAGGCACAACACATGCTGTCTCCGGAACATAATTCACTGCAGCAATATTAAGAACCGAAAAAGGATCTCCCTGAGATCGAACATCTGCACATGCGGCAACCTGATAGGCTGTCCAGCGAATCATAATTTTTTGCGGTATCTATGTCACCAAGATTCTCGTGAAAGCATCGTAGAGAGCCAAGGGAACCACAAGGCCCTGCTCTCTTGCCCATCGCGAGCTCGTACATCCGAAACTAGATTTCAGCACGATAAAAAAAAACTCTCGGGGCTTCGTCAGTGCTAGCCCCAGGCTAGACTGCTTCGTCTTGAACTCATACCGTTTGTTGATTTATCGCACGAGGGTTTCACAATTACCACGAAGGAATTAATGAAAATAATTTTGCATCCTAGACCGACGCACGATCAGAAAAGAAGGAAGTGAAACTTCCTAAATGCCATCATAGCCCCTCGTAGATAAGTACGGACGTCTACGTACCCATCAGCGAGACTCTACTAGACACTGTCTTAGTCTGGATCGACTCTAAACATGGCTCTGATACCAACTGACACGACCCGGAATCTGGCTAGGCCGTGCGGGCACCCGAGATCCTCCCCTAGACCCGTCGGGCGAACCCTTACCAATTAAATCAGTAAAATAAATATAATTCAATTCATAAATAAGAACAAGACAAAAAAAAATACTGACATACTGATACCTCTAAGCTGTACAAAAGAATTACAGCTGATTACCCAACATACTAGGTTTAGGGCTATCCAGACTAGACATCTAAGAGTACAAAAGAAGACAAGTACCTCCTGAAGGGAGCAAAATGCAACTGAAATAATAACCAATAAATTGGTGGCCATTCTGAATAAAAGCTAGCTCACCCTGACAGTTGAAGTCGTCTTCGCTCCTTCACAACGTGGCGAACTCAATCCTGGAGCGAACCTGCCGAAACGAAATAGATAGACAAGAAACAAACAACAAACAAGGGTGAGTCAAAGGACTCAATAAGTGGGGCAGACTAGCCACCTCAAAGAATAGGATAGCTAGCCAGGGAGAAGAAAAACAGATAAAATAAATCCATCTTATTTGAACTATAAACAGGCAAAGCCAAATAATAACTGAAAACACATATGGAATCATAAACAGCCAGGGACATAAGGTAGACAGAACATCCTGAACATGTCGATAATTAGAAATACATCCTGTTGCGGCGTGCAACCCGATCCATATATTCATACTGTTGCGGCGTGCAACCCGATCCGTATATTTACACTGTTGCGGCTTGCAACCCGAGATACGAGCCAAAAATATATAGGCAAACTGAGATACGTTCACAACATGGTATACATACCGCATATATAAAACACAACACAATACACACAATAGTCAGTATGTGGTGCAATGAGATGAGATGAATGCGGTATGATGCAATGCAGTCACATATGTCTGATACCTATCTCCGGCGCGGGACTCTCATCGTCTACGAGGAGATATATGCAATAATGACCCTTCACCGGCTCGGGACTCTCATCGATTACCGGGAAGTATATGTAATGATGACCCTTCACCGGTGCGGGACTCTCATCGCCAACCGGGAAGTATATGCAATAATGACCCTTCGCCGGTGCGGGACTCTCTTCGCCAACCGGGAAGTGTATGCAATAATGACCCTTCGCCGGTGCGGGACTCTCATCGCCAACCGGAAAGTATATGCAATAATGACCCTTCGCCGGTGCGGGACTCTCATCGCCAACCAGGAAGTATATGCAATAATGACCCTTCGCCGGTGTGGGACTCTCATCGCCAACCGGGAAGTATATGCAATGCTCAAAACCACAGTGCAATGCTCATATGTTCAATGCAATACCAACTACAGGGCATAACATATAATATACAATGTAAATTCAAAGCTAAGGCGTAATGAGTACGCCTATCGGCAGCTACACACGTAGGGAAACACGTGGTAGAAAATCCACGAGGCCAGGTGCCTCCAAAGAAATGGATATAAACACTTACCTTGTTACAAAGTTAGTACAGCCACTCAATAACCGCTTTGTCCTTTGGATTCATTGCCAAACGATCCCGCTGTGTTCAATAACCAGAAAAATATATCAAATTAGGCTAAAGGCTTCATTCCTCACATCTTAGGGCAATCCAGGTAGGAACCTGATACCCTATTCGCATACGCAATACGCAGGCCAGGCCTATGTACAGGGTTTATGGTCACATAACCAAACCCCAAATAAATTATATTTATATGTTGCTTATAACTCACTGAGTACGAATATATAATCAATTTCGTTATCGGGGTCCATTTGACCCTTTAAACTATTAATTGAACTTATTAAAACGATGTCTAATATTCCAAGTTTTACCGTTAAAACATATTCAAACATACGTAATAAACTCAAATAATATACTAGGATCATTACCTGAATGTTTCAGGGTGAAAATTCTACTTTTTCTCCGGCCCCTTTTCTCATTTTCTGGCATTTTTCCACTGCGTTATTTCCTTTCCTCTGTTCTTGTCTTCTGCGTTTTATATATCTCTCTCTGTTTTGTGTTTTACAAGTCCTTAGCATATAAGCTAAGGACAACCGCCTAACTTCATTTCCTTTTTTTTTTAATTTTATTTTATTTTCTTAACGAAAATTAAAACGGTGCCCTACGATATTCGAAATGATCCCAACTTTTGCATACAAGTTATACAAAATATATGTAACATACTCGGGAAAACGGATCTCAAATCGGACTCCCGAAACTCAAGATGCGAATTTAAATGAAAAAAGTCAAATTATTTAACTTTCGGCATTTTAGCGGAAACTAGCCGAACAATATCGAAATTCACTTTCGAAAGTTCACAAAAATCACAAATAATCATACGAACCGAACGGCGCTTTCGGATTTCGAATCGGAGCTCATTCGGCAAGACCGAACTCGAAAATCTCTTTTTAATATTTATCGCCAATAAAAACTGAAACCTTCTTCCGATGCCTACCAAACGAGGCCTGATTTAGTTCAAATTTTACATATAAGTCCCAATGGATATATGAACATTTTAAAATTATCGGCACGCCAATCGGAGTCCTAACTTCCGAAATGACTAACCGGGGTCGTTTCACGTACATTGTAAGAGATGCTGTGAGACCTGAGACCAGAGCATACAGAAGGTCTTACATTGTTAGAGTGGCTGCACGATCTGAACGTTCCCATTCGAATTGGGATTAGGTTAAAACGTTTTCTACCCATTGTAACCTATATATAAGGAGCCTTAAACATAATTTTAGGTATTTTTTGACCTTTGGGAGGCAGAGAAATGTTGGAGATGGGTTGGAGCTCAACATCTACATTGAGTTTTCCTCTCTTTTTCTTTTCATAATTGTTAGTTCTAAAGTTGTGGGATTCTCCAGGATTGTTGATATTCCTAAGTTAATTTAATTTTATTAGTTTATATCATTGGATTATTTACTCATATCCTGAGCTTAATTATTTGATTGCTTGATCACCAATTGAATACTATTTATGAACCTAGGGTTGAACTCGAAAGTAGGAACCGTAGGTTGCAATAGGATTGAATAGGGCGTGTTCCTGAACCTGGGCATCGGGGAACGGTTTCGCAGCTAGGATAGAAATATACCTAACAGTCATGCTTACTCATTATACAGGAAAAATAAATGCGTTCTTGTTAACTCTAATTCCATAGACATATAGGCATTAGGTTGACTTGAATAGGTGAGCAGGATATCGAAAGAGTCGTGTGAGTAATATTAACTCTGTGATTAGTAACCCAGATAAATTATTTAGTCAGATTAACAGAGTAATTCAATAGGATTGGAAGATTTCCCATAACCCTAGGCTATTATCTCTTCTTGAAATCGTCTTGCGTTCAATTTTTACTTCCTTTACTTTTTATTAATTAGTTATAATAAAACACTTGAATTTGGGTGAACTCTCTTGAACAGTATCTTAATTAAAGTCTGTCTAGTTAATAGTTAATCGGTAGTCATCGTGGGAACGATACTTTCTTATCACTTTATTACTTGATCGACCGCGTATACTTGCGTGTGCGTTTGGAGCGACAAGTTTTTGGCGCCGTTGCCTGGACTTAGAATTAGCTATTTTCAAGATTAGACTTTTACTTTTGTCTATTCAAGTTTTTAGTTTAGTTTAGTTTATTTTATTTTATTACTTGTTTACATGACATCTTCTAATAAAAATTGGTCAAAAGTTGGCTACTCATATTTTGGTGCTCTTTGCATAATTTGTAATGGACGTCACTTGTGGGAAGATTGCCGGCATCTTGATATCCTACAGAACGGTTTATCTAGTAGTTCTTCTACAACCTTTGATTGGAACTGTTGCCAATTGTGTGGCGGTTTGTAGAATGATTGTCCTAATATCGTACTCCTTACCCAAGTAATATTCATGATAATACTAACCTTGCTTGTGAGTTTGATAGGAGCAACGAGGTACAGGACGCATCACGGTATGATCAACAAGAGAAAAATTCTGAAGAAGTGGAGATCGTGAGCAAAACTTGGCTTATGGACCAATCTCAACGATTAGATGCATGTGGGGGTCTTCTTGATGATATTACAAGTGCAGCTAGATGCTCTATAGAATGAAAAAGTGTGCTCAAACAAGAGATCGACCGATTTGGCGATGCTATTCACGACTTTAAGGCTAATTTGATTAAAAAGATTGTGGCGTCTAAGTCTCAACAACCAATCATTTTGGATAGTATATTTGAGGTGGATGAAGTTGAAGAAGAATTTAAGAGACAATTTGAGGAGCTAAGTGTGGAGTTCCAACAGTTCGACCCAGGAGTAGTTGATGATGCCAAAGTTGAGAAATTGGCACTAGAGTCAAGTGAGGAAGTGAAAAATATAATTTTTGACGACTCTAGTGTGTGTAAAGATGAGGATGTCAAGAATAATACAACTTTGGAGTTGGGGCGCATTGGACCTCATTCTATGCACTTTTCGACATTATGTTTGGATGGCGAGATGAAAATCGAGCCTTTCGAGCTAATAGAAGAGTCACGGGAGGAGGAACAAGGTGTCTATGTTCTAAAGTTTGTGATGCCGTGGAGACAAAATGATATTCCTCATTTAAAAGCCAAGAGGTGCATAATGCGACATTTAATTCTTGGTTTCTTTGGGTTTATGACACCGCCCCAAAAGCATAGTCGTAAGCTTGAATTAAATTTGGGGAGAAAATTCATATCTTCGAAGTGGAGGCAAAAGTGATGAATGTACACGTCGTGCCACGACATTAAATAAAGCGCTTCATGGGAAGCAACCCATTTTTTATTGCTTTCTTAAGTTACTTAGTTTTTACATTTAAAAAAAAAAACACACAAAGGAATTGAAATCTTGAAACTAATTGGTTACTTGAGTGTGTTGTAGCAGGGAGTTAGCGAGATGAACTTGGAGAATGAAGCTGATAAGGATCAAAATCAAAAGACAAAAAGGACGACAAAGGGAACGAGACGCATCTCAAACTCCCTACGAAGTATCCACGGAGAACTTGTTCCGTGAAACCCTCGTATCGGTGTCAAGAAGAGCCTATGCTAAGCAGCCACCCTCGAGTCGCACTCGGGACCCGCAAGTAGAATGATCGGGTGTCGGTTCAATAATCAACTAGGATCCGCTAGTGAATTCAAGCCAACCAAAGGGTTTTCTTCATAACTCAAGAGTTCATCTCTTTCAACATTCAATAATAATCAAAGTAAACTCAGGTTCAAAGAAGACTGATGAAGTATTTATAGGCTTCTCTTAAACATAATGAAAGCCCTAAAGTACCCCCAAAGTGGGTTAAAATAACAAAGGCCACGTAGGGCTATAATAGTCAAAGCATAGCATTATAATTAGAACTCCCGCAAGGCTCCCAGTAACTAGGCGGTCCGCCCCCTATACTAGGCGCCCCGCCTAGTTGTTCCAAATGCTGAAGACGAAAGTAGGCGGCCAAGTAGGCGGTCCGCCCCTTTAGTAGGCGGTTGAAAGTCCAGAGAGCTGACATTTAGTAGGCGGTCCGCCTGTTGAAGTAGGCGGTCCGCCCACTCCTGGGGGTTCTTGAATTGCTTCCAAATGTGCCCCAGATGCCTCTCCAAGTAGCCTATGTGGTCCTCCATCCATGGCACTCCAAAGCATGATCTTCAAGTCGCTCTCGGAGCCTTCTTCCATGTCCTTCCAAGTCAAGTGGAGATGAGTGTCTTGAATCAACTTAGCTTGGCTCCTAGTGAAAGGCCTTGAGGTAGTATGCCCCGCATCATCCTCCCCTTCTTGGGAAGGTTTCGTCGTCGAAACCATGGCCTCCTCCTCTCCGGCATCACCATCCCCTACATCAAAAGGGGTCAAGTCAGTCACATTAAAAGTATTTGAGACATTATACTTACCGGGTAGATCAATCACATAGGCATTGTTGTTGATCTTGGAAAGCACTTGAAACGGTCCATCTCCACGTGGTGCCAACTTCCCTTTCCTAAGGTTTGGGAACCTTTCTCTGCGAAAGTGCACCCACACCCAATCTCCCTTTTTGAGCTCAAGCTTCTTCCTTCCCTTGTTCTTCTTGGAAGCAACCTTTGCATAGGCTTCTTCCAAGTTCTTCTTTACTTTAGCATAAAGCTCAACCATAACCTTTGCTCGGCTTTTACCTTCAAAACTCACAACAAAATCTTTGGGCAATGGGGTTAGATCAAGTGGAATCAAAGGATTAAAGCTATACACACACTCAAATGGAGTCATACCAATCAAACTATGCAAAGTACGGTTATATGCAAACTCCATAAGAGGCAACTTATCAACCCACGTCCCGGCCTTACCTCGGGTCATAGCTCTAAGAAAAGCACCCAAAGTTTGGTTCACCACCTCGGTTTGCCCATCCGTTTGAGGGTGGTGGGACGTAGAGAACAATAGCTTGGTGCTAAGAGCACCCCACAAGCTCCTCCAAAAATGGCTAAGGAACATGGTGTCCCTATCACTCACAATTGTTTGAGGCACACCATGCAACTTTAACACATTATCAATGAACAAAGAAGCAACATGTTGTGCATCATCACACTTTTTACATGGAATGAAGTGAGCCATTTTGGAAAACCTATCCACGACAACATAAATGCTATCATGTTCCCCCATAGACCGTGGCAATCCCATAACAAAATCCATAGAAATGTCAATCTACGGGCTAGTAGGTACGGGGAGAGGAGTATACAAACCATGGGGGTTAGCTTTAGATTTAGCATGCTTGCACTCAAGGCAATTTTTTCAAAGCTTTTCAACTTGTACCCCCATCTTTGGCCAATGGAATTGTTCCATGAGAATGGCCAAGGTCTTGTTTCTCCCAAAGTGCCCAATCAAGCCCCCACAATGAGCTTCACGAATAAGCAATTCCCTCCAAGAGGACTCGGGAACACACACTCTACCATTTTTAAAGATATAGCCTTCAACCCATTGGTATTTCTCAACTCTTTCTCCTTTCTCAAGAGCTTCATGAATGCTCTTTAGCTTAGGGTCTTGAGCATACATCAACTTAATGCTTTCAAAACCCATGAGCTTGGAGGCAAGAGTGGTGGCAAGAGCAAACTTCCGAGAAAGTGCATCCGCCACAACATTGTCTTTTCCTTTCTTGTATTGAATGACATAGGGAAAAGACTCAATGAACTCTACCCACTTGGCATGACACTTGTTCAATTTCTCTTGGCCCCTAAGATGTTTGAGTGACTCATGATCACTCTTAATCACAAATTCTCTAGGCCAAAGGTAATGTTGCCAATGAGCAAGAGCTCTCACTAGGGCATACATCTCCTTGTCATACGTAGAGTAGTTCAAGGAGGAACCCTTCAATTTCTCACTAAAGTAGGCTATGGGTTTTCCATCTTGCATTAAAACACCACCAATTCCCACCCCCGAGGCATCACATTCAACCTCAAATGCCTTTCCGAAGTCGGGCAATTGCAATAGAGGGGCGGTACTCAACCTACTTTTCAATTCTTGGAAGGCCTTCTCTTGAGGCTCTCCCCAAACAAAAGGTTTGTCCTTCTTCACCAATTCGGTGAGTGGAGCGGCAATGGAGCTAAAGTCTTTCACAAATCATCTATAAAAACTAGCAAGACCATGAAAGCTCCTCACTTGAGTCACAGTAGTAGGAGTAGGCCAATCACGAATGGCCTCTACCTTAGACTCATCCACCTCCACTTATTGGGCACTCACAACAAACCCAAGGAAGACTACCTTCTCAACACCAAAGGCACACTTTTTAAAACTAGCATAGAGCTTTTCGGCTCTCAATACTTCAAGAACTTGCCTTAGGTGATCAACATGGTCGTCTATTGATTTGCTATAGATCAATATATCATCAAAGTAGACGACCACGAACTTGTTGATAAACGGTTTCAAAACATGGTTCATTAGTCTCATAAAAGCACTAGGTGTGTTGGAGAGCCCAAAGGGCATCACCAACCATTCATATAGACCAAACTTGGTCTTGAATGCGGTTTTCCATTCGTCTCTAGGTTTCATCCGGATTTGATGGTAACCGGACCTAAGGTCTATTTTGGTAAAGACACATGAACCGCTCAATTCATCAAGCATGTCATCAAGTCTAGGGATAGGATGATGATACTTTGCCTTTATCTTGTTTACGGCTCGGCAATCAATGCACATTCTCCATGTCCCGTCCTTCTTTGGCACAAGAATGACCGGTACGACGTATGGGCTCAAACTTTCACAGACCAAGCCTTTAGTGAGAAAGTCATCAAATTGCTTTTGCAATTCTCTTGTGTCCTCCGGATTGCTCCTATAAGCCGGTTTGTTTGGAATTTGAGACCCCGAGATAAAATCAATTTGGTGCTCAATACCCCTCAAGGGAGGAAGACCACTCGACATCTCTTCTGGGAACATGTCTTCAAATACCTTCAAAACACTCTCAATTGCACTAGGTAAAAGGTTAGTGAAATAATCAACATCGGATGTAAGAATCATACCTTTATGTACTAGGCAAAGGAGTAGCTTGTTGCCATCATTTCCTATCAAAAGTTCACCCAGTTGCATCATGCCACATATGCTACCGGTGGAAGATGGTGGAGTCACCACCAAGCTCTCGGCCAAAGGACTAGTCTCAACAACCGTCTTAGCCTTTGCCGCCTCTCTTAACTCCCTCATTCGCTTGTAATCATCACTAACTAGCTTGGGAGTTAAGGGTTTAAGCACAAACTTCTTTCCCTCGTGCTTGACCGTATAGGTGTTGGCACGGCCATCATGAACCACATGTCTATCAAATTGCCATGACCTTCCAAATAGAAGGTGGCATGCTTGCATAGGCACCACATCAAACATGTGTTCATCCACATAGTTCCCTATCTTGAATTTAATCATGACTTGCTTTACCACCTTCAATTCACCACACTCACTAAGCCATTACAAACGGTAAGGATTTGGGTGTTTCAAGGTGGGTATCTTCAATTGGGAAACTAGTGTTTTGTCTCCTCGGCATCACAAACTTTAGAACATAGACACCTTGTTTCTCCTTCCGTGACTCTTCTATTAGCTCGAAAGGGTCGATTTTCATATCGCCATCCAAACACAATGTCAAAAAGTGCATAGAGTGCGGTCCAATGCGCCCCAACTCCAAGGTTGTATTATTCTTGACATCCTCATCTTTACACACACTAGAGTCATCAAAAATTATATTTTTCACTTCCTCACTTGACTCCAGTGCCAATTTCTCAACTTTGGCATCATCAACTACTACTGGGTCGAACTGTTGGAACTCCATACTTAGCTCCTCAAATTGGCTCTCAACTTCTTCTTCAACTTCAAATCCCCTATCCACAACAATTGGCGGTTGGGCATTAGACGCCTCAATTGTTTCAATCAAGTTCACCTCCAAGTCATGAATAGCCAAGCCAAATCGGTCGATCTCTTGTTTGAGCACACTTTTCCATTCCATAGAGCACTTAGTTGCACTTGTAATATCATCAAGCAGACCCCCACATACATCTAATCGTTGAGATTGTTCCATCAGCCAAGTTTCGCTAATAATCTCCACTTCTTCAAAATTTTCCTCTTGTTGGAACTCACTTTCTTCTGCAATTTGAGGTTCTTCCTGACTTTGCTCCATCTTCCCAAACTGATCATACCATGATGCATCCTGCACTTTGTTGCTCTTATCAAACTCACAAGAAAGGTTAGTACTATAATGAATATTACTTGGGAAAGGACTACGACACTTAGGACAATCATTTCACAGACCACCACACAATTGACAACAGTTCTGATCAAAGGTTGTAGAGGAACGACTGGATAAATAACTCTGTAGGATATCAAGATGTCGACAATCTTCCCACAAGTGACGTCCATTACAAATTATGCAAGAAGCACATAAATACGAGTAGCCAACCTTCGACCAATTTTCATTAAAAGATGCCATGTTAACAAGTAATAAACTAAACTAAACTAAACTAAAAACTTGAATAGACAAAAGTAAAGTCTAATCTAGAAAATAGCTAATTCTAAGTCCCCGGCAACGGCGCCAAAAACTTGTCGCTCCAAACGCACACACAAGTATACGCGGTCGATCAAGTAATAAAGTGATAAGAAAAGTATCGTTCCCACGAGGACTATTGATTAACTACTAACTAAATCAGACAATTCCTAATTATCTAAGCAAGAAGGTTTCAAGAGTTGAGAATTTATCTAACTAAAATTAACTAATTAAACCAAGAAAATAATAACAAGTAAAACACGATTTTGGATTCAAGAAGGGATAATAGCCTAGGGTTATGGGATATCTGCCAATCCTGTTGAATTCTTCCGTTAGTATGACTAAATAATTTATCTGGGTTACTAATCACAGGGTTAATATTACTCACAGGACTCTTTCGATACCCTGCTCGCCTATTCAAGTCAACCTAACGCCTATATGTCTATGGAATTAGAGTTAACAAGAATGCCTGTGCTACTCCTGTATAGTGATTAAGCATGACCGTTAGGTATATTTCTATTCTAACCGCGAAACCATTCCCCGATGCCAGGTTCAAGGAACATGCTCTATCCAATCCTATTGCAACCTATGGTTCCCACTTTCGAGTTCAACCCTAGGTTCATAAATAGTATTCAATTGGTGATCAAGCAATCAAATAATTAGGCTCAGGATATGAATAAATAACCCAATATAATAAATTAATAAAATCGAATCAACATTCGAAAATCAACATTCATGGAGAATCCCACAACTTTAGACTAACAAACTAAATTAAAGAAAAGAAAAGAAAAGAAAACTCAATGTAGATGTTGAGCTCCAACCCATCTCCAGTGTTTTTCTGCCTCCCAAAGGTCCAAAGATACTTAAAATTATGTTTAAGGCTGCTTATATATGGATTACAATGAGTACAAAATGTTTTAACCTAATCCAATTTTGGATGGAAAACTTTCAGGTCGTATAGCCACTCTTACAATGTAAGACCTTCTGTATGCTCAATTCTCAGGTCTCACAGCTTCTCATACAATGTACGACTGTTGTAAGGGTCATACAATGAGCTTACAAAGCTCCTAGTCCGCTGATTTTTTACACTAGCATTCTTCATTTTTCTACTTTAATTTTTGACTTCGGACTTCTCCAAAAAGTATAGCCATCTTGCTCCAAAATTTCACCAATTCATACCTAAGTCATTCAAACACACCAAGTTAGTAGAATATCCAAGATAAACAATGTTGGGCACCCTTTAGCATTGAATTTAAGTAAAAGGTAGGGGAAATATATATTTAAAATACATCAAATATGCCCAACATCATGTGTAATCCTTCAAAAGATACAGTAAAGCAAGAAGATTCAATGTACCTTATGACAAACACAATTTGAACAAAACCAAGAAGATACAATATAGTCTAATGGAATCCTGTAGACTGCATTAAACAACACTCTCTGTTGTGGTTCATAAAGCCCAGATTGATTTATCAGTAAAGTGAGTGAAAATTATGAAAGATTAGAGTTTAAATTTCACATAAATAAAAAAAGTTAGACTATTTTTCATTATTTGCCTAAGTTTTGAAGGATAAAATTACCGATTAGTTATGTTAGTGAAAAATAGCGGATACCCGATAACATAGACAAAGTGTGCACAGATGCCAAGAGAAACACCACCACTATTATATAAAATAAAAAGCAGATCAGTCTCTGTCAGTTACTATAAACTACAATAACCATAACAATTTCTTTAATTTCAGCATCATTCACGAAGACGATAAAACAGAGAGAGGGATTAAACAAAATCATGATGTTCTTGTTCACCATGTTTCACGACGTTGACCTACATTAATGTTTACTGTCCTATTTTCGTGGATACAATGAATATGATATGCTTGCATTGATTCCAAAATCCTAAATTGATCTTTTCTCTTTCCTTTTATTTCCTAATTTGTGAAATTGCTTCACCAAACAAGTCCAAATTTACTGTTTCCATTCTTTTTTCACAAGGCATTTACCAATTATTTTTGTCTTTTTCTTTGAGGATTTGCTGAGGGGTAGCGTTATTTTGCTGTAAGTTGAGGTAAGAAAGCGATCTTACAAGTTAGCATGGGTACAATAGTAATGCCAATTTTATCAAGTTATCCAAGATTTTTTCCTTGACGTTTCGAAGTCATTTATCATTAGAGATATTCGTTGAATATAGAATTTAAGTCATGTGATTAAGAGCCTGTTTGGGTAGGCTTAAAAGCAGCTTATTTTAAGTGACTTATAAGTCAAAAAGTGACTTAAAAGCCATTTTTTGAGAAGTTAGTCTAACTTCTCAAAAAGTGGCTTTTAAGCAACTTATGAATTATAAGTCCAAAAATTTTGAGGTTACCAAACATATATTAATGTGCTTATAAGCTTATAAGTTACTTTTAAGCTCACCCAAACGGGCTCTAAACATTGTATAACTTTTTAACCTGAAGTTAAGTTACGTACAATAATAATATATACTTCTAAATAATATAAAAAATATGTATTGATTAATCTGAAAAATATAGTAAATAACGGACTATAATTGGTTTACGATGTAAAAAAACTTATACATTGACTTTGTACATCTATATTAAAATCATGTTGTTACTCTTTCTCCATCTACCAGAGGAAAAATGAAAATTTGACCGTTTCAGTCTAAATATTGCAATTTTAGTTTACCTTATATTTTACATACAATCAGATATATGATCTTAATTTCATCAAAGGTGTTCTCTCCTATTTTGCTATAATTATTCACGATCAACCCCCAAAGAAAATACAAAGATTAAACTACAATTTGAGTTGCAATCCGCTTCACACTGAACAACGACATGTAATTTTAACTTCATCAAAGGTCCTCCACTCCGGAGTATCTTTTCCACTATAACAATCTTTTGTAATAAAAAAGTAATTGAGGATAATATAATTGGTGCAAAGTTCAAAATTTGGTCAATAATTATCTATTCCGTTACTTTTTTTGTATTGCATAATTCACGTGATGTCCGTCTAAACCACACAGATTATACATTTTTACTAGACTTTTTTCAATACTCAGTAGGGAATCAAAATTGTACAATCTTTGAAGTAATTAAAGGACAAAGAATCCCAAGGTAAATGGATAATCATCTTCAATTCAATATATTCTTTCTTTACTACACCTGCCTCTATAAATACATAGTCAACAACTACTTTCCTGCATATCTACACTACACCAACTTCCCTTCATTAATATTTTCTTCCTTCTTCACGCATCCATTCATTTCTTTCAAGAAAAATGTCTTCAGAAAGAGCAAATCGCCACCAAAGGAGGCCATCACAAAGTGTTTTTGTTTTGCCTGAGAATATTAATATCTCATTAGCTGATGATCCACTCGCCGCCTATACTGGCGGCGCTGAGCAAAATAAGGTTGTTCCACCACCGAAACCCGGTGGCCTCGGCCGCACTACTAGTGGTGTTACGCTGCCGCCGTTGCCAGTGGAGTCGTCGGAGAAAGAAGCAACATCCCATGCAGGGCGACGACAAGCATGATATTAGAAAGCTTTAAGGAAGACTATTAAGTAATACTAATTGTTGTTTAATTTTACTTCATGCAGTTGATATTCTATCAATTGTTTTAATTATTAGTACTACTCTTTTTTATGTTATGTGAATTAATGGCGTAATTTTATTGGCTTGAGTTGACTTACAATACTAAATAACTATTTATATCAATTTCAATTGTACCTCGCATCTCGCATCTGTACTAATTTATGTGACATTATCTATTAATAATCTTTACTAATATGTTTTAGAAAAAATTAACTTTTAACTTTACTAATTTACTGGTAATATAAGATGGTGAAGTTCAAGATTAACCACTTCTTAGTGCAAGACTCAAGTATTTAGACTTTAACTTTGTCCCAAAGTGTTGAACTTAAAATTTTAGTTTCAAAACACAGTGTCCTAAGTTCTGAATTGAAAAACTGAATTTCAGAAACGATGGCTAAAAATGTAAAACACAGCCATTAGAGAGGATAATTGTTGTCATTTTCACGTAAAATAAGAATTTTTATAATCACAAAAATATTATTACACACTTAAGATAATAGCCACACAAATGATATGATCTTGTTTAGACCACAAAATCCAAAAGTCATTATTTATCTTTTAAATATAGTGTCGAGTCAAACTATGTCTACATACTTCCATAATGGATGTTCTAATTTGACTTGGACCGGAATTTAAGAAATAGAAGGAGACTTTTGAAACTTGTGGTCTAAAATAAGGCAGAGGTAAATGTGTGGCTATAAATCATTTCATTAAGGGTAAAGTGATAAATTTAAAATTAAATTATTTCTAAATATAGAATTGTGCTTTTGGAACGGACTAATAAGGAAACTAAGACATCCATTGTGGAATGAAGGGAGTAATAAATTAAAAATTTAAAACCAATTAAAGTGCGTTGATAATATAAAGTTTCTTACACTGCGAGTGTGTAATGACTAATTAAACACTTTTATTTAATTAATTATCTCCTTAGTTGATTTGCTTCTCAAAGACGTAGTATTGTTTGGGCAAGCATGCATGAACCTGGGATGAATAGTTAATTATTGGATCGAGTATTATCTTTGTGTACAATGTCTCTGGATTAATCTCTTGTCTTGTTAAAGATGTTATACGTTGACCTTAGTAAAACTATATAAGTATTAATTTGATCCGTTAACGTTCAAGCCAATTAAGCATGAGTATATTGTCATTGAGATTGAGTTAACTGTCTAGAAATAATAGAAACTTTACTATCTAATTAATGAGATTGGTTTTTTTTATACTCGCTCCGTTCCAAAATTATTGTCGTAGTTTGACTGGGAGTGGAGTTTAAGAAATATGGTAAGACTTTTGGAACTTGTAGTCCAAAATAAGCCCTACATAAATATGTGACTATAAAGCATTTCATTAAGGGTAAAGTAGTAGTTTCAATTAAAAAATATTTTCAAATTTAGAATTATATCATTATTTTTGGAACGGACTAACAAGGAAATAGTATCATCCATTTTAGAACGGAGGGAGTATCATATATATTCTTGAATTTAGATACTCAAACGGTCACATCCTTTTGAAATCGAAAGTCCTCTAGCCCATCTTTCTCTCCCTACGCAGAAAGATCAATAGTGTTTTCACTTACTTGTCAGCATGACTCAACGTCCAATATGCCGATTGATAGTAGCGGTTCTCATTTAAATTGCGTAATTGTGATGGATAGTCAGTTTTATGGTTGCCCAACAAGAAACAACCTCTTAGAAGAGTAGTTATTACTTGATTGTTCATTAAACATACTTGCGTCCTTGTCCTAGAGCACCGAACTCAATATTTATTGCTCATAATTCAATTTCCACTTTAATTATATGTTTGAAGGAAAAAAAAAAAAATACTTCCTTCGGTACACTTTAGAAGATGTTTTGAGTATTTTCACGCATATTAAAAAAATTACATTTTTAATATTAATTAGCAATGTAATTGACCATATTAGTCCTTATCTAAGCTATTATTACATAAAATATTATTTTAAGTTATTTATTAGCAAGATTGATATTGAAAAAAAATTTTCTTGATTTCTTGAAAGATCTAATATTGTGGACCAAGAAAATAGACCAAAATATCTTATAAAGTGGACCAGAGAAAGTACTTCATTCCATAAAAATAATTGCGGACTTTAAAGTGATAGAACACTAAGCTTCATGACAAAATCACAAACCTTCATAAAAGAAAGTGGAATTTTGAATTCATCTCCAAGAATATTTACTAAAATATAGTCCAAAGTTCGAGGAAATTTCTCTCAGAATTCATTTTTGAAAAATCTCAGATTAAAATTATGTAACTTTGAATTAAACTCCAAAAAAAAAAAAAAAAAAAATTCTTAGATGTAGTTTGAAGTCCCTAACAACATTTCTTACTTTTGATTGTTATTCATAAAAAAAAAAAAACTTGGTTGAATTTAAGAAATAGGTAAAAAAAAGATGATGGTCTTGAAAGATTGAGCTATTTAAAAGTCGTCTTTAAGAACTGAGCACTTTCATAATTACAAAAATGCCACCGTACTTTAATGAAGTCGTAATTACAAAAATGTCACCGCATGTTAATGTAGCCCTAATTATAAAAAATGTCACTGCTCCCTACAAAGTAGAAGTAATATCAATTCGGCTATGTTTACTCATATAGTCACGTCCTTCTTGTGAATAAATAAGGACAAATCGTCATCAACTCGCTCATATACAAAAATCAAAGCAAAACATAACCTCAGACCAATCCGACATCATTTGCTCATACAATGAGCCATAAATCAAGTTTATTTTGTAAATAAATGATATCAAATCATACTTACTTTATTCATTCACAAAAATACATATGAAAATATAAAAATCAAGACAATCTGCTTGCATTTACTTACAAATGAGCCACATTACTATCTCTATTTCACAAGCCAATAACCACCAAATCGTCATCACTTTGCTCATATACAAAAATCCAAAGTAAAAGTAAAATCAAGACAATCTATATACATTTACTTACGAGTGAGCCAAACTACTATCTCTATTTTACAAGCAAATGACACCAAATTGTGATCATTAAACCCTAGGCGACGGGATGTGTGCCCTGCCGCCAAATCGCCTAAACGATCGTTGGCTCCAGGAGCAGGCGTATATCCTAAGTGCCCGGTGACTTGTAAGATAAGTCTAGTCTCGCCAGCTGGACTCGTATCCCCATAACAATAGGTGACGTATTTTTGCCCACACAGTCAGTCCATCCACTTACTGAGTGCTGATACAAGCAGTCAAGAAGTGAAAAAAGCATGATAGCAGACATAAAGATGCGACGGTACTGATGCTCGCCTACTTGACTCTTCGCGTGCGTCGTATTAAGTGCAAATTCCTTAGTACAGCGACGAGTCTCTGATGATTAGAGGGGTTTTTCCGTTTATCTTTCTAATGTTGATGCTCTGTTCACATCCCGTAATTATGGGGATCCATATCACTTAAACTGCAGTAATCATAATTACGATCCCACCTGAATGAGATCATTCCACTTCCCTATATGTCTCCAACCCAGACGTGTATATATACGTGGTAAGTGAGAAAGTTTATTCACAACCTTTTCAAGATCTTCAAGAACTTTTCTTCAATAGATAATCTTTTTTCCAATCTCGCTACAGTATCACCATGGCACAAGGTCCAAGCTTTCTCCCAGCAAATTTTAGAGCGCAAGATTACCTCACAATTACCTTCAATTTTGAAAACGACGGCCGCATACTAGTCCAAACTCCTAAGCAAGAGGGTGAAAGCAACAATCTCTCTATCGGATCTTACCCTTCTGTAGTCACGAAGAGGGACATAATGCTCATCGAGCATGAATGTAGATGGCCTGATTTTGCTGTCGTTCTTGATCCTGGTGCTGAAGAAAGAATTTTCTCTCATCGGGCTGGCTATTCGATGGTTCACACATACCCTTTTACTCTTAATCTCAACAGGCGCATCCATTTAATCATAGAGGACATATGTCATCGTTATAATATTTGCTTGGGCCAAATTGGCCCTTCTGTGTGGCGATTAGTGGTCGTGCTTGATTACTTGGTTAGCCACACCCAGGTCACATTTACTTTTGATCATCTTCTGGTCTTCTACTCCCCTCATCTTTATAAAACGGGTGCTGATATTCATGAAACGGGGGAAGAAAGGTATAGTCCCCAACAGTGAAGACTCCAAAGACCGTGGTTGGGTGTACATGTACGTGGTTGTGTGGACGGTCGACTTGGTATCCTCTCTTCAATTTCCAGAGGTCTTCAATAGAAACTGTAAGTCTGCAGAAACTTATCTCCCCGCTTTTCAATTGTGGTTGCTTGAAACTAATTTTCTTTCTTCTGTGTAGTGAATGTAGTGTCCTCCATTTATTTGAGTCATAATGAACTGATGATTTGGGTTACCAACATCTTTTCAAGGAACCATCCCGATTCCCTGACCTTCTTGTCCTTGGCGAATGCGAATGGCTGGCAGGAGAAAGATCACGGTAAGTAATATTGAGCCATTCTTTCTACCCAAAATTTCTCTTATATTTTGGTTCACTATTGCTTGCATGGTTCTCTCGTCGCGATATGCCTATGCTGGCAGAAATTCAGATTGTTGCCTTTTATATTGCTCCCCTACCCGATGTGCTGGCATCCAGTGTGAGAATTTTGGAGCAGGCGAGCAGATTCCGTTCCTCGAAGAGAAGAAGGTCTAGACCGGTCAGCATGCTCATTGCTAGTAAAACCCTTATAAATTCTGATAATGAGAGGGAAGTCCCCCGAGTGTCTGCGTCTGGGGCCGTTGAGGCAACCCCATCTGCTACTGTTGAAGCTGGTCCTTCTTCAATAAAGCGTAGACGTCGGATTGAAGAGACTCCCATAGCCGAGGAAGAGGCTAGTGCGGAGGATGATGTCTTTTTTCCTGTCATGCCTTTTGATCCACAACCTCCAGGTCTGTTGCTTATTGGACTTCATTTTGTTTTTTGAAATAATATTCTTTCCTTGTTATCTTCAGAAACTGATGTTATCCATTCATGTTTAGAACCCGTTGTTGCCATTCCCGCTCCTGAGGGCTCTGACTCTTTTCAGCGGCGTCCTGGTAAGGAAGTTGTCGTATGGGCCGTGCATGAACCTATAGGTGGAGCTCGGGAGGTTGTTATCCCTATTGCTGCGGGAGTTAACCTGATGAAGACTCCACGGGTTGTAACGGTCCATACCGCCGAACTGGTTGTCCCTGCAAATAAGGAACACCTCTCTGGCTATGATAATTACGAGTTGCTTGAGGTTGCCACCAGCTGCTCCTTTCAGGTAAGTTTCCTGTTACTACCATGTCAAGTTTAACATTGTTCTTCCTTTACCAAATTTCTGTCTTTGCCATTACCCAGGGATTGATGGTGTATCATGAGATACTCTGCCGGGAGAGCTTAGAGGGGAGTCTGGTCGAGGAAGCGGATGCTCTGCGTGGACAAGTAGCCAGCCCTTTGTAGAGAAGGCTGAGGACTTGAAGAGTAAGCTGCAGACCACTCATGATGCTTATCATGCGGAAGTTCTGAAGAGCAGGAACTTGGAGATTGCATTGAATGGTGAAGTGTGTAAGCACAAGAAGGATGTGGAGGCCCTCAAGTCATCCCTTACAGATGTCAATATCTCATAGCAGCTCCATCTCAGCAATGTGAACTGTCTGGTGGGCATCGTGAGAGATCTGTAGTAGCAACTATCCGGTATGGGGGAGAGAACGAATGCCGCTGAGAAATATGCATGTGTTGGCCTAAATCTGATTAGAACAACAAATCGAATTTGTATAGGGTTATCTAGCAATTATTCATATCAAAGCCACGGAAATGATAATGTCACGACCCAAACTAGGGTCGCGATGGATGACCAACACTAAGTGTCGATCATCACTAATCCTGCTGATAATCTGCTAATCATGAATATAACTGATAAAAGGAAGAAGCATAAACCTAACTAATAAGAATTATGCAATGCAAAAAAGCTGACAAGGCTAACATAAGCTGACATACATAACATAGTAACAGAACCTCACAGGGACATATCTACAGGCCTCTAAGAGTGCTGAACTGAATATACAAAGGATGGGACAAGGCCCCGCCATACCCAAACTAGCTGACTGTACACATACCAAAAGATAAGTAACTCCGGGAGTAGGTGGAGTGACTCCAATAGCTGATAGATGGCCTACTAACGTGGTCCAAGCTGATCTATCTGCACCTGCGCGGCATGAAACGCAGCGCCCCAGAAAAGGGCGTGAGTACGATATGTACCAAGTATGTAAGGCATGAGCATATAATATATCATAGCTGAATGAAACCGTAAGGCTGGAATATAAATATGTAAATATGAGCTGGAGCATAGCAATATAGCTGGGAATCTGAAGACTTACTAACCATGATCTGAATATAAACTGAAGTCTAGCTGAATCTGGAACTGAAGACTGAGCTGAACTATACTGATAAATAACTGTAACATGACTGATAACTGGTAACTAGAAACTAGAACTGATAGCTGTCAACTGATCCCGACGCTAAGAACTGGTGGCTGATAACTGAGAACTGATAACTGGTACTGAGCTAAAACTGAACTCTTATCTGAACTGGTACCTGTCTGGTGTTATGGGCTATATCCCCCCAAATCAGGTAACTGAAAACCTGAACTAGCCTCATGTATAATCATGCAGTGCATACTGTGGCTATATACGCGTATATAACAAACCTGGTGGGTGTTATGGGCTATATCCCCCCCAGCCAGTAATATCTAGCCTCTCTGGTCAGAGTGTGTGAATGACACCCGGTCACACTAGGTGTTTCAACTCCCGCCTGAACCAGAGGGGCTGTGTCCCCCAGACGGGTAGTATCACACGCGACCGGACTGTGTGTCCAATGTCCAGCCTCTATGGGGGACTCCAAATCACACATAACATGATCACAATATAAGCATAAGCATGTATGAGGCATAACACATGTGGCAACAATAGATATGGACTCAAGGAATGATAAGAACACTCTTGATAGAATTTTAAACACAACCTAGAACTCAGAATTTGTCAAACTCTTTGAATTTCTATAAAAATTTCGGCAGAGTTTCCCCTGAAACTGGATGATCCGCAAAACAGAACCAGCTCTATACTATACACGGGAATGGATACCCGGATAAACTGATAACATAAACATGTTAAACGGATAACAAGATGAGACAACTGAATGACATAACTAATCCGCAGATAGAGTGTCTGGACAGCACCACTGTCCTGACTTTTAACCTAATTTTCAGAGTGCAGATCAAAGTTATAGACTTCATAATCTTCATAAAAGTTGTAGATATATGTCTTAGGATTCTTAAAGCATCTTAATATCAATTTTGTACTAGGAGTTATGATCAATATACTAACAACTGTCCAAAGTTCAAAATAATTTTCCAGATTTTGAAACGTTTTGCCTTTCTGATTTGGACGTCTTTCACCTTGGATTTTAGTACCAAATTAAGTATATACAAGGTTTCCTTGGTACCATACAATTTTCTCACAAGAAAAACTAAGTTTAAAACTAATAAAAGCTTCAAAATCTAAAAGATACATGCCTTTCCAAAAGAAAGGTTTAGCCTTACATACCTTTGATGTTTCTTGCTTCTAAACCTTGTTTCCTTTGAATTCCACACCTTCTAAAGCTTAAAAAAGCTATAATACATCATTTAGGTACTTTACTTAGCCATGAAGTAATTCTAAAACTCAAGCTATAGACGAAATTGAAGGTAGCATAACGTTACCTTAATCGCGTAGAGCGTTTTGACGCAATCTGTCTTCAATTTCGAGTTACGATTGGCGTCCTTCCTTCAAAATCATAAAACTTGCTTCATGGCTCATGGAGGAACTGTTTCTCTCTTGATATTGCTGGAAATGACGAGATGAAGATAACTTTTCCCTTTTATACTTGAAACATTTCAGTTTTAGTCCTCTTTTGCGCTTATGGCCCTTTTTCTAGCCTGACTTCTGATGCTTATATCTTTTTATCTATAAGTTGTATGAACAAACCGTCAAAATTTTTGGAAACTACACTCCAAGACCTTCAATTTGGTATATGATATGTCCCTAAAAGACCTCATATAACACATGATATTAATTGCTGAAAAAGCTCCGTTACAAGGAAATTCCTTAGTCGGTTTTTCCGCAACTTAAATCCGACTTTTCCCAAACTTTATATTCAATGTATAAACATATTATATGGTAATATTATGACTTTAAACTCACTTAAATCGTTCTTAACATGTCATTAGAATGATATACGTCACTTTAGACATACGGGGTGTAACAATATTCCCCCGTTAGGAACATTCGTCCTCGAATGTTAAGTGAAGTATGTAGAAGCATTAAGCAACGATCTGTTACATACTCGAAGTAATGAAGAGATGTGTATATTTGGCCCTCATGTCATTTTCAGCTTCCCAAGTTATTTCTTCTATATTATTGCTTTGATATAGCATCTTAACTAAAGGAATATCTTTCGTCCTTACTCGACGAATCTGCCTCTTTAAATTGCAACTGGCACCTCCTTATTAGTCAACTGTTCTGTAATCTGTACATCCTCTACTGGTACAACTCTAGAAGGATCTCTGACACATTTTTTTGAGCATGGAAACATGAAATACTGGATGTACCTCCTGAAGGTCTGCTTGAAGGTCTAACTAGTAGGCTACACGCCCAACTCGCCTGATAATCTGATATGGACTAATAAATCTAGGGCTAAGCTTTCCCTTCTTTCCAAATCTCATAACGCCTTTCATAGGTGATACTTTCAGGAATACCTAATCGCCAATATGAAATTCTAAATCTCAATGTCGATTATCTGCATAGGACTTCTGTCTGCTCTGCACTGCTAATAATATTTCCCTGATCAACTTGACTTTATCAATTACTTGTTGGATTAAGTCTGGACCTATCAATTGAGACTCGCCAACCTTGAACCATCATATAGAAAACCTGCATTTGTGCCCATACAAAGCTTCATATGGCACCATCTGTATGCTAGAATGATAGCTATTATTATATGCAAACTCTATCAACAGTAGGTGACCATTCCAGCTGCCTCTAAAATCTAACACGTAAGCTCTAAGCATATTTTCTAATGTCTGAATGGTCCGGTCAGCCTGTCTGTCTGTCTATGGATGAAATACTGTACTCAGATACACCTGTGTCCCTAAACCTGTCTGGAACGATCTATAGAAATTAGCTGTAAACTGGTGCGCCCCCGTCTGAAATAATAAATACTGGAATACCATGTAGGCGCACTATCTCTCTGATATAAAGTCTGGCATAATCCTCTGCTGTACATATAGTTCTAACAGGAAAGAAACGAGCTCATTTAGTAAGCCTGTCAACTATAACCCAAATAGAGTCATATCTGCTCCGCATACGGGGAAAGCCTGTAATGAAGTCCATATTCACTGCTTCCCATTTCTATGATGGAATCTCGACTTCCTGTAACAAGCCACTAGGTTTTTTTTTTATGCTTGACTTTAACCTGCTGGCAGTTAGCACACTGAGCCACAAATTCTGCTATGTCACGCTTCATTTCGTCTCAAGAATAAATCTGCTTAAGATCATGGTAAATCTTAGTCGAATTAGGATGAACAGTGTATCTGGAATAATGTGCATCTGTCATAATCTGTCCACATAAATCTGCAACATCAGGAACACAAAGTCTATCTTTATATATAAGAACCCCGTCACTAGTAACCTATATAATAATTTTAGTTTTCTTCTGGATATCTGCCTGTATTGAACTAGAACTAGATCCTCATACTGGCGCTGCTTTATTTATGTCACTAGGCAAGTAGTGGTTGCGTTCTGAACTGTAACTCTTGCGTCCTCTGAATCTATTAATCTGACATCCATGCTGGCCAACTGGTAGAGTGTATGAGCTAACTTTATTTTCTCTGGTTGTAAATAAGATAAACTACCCATAGACTTACGACTAAGGGCATCAGCAACAACATTCGCTTTACCCGGATGATAAAGAATGTCCACGTCGTAGTCCTTCAGCAACTCTAGCCATCGCCTCTGTCGTAGGTTTAGCTCCTTTTGCTTAAATATGTACTGGAGGCTCTTGTGGTCTGTATAAATATCAACATGACTCCGTACAAATAATGTCTCCAAATCTTTAATGCATGAATGACTGCTGCAAGCTCCAGATCATGGGTAGGGTAGTTCTGCTCGTGCTTTTTCAGCTGCCTGGAAGCATAGGCAATTACTCTTCCGTGATGCATCAAAACACAACCAAGACCAATTCGAGAAGCATCACAGTAAATGACATAGCCCTCAGATCCCTCTGGAAGTGTAAGTACTGGAGCTGTTATCAACCTGTTCTTTAGTTCTTGTGAAGCTGTGCTCGCAAGAATCAGACCACTCAAATTTAGCTGATTTCTTTGTCAATTTGTTTAGTGGAGCCGCAATGGAGGAAAAACCCTCTATAAACTTTCTGTAATAACCTGCCAAACCCAGAAAACTACGTACTTCAGTTGGCGTCGTAGGCATGGGCCAATTCTTCACAGCCTAGATCTTCTGGTCATCTATTTTAATTCTTTCTGCTAAAACTATGTGGCCAAGAAATGCCACTGAATCTATCTAGAATTTACACTTTGAGAACTTAGCATATAATTGTTGGTCCCGATGAGTACCCAATACTGTGAAGAAAGTGCTCCGGATGCTCTGATTCAGACTTTGAATAGATGAGAATATCATCAATAAATATAATCACAAATAAATCTAAATAAGGCCTGAATACGCTGTCCATTAGATCCATAAATACTGCAAAGGCATTAGTGAGTCCAAACAACATCACTAAAAACTCATAATGGCCATACCTAATCCTGAATGCAGTCTTAGGTGTATCATATTCTCTGACTCTAACCTGATAGTAGCCTGATCGCAAATCTATCTTCGAGAAGCACTTGGCACCCTGAAGCTGGTCGAACAAGTAATCAATCTTGGGCAGAGGGTATTTATTCCATATTATGACTTTATTTAGCTGTTTATAATCTATGCACATGCGTAGAGAGCCATCTTTCTTTTTCACAAATAATACCGAGGCTCTCCACGAGGAAATGTTGGGTCTGATGAGGCCTTTATCTAACAAATCCTTCAGTTGCTCCTTAAGTTATTTCTGTTATGCAGGTGCCATCCTGAAGAACATGCTCCTGATGGCGTGCTGGTGCTAAGGAGGCAACTGCTGATCTAGCTGGCTGGGCTGTACCACTACCACCCCCAGTCGGGCAACCTCTCCTGAAATGGCCTGCCTCGCGACAAATATAACAAGTATCAACTCCTAACTGACATGTGGCGTTTACCACAATCTGAACATCTAGGATATGTCTGACCGGCCGGTAGCGAAGTACCACGGCGCTGAAATCCTGAAGTCTGTGATGCGTGACTAGATCTAGACTGAGGAGATCTATCAGATCTCAGGCCACAAGACTTTGGAGGTATACTAGCTGGTGGATGTCTAACACTCTGTTGTCTACTCGCTCCAGTCGTCTCTCCAAACGAACCAGAAAATCTGCCCCTCTTGTGTAAAACTCTATCCCTGTCGGCGCTCTGTTTCTACTTCATCTCCTGTGTAACACTCTATCCCTTTCGGCTCTCTGTTTCTACTTCATCTCCTCAAGTGATAAAGCAAATGCCTGAATGCGTGATATAATACCTGGCTGCATAACAACCGTCATACACTCGTTCACCAGGCGTGGACCTAGTCACACTACATACCTGTGAATTCTATCCTCCATACTGGCTACCACAGTAGGGTCAAACCTTACTAAAAATTAAAGCAATAACTATACTCTTCTATGCTCAAACTTCCATGTCTCAAGGTCAGGAACTGATTAGCACGGCTCTCTGTGTCTCTATAGGCATATACTGATAAAGGAAGGCATCTGAGAATATTCCTTCCAAGTCGCGGGAGTAGCATCTGGCCCTCTAGATAGCTCCCATGTCTGATATCACCCTGCTGCTAGGTCATGCAATCTGAATGCAGCCAACTCTACTAACTCTGTGGCTGACACGTGCATAACCCTCAACACTCTGGCTATCCTCACTAGAGAATCCTGAGGGTCCTCTCTTGTACGGGATCCAGTAAAGACTGGAGGCTCTAGTCGGATAAAATCCCTGATCCTGGATCCAGTATCTCCCTTGGTATCTGCACTATGCTGTCTATTCTGAACAACTACAACACTGGTCAATAATCTGATGGCATCCCTCACTTCATATCCCTGACTATCAGGCTGAGGAGCTGGAGGAATGGCAGTTGAAGTACCTCTAATATCGCCCTGAACTGAAGGGATCTGTGAGGCCTCAGATGGAGCCTCAGGTCTAGACTCCTCACTCTTATCCACCTCAGGTGGCACTTTAATAGTACCCTGGCCGGTACTAGCCTTGCCCTTCTGGGCAGCTGTTAGTTTCTTCGGCGGCATCGATTTGCTGAAAACACTATTGTTAGAGGGCTGAATTCTATAATCATGGCTCTATCGCACGATCTAGAGAAGAAAGAAATACAACTGTCCTGAAGTGCCTTGTAGCCTCCTGTTCAAAAGTATGGCGCGCAACATACTCCTGAACAAGACTCTACTAGACACGGCCTGTAGACACCCTAGGACTGAACTGCTCTGATACCACTTTTGTCACGACCCAAACTAGGGTCGCGATGGATGACCAACACTAAGTGTCGATCATCACTAATCCTGCTGATAATCTGCTAATCATGAATATAACTGATAAAAGGAATAAGCATAAACCTAACTAATAAGAATTATGCAATGCAAAAAAGCTGACAAGGCTAACATAAGCTGACATACATAACATAGTAACAGAACCTCACAGGGACATATCTACAGGCCTCTAAGAGTGCTGAACTGAATATACAAAGGATGGGACAAGGCCCCGCCATACCCAAACTAGCTGACTGTACACATACCAAAAGATAAGTAACTCCGGGAGTAGGTGGAGTGACTCCAATAGCTGATAGATGGCCTACTAACGTGGTCCAAGCTGATCTATCTGCACCTGCGCAGCATGAAACGCAGCGCCCCAGAAAAGGGCGTGAGTACGATATGTACCAAGTATGTAAGGCATGAGCATATAATATATCATAGCTGAATGAAACCGTAAGGCTGGAATATAAATATGTAAATATGAGCTGGAGCATAGCAATATAGCTGGGAATCTGAAGACTTACTAACCATGATCTGAATATAAACTGAAGTCTAGCTGAATCTGGAACTGAAGACTGAGCTGAACTATACTGATAAATAACTGTAACATGACTGATAACTGGTAACTAGAAACTAGAACTGATAGCTGTCAACTGATCCCGACGCTAAGAACTGGTGGCTGATAACTGAGAACTGATAACTGGTACTGAGCTAAAACTGAACTCTTATCTGAACTGGTACCTGTCTGGTGTTATGGGCTATATCCCCCCAAATCAGGTAACTGAAAACCTGAACTAGCCTCATGTATAATCATGCAGTGCATACTGTGGCTATATACGCGTATATAACAAACCTGGTGGGTGTTATGGGCTATATCCCCCCCAGCCAGTAATATCTAGCCTCTCTGGTCAGAGTGTGTGAATGACACCCGGTCACACTAGGTGTTTCAACTCCCGCCTGAACCAGAGGGGCTGTGTCCCCCAGACGGGTAGTATCACACGCGACCGGACTGTGTGTCCAATGTCCAGCCTCTATGGGGGACTCCAAATCACACATAACATGATCACAATATAAGCATAAGCATGTATGAGGCATAACACATGTGGCAACAATAGATATGGACTCAAGGAATGATAAGAACACTCTTGATAGAATTTTAAACACAACCTAGAACTCAGAATTTGTCAAACTCTTTGAATTTCTATAAAAATTTCGGCAGAGTTTCCCCTGAAACTGGATGATCCGCAAAACAGAACCAGCTCTATACTATACACGGGAATGGATACCCGGATAAACTGATAACATAAACATGTTAAACGGATAACAAGATGAGACAACTGAATGACATAACTAATCCGCAGATAGAGTGTCTGGACAGCACCACTGTCCTGACTTTTAACCTAATTTTCAGAGTACAGATCAAAGTTATAGACTTCATAATCTTCATAAAAGTTGTAGATATATGTCTTAGGATTCTTAAAGCATCTTAATATCAATTTTGTACTAGGAGTTATGATCAATATACTAACAACTGTCCAAAGTTCAAAATAATTTTCCAGATTTTGAAACGTTTTGCCTTTCTGATTTGGACGTCTTTCACCTTGGATTTTAGTACCAAATTAAGTATATACAAGGTTTCCTTGGTACCATACAATTTTCTCACAAGAAAAACTAAGTTTAAAACTAATAAAAGCTTCAAAATCTAAAAGATACATGCCTTTCCAAAAGAAAGGTTTAGCCTTACATACCTTTGATGTTTCTTGCTTCTAAACCTTGTTTCCTTTGAATTCCACACCTTCTAAAGCTTAAAAAAGCTATAATACATCATTTAGGTACTTTACTTAGCCATGAAGTAATTCTAAAACTCAAGCTATAGACGAAATTGAAGGTAGCATAACGTTACCTTAATCGCGTAGAGCGTTTTGACGCAATCTGTCTTCAATTTCGAGTTACGATTGGCGTCCTTCCTTCAAAATCATAAAACTTGCTTCATGGCTCATGGAGGAACTGTTTCTCTCTTGATATTGCTGGAAATGACGAGATGAAGATAACTTTTCCCTTTTATACTTGAAACATTTCAGTTTTAGTCCTCTTTTGCGCTTATGGCCCTTTTTCTAGCCTGACTTCTGATGCTCATATCTTTTTATCTATAAGTTGTATGAACAAACCGTCAAAATTTTTGGAAACTAAACTCCAAGACCTTCAATTTGGTATATGATATGTCCCTAAAAGACCTCATATAACACATGATATTAATTGCTGAAAAAGCTCCGTTACAAGGAAATTCCTTAGTCGGTTTTTCCGCAACTTAAATCCGACTTTTCCCAAACTTTATATTCAATGTATAAACATATTATATGGTAATATTATGACTTTAAACTCACTTAAATCGTTCTTAACATGTCATTAGAATGATATACGTCACTTTAGACATACGGGGTGTAACAGATAAGAACAAAGAAAACGAGACGATAACTTCAATAAAGAGACGAGGCAAAAGATGGAGAACAAAGTATAGGTGTATTTTTGATATGTTTCTGGATGCATTACATAGCATTTACAAGGCTATTTATAGCATTCAAGGTCGAGGGTATCATTTACTGCAATTAATGATATTTATTCCACGTTTGATTGTGGTTTACCTATGATCTCCTCATTTAAGTCGTGGGCAACGCTTGACAGTTACAGGAATAAGAGCTCGTTCGTCGTATTCAAATTCTTCCCCGGGGGGTGAACATCATGCCTCGTGTAGGTTGTCTGCTGATAACCTCGTGCAGAAGCTTGTGGTCATCCTTCACATCATGCTCGAAGCAGCTAGCCTCGGGATATAAGCGTGCGGATTCGAGAGACCGTTTCTAGAAGACTCAGTCAAACCATGTGTCCCGTTATGTCATCAAGACTTTGGTAAATTTTTACCCAATACAGATAGTCTCTCAACCCCTCGGATAATAGTCACGATTGTCCGAGGGGTATAAAGAATTCAGTGGGAGATCGACGTGGCTAATCGTGTGCCATGAATTTCGAAAATGGTGGTTGTCACTCCATATTCCCATCAGTCCCACACGTCCTTTACTGATTGGACACCACGTTTCGCTCCTCCTTCCCCATAGAAAAATTTCTCCTTTTTAAAACACCATCATAACCCATCAAAAATGTCCGCTACTCATTCTGCGCAGAACTCTTCAGGTCCTTCTGAAGAAAGGACTCTTGGTGTCGCCACCATGATTGTTGGCAACGAATTGGTAAACATTCTGGTACCCCTAAATATTCTTCCGCTGTTGGATGACAATACAGAAGCTACATCGTACCCTGGCGAATTAATCCTAAGGCGACGCAAAGCCATCGCCAACCATTGCAACATTAGTGAAGTGGGTGGCGAAGAAGAGAATGCTACCACAGAGGTTGCTGGTGTTGAGTCAGAAACTCCAAACCCCAAGAGAGAGATATCTCCCTTGAGAGAACTTACCTCGAGGATTTCATTCCCTCGAAGATTGACCTTTCGAACGACTTCATGATGTAAATCCATACCGAGGCCGATATCAGAAGAAATAGAAACATTCCCGTGGGAGACACTCCGAGCCTTATCACACAAGCCAATGTTGGTTTGGTTTGGGAAGACTGTAAATGGGGCCCTGAGGTCCAAGTTAGCATCCCCGCTTCGGAGAGTCAAACTTGTGACGTAGTAGACAGGAGCTCTTTCATTTACACCTACCCTTTTACGATAGGATCTACTCTTCCTGTTCATGAAGTGGTGGATGCCTTCTGCCGAAATTACAACGTGTGCATAGCTCAGATTGGTCCTGGTTTCTGGAGGATTGTTTAATGCCTCGACTACTTGAGCAAAGTGGCTGGTGTCTCATTTACTTTTAATCATTTTATTTACCTCTTTTCTCCAACTTTGCATAAGGACGGAGTTGTTTAGCTCAACAAACGAGGCAGGTTCTCGTTGATCACAAAAGGCGAGAATACTGAAGACCGCGGGTGGAACAAGCGCTTTGTGATGCTGCCCACGAGCCTTCTCTCTCTGAGGTCTGGCTTTCTCGAGCGGTGGAACCGGAAGCATAAGTTTTTGCTTCGGTTACTTTTGTCAAACCTTTATTTCATCATCTTTCCTCTAACTATTAGCTCCGTCTCTTTTTAGCCAAGTCAGTTCCCATCACACCCCCTGAAAATTTGACGGCTTGGGTGCAAGCTATCATCAGGGCTAAGCCAAGGGAAGAAAGATCGTGGATGATCTTGGCTGCATTGGATGAGAATCGATGGGCGTGCAAGCACCACGGTGAGGCATTCCTTCTTTATGTTGATTCATTCTCCTAAGGCTCTTTCCTCATTATCTTTTATTTTCCTCAGGTCTCCCTAGTAAGGCGATCACTGCCCAAAAAGAGAAGAGGAAAAAAGATAAGAAGAGAAAAGTCCCCGAGACAGGGGAAGCTTTGAACGAGCTTGAGGATATGGTTGGATCCTACGGAAAAAAGAAAGATACGTAAGAAGAAAAAACTGCCCCCAAGGGGCCATCAAGCCAAGCTAAACATATTTCCTTCCTTCTTCTTTATATCTAACTCCGTTACTCTTTGCTGATCCTTTCTTCTTTTCCCTTTATATCATAGCTTCAAAGAAGAAAAGGCAATCCTCGTATAAATCCTCTGTGGCCAAAACAGGCCAGAGTAGAGGAAGGTGTCACCCTCGAGGGGGTCACTCCCCATCATAGAGGGTTAGTTGATGAGCTCGAAGAAATGGAAGCTCCAAAGAAGATCGAGACTATTGATCTCGAGATATCGGCCCAATCGCCTAATAAGATTGAAGGAACAACTCCCTCGTTGGCGGATAAAGGGAAGAACTTGGATGAAAATAGTTTTGAAAGAGGGGCATTGCAAGCAAAATCTGAGCCTGCTCGTGACCAGACTCCTCGAAGGCCAATCAGGACGATAGAGCTTCCTTCCGACCTTTGCCTCTTAAACAACGATATGGCGGTGCCCATCAGCTGCAGAGGATTCCTCGGGCTATTGAAGCGTGAGTGCATCAGGAAGTCTCCTATTGCTGAGCTGATGACTACCGCAGCTCAACATGCCATTCATGTATTTTTTTTCCTTTCTCTGGGCTCAGCTACTCCCTTTCCTGCGATAACTCCTTTGTTAATCCCTTGAAGGGGTACATTCATGCAGTCACAGCTGCCGAGATCGAGACTCATCAGGTTGCCATTTTGCAAGAAATCAAGGATGAGTGGGACCAAATAAGGAATGGCCTAAAGTATTAAATAATAGACTTGGAAAAGCGACTTCTTGAGGCCAAAATCGAATTGGATGATGCTCGGGTAGTTGCTGATAAGGCTGACCTCGAGACGACCAAAGCTCGTGAGGCCGTCTCTGCTAATGAGGATAGAATAGTTTCCCTGAATAAACGTTTCAAAAATAAGCTTGAAGCTGAGCGTGCGAGGATCACTGACGAGGCTAAAGCTATTCTCAGCAGGAATGCCGAAAAGTATCGAGCTGTGGTGAAGGAAAGTTTCCTCAAGGTGAATGAGCTAACTGCGGAGAAAGAGCGTCTCACAGCTGAGTTAGAAACCTTTCGGGGTAAGATGGCTTCTTCTTCATCCAAGAAGAAGATTGAGAGCCACAAGAGCTAAAGTTGACAAGAACTGGGCTGTCATCCAGACATGGCTAACGACTCTCAAACAATGCCGAGCAGGGGCGAATGTGGATACAGGAATAATCAAAGCTGAAAGTGATGCCATGAAGGCCCAACAACTATTGAACCGACTCCTGTCGAGTAGTAAGAGCCGAAGAATGATGTCTTGTCAGTGTACTTTTTTTTTTGCGTTCTAGGCCTTGGGCCAACAAGCACTTTTATGGTCTTCGAGCCTTTTAATGAACATGCTTATTCTCCTTAGTGTTTTCTTAAAGATTCTGATATATCGGAAAGTAAGCTAGCTTAGAATAATGTCTCGTTCCCGAGTGATCATGCCCAACTACGCCCTATAAAAGGGACTAAGCGGTCGCGGCAAATATAGCTCGGTATTTAATGTCCCGAGGTCGAATCCCACAGAGAACACTCGAAATCTTGTTGCTAATCTAACTAACTTATCTAATCAATTAACTTCGAAAGTTTATATTTTTATGATGGTTTAAATGTAACAACTAATTATCAATAAAGTAAATAGCAAAGTAGTAAGAAATAGATTAATTCAGGGGTTTAGAAGCCTAGGATTGATCTACCCAACTCCTACTCAAGTGTTAGAATAATGCATTAGTGGATTCAACTTGCTTCTTCCTATTGAACACTTGCTCCAAATTCACAACTACTCACTCCAGTGTAATAATTGTAACTTTCACTAACCAATTTTCCAATTAATTAATGAAGATATGTAGGACTACAAGTATGGTTCACAATTTGGTCAATGGTCACAAATCACCTTTTTGACAACCTAAGTAATGCCTTTGTTTTAGATTGAAATATTGCTAAGTGTTTAACCCTAACTCATGAATCTATCCCTAGATACACAAGAATAAAGGGCACAATCAATTGGGAGCTCTACCAATCAATAACATATATATCATAAACACTTAGATAGGAAGGTTAACAAGTTTCATTTATTGAAGCAATAATTCATAATACATAAGTATTAGAGTGGTTCAATCAACCCTAGAATGGGCAATTTAGCCACTCATATTTATCACAACCATGTCAAGATAATTCATGAATGAATAAATTACAAAAAGAAAGGAAGAATTTAAGAAAAACTCTTGTGTTCTTGAAGTCTCCAAAGCTCTAGCCTCCTTTTGCTACTTCCCAGCTCAAAAGATGTGTTTTGGGACGTGTTTTAGGGCTTTTATACCGTCTCCATAGACCCACACAAATCGGGAATCCAAAATAAAGTCGGAATTGAAACATCAGGATTTTAAGCCTACGGCGGCGCACAACGCATTGTGCAGTGCGGTGCCGTAGGGTCGATTTACTGAGAGTGCCTTTTTTCTTTTGCAAAAATTGGCCTATGGCGGCGCATAGTGCATTGCACAGTGCGTTGCCGTAAGCCAATTTTCCTGGGACTTCAATTTTTCTTTGTTTTTTTCTCCACGCCTTGGTTCGCTCGACCCTCGGGCTTCTACTCAGACTTCAAAACCCTTGTTTTCACTAAACTTTGCTCCACGAACACTTCATATCATCATCATAATTCCTACAACGTGAAACACACCAAATAAGAGCAATTCCATTCAAATTACAAATAAATATCACAAGTCGAAGCATGAAAACGAGGCGAAAGTATAGAAATTATTGCAATATCTTGCCTCGTATCAATACCCCAGACTTAAATCTTTGCTCGTCCTCGAGCAACTTATAACTTGTACTCAAGACACATCAAAACCACTCACACAATGACTTGGGTTTATATAGGCACTTAACAAGTTGTATATGCACTCATTATGCTTTATTCACACGAAATCCATGCCAAGAATATTTAAAAACCATCAAGCGCACCAAATCAACCTCCCAATCCCATATCAACTCCAAACTCACTCAATAAGTCATGCATGTACTCACTCTATTCAAGAGACTAATAAAAGAGCTCGCTTCTTGTAAATCATGTGCCCTCACAATCAAATAAAATATTAGAGAAGGAATTCCCACAAGAGAATGGTCATGAAACACTCACTCTCAGAAAAGAACTCACATACAACACAAGATGTACCATAAGCTTGCCCTTAGTGTAGGACTCGACTAATGTCTATCTACTCGGCTAAGATCAATTAGGACTTCTTTAAGTTGTAATGTAGGCAATGGGACGGGTATGATATATTTAGGTAATAGTGACTAACCACCACAAGTAATTTAATACACCACAATTAATTCAAGCATTTTCCTCCCAATCAGTCTTTCTTTTACCATCACAGAGTCAACTTTCACCAACCTTTTTCTTTAAGCAAAGGAAGAAGCTAATAACAGGGACTACTTTTTTTCAAATTGTTTTTTTTTTCATATTTCAATAATTGCACAATATCTCAAGCTTTCGCTTTCTTTTTTTTTTCTAGTAAATCCCTCCAAAGAGCATCCTCCTAAGCACCTTTTGTCTTCCTCCAATAACCACAATTTTTTCACTTCATTAACTAGCCTTTAAGGCTCATAACACCACAAGTAAAACTCACAGATATTTTTCAGAATAATTAGGAATCCCAATGGCTATCAAAGAAAAAGCTACAGGCTCAAAAGGGTTAGCTAAGGTCAAATTTCACTGGTAAACATCTAACTCTGAGGCTTCAAATAAATTGGCTATGAAAGGAAAGCCTATATCACTACCTAACCGAGCAAACTTCTCATTTCGCTTTGCACACACACCGGGCAAGTTCTAGACATCAAGTATTAAACACGGAGAAAATAAAATCCTCACTCACACATGGCACATAACCTACTCAAAACGGCTCGATTCGCGCTCTTAAACAAAGCAAACACAAGCAAACTCTCAAGCAAATCTAGAGTCAACATCATGATCATAGGCTTCAAATAATACACTCAATGTTTCTAAAGGCAAGTGGATTATGATAGATTATATGCATGAAGTTCACATACCCCAAATTAAGTATCTATATAAAATTAGTCAAAGTGGAGCCAAGACTATCTCATCCAGTTACTACACTCTAATCCTAAAAAAAAAAAATCTACCTATACCCGGTTCAAACTACTTCCTTTGGAAAAGAACCGATGCACAAAGAAAAACCAAAGGGGATTATTAATATAAATAAGAAGACTCCCACCCCACACTTAAAATTATGCATTGTCCTCAATGCATTAAAAATAAAACTAAGGGTGATAGAGAAACTCCCTAGGGCTCTAAGCCCGAAGAACATCATTGTGAGCTTCCTTAGGGCACGAGGTACTCAGAATTCCCTCAAGCAGGACATCCTCAACCAATTGTACGAGGTTGCAAGCACCCCACACTAGGACTTCAAACCAGTCAAAACCTGCAAATTAAAGAAACTCACCAAGTAATATCCTTCAAAAAATGATTTTTTTTTTTGGTATTTTTTTTTTATTTTTTTGTTTTTTTTTGTATACAATTACGGGCTACCTCCCGAAAAGCGCCTTAGTTATAGTCGTGGCACGACTTCAATCAACTCAACCCATAGCTCATCCAGGCTCGCATGTATGCACACACGAACAATTCACATCATCACCATGTCCCTTCAGTATTTTGCCAATGTCAACAACTATTTCTTCATCATACAGCTTCAAGGTCATCTTTCCCTTATCAACATCAATCACTGCTCTACCAGGAGCCAAGAATGGACGGCCTAAGATAATTGGAACATCTTTATCAACGGGGCAGTCAAGAACCACAAAATCTACTGGAAACATGAAACTACTCACATGCACAAGTACATCCTCAACTATTCCAACGGAGTGCTTTTGTCTTCTATCTGCCAGCTGGATTCGCATTGAAGTCTCTCTCATGCCAGTCAAACCCAACTTATTGTATACTTCCAGCGGCATCAGATTAATGCTTGCACCAGAATCACATAAGGCCTTACCAATTGTGAGATCACCAATCGAGCACTGGACTGTAAAACTGCCATGATCTTGCTTCTTTTTAGCAATATGTTTTGTGATGACAACACTACACACCTTATTCAACTCGACCATCTCTACCTCATTAAAGTCAACCTTCTTAGACAAAAGGTCTTTTAACAATTTAGCATATCCAGGGACCTCTCGCATAACTTCCATGAAAGGCATAGTAAGCTTCAATTATTTCAACAAATCAAAAAGCGTATTAAATTTCAAACCTTTTTGTTGCTTTGCTAACCTTTGAGGAAAAGGAGGTGGTGGTGTTTTTGCCTTGGAGTTCTGCTTCCTTGACAATTTACCTTGTTCAACCACCCTATCGGATTCTACATTAGGTTCTTTAGCAATTACCTTCTCAGTACCAGGGACAGGTTTTGGAGTGATCTCTTTTTCAGCATGATCATTAATAACCAGTCTGGTAAAGTCATCAGTAGGCTCAATATTTGGCGTGGTAGGTAGTGCTCCTTTAGCTAATTCTTGCTCCTTGTCTAAGTCTCTGTCATTCCTCAAAGTGACTTCCATCAATTGATAAGGATTTGGATCCTTAGGATTCACTAGAGTGTCGCCCGGCAAAGAACCTTGAGGTCTATTATGTAAAGCATGGGACAATTGTCCCAACTTCGTCTCTATACCCTTTATAGCAATGTCATGTGGCGCAACTTGGTCTTGAAGATTCTTATTAAATCTCATCATAGCCTGCACCATAGTCTTAATCTCAGCTATATCATCCGCCTGCTGCAGGGGTAAAGTTGCTTGTTGTTGCACTGGCCTAAATTGACCCTGTTGCGTTGCCCATAATTCACGAAGTTCACATCTTCAGTACCAGCAAGAAAATCAGCATCAGAAAAATTACCAGGATTGAGGACTTCAGTCTGAGCCCGTGAGTCCACTTGGTTAACAGGTTTCAGCATCTTCTCGTTTAGTTGTTTTGACACAACATCAAGTATAGTCTGCAACTTTGACATCTGTTCTTCTATTGCAGAAGTAGTACCAATAGCTAAAGCACCCGTACCTAGGCTAGCAGATGCATCTCTTCTAAGCCAACCTGAGTTTTGAGCCATCACATCAAGCAGGGCCTTCGCTTCAGCAAATATTTTACTAAAAAATTGATAAGAATCAAAACGCGAAAAGTAAAGATAAAAAGCGAGACATAACTCGATCGATAATCTCAAGTAGCAACGGAGAACTTGTTCCTTTTCACCCCGAGAGAATGTCAAGAACACCTACACTAGGCAACTACCCTCGAGCTAACGTGAGCACGCAAGTAGAATGATCGGGGGGGATTGGAATTCATCTAGATCCGCTAGAGGAAGAACAAGTCCCATCAAGGTTCCATTCATTCAATCAAAGAGTTCAACTCTCAACACAAGTGTTTGTTTAATCATCAAAGTTAGCTAATGAAATAAGACAAGCTACTAGCTATTTATAGGTGTTGTTAGACACCCTTTGAAAGGTCTAAAATGCCCACACTTAGGCTTAGGCAATAAAGGACCACGTAGGGTCAAAATAGTCATAACATAGCTAGAAATCTCGTGCTTCAGCATCCCGGGCGGAGCGCCCAAAATTGGGGCGGAGCGCCCGCAATTTGCAAAAGTTAGGCAGTGGGGTGGCCCGGGCGGTCCACCTGGAATTGGGGCGGAGCGCCTCAGCTTAGCCTTCTTCAGGTGGAGCGCCTAGAATGCCAGGCGGGGCGCCCAAAGCACTGGGCTGCTCCTCTTGTGCTCTAATCACCCGGTATGGCTTCCAATTGCTTCCTTCTTCTAGTCCCTTCCTCACCAAGTGTAGGTGTACTCCTTGGATCTCCTTAGCTTGGCTCCGAGTGAAGGGTCTTGTAGGGGTTTGGGTCTTATCATCCTCCCCTTCTTGAGAGGATTTCGTCCTCGAAATTGAAGCATCATTCACGATCTCTTCATCATCATTCACGACCTCTTCATTACCTACATCCAAAGGAACCAAGTCACAAACATTGAAAGTATTAGAAACTTGATACTCACTTGGCAAGTCGACCACATAAGCATTGTTGTTTATCTTGGAAAGCACTTGGAATGGGCCATCTCCACGGGGTGCCAACTTCCCTTTCCTAAGGTTTGGAAACCTTTCTTTCCGGAAGTGCACCCACACATAGTCACCCTTCTTGAGTTCCACCTTCTTGCGACCTTTGTTCTTCTTGGAGGCAACCTTAGCATAAGCTTCCTCCAAATTCTTCTTGGCCTTAGCATGTAGCTCCATCAAAGCCTTGGCTCTAGCTTTACCTTCAAAATTAACAACCATTTCCCTTGGCAAAGGGGTTAGATCAAGGGGAATCAAGGGGTTAAAACCATAGACACATTCAAAAGGAGTCATGTCAATCATGCTATGCAATGTACGATTGTAGGCAAACTCCATTAGAGGCAATCGATCAATCCACGTCCCGGACTTACCTCGGGTCATGGCCCTAAGAAGAGCACCCAAGGTTCGGTTGACCACTTCGGTTTGGCCATCGGTTTGTGGGTGGTGGGACGTGGAAAACAAGAGCTTGGTGCCTAAAGCACCCCATAAACTTCGCCAAAAATGGCTTAGGAACTTAGTGTCCCTATCACTCACTATAGTTTGAGGCACACCATGTAGCTTCAAAACATTTTCAACAAACAAGGAAGCTACATGTTGGGCGTCATCACATTTCTTACACGGAATGAAATGAGCCATCTTTGAAAACCTATCTACGACAACAAAGATGCTATCGTGGCCCCCCTTAGTCCTTGGTAATCCCATGACAAAGTCCATTGATATATCCAACCATGGACTAGTAGGTACGGGGAGAGGGGTGTATAACCCATGAGGGTGGGCCTTAGATTTGGCACGTTAGCACTCAAGGCAATTAGTGCAAAATTTCTCCACATGCACCCTCATCTTCGGCCAATAGAATTGTTCTTGAAGAACGGCCAAAGTCTTTCTTACCCCAAAGTGACCCATGAGTCCTCCACAATGTGCCTCTTGCACAAGCAATTCCCTCCACGAGGACTTGGGTATGCACACTCTACCATTTTTAAAGATGAACCCATTAGACCATTGGTATTTTTCGACTCTCTCCTCTTTCTCTAGAGCATCATGGACACTCTTTAGCTTTGGATCATGAGCATACATCAATTTGATGCTCTCGAATCCCATGAGCTTAGAGGTGAGAGTGGTGGCTAGTGCGAACTTTCTAGAAAGTGCATCCGCCACAACATTGTCCTTCCCTTTCTTGTATTGGATCACATAGGGAAAGGACTCAATAAATTCAACCCACTTGGCATGTCTCTTATTGAGCTTTTCTTGGCCTCTCAAATGCTTGAGTGACTCATGGTCACTCTTGATTATAAACTCACGAGGCCAAAGGTAATGTTGCCAATGGGCAAGGGCTCTCACAAGAGCATACAACTCCTTGTCATATGTAGAATAATTCAAGGAGGCCCATTTCAACTTTTCACTAAAGTAGGCGATGGGTTTGCTATCTTGCATTAATACACCACCAATTCCCACCCCCGAGGCATCACACTCAACCTCAAATGCCTTCCCGAAGTCGGGCAATTGCAATAGGGGTGCGGTACTTAACCTACCTTTCAACTCTTGGAAGGCCTTCTCTTGAGGCTCTCCCCAAACAAAGGGTTGGTCCTTCTTCACCAATTCGGTGAGTGGAGCGGCGATGGAGCTAAAGTCTTTCACAAATCGTCTATAAAAGCTAGCAAGACCATGAAAGCTCCTCACTTGAGTCACGGTAGTAGGAGTAGGCCAATCACGTATGGCCTCTACCTTAGACTCATCCACCTCCACTCCTTGGGCACTCACAACAAACCCAAGGAAGACAACCTTCTCCACACAAAAGGCACACTTTTTCAAATTGGCATAGAGCTTTTCGGCTCGTAGTGCCTCAAGAACTTGGCTCAAGTGGCCAACATGCTCATCTATTGTCTTACTATAGATCAAGATATCATCAAAATAGACAACGACAAACTTGTTAATAAAAGGATTCAAAACATGGTTCATGAGTCGCATAAAAGTGCTAGGTGCGTTGGAAAGCCCGAAGGGCATTACCAACCATTCATAGAGACTAAATTTGGTCTTGAATGCGGTTTTCCATTCATCTCCGGGTTTCATCCGGATTTGATGGTAACCGGACCTAAGGTCGATTTTGGAAAAGACACACGACCCACTCAATTCATCCAACATATCATCAAGTCGTGGAATAGGGTGACGGTACTTTACCGTTATCTTATTCACGGCTCGGCAATCCACGCACATTCTCCACGATCTATCCTTCTTGGGCACAAGAATAACCGGTACGGCACATGGACTTAAACTCTCCCGGACCAAGCCTTTAGAGAGCAAGTCATCTACTTGCTTTTGCAATTCTCTTGTATCCTCCGGATTACTCCTATAAGCCGGTTTGTTTGGGATTTGAGACCCCGGAATGAAATCAATTTGATGTTCAATCCCTCTCAAGGGAGGGAGTCCACTTGGCATTTCATCCAGGAACAAGTCTTCAAACACCTTCAAAACACTTTCAATGGCACTAGGTAATGGGTTAGAAGAATAATCAAATTCGGAAGAAAGAACCATACCTTTGTGCACAATGCATAGGAGAAGCTTGTTGCCATCATTTCCCTTTAAGAGCTCGCCCGGTTGCATTATGGCACATATGCCACCGGTAGATGAAGTAGGTGGGATTGCCACCATGCTTTTGGACAAAGGGCTAGTCTCAATGATTGACTTGGCCTTTGCCACCTCTCTCAACTCCTTCATTTTTTTGTAGTCATCACTTACTTGCTTAGGAGTGAGAGGTTTAAGCACAAATCTTCTCCCTTCATGTTTGACCGTGTAAGTGTTGACACGACCGTCATGCACCACTTGCCTATCGAATTGCCAAGGCCTCCCTAAAAGTAGGTGGCACGCTTGCATGGGCACAACATCAAACAAATGCTCAATAACTCCCCATTTTGAATCGAATCATCACTTGCTTCACTACTTTAAGCTCCCCACATTCGCTTAGCCATTGTAGCCGATAAGGTTTGGGATGCTTCATGGTAGTTAACTTCAATTGAGACACAAGTAATTGACTCACTACATTTGCACAACTTCCGGAATCAATTATCATAGAGCAAACAACATCTTTGACCCGATACCTAGCATGGAAAAGATTTTCCCTTTGCAAGGTTTCACCATCTTCCACAATCATAGCCCCTAGGCTCCTTTTCACAACTAAGAAAGTATGAGGATCCTCCTCCTCCACCGTGTCATCAAACAAATCATCCTCTACTCCCTCATCTCCCTCTACTCCCTCTACTCCCTCATCTTCCGATTCACTCTCTTTCTCATATGCACCATCACCAACAACAATCATGGTCCTCTTCGTAGGACATTCCCTAGCAAAGTGCCCATAGCCTTTGCACTTGTGGCATTGCATGGAAGAAGAAGTAGGAGCATGTAATTGAGTTTTAGAGTTACCTCCCACATTCGATGTGTTCTTCTCATAGGGCTTCTTCACTTCCTTGCTTGCATTTGTACCACTTGTGCCACTTGCACTTGGAAACTTGGCATTTGGAGTAGAAGTCTTCCAATCCTTTGCTCACGGGAGTGGAAGTGTTGCTCTTGTAACGGTTGGACTTTTCTTTATCAAGCCATTGCTCGGCTTGAATAGCGGCATCAAGGACTTCTTGAAGTGATGGATAAGAATGCAACCTCAATTGTGAGGCTATGCCATAGCTCAAACCATTCATGAACCGGATCACGGCTTGCTCCTCATCTTCGGTGTCCATATCCAAGGCCATTCGAGTTCTTTCAAACTCATCAAAATATTCATGCACCGTTTTGACACCTTGCCTCAACTCATAAAGTTTCTTGAGTTGTTCTTGCCGATATCTAGGAGTGACGTATTTGATACTCATGATACCCTTCAAGTCATTCCAACCCACATTCACGGGAACTCCCGCTCTCCTCCTTGACCTCTTGACGGATTCCCACCAAGTAGATGCATAGGATTCAAAAGAGGAAATTGCATAAGTACCTTTCTTTTCATCCGTCATATCATTGGTGTCAAACAATCTTTCAATTTGTAGCACCCAATCAATGTAAGCCGCCGGATCACAATTCCCCTTAAAACTTGGAAGATTGAGTTTCACACTATTGATATTGTGGTTGTTGTCACGACCCCCTTGGAAAGGCTCCGGTTGGCCTCTATAGTGATCTCCATAACCTCCATAATCTCTCCTAACATTCCCTCCAACATACCCCATGGGTGGCCCTCGACCTCGGCCTCTACCCCTATCCACACCCCAATTCATACCTCGCCTTGGTTGAAAGTGATCATCATACCCATAAGCCTCATCAACATACTCGGCTTCCTCCCCTTCTTGAGCTTCAATAGGTTGCTCAAGAGCTTGGATATTGCGGATGGGTCTTGGAAGTGGAACGTTTCTTTGGGGGTTGTCTAAAATACGGGAAATGCCCGCTCGTTGGGTATTGCCCAACACTTGATCAATCCTCTCACGATCTTCCTTTACCCGTTGTTGTTTAAGCAACTCAACAACTTGTTCCGGGGTAAAGGTAGGACTACTTGAGCCCTCTCCGGTCTCAATTTGGACTCTCGGGGTCCCTTTCTCAATTGGGACACTCGGGGTCCCTTGTTCGCCTTGGGTACTTGAGGCCCCCTTTTCAAGGGACTCAATCCGTTGGTTCATGAGGTCCATCTTGGCAAGAAGGTTAGCCAAGGCCTCCTTTATGAAATCTTGTCCTTCGTTAGCCATCGTACCTACACAAGTAACAAACGTTAGCAAAACAACCTCACCCGCTCCCTCACAAATGTTTTTCACTCGGTTCTCTCTTTTGAGTGGTGGGGGATATTTCACTCGACTTGTAGTTCCAAAGCTTCACGTAGATGACTAGAAATTCCCCAACTCAACCAAAACTATTCACGAGTCAAGCACACTCCGGGGTGAGTGGAATTAATAGGACTCAATGAACGCTAGGCACTTTGAAGTAAAGGACTTGAACCAAAGTGTTCAGGCGGAGCGCCCAGTGAAGTGGGGCGGAGCGCCTGGAAAAAGTCCAGAGAGGTCGGGCAGGCGGAGCGCCCAGTGGTGGGACGGAGCGCCTGGAGCAAGCACAGTTCAGGCGGAGCGCCCAAGGTCTAGGCGGAGCGCCTGGACGAAGAACAACCTGGGTTTTTAGCAACGTGTTCTTCGATTTCAATCCAACTTTTTGGTCGATTCCAACATGTTTTCCCCAAATTCGAAGTACACGAAGTTGTATATTGATATAACCACCAATCCCCAATGATTTTTACACCCAACCAATCAACAAACAAGGCACACTCATGATTCAAGTTTCAAATTGGGGGTTTCACAATTTTTCAAAAAGGGTCAAAAGGTGGGTTTCGATCTTTCAAAATCGATGTTATACAACTCCGATTCACACCAAATTTGTTGCAAATGATTCGTTGTTGAGAGTAGATCAATACCCGATAATCAAATCCAAAACCCCACAATCACACAACCCAATATCATTCAAATTCCTCAAGAACAAGGGTTTGGTAGGGTTTAAGGAAAATTGGGGTTTCAATTTTTCAAACTTCACCAATCCAAGTAAATTTGGTACCAAAACAACGGGAATTCAATCACGATCACAAATCTATAACACCCACTTCAAGAATCGTTCATACCAAAAAGTTACACCAATTTTTGTATTTTTCAATTTTTCAATTTTTTTGTGTTTTTCTTCTATCAACAACTTCAACAACAAGAAATCTAAACAAACTAACCTAGGCACGAAGAATCAAGGGTCGGGGGTTCATAGAAACGATACCCGAGCCTTGCTCTGATACCAAACTGATAAGAATCAAAACGCGAAAAGTAAAGATAAAGAGCGAGACGTAACTCGATCGATAATCTCAAGTAGCAACGGAGAACTTGTTCCGTTACACCCCGAGAGAATGTCAAGAACACCTACACTAGGCAACTACCCTCGAGCTAACGTGAGCACGCAAGTAGAATGATCGTCTAGATCCGCTAGAGGAAGAACAAATCCCATCAAGGTTCCATTCATTCAATCAAAGAGTTCAACTCTCAACACAAGTGTTTGTTTAATCATCAAAGTTAGCTAATGAAATAAGACAAGCTACTAGCTATTTATAGGTGTTGTTAGACACCCTTTGAAAGGTCTAAAATGCCCACACTTAGGCTTAGGAAATAAAGGACCACGTAGGGTCAAAATAGTCATAACATAGCTAGAAATCTCGTGCTTCAGCATCCCGGGCGGAGCGCCCAAAATTGGGGCGCAGCGCCCGCAATTTGCAAAAGTTAGGCAGTGGGGTGGCCCGGGCGGTCCGCCTGGAATTGGGGCGGAGCGCCTCAGCTTAGCCTTCTTCAGGTGGAGCGCCTAGAATGCCAGGCGGGGCGCCCAAAGTACTGGGCTGCTCCTCTTGTGCTCTAATCACCCGGTATGGCTTCCAATTGCTTCCTTCTTCTAGTCCCTTCCTCACCAAGTGTAGGTGTACTCCTTGGATCTCCTTAGCTTGGCTCCGAGTGAAGGGTCTTGTAGGGGTTTGGGTCTTATCAAAAATGCTCCACCAGCTGCTGCATTCAAAGTACCCTTAATTTGATCTCCCATGCCCATGTTGATCCTTTGCCCCAGCATTTGGTCAGGAATACCATGATGAGGACACTTTCTCAAATAACTTTTAAACCTCACCCAAGCTTCTGGCAAAGTCTCTAGCGGGGTTTGCCTGAACATAAGTATCTCATCAACAAGCCTGGCAGTCTTATTGGGTCGAAAGAACTTGTTCATGAACATTATCACCAAGTCATCCCATGACGTAATAGAATTAACTGGCAACATGTCCAACCAATCACTGGCATCTTCCGGTAGCGAGAACGGGAACAACATTAATTTCATAACCTCTGCTGGCACTCAAGCCTGTTTTTGAGTTTCACAAATCCTTACGAACCTTTTCAAGTGCTTTTGAGGATCATCAGTAGTTCTACCTGCAAATAAACCAGCATTAGCAAGCAGAGCCACCATCGTCTGGGTAATGTAAAAATTTCCTGCCTCGAACGTTGGAAGTTGAATAGCAGATGCAAAATTCCCAGCCACAGGTTGCGCGAACGCATTAAGAGCCAAATCTTGAGCCATCCTGAATTCTTCGGGATCTGAACTTTCAATTGTAAACACCAAAGAAACGAGATCAAGATGACAAGTGTGAAGTTAATAGAAAAATAAACTAGATATCTTAACAACTAAATAACACAGTGTCCCCGGCAACGGCGCCAAAATTTGATCACGCCCAACTACGCCCTATAAAAGGGACTAAGCGGTCGCGGCAAATATAACTCGGTATTTAATGTCCCGAGGTCGAATCCCACAGAGAACACTCGAAATCTTGTTGCTAATCTAACTAACTTATCTAATCAATTAACTTCGAAAGTTTATATTTTTATGATGGTTTAAATGTAACAACTAATTAACAATAAAGTAAATAGTAAAGTAGTAAGAAATAGATTAATTCAGGGGTTTAGAAGCCTAGGATTGATCTACCCAACTCCTACTCAAGTGTTAGAATAATGCATTAGTGGATTCAACTTGCTTCTTCCTATTGAACACTTGCTCCAAATTCACAACTACTCACTCCAGTGTAATAATTGTAACTTTCACTAACCAATTTTCCAATTAATTAATGAAGATATGTAGGACTACAAGTATGGTTCACAATTTGGTCAATGGTCACAAATCACCTTTTTGACAACCTAAGTAATGCCTTTGTTTTAGATTGAAATATTGCTAAGTGTTTAACCCTAACTCATGAATCTATCCCTAGATACACAAGAATAAAGGGCACAATCAATTGGGAGCTCTACCAATCAATAACATATATATCATAAACACTTAGATAGGAAGGTTAACAAGTTTCATTTATTGAAGCAATAATTCATAATACATAAGTATTAGAGTGGTTCAATCAACCCTAGAATGGGCAATTTAGCCACTCATATTTATCACAACCATGTCAAGATAATTCATGAATGAATAAATTACAAAAAGAAAGGAAGAATTTAAGAAAAACTCTTGTGTTCTTGAAGTCTCCAAAGCTCTAGCCTCCTTTTGCTACTTCCCAGCTCAAAAGATGTGTTTTGGGACGTGTTTTAGGGCTTTTATACCGTCCCCATAGACCCACACAAATCGAGAATCCAAAATAAAGTCGGAATTGAAACATCAGGATTTTAAGCCTACGGCGCCGCACAACGCATTGTGCAGTGCGGTGCCGTAGGGTCGATTTAGTGAGAGTGCCTTTTTTTCACTTTTGCAGAAATTGGCCTACGGTGGCGCATAATGCATTGCACAGTGTGTTTCCGTAAGCCAATTTTCCTGGGACTTCAATTTTTCTTTGTTTTTTTCTCCATGTCTTGGTTCGCTCGACCCTCAGGCTTCTACTCAGACTTCAAAACCCTTATTTTCACTAAACTTTGCTCCACGAATACTTCATATCATCAATATAATTCCTACAATGTGAAACACACCAAATAAGAGCAATTCCATTCAAATTATAAACAAATATCACAAGTCGAAGCATGAAAAGGAGGTGAAAGTATAGAAATTATTGCAATATCTTGCCTCGTATCACTGAGCCGGGGCATAAATAAAAATTGGCTCTCATGCATGGGATAAAAGAGAAACTGAATCAAGTTTTATTCCATCGATGAGTTCGACGCGACTTACATAAACTTTCAATCGTACTGAGACTTTGAACAAATTACAAATTACAAAGCCATTTCGAGTAATGAATAGCTAGGCTAACTCTCTAGGGAATAGTCGCTGGTGTATGGATAGCCGCTCAGAGTTCTCGATTCCACTTGCCTTCCCTCAGTGGTCGAGCGTGAAGAATGAAGAGCCGAGCACTTGTATCGTTCGACCCCAGTATTTCGAGCACTATCATACTGATGCCATGGGTGAAGAATTATATTTTGACGAAGGATGTTGTTCCTTAATGTAAAAAATAATTACGCTTTAAATTAGAAATATTCAAATTCAAAGGCTATTGGTTACCTCGAAGATCTTCAAGCTGATGCGACCCCTTTCATGTCACGGCTTTAATTCGATATGGTCATTCCCAATTTGCAGCCAATTTTCCTGCTTTCTTCTCCTTTGTCATTTGAATTGAAGCTTTCAAGACGTAATCACCAATTTTAAAGGCTCTAAACTTAGCCTTTCTATTCAAATAAGCTTCAATCTGCCCTTTTTTAGCAACCAAACGAACCAAAGCCATTTCTCTTCGCCCCTCGAGCAGATCAAGTTTCACGCCCATAGATTTCTGATTTGACTCCTAGGAAGCATGAGCATATCGAAGGCTAGGTTCACCAACTTCGACAGGAATCAGCGAATTGATCCCATAGGCAAGGGAAAATGGGGTTTCCCGAGTATTATTCTTCTTAGTTGTCCTCATTGCCCACAACACCCCGGGCAACTCATCTGGCCACGATCCTTTAACTTCATCCATTCTTTTCTTAAGATTGCCCAAAATTATTCTGTTTGAAGACTCAGCTTGCCCATTAGCACTAGGATGATAAGGCGTTGAGACCATCCTTTTAATTACCTACTTAGCGAAGAAGTTTGTTACCTCCAACCCAATGAATTGCTTGCCGTTATCACACGTTATCTCCCTCGAAACTCCAAATCTGCATATAATATTTCTCCAAATAAAGTCGATAACTTCCTTCTGTCGAACCATGGAAAAGGACCCTGCTTCAACCCACTTGGTGAAATAGTCAGTGAGCACGAGGATAAATTTCACGCCACCTTTTGTCTTCGAAAATGGACCTACGATATACATTCCCTACTTCATAAACGGCCACGGCGACACAATCGAGTGCAAAGGCTCGGCTTGTTGGTGAATCAACGAGGCATGTTTCTGACACTTATCACACTTTTTGACAAATTTCTTGGCACCCTCACTCATCTCGGGCCAATAATAGCCAGCTCGCAGGAGTTTTCGTACGAGGGCTTTTCCACCCGAGTGGTTTCCACATTCACTTTCGTGCACTTCTCACATTACATAGCTATACTCTCCTGGGCCTAAACATTTAGCCATCGGGCCGTAATAAAGCTTCTTATAAACCTGCCCATGCACGAGCGAGTATGGAACAACTTGCCTTCGGAGCTTCTCAGCTTCCCTTTTGTCTACTGGCAAAATTCCCAGATCCAAATAAGAGATGAATTTGGTTCGCCAATCCCAATGCCTATTGACCGTTTTAACCTCCAACTTTATTTGTCCTACAGCGGATTTGAGTACTTAAACCTCTGCGTCAGTTCTCGAGTCCCCAGTTTCGATTACCGAGGCCAAGTTCGCCAACGCATCGGCTTCGGCGTTCTCTTCACGTGGGATTTGCTGAATCTTCCAATCTTGGAATTCTCTGAGGATATTTTGTGCTCGAATCACGGATTACTTCATTCTGGGCTCTAGAGCCGAAAAATCACCGAGGATCTGATTTACCACCAACTATGAGTCACTCTTTAACTCGATCCTTTCAGCCCCCATTTTCACCGAATTTCACCGAATGTCTCAGTTTTTCCCTAGTTGGGGTCAGAAGCACTTTTCCTAGCCCCGAGTCGTTAGAATTTGTTGCACCATCAGTGAAAAGTTTCCATACTCCATCAGCCAGACCTAGGGGTGGGAGTTCGGTATTTTAAAACTTCGGTTCGATACTTCGGTCTTCGGTTCGGTTTGAAGTGTGGAAAAACCTGTAATTTTTATACTTCTGTTCGGTTCGGTTTTTTAGTTCGGTACTTCGATTCGATACATCGGTGTTTCGGTTTAAACCAAAGTTTATGGCAAAAAAAAAAAAAAAGAAGCCCGAACAAGAAAATTTATAGCCTATGAATAACTAGAATAATTTGGTCCCCTCGACCACACCATAATTTGGTCCTCTCACTTTCTCATTTCTTTCAATTTCTTTTAGCTTAAACGAAATTAGTACTAAAAGTATGACTAATTACAGGAAATGAAACTATTCACCCCCTTCGTACAGTCTGGTATTATCACGGCGGAGCTACAATCAGTGAAAATTGATACTGAAAAACTATAATTGTATATATAAGTCAAATAGGAGTATTACTTGATATTTATTAAATTTTAAAAATTCATAAACACTCTTAGCAAAATTATTGGTTTCGTCACTTGGCACTGATGTAATTTTGTACCGTCTCGATTTAGATAATTGTGCTATGAATGATTTTTACACTGGGACATTTCATATACCAGTCTAAGTATATTACAGTAGAAACGAAACTTCAGAATATAAATTATTTTAGGCGAATTCAACTTGTTTGACAAGTAAGACCTTAACGTTGATCATGACAATAACAGACAAAAATAACAAATTCTATTAATTCCTCTTTCTCAAATCAAGCATGTCGTGCACTTTTGGTCTCTCACCTTTTGCAAACTATAATTTCGTTTGCAATGGTATAGATTAAGCACATTTAACTTTCAGACTTAGAGATTGTGTGGCTCTAATCAATCCATTAACAGACTTTATATAACCTGGCTATGATTTACTACAATACAAAAAGTAACTAATATTTAAGTACTTTCTCTATTCTGCAAAAAAAAAAAAAAAAAAAAAAAAATAGCAGAACCTTTAGTAAATCAGTCAATATGTAGAATCATGTTACTTACTGACAATGGGTAACTTAGAGGTTTAGAAAATATATGGTATATGTATATAAAAAAAACTTCGGTTTTTTCGGGTCTCGAAATTCCGGGTTGCCCGAAACCGAAGACCGAATCGAAAACCCGAAGTTTCAAAATTTTTTGGACCGAACGGAACCGAAATACCAAACCCAAAATACTGAATTAGTTCGGTTCGGTTCGGTTCGGTATTTCGATTTTTTCGGTTTAGTGCACACCCCTAGCTGGACCCCTCGAAAGCAGTTTTTTTTCTGCCTCGGGGAGTACCATAGCACTAAAGTCGGGTACGAAGTCTGCCAATAGTTTAGATTTTATGGCAGTCCGAGGCTGATATACAATATCATATTCGCTCAACTCAACCGTCCATTTAGACAGCCTACCCGACAATTCAGGTTTGTGCAATATTATTCTCAAGGGGAAGGTTGTAACTACAGCTATAGGATATCATTGAAAATAAGGGCGAAGCTTCCGAGCCGCCATAATTAAAGCAAGCGCTAATTTCTCTAAATGAGGGTACCTCGTTTCAGCGTCGAGAAGAGATTTGCTGACCTAATATATTGGTGGTTGCTTCCCGTCCACTTCTCGAACCAGCACAATGCTAACAACTACCTCGAAAATGGCCAGGTATACTAACAACGTCTCCCCATCTTTTGACTTAGCGAGCAATGGAGCGTTTGCCAGGTAGTGGTTTAGTTCCTTCAATGCCTCCTTACATTCAAAAGTCCACTCAAAGGTTGTGTTCTTTTTCAAAAGAGAAAATAACTTATGGCATCGCTCGGATGACCTTGAAATAAACCTACTCAGCGCAGCAAGTCGACCAGTCAGACGCTGAACTTCCTTTGGGCTCGTGAAATCCTCGGGGATTTCTTAAATATCCTTTATTTTATCTAGGTTTGCTTTGATGCCTCGTTCAGAGATGATAAACCCCAAGACTTTTTCCTCGCTGACCCAAAGGCACACTTTTCAGGTTCAGCTTCATACAATATTGTCTTAAGATTGCAAAGGCTTCCCTCAAATAATTTAAATGATCCTCCAACCGAATTGACTTCACGAGCATGTCATCTATGTAAGCTTCCATTATTTTGCCTATGTAATCTTTGAACATTTGGCACACCAACCTTTGATAGGTCACCCCTGCATTCTTGAGACCGAAGGGCATCACCTTGTAGCAATACGTCCCTTTATCAGTGATGAAGGACGTTTTTTCCTCATCGCTTGGTTCCATCAAAATTTAATTATACCCCTAATACACATCCAAGAAGGACAATAATTTATGTCCATCCGTGGAGTCTATCAACCTGTCTATCTAGGGCAAATGATAGGAATCCTTTGGACAGGCTTTGTTTAGGGCAGTGCAGTCAACACACATTCGCCATTTACCATTTTTCTTTGGTACTACCACTACGTTAGCGAGCCAATCGGAGTATTTTTCTTCTCCGATGAAGCCATTAGCAAGCAACCTCTTCGTTTTATCTTGTATTATTTTCTTCTTTACACCAGCGTGTTATCTCTTCTTTTGCTTCACCGGGGGTGTTTTGGATTCACATTCAGTCTATGTGTCATTATTTCTGGGTCTGTCCCAACCATGTCAGCGTGGGACCAAGCGAAACAGTCGTCATTGGCCTTTAATAACTCAATAAGAGCTTTCTTTGACTCGTTATCCAATCCCGAGCCAACGAAGACCTTCCTTTATGGAAATTCCTTTGACAGAGCGAAAGGCTCCAGCTCTTCGATGGTAGATTCCTTGACTTTTTTGCTTCCGAGTTTCTTGTATGAACGCTGGGGTCTTTTTTATTTCTTTTTGGGAAGCAATTTCGAGGACCGAGGTCTCCCCCTCGTCGGGCTCCAAGCCATTTAACTACAACGTGGATGATCTTCCTGAGGCCATCCCTTTATCTGTAGCGATCGAATAGCTCGCTCGAGCCACTCGTAGCTCACCTCGTAAGGCTCGAATTCCCCATGGAGTTGAGAATTTGACAACTTGGTGTAAGGTAGATGGAATGACCCCTATTTTATGAATCCATGGCCTGCCAAGGATCACATTATAGGCCATATCTTCGGTCATTACTTGAAAAATAGTTTTCTTAAACACTCCCTCAGCAGTTGCGACGAGGGTAACTTCCCCTAGCATCTGTTCTATGGAATTGTTGAACCCTATCAATCTTACCATTTTCGAAACGATGAGGTCCTCCAACCATATTTTCTTAATGGTTCCATAGTTGATAATATTTACCGAGCTGCCAGGGACGATCAAAACTCGCTTGACATCACAATCAATGATCCTCATTGTGATTGTTAGAGCGTTGTGGTGGGGAAGAATCATCCCCTCATAGTCTTCCCCGTCGAAGGTTATTTCATTCTCTGCCCTATCAGCTTGGGCCCTCCCTTCGGCTGTGACTAACAGTTTAGCAAATTTTTTGGTAGAAGCGAACTCAATACCATTCACTTCCGACCAACCCATTATAACGCTCACTATCTTCTTAAGGGATTGTACCCTAGTTATCATAGTTGTGTTACAAGAGCACAACATTGGAATGAACTTTATTACCAGATCCCCACAGATCCCCTATATCTGATTAGAACAACAAATCGAATTTGTATAGGGTTATCTAGAAATTATTCGTATCAAAGCCACAAAAAAGATAAGAATAAAGAAAACGAGACGATAACTTCAATAAAGAGACGAGGCAAAATATGGAGAATAAAGTATAAGCGTATTTTAGATATGTTTCTGGATGAATTACATAACATTTACAACGCTATTTATAGCTTTCAAGGTCGAGGATAACATTTACTGCAATTAATGACATTTATTCCATGTTTGATCGTGGTTTGCCCATGATCTCCTCATTTAAGTCGTGAGCAACGGTTAACAGTTACAGGAATAAGAGCTCTTTCATCGTGTTCAAATTCTTCCCCAGGGGGTGAACAACATGCCTCGTGTCGGTTGTCCGCTGATAACCTCATGCAGAAGCTTGTGGTCATCCTTCACATCATGCTCGAAGCAGCTAGCCTTGGGATATAAGCGTGTGGCTTCGAGAGACCATTTCTAGAAGACTCAATCAAACAATGCGTCGAGCCCTGTCGTCAAGACTTCGGTAAATTTTCACCCAATACAATGCCGCAGCTGCTCAAGGTCTCTCCGCCTTCCTTCAAGATAAGAATGACAAGCTGAAAGGTCAAGTGGCGTCACTTCAACGAATTCGTGACGACCTTTGCGAGAAGTTGTTGAACTCCCAAAAAATTAAACCCAAAAGGCTAAATTCTGGAATATCGACAAGATGGACTAACTCTTTTGGAGTTTTTGGAGTCGCCACCCAATTTAAGGAAAACAGGGAACCAAATTAACAAATGCGTACGAAAACTCCGTTTTTATAAGAAGACGGTCTTTCTTTCAGAGATTCAAAAGGTAAGAGGTTTTGTTAATTTCGAAAGAAGGTTTTTCAGGCAATTTCGAAATTCCGTTAACAACGGTTAATCCGACAGGTTTCCAAATATTTACAAGTGCGCTTTTCTTGCGAAAGAATTATTTTAAAAATAATAATAGTAGTAATAATAATAATAATAATTAATCGAATAAAAACTTGTTTGCAAAATATTTTTACTTGCACGCATTTGCTAAGATGGCTCCAATTTGCAATAAATTAAATAAACGACTTCAAAATAAAAGGTAATGAAAAAAAGTAAAGCAATATACAAACAATCAAATATTATTCATAAATGAATTAGTAATAGAGTATTCTACAAAGTTTACATAGATATTCTAAAGGGGCAAAGAGGAGGATAAGAGTTAAAAGATAAAACTCGGGAATTTTGACAAACTCGCGGTAGCCTTGAATTTCTAAAATTTTCTAAAGGTCTTGAAAACTTGAGCCCGAGCTTGATCCAGACGCTACTCCAAGTTAATGTATATCCACATTTGTAGGTTAGCCAAACGCGTCCCCAAGTTGTTCGTGCCAAAATGTACCTCACAAAAAATATGAAAATTAAACTGGATTAGTACGATAATAAAGTATAATAATTAATGAAAATAAAATGCTAATAATAAAGTAATAATAATAATAGTAATAATAATAATAATAATAACATATAATAGTAGTAGTAAAAATAAAAATAATAGTAAAAGGGGGTTTATTTTTTGCAAAATTTAGGCTCAGGTTTGTATGGCGCGTCATGTAGAGGCCCGGGATGTTGGTACGGTTGCAAACACGCCGGCCGGTCGTGTTGCCATGCCAAGTACCAATTCCGTTACTCTATTCAACTTGCTTTGCATTAAAGTGCATACATTCATCATCGCCTATTTGCTTTTAGGGACACGGGGACGGGACCGTTCAAGCGTAGTATCATGTTCGAATAAATCCAGAGGCCTCAATACGTGTATATGTATTTTTCATTGGCCTGAACGGTGTAGTATCCGTTCGAATCAGTCCATAGCCTCAAAAGTCAATGTTTTCTCACGGGCGAGATAATAGTGCGGCATCTGTTGACATATTGTCAAAATAATACTAAGAGACTTAAGAATTTCCATAAGGAAATCAATTAGTTGGCCAAACTTCACTTTAGACCAGTGGTAATGATAACCAGCAGTGAACCAACATTAGCATCACATAAAAAAGGTGACAGGGAACAAGATGGAACCAACATCAAATGTTTCAACGCATAGAACCAGTCAACGACGACTTCAAGAGTCTGAAATTCCAAATGAAACAAAACCAAGCAAGAACAAAGTGAATCTTAGAGCCAGCGTCGCCCTAAGTCATAACAGAGGGATATCGATCTGTCAATAGGAGCCGTCAACCAGAATTCCAAACGAAGGATGGTGACAGTGAACGGTAGCCAATGAAAATAACGGTGCAAAAAAAACTAAGTAGCAGCGAGTAACACTTTAAAACGAACTCCGTCGAATCCTGAAAGAACAGTGAAAGAAAGAGGAAGGAGCGACCACCGGCGAGAAGCTCCGACGGCGTCACGCGGCGTCGCTGCCACTACCTCGATCTTTCTTTTCCCCCTTTCCCGATCTAATCATGTTCCTCTGTTACCACTATTTTAAAATGCTCGCTGGTTGTGGCTCTGATCTTCCCTCGGTTCCCATTTCCGGTTTCAGATCTAGTGGGTGTGTGTATATTGGTTTTTATGCTGAAGAAATTAGGTGATGATAGCATTTTTGTTACTGAAGTGGTGTGTAGGTGTATATGACGAAGTGTATGTGGTATTGAAGAATATGAGAGGGGTGGAGGTTTTAGAGGCAAGATCTCATTTTTGTGTTTGGTGTTTGGAGCAAGGAGATGATGTAGAAGTGATTGTGTGCGAGGGTTTTGGGATAAGGGTATATATATATATATGTAGGTGATTTGCACAAATAGGCTAGTGCTAGAGGATGAGCCGATTTGGCCTCAATTTATAATTAATTAAAATTTAAAAAAAAAGTAAATGGGTTGTATGGGTGGGTTAAAATTGGAGGGATTTTGCAAATTTAGCACATTCTCTTTTATCAATTGAAATTTCAATTGATCCTCTTTTATTATCATTATTTTATTTAATTTTCAAATTAAATCTCAATTATAAAAATATTACCATAATTTACTAATTTTGAAAAAATTCGGGACAAAATTGGGTGTCAACAGAAGTACCTCCTGAAAAAATCAACAAAGAGAAGCTCTAAATACACGTCGCATAGCAGAAGTTGATCGTGCCAACGTTGCTGCCGCTATCATTCTCCGGGTTTGTGACGACCCAAATCTTGAACTTGCTGCTGAGATTGCCTCGTATACTGGCCTTGTTGCCCAGGCAGATGCTTATCTTGGTGCTGACCTTGAGGAAGGTTCAGAAGAGATGAGTGGTAAAAGAGAGGAGACGCCAACTGGGGAACCTGCAGCTGGTGAAGCAGGGCCTTCATGAAGTGTTGCCGATGAAGGAAGTTCCCTGAGAGAGGAATGAGAATCCCCCCCCCCCCTCCCTTTGATGTTCTTTTTTTTATGCATCTGGTGATTTAAACATTTATCTGCATATGCGGATGTTTAATGTAATTTTTGGGCCCATTTTGTGGCGTATTAACTTAAATCACTTGTTTTTGCTCATGGTGTTTTTTAATTTTCGCCGTAAACAATAAGTAATGCTAAGTTATGCCTCTGTGAGCATTTGCAACTAAGATTTAGATGGCTTCTGGTCGTCCTGACTGCTCTAGTTATTAAGAATGTGTATTACTATGCCTGCCTTGAGCAATTACGTCCGTTGTACACCGATAAACGGCGGCTAGGTTGCATCCGTAGTAGATGGTTGTTTCGCCCACAATGTGATGACTTTAGCCCGTGTGGAAATGGTCCTTTTGCGTCTTGAGAGAAAACGTCTTCGCTTAGTACTCGAGTATTTAAGACTTTCTGGCACTACGCGGACAGGCGTCCCCATCAGCATGTAGGTGGAATTGTTGATTTAAAGAGATTAATGCTCGATTAATGTTTGGTGGCTGAGTTAGACGTGGTCTAACTCAAAGCGAGTTGTGTACCCTACTTTTGTCACGTAAATTGGGTGTATTACTTCGACTTGTATGTGGTCGGGGCTATGAATTGTTGGATCGTAGATGGATCAAGATAAATTAGTAAAACTGATTAAGTAAGATAGTAGCTTTATTAATAAATGCACGGAGCCTAAGATGTTGTGGGTGAAAACCCGTAACATGTCCAAAAAAGTATGAAAATACTGTAATCTGAGAGCAAGACAATGTGTTAAGTAAATTCTGAAAAGAAAAGTACTTCAATTATCCCTACTCCTTCTCCCCCTTGAAAGATGTCACTCAACCGTACCATCTGAATCACAGTCTTGGTTGATTGCGGCTTCGAGGTTTTTGGGTTCTCCTGGAATGTTTATCTCGGGCACTCACTCGGGGGCAGCTGCTCTTAGGATTGCAGTCGTATAGCATTCCCTTGCTTCCTCCTGATCACCATTCACTTCTTTTAGCCCCCACTGAGTAGGATACTTCAGTTTCTGATGACAGGTGGATGGTACTTTTTGGCTTGATGAATCCACGGTAGCCCGACGATCGCATTGTAAGGAACGCCTCCCTTGATTACTTGAAAGGATGAAACATAATCTATCCCCGGCAAGCTGGTGGTTAAGTTAATTTTTCCTATAGCTTTCTCACAAGAATTATTAAATCCTACGAGCGTGTAGACGCTCGCCATGATTCGATCTTCAACACCCATCACCTTCAGTGCATCCCATCTGATGATGTTTACGGCACTACCGGCATCGACCAGTACATTTCACGTCTGTGTCTTCCATCCTAAGTGTTATGACCAGGGCGTTATGGTGCAGGGTGTTGTTGATGATATTGTCCTTCTTCTTGAATAGGATCGCCTCATCTCGGGCGAGAACCTAGCCGTGCGCTGCTGAGATATCCTCTGACCCTATGAGCAATGTTGGTCCACCAATTATCACATTTATGGACCTCTTAGGATCGAGCAGGCTTGGTGGTGCGTCCTGGTTCTCACTTCTGGCGACGGTCTGTTTTCCCTTATCGGTGAGCAGGTCCTTGAGGTATCCTTTGTTCAATAAATTCATGACTTTTAAGATCAACACTCTGCACCCGGCCGTGTCATGTCCATGGTCTCTATGAAATTTGTTGTAAAGCTCCTTGTTCCTCCTACCAGGTTCTGAACTCAAGTTGCTTAGCCAACAGATTTGTGCGTTTTTCATATGATCTCTCACGAACTTGACGGCGTTGACACGCAGACCCAATTCTTCGAATCGATTTGGAACCCACTCCACGTTGAGCGATCCCTTTGACCATGACCCTGACGTTCCCTGTATGTCTTGCCATTTTGGAAAATCATCCCTGTTGTCTTTCCTGTTTTTCCTGCCTTTGTCCCCCATTCGAGGTTCCTCCACGTATCCCCATTTCTGTCCTTAGCGGATGACGTCTTGGATAACCGGTCGGGCTTCCTTGGGAGCGGAAGACTCCCCAGGTTCTAGACAAAGCTTCTCGGTGTACCTCTGGTGCTGGGCGTTCCATGTTGACACAAGGGACTGAGTCAGACTCCACTGCAGCTCTAAGATGGCCAGGGATCCCTTTGCATTCAAACTTTTAACAAAAGCTACCATATCAATATTGTCAGGAACTGGAGGGAGCTCCATGCATTCCCTATGAAACCTGTCGAGATAATCTTTGAGCAGCTCGTTGTCTCGTTGCCTGATCTCAAAGATATATTCCATGCGCTTCTCCTACGTGTGGGCACTGGAATGCGCTTTCTTGAATAAATCCTGCACCTGAGTAATGATTCGATCGATCCCATTGGTAGCTGGGTGTACCAAGCGAGGGCTACGTTGGTCAGAGTTGAGCCAAACCTCTTCACTAGGGTAGACTGGATTTCTTCTTTAGTAATCTCATTACTCTTCACAGCCGTATAGTACGCAGCAATATGCTCATTCGGATCAGTCGTCCCGTCATACTTCAAGTTATCTGGCAGGCGGAAGTGCTTCGGTATGCGGACCGGTGCGCCACTTGCCTTGTAAGCATGCTTGTAAAAATTCTGCTCATCTATCATGGTAACTTTGGGTGGAGCACCCGGCACGTTACCAATCTGGTCATGGATAGCCTTCATCTCCCATAAGATCCTGATTGTTAATTATTGATGAGCCTCCTGGGGCAACATCCATGTTAAGCTTTCGACTAATCACATATGTTGGTGAATCGTTTACAGGCACTGGTCCTCGTAAAGATGCTGGCATTTGAAACGATCCTGTAAACATCGTGCCTAGTTTGCGAGATACCCCATCGATCATGTTGTTGGAATTTTGTTCCGTCTGTTCCATCATAATTTTGAAGAGATCAGTGATGAAAATTCTGAACTCAGGATTACCTTCCAATGGGCGGTTGATCTCTTCATTACTGGCGACAGGGGTCGGCTCTTGAGAAGGATCCTTCGACTGTTCGGCTGAATTCTTTTGTTGGACGCTGGGATTGTCAAGATCCTTTGCTGATTCTTCCACTCCATCTGCAGTGTTCTTTGGAATGATGTTGTCATCGTCAGACATGATTGCGTCTTTTCCGTGGTAGAATACCTACAATTGCCTGGGCCCCATGGTGGGCGCCAAACTTTTTATGCCTAAATTTGTATGTCGAGGTTAAACAATTAATTATGAATGAAGTCACAAGTAACATGGTAAATTACGATGGAAAAGTAAATAAAGACGATGAAAATAAAGACAAATAAATAAACAAGAAATAATGGAGAAAAGCAATGTAAATCTTATTCCTTGAGAATAGCCGAAGTTGATGGCGAACTCAGAGGTAGTACAATACAATGTAAGGAGGGGTATTTATAGTAGTGATACCCAGTCCTAAATAAGATAAAATACTAATAGGGTCATGGGCCTACAACTCAAGGCAGTGGTATACTAAACCCTAACTAGGAGACTGTAAACCCTAGGCGACGAGATGTGTGACCTGCATCTTGTGGCCAAACCGCCTAAACAGTCGTTGGCTCCAAGAGCAGGCATATATCCTCAGTATCCGGTGAATTGTATGATAAGTTTAGTCTCGCCAGCTAGACTCGTATCCTCGTAACTATAGGTGGCGTACTTTTGTCCATACAATAGGCGTTCTTTGTAAGATGGTACTTTGTGAAAGCTAGAGTTTAGCTTTGTTTGATTTAGGTGCTAGAGTTTAGTCCCTTGGTTATAGTGAATTGTAACCGAAAACTTGCTCGTTGTGTTAGTAGATTCGATTCTCAAGTCCCAGATATTGGGTCGTGGTTTTTCTCCCTTGAGCAAGGCGTTTTCCATGTAAAATTCATCGTGTTCATTTGTTTCTTTTCTTACTTTGATAGAAATTACTGGCTGGGAGATGTAATCACCTATTTTTGGCACAAAAATTCAAAATTTGCTAAAAATGGCATGGTTAAATTTCTAAAGATTTTTGCCTATTTTTCAAGATTTTATCATTTTAGTTTAGTTATTTTTGTCAATTAATTAGAAAAAAAATGAAGATTGTAATGCCTAGTTCCCCTTTTGTGTTTAAGTAATTAATTTTCTTGTAAGTTTTGTGAGCCTAAACAATGAAGCGTGTGGATTTATTTATGTTCAAGAAGAGTTGATTAATGAGTAATATTGTTTAATTAGCTTGACTGTAGATCTAATTTCTCATTTCAAAAGAGTAAAAAAAAAGTTAAGAAAAAGAGTCAAAGTCAAATAGTAAGACAAAAAAAACTTAGCACAAAAATGGTAATTTTAGCATTGCATTTATGGCTTAGGATCTTGTACACACCATCTATTTTTTTCCCTCCTCTTTACATCACTTTCACCCCAATTTTTACCCATTTTTTCTTCTTTTAATAGGACCTTTCCTCCTCCATTTTTAGGATGACCAAGGACTCTCTTATAACACCAATCTCTCTCCAAAAATACTATTCCAAATCTGAAAATACTCACATTTTTTTGAGACTTTAGATTGAGTCTTGGCCCACCTGAAATTGTTTCGGGTCTATTTATGTTACTTTGTTTAAAATTACTCTTTCATAATGTGTACTTCTTTCAATGACTTGAATATGAAAAAAATAAGAAAATAAAAAAAATAAGCAAGCTCAAGCTGTGTTTTGAACTTGAAATAAAAATCGTACTTGCAGTATTTCATTTAGTAACATGTACGAGAATGTGCAGATCTGAAATAAAAGTTTAAAAGTAAGACATAAACACAAATAAAACTTGATATGACAGGTAAGAGGACAAATTTGAAACAGGGAAGCCTAATAGGAGCACTAGTGCAAATCTTAAGGGAAAAAGATACGGAAATAATCTTGCAAGTTTGACCCAGTTTTAAGGCAGCATTTAAGTGTAGTTCATAATGTTTAAATTAAGAGCAGTCCATTCCTTATAGTTGAAAGTTAAATGATGCTAGTTCGTAACAGTAAGTAAATGTACAACTGAAATGTTAATGTACAACCGAAATGTTAAGCTTGCATATATCTCTTTATTAAATGTCAAAATCAAAGCGTAACAAATGTCAAACATTTACATGAAGCTCAAATGTATTGGAAGATTCTAACAGACAATGGTCCGGGGATAAATCCGATAAAGTTTTCATCAATGAACGTGCGACGTTTAAATTAAAAGAAAAAAGGGTAACAAATAATTTGACAATTAAACAAACAAACATAATTCACAAAGCCGGAAAGCGTCAATAAAGCAACTGTGCTTGGCGCAGGACTCGAGGGTACCTAATACCTTCCAGAGAGTCAACCGAGATCCTTATTTGGATACTCTGACGCAGACCACTGAACGAGTCATAGGTGTTCTAAGGTACATCTTTGGTGACTTGTCACACTTTTAACTTGTCAAGTGGCGACTCCGAAAATCTTAATAATTTGTACCTTTAAAACGCCTAAGTCACAACCTTCTTTATTTTTAGTAAATTTTAGGGCGTGATTGCTTGGCGACTCCGCTGGGAGAAATTAGAATCTCAGGCTTTAATAATTGTCGCTTTTTTGGCTTGTGAATATTTGTTTGTTTGTTTGCCATGTTTAGAATATTACTGCTTTAATACTTATCTGAATTGTATATAAACTGTCTCCTCTCGCGCAATCCTCTGAGTCTCTGATATATATATACTAGTATTGTTTTTAGCATCTGGGAAACCTTCTTACACAAAATTTCCCATGATTTAGTAGGACGGTGTGTCGGGGTTAAGTCGGAGACACTGTTGTCGGACAACCTCGACGCACTTTCCGCCCGGTTTGTCCACTGGGTTCTGAGCCTGTCTAGACACCGGGTCAATTTTGTCACCTAGAGTTAAACCTTTAGGCCCGTTTTATCTGCATTTTATTTGATGACTTAGTGAGGTGCGGTACACCGGTACTGCACTTGTCTAGGCTGACCTCCTTCGTATCAAGACGGGACCCACGTCCTAGAAAGACACATTTATGACATTTTCTGTATTGCATATGTTCAGAAGGTCGTTATGCTGACCATTATAGGTTTGGAGGTCGGGGTACACTGAAATGGATACAAAAAGAACATAGAATTTTAGGTAAAAAAAAAAGGCCATTATTTTTACGCCGTTATAATGACGAATTTTTTAGGGTCATTGTGTCAAATCCATAAGAAAGGTTTTTTATTTTTTCTTCAATTTTCTGTCGTTATAATACCGAATTTTATTTAGGCCATTTGTGGTTAAATCAAGTCTCATAGTCTAGTCTAAAAATTAAAAAAAAAAAATGATTTTTGCGCGTTAAAATGGTAAATTTTTTTTAGGTTATTGTGCCAAAATTCATAAGAAAGGTTTTCTTTGAGTCATAAAATATATGTCGTTATGATGCCGAATTTTCTTTAGGCCATTCGTGTTTAAGTCAGGTCTCACAGTCTAGCCTAAAATATTGGAAATAATTTTTTACGCCATTATAATGGCGAAACTTTTTGGAATTTTTAAAATTTTGTGTCTAAATGTGTGTCAAAAGGTTCCTTAATTTTGTTCGGTTTTTACATCGTTACGACAACTGTCCAAATATGAGTCAAGGATCTTGTCCCAAGTTGTCAAATAAACTATCATTTTAATGCTGTCGTAATGACGAATTATTCGGAATTTGTGTCAATTTTAGACCTTTATCCAAGTCGTAAAAAAAATTAATTAAAGAATGGTGGTTTGAGTCTCGAGTCTGGAAAAAAATATTTTAGTCATCATTTAAGCCATTGTAACGACGGATTTTTTTTAGAATCTTGTGTTTAGTTCCGTGTTCAGGTTCTGGCCCGAGTTTGTTCTTGAAAAATAATTTATTGTCACTATAATAGTGAAAATTTTAGAACCTTTTCTGTTTGTCTAGGTCTGTGTTCGGATTTTATCCCCAGTTGCAGAAAATTCTTAGTGTCATTTTCACGCCGTTATAATGGCAAAAGTATTGGAACCCTTTATGTTTGCCTAGGTCTGTGTCCGGATTTCATCCCGAGTCTCAAAATAATTTTTGGTCGTCAGTTTATATTATAATAACAAAATTTTTAAAATGTTCCTGTGTCCGAGTCTGTGTTTCGATTTTAGCCTAAGTATGAGAATAATTTTTCGTATTTTTATGCCAAATGGAAAAATTTTGTTAATCGTTCATGTGTCTCGTGTCTGTCATTTTGTATCCTAGTTTTTCTCTAATTATGTAAATACCCATACATCATTTTTATTTTTGACTCTTGTATCACGTCATTGTTTAAATTATGTCAGTTGGTTCAAGAAAAATGATTAAAAGTAAAAGGATAAGGAAAAAAAAAGAAAGAAAAGAAAAAATAAAGTCAAGCTTGTCTGTTATCTCGAGTTACGTGTCGTCTACGATTTGCGTCCTGACTTTTCTCAACACATCATGTAGTCAATATTTTTGGGATAGGGTCGGTACAAGCGGCATATGCTGCGAACCTTTTCGGGATGACGCATAACGACCTTAGGCAATTGTTAAGCCAACGAGCAAATTCATGTTCCATGCTATCTTGTTGCACTAACGTGTTTTGATTTGGCAAAGCTTGAGCAACTGTCGTGCTGGCTCCACATTCCTATTCCACCAGAATCAAGGGACCACTGCCTGTTTTAGAAGTGGTTGAAGCTCCTCATCGGGAAAATACTCCAACAACGATGGCTGAGGAAACTGAGAATACTGAGCTGGTTCGCTTAGCTGAGCAACATGTTAAGATGGTCGAGGACTTTGCAGCTATGAAAGAAATGATGACACAGCTGGTTCGTAACTTGGCAGCAGTTCAGGCACCTCCTGTTCCGCCAGGTGCTGCTGGTTTCATGGCAAATACCCAGCCACCAGGGCAAGGGCATCCACAGTGGTAGGAGACCCCCGCTACCCTCAGGGATTTGGTCGACATCCGGCAGCTGACAATGCAGCCGGACCCTCTACTATACAACCTGGGGCACAATTCCCACAGCAAGAACAAAATGGCCAACCCCAAGTTCCTGCCGCAGCATTCACCGTTCCTGCAGGACACACTTTGCAAAGATCGAACAGTGACCTACAGTTAAGGGCCCATGATCAACAATTTGACAAAGCTTAGGGTAATGTCTTCCGCCAAACCGAGTTATATGATCAGGGACGCCACCCAGAATCACATGTTTATATCGATAGGTTGGGAAAAACAGAAGATAATGATTTTGCTCAGAAATTGAAAAGCTTGGAGCAAACTGTGAAGAGCATACAGGGGCACGGTGGTAAAGCTAATGTTTCATACAAAGCCCTGTGCTTGTTCCCTCATGTGCCTTTATCTGAAGGTTTCGTCGTGCCCAAATTTGATCTGTACACCGAGCAAGGTGATCCTAGGATCCACCTAAAGGTTTACTGTAACAAGATGAAGGGCTGGCAAGGATGAATTGCTAATGGCGTTCTTTGCTGACAGTTTAGGAGGACCGGCAACAGAATGGTTTATCCTACAGGACGTCTCGAAATGGGCTACTTTTGATGATATGGCTAATGCTTTTCTAGATCACTTCGAGTTCAACATTGAGGCCGCTCCAGATCGTGCTTCTTTGAAGACGATCACAAAGAAGCCTAGTGAAAGTTTCAGGGAGTGTGCCAATAGATGGCGCGAGCAGACACCGCGTGTGAGCCCTTTGATACCCGATGATAAAATAGTCGAAGATTTCATTGAGGTGCTTGATGAGACCTACTACCAAGAAATGGCCTCCGCTATAGGGAAACAATTATGTTAAGCAGTGAGAATTGGGGAGATGACTGAGAGAGGAATCAAGACAGGCAAGATTGTCAGCCAAACAGCTTTGCGAGTCCAGGCAAGAGCCTTGGGGAAGAAGAAGCAAGATGATGTAGCCATGGTGGGTTCGGGTTCACAAAAGTGGAGCGAGAAAAGATACAATCAAACCCACTCATACCAAGCTTCACAAATATACCCTCCACAACACTACTACACCACACAAAATCCGCTTCCGTCCCTCCGCCCCAATACTCAATCCATATAGTGCATCCATATGCTCCAATATCGTCTTATCCGCAATGGCGCGCTCCAGCCTCACATCCTATATATCCCATTCACCAAGCTCCACATAACCAATTCCAGCCTCCACTAAACCTTCCCCACCGACCAAGAGGTCCTCCAGGTTTTCGCCCAAAAGTTGAGTATAAAAAGGTGCATCAAGCGAAAAAGAATGAGTTTACGCCAATTGGAGAATTTTATGCCAAACTTTTTCAGAAGTAGCAAGCTTTGGACATACTGAAACCGATCAATGGAGGAATGCATCCTAGGGATAGGGTTGACGACTCTCGTCAATGTGCTTACCATTCAGGTGCACCGGGGCATGACACTGAGGATTGCCACTTTCTCAAGAAGGATATCCAAGCTTTGATCGATAATTGTCAGATTCAAGTTGAGGGTTCAGATGCACCAGGTATAAATAAGAACTCATTTCCTCTCTGTGATGATGTGCATATGCTGGGTATGGTGGGTGTAGAAGATTTGAGAGTTGAATCTGCAATGCCGATAATATCTGTTGGTGATGTGTCAGTTCGGGCCAACAAAATGCTAGTGACAATGAACTATGTTCCTGAGATTGTGCTTGGGGTAGTAGACAGAGTAAGGGGTGAAGAAATGAAGAAGACGAACATGTCTCTCGAGAATCCAATTCCAAATCTTACTCTGTCATTCATCAGTCCCAAAGAAGTGAAGTCCACCCTGATGGGACTTGGAGAAAATAAAGAAAAGAAGGAGAAATTGCCAGATTCAGGGAATTTCTTTGGTATCAGCATGGTGCATCCTTGTGAAGGGCTCAACAATGCATGAAAAGCAGGAAACTGGCCCTGACATGCAATTGCGTGACTGTGAAATGTTGTAGCTTGTTTTGCTAATCTTTATGTGAACTTGGTTATTCAAGGGTTGTAACCCAACTGCATTATTTTGCTTGTTTTGTTTGTTCAAACCCTTATATCTTCAATTCAATGAAAGAGAGATCCATCTCGTCCTAATATTCGGTCTTTTATGTTTCCTGTTCTTACCTCCTTAGTTTTCTGTTTTATGTTTTGTCGACCTTAATAATATGACATGCGTGCAGAATTTACATCTTGTTTAAAACAAGCGCTCTGACATTGTGAGCTATTTGAGTGGTAAAGAGGGATAAAAGAGTGAGCGAAATAAATTGGGAATTAATCAGTAGTCATCCGATAAGGGAGATCGGTGAGAAGTTCAAAATCATGTACGGTCGCTACGACCGAATTTGAAATACCAGTTTTGAGAACCATCAGTGAAGCAGAAGTCGAGGACACGTGAGGATCAGCCCAGGTCAATTGATTGAATCATTATTTGTGCGAGGCATTCTCGGGTCGGGATGACGAACGACTTTCGTTTCTTCTATCCAAACACTATATCCTTTTGTCAGCCTTTTTTTAGCCTTGTTCTGTGTTTTCTTTGGCCTACCCTCCATTGGAATCAATTTGATGTGATTAAAGAAAAAAAAAAAGAAAAAAAAGCAACAAAATCTACCTCAGTGGTAGAGCTACGTCTGACCTGATTCCTCTCAAAAGGATACGTAGGCAACCATTCGGGTGCGGTCATAACAGGGGAAAGTTCATTTTTTCCCTGTTCATATTGACGCAAAACTTGCCTCCAAGTTTGCGGCCAATGTCAAAGAAAATTCAGATCCCAATTTTATGCTTAACTGGGGCAGAAGTTTATTTTTATTTTATTTTATATAAAAACAAACTTCTATTTTTGTACCATATATTCATATGTTTCATGAGATATCAGTCTTAAAATCGGGGAGGAATCTCAAAGCACCCATGTTTATCTTAAATTGGGGTAGAAGTTGGTTCTTTATTTTTATTTTTTTAAAAAAAGGGAGGGAGAAAGTCAACATCCCATTTATTGTTGTTATGTTCATCTCGAGGGAATATCCCTTGTGTTTTCACATCCAAAAGATAATTCCTCGGTTGCACTGAACTAGGTCTACAATTTGTTATTATTTTAAAAGAAATGATTTCAAGGGTTGTATCATTCACTAAGTCGTTTCATGAGATGCTTTCACACCGCCTTTCAAAGAAAAGAGAAAACTCAAGGAAAAAAAGAAGAGAAAAAAAAAAAAGGAATAGCCAATTTGCCTAAATTGGGGAAAAAGTTTGGTTTTATTTTCAAAAGCGGTGATTTCAAATCTTGTAATGCTTATTCTAGTAGTCTCATGAGATTTTTCTGAGTCTTTATGTTGAACCCCTTTCTTCATACCTAAACCAAATCCAATGTTACAGTCCAAATACAGTCCCTTCTGACCGATCATTGAGAATGTCAAGCCGAGTGAGATATCAAGGGACAAGTTTCACACTGCAAAGTCGCATTCTTATAAGTCATCAATCACATCAGGAGATAGGAGCATACAAGTCATTGGAAGGAAATCTCTGAGGGAACCGAGATGAAAGCAGACAAATGAAGAGAGATGGGGTCGACCAACAAGGAAAGATGGGTGGTCGATGGGGAAGGGTATGAAATGAAAGATAAGAAAAAAAATAAAAAAAAAAAGAAACAAAATGAAGTCTTGTCGGTGTAAACCTGAAAGAGCGTCGCAAGACAATGGTGAGGTAAAAGAACAAAGAGAGAGGCTAGTCAGTGAAAATCCCGAGGGGCACTACTAGTCGAATGAGGTTTGCGGAAGTCGTTATCAAGTTCGGGTTGAGCAAGGTTGTCAAACTGGGAGTAAGGTCAGGGTAAGACTGAGTGAGCTAGTCAAGAGTTGATTCTAATTGCATGTCATGCTTTACTAAGGTTGTCGTTTCACCTCCAAATAAGTTTCATCTATCTACCAGGAACATCTTTCGTTCGGTGTCTCCTTTTGAGTTTCTTCACATTCCTTTTCGTTTATTTCTTTCTCATTATTTTCGGTCATTCAAAAAGGTTTGCAAAACTTGTCTACAAGTTTCAGTTGTACCAAGAAGAGTCGGTAATGGGAGTCCAGCACCGAGATTGTACCATGAATGATCACCAGGGAATGGTTTGTTATTTCTACAAAGGTGTGACCAAAGACCGAGATGAGAATTTGGGTTGGAATGTATGAGAACACAACTACATCAAGTCAGTTGCTCGTCGGGGACAAACTTGAAAAGCAGAAAAAGAAATAAAGAAAGAAATCAGGGACCATCTGAGCAGGGAGCCGTGGTTTTCAACTTTCAAGACAAGAACCATTGGGATAATGGGATAGAATTTTCAAATTTAAACACAAGACCCATTGGGATGATGGGATTCAAGTTTCAACGTAAGGCCCATTGGGATAATGGGATTCCTCTTCAAGAACAAGACCCATCAGAGTGATGGTTTTCAATTTTCAGAAGAAGCAAGACCCATCATAGTGATGGTTTTCAATTTCCAGCAGAAGCAAGACCCATCAGAGTGATGGTTTTCAATTTTCAGTAAAAGCAAGACCCATCAGAGAGATGGTTCTCAATTTTCGGAAGAAGCAAGACCCATCAGAGTGATGGTTTTCAATTTTCAGAAAAAGCAAGACCCATCAGAGTGATGGTTTTCAATTTCCAGCAGAAGCAAAATCCATCAAAGTGATGGTTTTCAATTTTCAGTAAAAGCAAGACCCATTAGAGTGATGGTTTCAATTTTCGGAAGAAGCAAGACCCATCAGAGTGATGGTTTTCAATTTCTACCATAAGCAAGACCCATCAAAGTGATGGTTTTTCAATTAGCAAGAGCAAGACCCATCAGAGTGATGGTTTTCAATTCAGCAAGAACAAGACCCATCAGAGAGATTGGTTTTAATTTTCAGCAAAAACAAGACCCATCAGAGTGATGGTTCTCAACTCAACAAGAACAAGACCCACCAGAGTGTTGGTTCCAGTTTTAATTTTCAAGTCAAAGTCCGTCAAAGCGGCAATTTCATTCAAGTCAAAGTCCGTCAAAGCGGCAATTTCAATTTTTCAAGTCAAGTCCATCAAAGCGGAAATTCCAATTTTCAAGTCAAAGTCCGTCAAAGTGAAAATTTCAATTTTCAAGTCAAAGTCCGTCAAAGCGGCAATTTTATTCAAGTCAAAGTCCGTCAAAGCGGCAATTTCATTCAAGTCAAAGCTCGTCAAAGCGGCAATTTAAGCTTTCAAGTCAAAGCCTGTCAAAATGGCAATTTCAGCTTTCCAGTCAAAGCCCGTCAAAGTAGCGATTTCAACTTTCAAGTCAAGCCCTCCCGAGCGGAAATTTCAAGTTTCAAGACCCACTTGGTTAGTGGGAGCTTCAGACCAGTTGATCAGCTTAGGAAGCATGAAGAGTTAGCTTAGAAATTGTAATTTTACATTTCAATGTTGTAATTTCACTTTTCTTTGTAAAACAATGATCACTAGCCAGCAACCAGCAACAAGTGACTAGCAGCAACAGCTCTAGTATGTCAAAGGTGTCTCAAGTTAGTCCGGGTAAGTCTAGGAGCGTCGAGTCAGTCCCAGTTAGTTCTGAAAGTGTCTAGAGTTAGTTTGTGTATGTCTAGAGAGCGCTTAGTGTTATTCTATGAGAGTCTAGTGCCTGTCTGTGTTTGGTATTACCAACTACCGTGAGGAACTACACTGACCTGATTCCTTAGTCCGGAGATATGTAGGTAGCCTTGTTCTTGGTTAGAACCGAAAAGTCAAGGGCATGGTCACCATTTGGCAAAAGAATGTTCTTGGTTAGAACCAGAAAGCCAAAATTAGTTGTCGATTACATCTTTGTCCGAAAACTCTTCGTGTTCTCAAGCAAAGAGGGACAGCTGTAATCACCTAATTTTAGCACAAAAATTCAAAATTTGCTAAAAATGGCATGGTTAAATTTCTAAAGATTTTATCATTTTAGTTTAGTTATTTTTGTCAATTAATTAGAAAAAAAATAAAGATTTTAATGCCTAATTCCCCTTTTGTGTTTAAGTAATTAATTTCCTTGTAATTTTTGTGAGTCTAAACAATGAAGCGTGTGGATTTATTTATGTTCAAGAAGAGTTAATTAATGAGTAATATTGTTTAATTAGCTTGACTATAGATCTAATTTCTCATTTCAAAAGAGTAAAAAAAAAAAAAGAGTTGAGAAAAAGAGTCAAAGCCAAATAGTAAGACAAAAAAAACTTAGCACAAAAATGGTAATTTTCAGCTTTGTATTTATGGCTTAGGATCTTGTACACACCATCTATTTTTTTCCCTCCTTTTTACATCACTTTCACCCCATTTTCCCTCAATTTTCTCTTCTATTAATATGATCTTTCCTCCTCTATTTTTACGATGACCAAGGACTCTCTTATAACACCAATCTCTCTCCAAAAATACTATTCCAAATCTGAAAATACTCACCAAAAAAGAAAAAAAAACTTCACTATTCTAAAGAAGACAACATTACCTCTCAAAAACACTCTACATCATCTTAAAAAAAACCAAAAATTCTATTCTTCAAAACACAACATATCAAAAAAAAAAAAAAGGGGAAACACTTGGGTGTTGTGTTAGAACTTGAGTCGTCTTAAGTTAATTTTGAAGATTTAAAAGGGGAGGCTGTTTCGTTGATGTCACTGCTGCTTTGCTTTCGCTGGTAAATTGTTGTTGTTTAGCTTGAGATATTCTTTGCACATCAAGTAACGTTCCTTACCTTGTATTTTATGTAATCTTGCTAAATGTGAAAACCAGACTCTTTAAAGGACAAAATGATGAAGTTTCTTGTCCTGCTGCTAGTAAAAATTTCGCCCAGCAGCCACTTTTAACACTGGTATTTGGTTTGAGGCCACTATTTTCTTTGGTCTTACACTAGAGGCCATTTTTGGGCCTTTACTAAATAAATATTGACTTTCATTGACCGAAGTTCAGTCCATACGGCCCCTGGACTGAAGTTCCAGACTGAACTTCAGTCCATGGTATGGCCATGGACTGAAGTTCAATCCTTAAAGATGGAACCTCAGTCCATGGCCATACTATGGACTGAAGTTCAGTCCATGGCCATATGGACTGAAGTTCCATCTTAAGGACTGGACTGAACTTCAGTCCATATGGCCCTGGATTGAAGTTCAATCTTTAAGGACTGAACTTCAATCCGGCCTATGGACTGAAGTTCTATCTCTTTAAGCAAAAGTGGCCACAAACTAAATGTTTTGGTATTAGTGGCCTGCGCCCAAAGACCAGTGGCAAAAGTGGCCTTTCGTGCACTTTCCCCCTGCTGCTATGATCTCAAAGGTGGAAGAATGAAAAACATTTTTTTTGAGACTTTAGATTGAGTCTTGGCCCACCTGAAATTGTTCTGGGTCTATTTATGTTACTTTGTTTGTAATTACTCTTGCATAATGTGTACTTCTTTCAATGACTTGAATATGCAAAAAATAAAAAAATAAAAAAAATAAGCAAGCTCAGGCTGTGTTTTGAACTTGAAATAAAAATTGTACTTGCAGTATGTCTTTTAGTAACATGTACGAGAATGGGCAGATCTGAAATAAAAGTTTAAAAGTAAGACATAAACACAAATAAAACTTGATATGAAAGGTAAGAGGACAAATTTGAAACAGGGAAAGCCTAATAGGAGCAGTAGTGCAAATCTTAAGAGAAAAAGGTACGGAAATAATCTTGCAAGTTTGACCCAGTTTTAAGGCAGCATTTAAGTGTAGTTCATAATGTTTAAATTAAGAGCAGTTCATTCCTTAAAGTTGAAAGTTAAATGATGCTAGTTCGTAACAGCATGTAAATGTACAACTGAAATGTTAAGCTTGCATATATCTCTTTATTAAATGTCAAAATCAAAGCGTAACAAATGTCAAACGTTTACATAAAGCTCAAATATATTGGAAGATTCGACCGGGCAATGGTCCGCGGATAATCTCTGATAGAGTTTTCATCAATGAACGTGCGACGTTTAAATTAAAATAAAAAAGGGTAATAAATAATTTGACAATTAAACAAACAAACATAATTCACAAAGCCGAAGAGCGTCAATAAAGCAATTGTGCTTGGCGCAGGACTCGAGGGTGCCTAATACCTTCCCGAGAATCAACCGAGATCCTTACTTGGATACTCTGACGCAGACAACTGAACGAGTCATAGGTGTTCTAAGGTACCTCTTTGGTGACTTGGCACACCTTTAACTTGTCAAGTGGCGACTTCGAAAATCTTAATAATTTGTATCTTTAAAACACCTAAGTCAAATCTGTCTTTATTTTTAGTAAATTTTAGGGCGTGACAGGAGAAACTCTGTAAGAACCAGGTTCTTATTGAGGAGACGAGAAATTACTGGTAGGCGAGAATTGGAAGATATTATTCACCTTCCCCCCCCCCCCCCAGTGTCTATTATCGGTACACCAAGTGCAACAAGAAATTATAGCAGACGCAAATCATTCTTCTCTATATTTATGAAAAAAAGGAAATTAGACCTCTTAACTGATATATGGCAACATCAATATGCATAAATTTAGATTATAAGCCTTTTTTAACTAAATTAACTGGAAATAATATATCTTATCCAATAGCCATACCCAATATAAATTCAATACTTTCAAGCTCATATGTTGCTAAACAAGTAGCTTCACTTTTAGTTTTTGGGTCTCCACTAACTTCTAGTAGTTTCAATAAAACATCTCTTATTTGTAGTGCTTGAAACATTAATGCCTTAATACTTTCAATACTACTTTCTTAACGTGTCTGTGACAATAATTTAAGACTTAGGTTAGGTACAAAATCTTTTAAAACTTTCTATCATTTAGTAGAAGAAGCTAATAGCGTATATATGCGTTGTATCACTTCAAAGAATGATATAGCTTTTATACCAAAATTAGCCATGTCACAAAGTACCAAATTTAAATTATGACAACTACAAGTAGTATAAAATGCTCTAGATGTTTCCCCTTTCATATTGGATCAATTATCATATCCTTATCATCATAAATTATCAATATCAAGTACAATATTTTTTATCTCATCTATCATAACTTCAAAAGACCTCTTTCACTTCTATAATTTACTTTTAAAAATTCAAAAAAATATTCATTAATTTTTATTGGAGAAGCTGAAATATCCATGCTCCGTAATATAAAAGAGATTTGTTCTTGATGACTTGCATTTTGAGTGCAATCAAGTATGATTTAAAATTACTTTATTTCTTTAATCTTTTTAATAATGTTATTGTTGATTTCATTTGCTAACAAGCTTATCATCATTTTTTATATTATCCAAGATAATGATGATGAATTTCATCATGCTTGATTCGTCGAATATGTTCTTGCATAACATGATCGAAGCAATCATTTTATTTAGGCTTAAAATACCATTACTTTATTGCTAAATCTTTTCATCTTTTCCCCTAAACACCAAATTATTTTTTCCAAGAGTTTTTATCATGACCATAATTCTTGACAATACATTTATTCAGTGTGCTCTATCTCTATTAATTTATTCTTGCATATCTTTATCAATTGTTTTATTTTTGTGCAATCTTATTTCTAAATCAATCTACGCACTCATATTAATAATATGCTTGTTGTTACTTCATGAACTTTGAGCTTAGCGCTAAGATTTCCCCAATCACTAGTATCTTCACTTGCTAGTTTACTGTTACAAGTACTGGAAGTCCTACAAAGTAATTTACAACAAAAATAAAAAACTTTATCCAAATTTTTAGAGTAAACTAACCATTTTCTTTCATGCATTTTTCTCATTTACCAATTTTTAAATCTCTTGTGTTGTAGTAAAATGTCTTAAGAATTTATCCTTTGGAAAATCTATGTCAACTATATTGGGTTTGAAGTATGGTGTGAATGGAAAATGGAGGGAAGATGAAAAGATATTTCTGGCTTTTAGTACTTTACTAGTCATTGGGCACGCACTTTGCGCGTGTGCCCCTATCATTGAGTATAATATATTTTTTACGACATACTAAATTTATTATGGAAAATACAAGATGAAATGGTGAACCTATATAACAGATTTGACAATTGAATGTACACTGATTAGATATCACCTGAAGCTGCTATATGATCATTATATTGTATAGTGTGATGAATTTTGTCTTTCAAGCTTAAATATTTTTATCAATACTAATATAAAAGTGGAAGCGAAAAAGTGAAAAGTTGAACTACCATTATGCTATTCTTCCTTTCTCGCAACATTGAACATTTTTAAAGCAAACTGCAAAACAATAATCATATAGACCTCTAAATTAAAAGCTTAGACATCAACATTTGTAAAAGTTTGATTTCCTTTGATTTGCATGTGGTCTCATACCGATAAATACAAATTTTGTATAAAAATAAATAAATTGTAACCCAACACATACTCTTAATGTTTATGTTCAAGCTATAAAACAAAAATCAAGAAAACTCTGGATTATCAAAATTCATTTGAAGCTGGAATATCTCAACATATAATACTGTTTTGCCTTTTTCTCACTGCTCACATATCACTCCTTCATAGATCATGTTCCTATACATTAGCTTGTGGTCAATTGTTTTGTCATTAGGAAAATTCTTGCCTTTAATATTGAGAACCGTATCTGAAAAATCAAGGATGGTTGGGCCCTAGACTTCACTCTATTAGCCCTACTAAATTTATAATTATAGTTTAAAAAATTTACTCCCAACATAATTAAAAGGTCATAGACAAATGATTTTAAAAGAGCAAACCATGTTTATTCTCCAGCAGCAACATAATGTTATCTTAGCTATAAACATTAGATGGTTTAAAAGGATCGAAGTACCTTATCTACTGACAACTCTAGGATCTAATTTCTTCTTTTCAAATTTTCAGCGATAGTACCGGCCAATTCAATAATTTTTAACACCAAAACTCCTTTGTCTTATTATTTTTCGCTCGTCATGATACCATTATTCACCATTGTCCTCTTCCTTCTTCTTCTCTGTACGTCCACGAGAGAAAGAATTAGTGAATATTCTTCCTTATACATGAATGAAAATAATTAGTTTCACATTCTTTTAACTAACGAAGAAATAAAAATGATATTTAGGATCTCTCTAAAAATTTTGAGTTAGTGAAAAGGAATCCTTAAAATTATTCTGAAATATATCATATGCGGTCCAACTTCATATCTTTGAAGGAGCATTTCACTAATAAAAAAAATGGACCAAGAAGCCAGAAATATAAACCTCTTTATTTAAAAATCAAAAGGAATGACCACAGAGGAGAGTGAATGAGCCAAAAGCAAGCTATATAGGACATCTTTCTTGTGTTGTTTTGCTGAGAGTCAACTGTCAAGAGCTTCCAGTGTACCATGACTCTCTCTCCCATATAGCTAATCATTTTTGCTAAAGAATTAGTTGAAGAATGGAGAAGACAATTCTTCTATTAATACACTCCAAAAAAGGAGAACGTGAGATTTTCAATTATTGCTAGTAGTTTTGGGGTACTCATATCTTGTCATGCACCATTGGTATTATATTAGTAAAAGGTGACCATTGAGATACCTTTTTTACATTGAAGAGAAATTGGTTCATATTCTATTAGTTACGACTCATCGAATTCTTCCTGTAATTACTGATAACGAAGAGAGTGGTACCTTTGAGTTGTACCTACTTCCTTGTACAATGTATATAATAATATGTCATTACTAAGTCATCATTTATTTATTTAAAGGTTAATAATTCATCAATTTTAGAAGGGTATTTTGGTCTTTCACATTTTGATTTGAGGATTCCCACTTTTATATTAGTATGATGCCTCATAGATTAAAGACAACTAGTTTGTTGGGTATAAATATAAAGTTATTTTCTTTAGCTCGAAAAATGAGTTAAGAGGAATGAGCCTCGCGTCGTCGTCATTGTCGCTCGCTCAGCTTCGGCTTCGTCAATTGATCATAAATTTTTTGCACTAACAAATATTATTTTTATTAAATAAATATTAAATATTAGTAATATTTAATCCCAACATGTTTAATCTGAAAAGACAATAGCAGGTGCCTTCTCCAGAAAAGACACTGTGACACCTCTTCAAAATTTGAGTTTTGTGGCTATAAATACAGAGGCATTTTGCATCATTCTGCATCGAAATTTTTAACTTTTCTCCCTTCTCTACATTTGTTTTCGAAGCAAAAAACGTAAGTCTGAGTCAATGTGATTTGCTACCGAATTTGAGTTCGATGTTTACTGTGATTTGAATTACCGCTATCACAGTAAGATTAATTTTATTTTATTCCGAGAGAAATTAATCCACAACCTTGGGTAACTGTGAGGGGATTAGATTTCTTAAGGACCAACAATGTATACTGTTGGCTCGAAATTTTTTTTTCTACTTCATCTCTTTCTGTTTATTTCAAAAGTGCAGATAATAACAAGTTATTCTTATCAGCCTTTTTTCTACTAATAGATCCCTCAACTTTGCTGCAGCTACTAAAATCATTTAGGAGTTCTTAATTTTCTGGAACTATGTCAGAATTCTCACTAAAGTCTTCTAGATTTTCTTCTTGAATGTTATTATCATCTAACTCAACTCGATCTATGACTTGTTTATTTGAAGAACATCCTCCCAAATTTTCCTATTCATGAATTCTATTATTATTCGTTAAAAGTCTATCATGGGCTTCTTTTTGGGATTTAATTAATTCTTCAACTTTTCTCCTTTTTCATCTTTTTGCATAACTGAATTCATATTTTCTAGTTGACATATTTAAATTGAATAAATTCTAATAATAACTAAAACAAGAATATATATTTAAGAAGTAAGAATATCAACAGTGACAAATTCTTGAGGAATGAAATGAGGGACATAAAGGAGTGAAAAGCTATCAGCGCTTCAAGCAAAATATAAAGACAGAACAATAAAACCTAGCTCAAGAATTTGGTAAGTTGATATAATGATATCAAAATAGTGTTGTGCTGATTTAATATAATGAATGGTTGTTGCAATTGCTTGAAAATTTAAAGACGACACCAAAAAGAAAATTTTGATCTTTATAACTTGTACGAAGCAAGTTCTTAGAAAGCAGAGAGTTTGGAGTTTGGTACTTAGAAGACTCTGAAAATTCACTTAAGAAAAGAATAAGAATGGTGAAAATAGGTAAATATAGGGAGTAGTTGTTAGGATATAGATTAGCCAACAAAATAGAAACTCATCTAAATAAGGATACTACAATTACCAAAAATGTAAAAACATCCACTCCTCAATTATTACAACCGTCCCTACATTAAAGTAAGAATGTATTGTAATTTCTCCCTAAAATTTCTCTTTAGTTTTGAGATTGAATACGCAATATTTTCTTTACAATATATATATAGTACACCTTTAGGAAAAGTTGGGGCCCCAAATTTTTTGGGGGCCCCAAGCCATTACCTCATTGGCTTTATAGTCTAGCCGCCCTTGAGGATACATTAGCAATACTTCATTTTTTTTTGTTCTAGACTTTCAATGGATTCAATTTTGAAGGTGGAGTACCATGATGCCGCTATACAAGAATAACAGTGATATATAAAATGACAATAATTATATGGGTATCAAACTACTAAGCGATTCTATAAAAGTTTGGGAGAGGATGATAGAGAAGAGGATGAGGAGGGATGTAACTATTTTCAATAATCAATTTAGATTCATGCATAGGCAATCGACTACAAAAGTCCTCTATCTCATGAGAAGGTTGGTAGAGTAGAACAGGATAAGAAGAATGACTTACATATGGTGTTCATTAACCTAGAGAAGGCATATGATAAAGTCTCAAGAGATGTTTTGTAGAAATGATAGGAGGCTAGAGGTGTTCATGTGGTATACATCGAAGCGATTAAGGACATGTACGATAGAGTCAAGACCCAAGTAAGAATTGTAGGATGCGACTCAGAACATTTCAAAGTCGAGATAACGTTACATTAAGGGTCAGCACTTAGTCCATTTTTATTTGCTCCAGTGACGGATGAATTAACACGGAGTATCCAAGGGAGCACCATGATGTATGTTGTTTGCAGATGACATAGCTTCTCCTAGTCGAGATAACGTTACATTAAGGGTCAGCACTTAGCTAATTTTTATTTGCTCCAGTGACGGATGAATTAACACGGAGTATCCAAGGGAGCACCATGATGTATGTTGTTTGCAGATGACATAGCTTTGGTTGACGAGACTTGTGGCAGAGTTAATAATAGCTAGAGGTTTCGAGACAAACTCCAGAGTCTAAAGGTTTCAAGCTGATCAGGAAAAAGACATAGTGCATGGAGTACAAGTTTAGTGATGCATCAAATGAGTCAGATGCGGAAGTGATGCAAGCAACACAAGTCTTCCTTAAAAAGAAAACTCAAGTATCTTGGGTCAATACTCCAAAGGAATGGAGAGATTGGCGAGGATGTCACACATTATATATATAGGAAAATGTTGTATGAAATGAAGGCTCGCTTCTGGTATCCTATGCGATAAGAAAAAGCCACCTCGACTTATGGGTAAGTTCTATAGAGTGATTGTTAGACCAGCTATATTGTATTGGGATAAGTGTTGGCAAGTCAAGAACATCCACATTCAAAAGATGCCCGTAACTGCAATAAGGATGCTTAAATGGATGTGTCGGCATACTAGGAAAGATAAGATTAGGAGCAAAATCATACAAGACAAGGTGGAAGTCGCCTCAATGGTGGACAAGATACGGGAAGCGAGACAACCATGGTTCGGGCATGTAAAGGAGAAACACAGATGCCCCAGTGAGCGAGAGGTCAACAGTGTTGGATCTACGGAGAGGTAGAGGTAGACCGAAAAAAGAATTAAGATGAGGTGGTTAGACATGACTCAGCTCCATATTGCAGAGGAAATGACCCTAGATATGAAAACGTAGGAGTCAAGGATTAAGGTAGAAGGTTAGATAGTAGTCGGGCGATTTCTGTCATATTAGCATTCGTATTATTCATATATCTTATTCTTTGTCTTTTTTGCTATTGGTGTTTTTTGTTTACCTCAGTTATCTTAAATTTTACATCAATATTTTCTTTATAATGGTATTTCCATCTTGTTTTCTCTTTTCCAACATATTTTTTAAAAATATTTTTCTTTAGTCGAGGGTCAATCAGAAATAACCTCTCCAGCTTGGTAGGGATGAGGTCGGTGTACAACTCAGAATATGTTGTTGATGTTGTCGTCGCCATTTAGTTTTCATTTTATTTACTAACACCATTAAACTATCCTTGTGTAACGGAAGCATCACTCTACCTTACAAATTATCAAAAGAAAGACATTAAATTATTGTTGTCACAAAAGAATCATCTCAATTTTACCCAAGTATCATAGAAAGAATCATCTCAATTTACCTAAGTATCATAGAAAGTCAATAGTGGATGTAGCGTTCTTGTACGTGATATTTGTTATTAGTTAGAGTACTATATTTAATTTTTAATTAGACAAGTGACAATTTTATTACAATAAAATAATTTTGTGACTTCATGCGATATTTAGACAATGTTGAATAACTACTTCGTTAGAAAAAGATACACTACAAAAAAATTGACGTAGTAAAATGAAAGTTTAGTGATCTTGCAATTTTCTTAACAGACTTAACTCAATTGTGATTTGGGAGAAATAAGGATTTTGATTTTAGAAAAAGAAATGTTCCTTTTTGGTATGGTCATTTTCAAGAGGCAAACAAATGAACTGTTTATTGTGGTCCTCGTAATATGCATTGCTGGAATGACAGAGCCTTAGCCGATAGGCATTCCGCATTCATTCATGGACAGATCCACACTATAGAATTAGTTGTGCATATCATTGCACTCACTGTTTTTTGCCAAGAATTATATTAGCATGTAAAAAGTAGTAAGAATATGATAAGTACAGAAAACTGTCACATTCACACCTAACCAAAATCCACAAACTCCAAATTTTAATTATGAAATTTAACGAATATTTCTCATATTTAGGAAGATTATCTTAATTTTTTAATTAACACCAGCATGTGCCGTATAAAGAATTTAAGAGCTCGTTTGGGTAAACTTAAAAGTAGCTTAAAAGCACATATGTGCTTATAAGCTCATTAATAAGTACTAGTATAGTGCCCACGCGATGCGCGGTTGATATCAACAAAAACTAATCCTAACAAATTTTATATAATAAATTAGAAAATTTAAAGTTGTCATATGATTTTAACATTTATCACTGTGGTTCCTTTTTTTTTTCTTTTGATTGAAACCCGAGATCCACCCCCTAAAACATACCACAAACTGCAAACATGATAGCAATAATTGATGAAGAATTGATAATATCTCAAGCTAATGTGCAGTATTAGACATAACCCTTGATAGTCTTTATGAATGATTAGAATAAGGCTACACATTTTATTTAATTCTGCGATAAGAGGTATGACAGCAGTTTTAAATCATCAATAACATAGGGACAACGTGATTTTGGATCATTACATGTAAATAATCTAAACCCTAACCTTGTTATCCCGTAAGTACTGCACACAGTCACACATAACAAAAAAGAAACACAATTAATGTAATAACAATAACTATTATCCATATCACACCGATGATCAATAACACCACACTCCACAGGACACTTCAATGAACGATCCCAACTTGAACGATCCCAACTTGTCTTCATTGCTTCACCACCAACATAAAATATGTAGCAGAAAAGTTTATTTGGATAGTAAAATTACTTTTCATGTTTTAGATGACCAACTAAAGTAGAAAATATTTTATTTATAGTATTTTCACCTGGAAAACCAACCTATAGACAGGATTGTTATAATTATAATAAAATTTATCAATGTCAGATCACTTACAATTACGTAAACAAAATGAATAGTAAGGTAGCTATGGTTATATGTAACTCAATTCACTTTTGAAGAATAATTAGTTCCTCATCATCCATTATTCAAGTACACTGTGAGACTGAAATATTTATCATATAATATAGAGTATCAAATAGCGTTTCAAAATATTAATCATGACACATTGTGAATTTTTTTATTGGAGTAAATTATATCGTAATTGCTCGAATAATTTTTCAGATGTCATTTTGTCTCTTAGTGCAATCGATGTATCTAATAGTAACATAATATCTTTCAGAAATTAAATTAAAGAAAATGAATCATATAGTCATCATATATGTTGATATGATTCTCTCTTAATACTGATATTTAGTAAAAAGTTCACAGTCAATTCATTTTCTGAAGATTGTTTATCTTTACAATTCTATTTTCCTCTTTCTTGTACTTATGAATTCCTTTTTTTTCAAACAACTACATCCTTCGTGCCACTTTCGCACTTGATGGGGTGGTTCGAACATACGAAGGGGACATTCTTGTCGCCATGAAAACTTGGTTAGCAAAAATTTGAATGATGAAAAGTTTCTATTATTTCTTGACTTGAGAAAGTAGACATGTTGCTCTCTTGCACATGAGATAGATATGATGTTTCTAGACATGTTGCTCTCTTGCACATGAGAATATTGTACCTTGGAAGAACTCGTCAAACTATAATAATGAGAGCTACCTTTCGATAATTCAAACAAAAATATGAGAAATCTACTATTAATGAACCTTTGGATTTATAGATAGAAAGTACTATTTATTATGTAATTTGGACAACATTTTCTCAAGTATGTTCTTCAACTATACAACGTCTGCACCGAAAAAAAAAATGAACTTCGCTGCAACATAAATGCTTTGAGCTTCAGATGCTAAGAGTTCTTAATAATTTCACTTCATTGTCGTAGCCTAGTACTGAAATGACCGACTCCGACTTAATTTTCATGCGGACAGCCATAGAATTTGGTACTTATTATTTGTAAATGCGTAGGTTGAAGCCTGAATTTGATCAACATACCAAAATGGGTACAGAACATGCATTGACTTCTTAATGAAGTTGCCCTTGCCAGCTTAAAGTTTTCTCCCAAGATTTTGTAGGTACCGGAATTCCGATGATAAATTAAATATCTTCTTCTTCAAATATGTAGACACCGAAATGATGGACATGGTGACTTGTCCACAACAATCTTGTCCCAAAAAATGTCTTCACTCAAACTAAGCAAAAAAACAGTGAATGAAAAGGCAATAAGTAATAAAATACTAATGGCACAAGAACACCCGTTAGGTTCAGAATTGATTGGAACTTAGAAAATTGTACATGAGCACTGAAACTTTCTTCTACCTTAGTGTAAGATACCATGAGACCGTAGAATGCATCAATTGATCACAATAGCAAATGTTGATGCAATCAAGAGAAACACAGCAAGTTTATGATCATAAATAACGTGAACATAAATTAAAAAATTTATCATGCAACAAATCATTGTGATTTAAATTTCCACTCGTGAACAAACATACAACTCCAAACATTTACAACATTTGATTGATAGTCAATATATGAAAAAATTATGCTATTTGAGGGAAATGATATGACAACCTTACGATAGATTGGGATTTGAGTAGGCCATAAGAGAGCAGTAAGATATAACTAAATACAGAATAAAGTATTCATAAATTAACTAAGATAAACTACTAAAAAAAGATGAGATAAGAAAAGAGGATATAAACATTTCCTGTAAAGAATAGTTCAGTTTTTTATCTTTAGACGACTTCCACCTCTTCCTCCCAGTAGTCACAAACTATCATGATCATTAAAAGGAGTGGGAAAAAGAATAAATTACCCACTTAATAATAAAGCGAGTAGAAATAAAGAAGATTTACACCATGAATGAAACCTAAGAGGTGAAAATCCATTCAACACCACAATTTATGATCTTAAGTTCATAAAAAGAGTTAAAATAAAATCCATTAGGCTTAAAACATTCGGAATCTATCTAACAATCATATTAAGCAAATAATATTACAGTGCATTAGGAGCCTAATTTCTAGAACGTTTCATGTACTAATTCTTGCAGAGAATAAATGAAATAGATGAATATCGTTCATACCATCTCATAAAGAGCAAAGTTGAAGAACAAACTAAACTCACGATAAAGATGAACAAAAGAACGGAACTTTATAAAATTTGCTTGATGACTCGTCGTCTTCCATCAAATGATATGGTACCCAAACAATGCTATCGACAAAAGTTCTCTTAAGAGGCGTTCTTTCTTCTGAGGATCTTTAGTGTTACAGTTGAGAAGCTCTTGTCTGTTATCACAAAACGAATTAAGAGTTTCCTTAGAAAATGTTACATCAACTTTTCATAACAACCTTCGCACTCACGACCAAGCGTCGAAAAAAAAAAATAACAGATTAAGCAAATGCTTTCAAAAGAGAACACTTTAAAAAGTATTACCTTCAAGGTCCTGTAGTGCGTGGAACTGAATATATTTGGATCTATTCAAATTCAGAAAATATGTATCACTTCAAATAACATAGATTAAAAAAATTTGTCTAATTAGATACCAAATTTTTAAGAGATGTAAGTAATCTCTAATTGTGTAAAATTTAAAATACTGTTCAAATAAACTGATCGAAAAGAAATTTGATTACCTCTTTATTGTATTACTTCTGTTTTAGCACTGATAAAAAGAAGATTAAAAAAAAATCTTGACTTTAAGAATGTTTTATCATAAATCATGATTTTCTTCATAACAACATTTTCATGATATTTTTAGTTTTTAAAAAGCAATAAGAAATTCAATACCTTAGACATCACCAATGTATGCATAGTTGAATGAAGTTCCGTATTACTTCTCAAAATATTTTGATGGATCTAAAATATCCTCATTTGCTATGTCCTGCACAAAGCACACAGGAAGGAAGTATGCAGATTACAATAAGCACGATGACAATGTAAAGGAAGCAACAAACATCAAGAAAATCTATGCAAAATTCATGTTCAAGAGACGAAAAATTTATGTTCTCTTGAGTCATAACTTCAGGATTGCAACCTAACCCATTAAACTTGTGTCTCTATTTTGAATGTGATGTAAAGACATGAAACTTTGAAGCAGAAGCAATAAGCCAGGTGTTCTGATCATAATGCACTATTGTATTGCTCACTACACCTCCCGGCACCAAAAAGGAAATTCTGATTAAGGGATTTACGAAGAGATTTTGTTAGGTGGTCTCTGTTACTATGTTTCATAAGAAAAAATTAGGTTTATTAAGCAGACATTTATCAAAACTCAACCTTAAAAAACTATCCACGTTCTCATCTATTTGTATAGACTCAAATTCAAATAACTACCCACGTTCTTATCCATTATCCATGTTCTTAATTTGTTTGGCTTCAAAATCTTTCACTTCCTAAGGTGTTGGTTACATTCAAATTCAAATTCATATTAGCATAAAACTACCTAAAGTTTTTGAATAATAATAAAACAAAACAAATAATTATCTCAATTTTAGTTTAAATTTAATTTTTTGTAGTTTTCAAATTCTTCATGATACTAACTGCTTCACAATGCTTTTGGATAAAAACAAACTTCAATTACAAAAATAATTTGTAACTATCGTTATAACATCGTGGATATGTATTGCTAATCTTCCATCAAAATTCAAAAATCAAATTCAGAAACAACCAACTCTATTACACAACAAACAACTACCCTAACTAAAATTTATAAATTAACCACTTTGTCCTAAAAAGTAACACATGCCTTTTTCTTGACATGCCACTTGGCTAATTATTATAGGCTACTACATGCCTTTTAATATATATATATAGATTTGGTAACTCAAAAAATAATGAGTTTATAAGCACTTTTGTGCTTAAAATAAGCCAAAAGTGAGAAGTTAGGAAATATCCTAACTTCTCAAAAGTGGCTTATAAGCAATTTATGTCTTATAAGCTACTTATAATAACGGGTTCTAAATCCGCTTCTTTCAATTTTACTTGAATTTTCTACGAGATCTCCTCTTTTAGTGAATTCCGTTAGAGATGTTTAAAAGTATTGAAGAATTGAAGTAAAGTTCATACCAAATATGCGTGTAAATAATAATATTGTCGGATAACCAACAAATTAAGATAAGTCAACCCTTATGAATGTTTAATTTGTACTTGATAAAATTAGTAAAAATTTCGCGGGGAAGCTACTTTGGCACCCGCTCTTTGATGCGTAACCTCTGTTCACAAATTCACTGAGAATTAGCCACCACGCGTGCTTTTTAAAAATAATAGTGTAACGACGTTGTTTTATGCCCTTTGAAAATTCCACTTTTACCCTTCCTTATTTTTAACTTATTCAGGGGTTTTATTTCTCTCTTTGTTACTGTGATTTTTGAATTCTATCAAAATACACGAACTCTCTTTCGAAATACACCAATTTCTTATTTTTGAGATTTTGAAACTTTTTGTTTTGGTAAAAACTTTGTTTTGCTGTTTCGTCTATTAAGGTAACTGTGTTTACTTCGCATTGTTATTTTTTCATTTTTGTACGGGTTATTAGGTTATGATTTTGTTTCGCAAAATGTTTAAATTTTCCATTAAAGTACAGTATAAGCTTATGATTCCTTTGTAAATGGTGGGGTTTTTTTAAGGGCAACGCTTTTTTTGTGAAACCCTTTGCCCCTAGAACTATATACTGTGACCTTGCAGGGGGAAAGACTATTGTCCCATGATAAAATACTGGGACTGCGTGTGTTTAGCAGGTACTTGTCCATTGTAAATGGTGGGTTATTTTTTAAAAGGCAACGGTTTTTTTTGAAAGCCTTTGCCCCAGAACTATATATTGCGACCTTTGTAGGGGATAGACTGCTGTCCCATGATAAAAAAACTGGAGACTATGTATTTTAACAGGTACTTGTCCATTGTAAATGGTGGGTTATTTTTAAAGGGGGACTCTTTGTTTAACAAGTAGTTGTGTCCCAGTTCTAAATTATGGGACTTTGTATAACAAAGCATTATAGTCCTCCAGCACAAATACTGTGACTTTACACATGAAATACCTGTACCCCCAGCACCAATGTCTGGGAAGTCAGTCTGTGGATGGGCCAACAAGCTTTTTGTGTGCCCCATAATAAATACTGGGACTCTTTGTTTAACAAGTGTTTGTGTCCCAGTTCTAAATTATGAGACTTTGTATAACAAAGCATTATAGGCTCCCAGCACAAATACTGTGACTTTACACACGAAGTACTCGTGCCCCCAGCACTAATGTCTGGGAAGTTAGTCTGGGGAGGGGTGGGCCAACAAGCTGTCCCCCAGCACAAATACTGTGACTTTGCACATGAACTACTTGTGCCCCAGCACCAATGTCTGTGGGTTTTTTAGCTGCGAGCATATAGGTGTTAATTTTTCTTTTGTTTTATTTTAATACATGTGCTAATATTACAGTTATGGAGATTATACCAAATGATGAGGGTATGGATAATTTGCCAAACAACGATGGTATATTGGTTCCATTTGTGCAGTGGAAAAATCGTGATTGACAATGGAAAGGTGACACAGAGTATCATGGATTACTTGAAGGGTTATTGTCTGCCGATCACCTGGAGAAACTGAAGCAACGGCCATTAGACGTGTGTGCTGCATACCCTTTTGAACTCAATGCAGATTCATATTAAATATATATAACAGTAAATTCGCGTCACAAAAACAAATTCGTTGAATGAATCACATATTTTACAGTACAAATGAGATCATAATCACGAATTTTTATTTCAAATCATTGTTTTACAGTCGCAAAAACAGATATATTTCCGTAAAATAACTGAAATTCAGCACAGAAACATCACAGGATATTGTAATGGGACTTTGCTTCAACTTAACAATAAGCCCCAGCATTTAATGTTGGACAACAAGTGATTTTGAAGTGCTAAGCTAAAATATAATCATAGCTATAGGATATTGTAATGGGGCTTTGCTTCAACGTAACACTAATCCCCAACACCTAGTGCTGCATACCCTTTTGAACTCAATGCAGATTCATATTAAATATATATAACAGTAAATTCGCGTCACAAAAACAAATTCGTTGAATGAATCTCATATTTTACAGTACAAATGAGATCATAATCACGAATTTTTATTTCAAATCATTGTTTTACAGTCACAAAAACAGATATATTTCTGCAAAATAACTGAAATTCAGCACAGAAACATTTAATGCTTACTTAACAATAAGCCGCAGCATTTAATGCTGGACAACAGGTGATTTTGAAGTACTAAGCTAAAATAGAATCATAGATACGGAATATTGTAATGAGACTTTGCTTCAACGTAACACTAATCCCCAGCACCTAGTGCTGCATACCTTTTTGAACTCAATGCAGATTCATATTAAATATATATAACAGTAATTCGCGTCACAAAAATAAATTCGTTGAATGAATCGCATATTTTACAGTACAAATGAGATCATAATCACGAATTTTTATTTCAAATCATTGTTTTACAGTCACAAAAACAGATATATTTCCGCAAAATAACTGAAATTCAGCACAGAAACATCACAGAAACTGAGAAAACGCAGCTCAAATTACCTTTTATAGTTTGAATTTGAACTTTGGGAGAGAGAGAATGATGATCTGGAGAGAGAATGTGTGCTTTGCTCTGTTTTTTTCACGCGTGATTTGTATTTATGTTGAACTGTAGGTTTTTAAGGGTAGTTCAGTAAATTCAATGTATGGGGTGTTGTTAGCGGCAGTAGCGTGTATCGTACGTGAGTCATTATTGGCTATTTCTCAATAAATTTTAAAACTGTGGATGGAACTCATTTAACGTGTCGAAAATTGGCTAGTCATCAAATTTTCACATAAAATCACTACTTAGAAGATGCTCTATTCGGTATATCCATACAAGTTTATCGGGTTATCACACTGCTATTTTCACCCTCTTTTGTAATATTTTAAGTTATTATCATAATATTATTGTATTTTTGTACCCAATATATAAATGAGCAAAAACAAAATAAATTCGGTTTAGGTAGCGTTAGATGAACGCAGAAAGGCAAAGAAAGATTCTTGATGGACCCCGTTTCGTTGTGACATTACTTTCCAACTTTTAGTCAATTGAATAAAGTATTATTTACCAAAAAGGAAAAAGTATCATCTAATTAATTGCTTAATTATAGTAATGGAGATATCTCTTCTAGCTCGACTTTGCTCTTACGAGCCAAGCTTTGTTCTAAGGAAATAGTAACCCCTCTATAATTCAAACTTTTGTACGTGTATAACCTATAGAGTAGACCTAAAAATTCAAGTAATGCTAACAAACTCTAGAAACATTGACTATGTTAAAATTAAGTAATCTAATTGTAAGTTAAGTTTTTATTTTTTCAAAATCATAATAGATGAGGGTGCTTTAAATAAAAGATATATTACATTTATTTCGGTTTATAGAATTACATAAAAACTCAAAATCAATAGCTAAACCTTCAGTTAACTTTGATCAAATAGTTCATAACAAAGATTTGAAACGCACTCAAATATAAAGGAATCAAAATATATAATTCACAAATTACTTACATGATTCTATTTACTAATAAAAGAATTATATTATTACATATGTCATAAAAAGTTCAATAAAAAGCAAAGTAATTGTAACTCTACATTTACAGTCAAACCTCGCTATAGTGGCAGTGTTTGTCTGGAACTTTCATGGCCGCTATTGTGAGGTGCTGCTATATGAGTATACTGGTGTTTGACGTTTAGATCTCATTTAGTTGTTATAATTGAAAAGTACGCAAAAAACACATGTTCATTTTACAATCTCAATAGATATTCATATTTCATTAAATTAAAAATATAACAGTTAATACATTATTAATAAATTCATAACTAGTTGTTCCGTACCGACAAACTATAAAATTTTAAGAAACATATGTATTGAAATTAATTAAAAATTTAAATAAATCAAATTTGATGTAAGAATTCTGCAATAGTAGGTTGTTGCATACAGTGAAATCTCTTAGTGACAATATAACGCTTGAATTGGCAAAAATTTTTGTCCAAATTTTCAGCAAATGGGTATTCAATAACTTTTTCTTGAAGGCTGTCTAAGATCTTAACCATTGACTCTTCTATCTCGGCCCAAGTAGCAGTAGGTTGAGGCTCTTCATCAACACTTTCGTTATCACCTTCTGCCTCCGCTTGTGTCTTGTTCTTTCACTCCATTGACTTGTGTAGTAATCTCTTCATCAGTGTAAGTTTCAAGGTTTGGAAGTGTTGCGTCAAACTCCATATAAGTGGTAGTATCCATTGTTTGATTGGTGTTATGAGATGGAATTTGGTCTATGAGTGATGGCACACTACCAACATTCTCAATAAATAATTACATAATATTTGAGTATGGCTGCTATAGATAGGTAATTTTACAAAGAGTGTACTGCTATAGTGAACGCTATTGCTGTTAAAGGTAGAATGCTATTATAGATAGGTAAAATATAACATGAAAATTGATTTTGGAGAAAATTAGTCTGTTATACTGAAATGCTGTTATAATGAGGGGTTGTTATAATGAGGTTTGACTGTATTTCAACAAGTTTCCTTATATTTATTCATGGAAAATTGGTTAAATTATGTTTTGTCTTATGCAAGATCGAACAACTTTAACTTTTATTAAATTTTAGATCTAACATTATACTATCATTTAGAAAAAAATCATGCTTTTGCCTTAACCTTAATGAAGCTCTGATGATAATTATTTTCTATCATCATAAAAAATTAAGACAAAAATCGATTTTTCCGTCGAAAAATTGAAAATTGCTAATGGCAAGGCATTACGGGATTAAAAGTATAATGAACGCAAAATTGAGCAATATTGATAGGATCGAGTAAAAGGACAATCTGATACAATAAGTATTTCGCATTCACGGATCGATAAGAGACGTACTTTAAGAGGTGTGATGTATGCAGCCTATCTCGATCCAAGTATCGGTAGTTTATAGGCTCTAGTTATTTGTTAGTACTATATTCTTTCAAGTAAGCCAAGCCAAGCCAAGTTGACGGCTAAGTAGAGAGAGGCGGCGCCAAGTCATTTGTTTAATTCCTACTCACACAAACTCATAATGATATACAACAACCACACAATTAAAATTCCTTTCATTTGAAGGTTACACACTTTTTTGTATAAAGTAGACGCAACTTCTTCAGCTGACATTCACAAAAAAACACCGCGTTCTTCTTGAGCTTTGAGCCCCTTTCTCTCCCATTTTGGTCCTATACACTACAAACTCAAAATGGTTAGTCCATTTTTATTTATTTTTTCTTTTCTTGCATTTTTTTTCAGATTTTAATTTCACTGTCTTTTGCTTTTTTTTTTTTTTGCTTGTTGGTGTGAGTTTTTTTATAAAAAGATTTTCTGGGGTTTTGTTATTTTTGATCTTTGATTGATCTGATATGATAAACCGTATATGTTTGTTGGTTAAAAATCTGATCTTTATGAGAATTAGTTCTGCTTGAATTCTTGTGTAAGATTGTGTTGATCTGAGTAATTTATTGAAATTTTTTAAAAAGAGCATCCGGTGCATAAAGCATCCCGCATTCACGGAGGGTTCGGGGAAAGACCGTATTCGAGGGGGTGTGATGTAAGCAGCCTATCCTGATGGAAGCATCAGTGGCTGTTTCCACGGCTTGAACCGTGACCTTTTGATTAAATTTTATTTGGATTTTACTCAGAAGTTAGAATACAGTATTTGTGTTTAATCAAGTTGCTAAACCGATGATCTAATGTGTTTTTGATAATCTTCTTGATCTACTGAGTACTAACTTTGTTCGAAATCAATGAATTTTCTAATTAGGGGATTTGAGTAGCAATCTTTTGATCTAATGCAAGTTTAGGTTTTCTTGCATTTGGATTTGTTTTTAATTAATTGACTGTTGTGTATTGGAGTTAAGATGAAATGAATCTAAATGGAGTAACATGGTCCATGAGGATTTAAATAACCGGCCACAACTTGTTTGGAATTGAAGCGTTGTTGTGTATTGGAGTAAGAGTATTGGATAAAGTGGAACTGGATTCTGGTGGAATAGTCGAGGTGCGGGTAAGCTGGGTTGGACACCACCTTTATTCCCAAGGAAAAAAAAAACACAATGGAACTGATTATCCTATGTAGACCAATTAAAGATCATTGCTTTATTTTTATTTCTAGCTGATGATAAGTGGCATTTGTTTCTGGAGGAGTAATCTGCTATTACCAGGCTTTGATAGAGATCTACTGTTCTAAAGTTAATCATTGATTAGTGTCTCTGGTAACCAAACAAAGTACTATTCATGGTACGGTTTTCCTGTGTTAGAATAGCCCATTCCAATCAAGGCGCTTCCAATTTGATACTAATGCTGGATTAGAAGGCAATCCAGCCATTTTGAAGTAGGAAACTAAGACAAATGTTGTAGCTCCTTTATTTTTGTTTTGATAACCGAGAAATCCCCGATGGCCGATGGTTCACGGTTCAAAATTTGGTGGATAGTAGGCCCGCCTCTCTACCCTTCTCCACTTAAATACGAGTCTTTTGTCTGTCAGGGTTCAAACCTGTGACCTGAGCAATGTTGTTACTCGTTTATGAGCTCCTTGCTTCTGTTGCCAAGATTCAGTTGAAACTTGACTCTCCACCCCCTACCCCCTTCCAATCATTAACAGTCATGCAGGAGTAATTCAGAGCTTATTTAGGACGGCCTAGTAAGCTATAATACGACAAGGATAAAGTCTGCTGCTGCAGACCGATGCAATGGCATTAATTTCCTAGAATGAAACCAAGTGAACTTTGATATTAATGGTTATGTGTGTCTTGACTGATCAACATAGAACAATGGAGCTTTATCATGGTGATCTCCATTTTGAATTTGATAATAAGCATCAAATCATTTTGCTTCGAAATCTTGTGACTGAATAAACCGTGAACAAGTTCTAACACAGAGGATTTTTGGTTATGGTATAGGCTAATGCAGCGTCTGGGATGGCTGTGCATGATGACTGCAAATTAAGGTTCTTGGAGCTGAAAGCAAAAAGAACTCACCGCTTTATTGTTTATAAAATAGAGGAGAAACAAAAGCAGGTGGTGGTTGAAAAGATTGGCGAGCCAACCGAAAGCTATGAGGATTTCGCTGCAAGTCTTCCTGAGAATGAATGTCGATATGCTGTCTATGATTTTGATTTCGTTACTGCAGAGAATTGCCAGAAGAGCAGGATATTTTTCATTGCATGGTATTCTTAATGTTCATAAGCAATTTAAACGAAATTGTAAAATTACTTTTCTCTCAACGTCGTTATTTTCTCTCTTCAAGGTGCCCTGACACAGCAAGGGTCAGAAGCAAGATGATCTATGCCAGTTCAAAGGACAGGTTCAAGAGAGAGCTAGATGGAATTCAGGTTGAGTTGCAAGCATGTGACCCAACTGAAATGGGACTTGATGTTATTCAGAGTCGCGCCAACTAGATATCAATGGATAGAGATATCAGCTGGACCTTATAAGTGAGAATTTCCAATGCAATTATCTTCATCTTTACTTGAGGAAATTTATAGTGTGACAGATACTTGGCCAGGGTTGATACTGGTTGCCAAGTGCTACAGTTTATGTACTATCTAATGGATAAGTTCGTTTTATGGTGTTTGGTATATGATGTAACTTGTTACTTCAGAATTCTAAGTGTTTCACTGGTTGATTCTACCAGCTAATATGTATCCATTTGTTAGGATACATTTTAGATTGCTATTCAGAATCTTATTTGACACTTTACCTATGATTCTTGTTTCGGAATGGGTGCAAGCAAGCTGATTGCTGTTCTGATAGATATTTGATTTAGTTGAAGTTGAGAAGCTGTCAAGAAAGCTATGAGCCTAATCTTATTTCTCAGCATAATAATATTTCGAGGGGAGGGCTTGATGACGCTTCCCTTCACCAGGTTATTTCTAGTGCCTTGCTATGTTATGCTAACACTTTGTGAAGTCCTTGTTTTCTTATCAAGTAAATAAGATGTTACTACATTAAGGTAAAAGGTCAAAATTGCTTATGTATTATCCAAAATTGAGAAATGTTGTCATCTATTAGACTTTTGGCTTAATATTTCTTCTGTAGTTATGACAAAATCTTGTTTTTTGCCATTCACTATTAAGAGAATTCTAGCTTGAGGTTAATCTTAAGCTATAATCAAAAGCTGATTGGTAAATTTGGATCTCTTTTTTTTTTTTTGGGAAGAATTTGGACCCGTGGAGTCTATTCTTTTCCAGTTTGAGATCTGTCAATATCAAGTGCATATACGAAATGATTTGCTAGAGTAATGATACAAAAAACCAAAAGCTAATAGAACAATTTTGGATAGTACTAAGGATAAATTTAGTCATCATTTTCACTTTACTTTATAGCTCACTACAGTTGTCAGTTGCTTGCTCTTCTTATCTTTTTCTACTTTGTATAAGGTTGCTGAAACTTTAGTTTACCAGAACCACTATATCATTGAAAATGATGCAAACTAGACAATGGAAGGCTCATGTTCAAAATATGGGATTTGATGATATTGTAAAGGAACTAAATCATGTCTAATTTTTCTTATGGGGTGAGGAAATGTAGTTAAATGGTTCGGAAAAATAGGAGAAATTTAGTCTATTAGTACTAATTTCACTGCTAGTCCTGATAACCAGGTGTGTTAGCAGCAAACTGTCGGGGTTTTCAGATTCTTTTTTTAAAAAAAAATAGCAGTCCAAAGTATGACTCCATGTTAGGTTCTATTAAATTTATAACAACTACCGTCAATATGTGTGGACCTCGAATGACTACTAACATAGATATATACCATGTTATTAGCCGATTGTCACGAGCCTATTGGCTAGAACCAAGCTCTCACCACGACAACGCGTTGCTTCTGGCTGCATTATTCCGTCATTTGAAATCCAAGTCGGCACCGATAAAGATCTCTCGATTCATAGCCAGCCCATTTAGGAAAAATTAAATAAAGATTGAAATTTCATCTACTCTTTAACATAAATTTTTTCCTTATTTGACTTATAATAATATTCGAGTTAATTATATTTTAATCTTTCCCCTTAAATAGTGTTGTAATTATTCAGAAAAATCAAATCCATAAAAATCTGGATTAATTGCTAAAAGAAAATATAATGCCACATGCATGTCAAATTATATGGCACCACGTCACATGAAGTAGCCAATAAAATTATGATATTACTAGTAACATGACATGCCAAGTCAAAATAACATACACAAGTAATAAGTTCTAGCTATTCATATGAGAGGTTATCAAAGATTGGCTTGCAAATTCATACTTGCCAATCAAACTAAAGCGAAGGAAATTTGGTTGGCTAGAGAAGCCTCGAAGCAAACATTCAAAGTCTTCTACTGCGTCTACAATCTACGTTCTTGTTAAGTTTAACAATGAAGGTCACGATCTACGACGAAATTTAAATCAAGATTAGGCGGACACGAGTTCAAATCATATGTTCGTAGCAGTTGAATCTCAAATCATGTTCATGATGGACGCCAAGTGTTCGTGACGAATAACAAAGTCAAATCAAGCTCTTGTATCAAATTCGAATTCCATCAAGTTCAAGATCACGCTTTCGAGCCCTTGAGCCGATGTTTGTCATGAGAATAATCAGATGATGTTATTTGTAAATTTAGTGGCATCTTAGAGATTGTAACCTGCATCTTTTGTCCAAATCAAATATAATACTCTGCTACAATTTTTTTGTCTCGAATATTTCATACTTCAAAATTTGTTGTTACGAGTGTAATTGAGATAAGCCAATCAGACTCACCGGAGTCGAGGGTCAGCTCACAAAATTGAGGTTTGAGCCTTACCCAATAGAGGTGGAGGGTTCAAACCCATCGATAACTTACTATTTCTGTCCCCCTCCCCTTATTTGATGTAATAAAAAGTATTTCCGTCCCCCTCCCCTTATTTGATGTAATAAAAAGTTTTGGAAAAAATTACAAAAATTAGGTTCATCGATCAACTTCCAAATATATTTTTTCAACTTAAGTATTTAATTTTTTCAATTTTTGACTAAATCATGCTTAAGTGGGTCCGAAATATTGAAATAATTTTTTTGAGGGAAGAATATTATTCTTTAAATTAGTTGTGTCCTAACACATACTGTACTATTGTCCAAACAAACGGTTAAACAGTTATTAAAAGAGAAGAATAGTTACTTTTATCGCTTTAGCACCATAGATACTCAAAACCACTGTTTGTTACTTATCTCTTTGTGAACAACTCAAGAAGTGTCTACTTCAATGGCCTCTTCTTGAATTTTACACTATACACATGCTACCTGTTTGTTAAATTGCTTCAATGGCTTTTTCTTTTTCTTCTTTCCTCAAATGCCATCCATTAGCTCAGCTTCAAAATCCAACAAAAGAGCTCGGTGTACAAAGCATCCCGCGTTCACGCAAGTTCCGCGTTCAAAATCCAACAAACCCCTTTTCATTTCCTCCTAAATTTATCAAACCCCTTTTAGTTTCAGCTTCTAATTCAACAATTTTACCTTCAAAAGGAAAACAACTTTCCCAAGATTTCACTTCAAAGCAACTTCTTGACACCCTTTGTCAAGAAAATGATGAAACTTTAGCTTTTGACCTCTTTGAATGGGCTTCTAAACAACCCCATTTTACACCAACTTTGTCTGTATATGAGGAAGTTCTTAGGAAGCTTGGAAATGTAGGATCTTTCGATTCGATGAGACGAGTGTTGAATGATATGAAGAAGTTGAAGGTTGAGTTAGTTGAAGGTACTTTCTTTATATTTATTGAAAGTTATGCTAAGTTCGAGTTGTATGATGATGCTATTAGTGTTCTTGATATGATGGTGAAGGAGTTTGGCGTAAAGGCGGGTACTTTTAGTTATAATTTGTTGTTGAATGTTCTTGTTGATGGGAATAAGTTGAAACTTGTTGAGAATGTGCATAGTAGAATGTTGGATGAGGGTTTAAAGCCGGATGTATCGACTTTTAATATATTGATAAAAGCTTTATGTAAAACACATCAAATTAGGCCAGCTATTTTGATGATGGAGGAAATGCCTATGCATGGTTTGGTTCCGGATGAGAAGACTTACACCACGATAATGCAAGGTTATATTGAGGAAGGAAATTTAGATGGTGCATTGAGAATTAGGGATCAAATGGTTGCAGCTAAATGTATTGCGAGTAATATAACTGTGAACCTTTTGATTCATGGGTATTGTAAAGAGGGTAGGATTGATGAAGCTCTAAATTTCGTGCAAGACATGTCTAGTCGAGGGTTTTATCCGGACCAGTTTACCTTCAATACCTTGATAAATGGTTTATGTAAAGCAGGGCACGCTGTGCACGCCTTGGATATTTTGGATTTAATGCTTCAAGAGGGGTTTGATCCCGACGTATATACCTACAATATTTTGATTTCTGGACTTTGTGATGTGGGTGAAGTCCAAGAGGCTATTGAACTTCTTAATCAGATGCTTCTAAGGGACTGTTCACCTAATACAGTCACTTATAACACCATAATTAGCACTCTGTGCAAGGAGAATCAAGTCCAAGAAGCTACAGAGCTTGCTCGTGTTCTGACAAGCAAGGGATTCTTACCTGATGTTTGCACTTTCAATTCTCTCATACAAGGTCTCTGCTTCACAGGCAATTTCAACGTTGCAATGGAATTGTTTGAAGAAATGAAAAACAAAGGGTGCCAGCCAGATGAGTTCACTTACAACATTCTAATTGATTGTCTCTGTGCCAAAAAGAGAATAGGTGAAGCTATGAACCTACTCAAAGATATGGAGTCAAGCGGCTGTGCGAGAAGTGTGATAACATACAATACTTTGATAGATGGCTTCTGCAAAGACAGGAAAATTGAAGCAGCAGAAGAGATCTTCGACCAAATGGAACTACAAGGGGTTTCTAGAAACCTGGTCACTTATAACACTCTCATTGATGGTCTTTGTAAGAGCAGGAGGGTAGAGGATGCTGCTCAACTTATGGACCAGATGATACTGGAAGGACTAAAACCTGATAAATTCACATTCAATTCCATTCTTTCTCATTTCTGCAGAGCAGGTGACATAAAAAAGGCAGCAGATATTGTGCAAACCATGACTTCAAATGGGTGTGAACCGGACATTGTTACATATGGGACCCTAATCCAGGGACTGTGTAAAGCAGGTAGGGTTGAGGTTGCAAGCAAGCTTCTCAGAAGTATTCAAATGAAAGGAATGGTTCTGACCCCACAGGCCTATAATCCTGTAATTGCAGCACTCTTCAGACGGAAGAGAACCAAGGAAGCCGTAAGACTCTTTAGAGAAATGGAGGACGCGGCTAATCCTCCTGATGCTTTATCTTATAAGATTGTTTTCCGTGGTCTTTCTTCCGGTGGGGGACCCATTCAAGAAGCTGTTGATTTTTCTGTTGAGATGATGGAAAAAGGACATGTACCTGAATTCTCCTCATTCTACAATCTGGCTGAAGGACTTTATTCTTTGTCTATGGAAGACACGCTGATTAAGCTTGTTGATAGGATCATGAAGAAAGCAGACTTCTCAGACAGTGAGGTTACCATGATAAAAGGTTTCCTGAAAATCCGGAAATTTCAGGATGCACTAGCTACTCTTGGTCGTGTCTTGAATAGCAGAAATCCCAAAAGGTCATACTGGGGATAAGAAATGATCCAAACTAGAGGTCCTACAGATTAAGGAATTAAACTGTATCAGTTGCTTTCTGTGATAGAAATTAGTCTAAATTTGGCCACTCAGTTCGATGGGAATCAATATGTTCCGTTTTTGGCGATCTCTGAAATAATCTCTTCAATGAGTAACTACTCACATATTGTAGCTATTTTCCTGCTTCATACAGTTCTCTGGTAGGCTTAAGTAATGCATTCTATTTTCCTTTTCACATCCCAGTTTGATCTAGTATTTGCTAAGGTTTTAGGCTAAGCTATGTTCTCAAATACATGGGAATCAGAGTTTATAAAATCCGTTTTAACCGATTTAGTGCCAGAAGTGGTGGTTTCTCTTATCAACATTATACAGATAGTGTACATATGTTTCTTTAAGGTTCCTGAAACTGTTTCCCAATGGAATGGTTGTTGTTTATCCACATTTGACCAGCGAGACTTGTGTTTTCATTAACTTTTGTCCAAGCATTCTTCTCTTTTTAAGGGCCGTAAAGCCCACTCAGACAAGATCCATTTTCGCTCCTTATAAAACATGAAAACTTCAATGCTAGAAGCTTCACAAGTCATTGGCATAAAGAAGTACCTGAAATCTGTAGCTATTAGCTGGAACATTACCTGAAAACTTTCCATAGTAGAATCATCCTAGTAAGTTTAAGTTTCTTGTTGGTTCTTTACCTGAAAATTTTGTAGACAAACTGTGAAACAAAAAGCAAAAAAAGTCCACATGCAGATCGGAAGACATAATCTATCACCTGTTGTTTCTCATCCCCCACCTCCAATTTAACTGAGGACGAGTTAAAATTAGGTAGCTTGGGAAAAAATCCAGCATGGTTACATTCACGCTTTCTGTCTTAACAAGTACCTATTCATTGTGAGTTATCTTGGATGAATGTATTGAGCCCTAACTCAGAAGGTATGTCTTGTTGTCTTTGATTTTGGTTGGTCGTTTGTTCAGATCTTATTAAAATTAAGCTCTATGATCTTTTTATTAATATTGCAAAATCATTGAGATTCATCAGTACAAGCTTGTCCCCTCAGACTAGTTGATAAGTTTTTAGCTCCAAGTGGCTATGTTTGCCTGTCTTTCATGAGTTCTTGCTTCATGCTGAGCAGACAGTGATTCACTTCTGTTGTTCAGACTGGTAAACAGTTTCCCTCTTCTGGAACTTGCTTTCAGTCAAGCTTTATGAAACTCACAAACCTTTGAAGAGTTGTCTGAGACATGTTTGTAGGAATGGTACTTTTTGAAACCAATAGGCTGCTGTGATCTTGATATGGAAATCATACTAGGATCTAGGCTGCTCATGAAGGTGACTATAGTGCCTATAAAAGAGTGTGCGCAAATGATCTTGATTCGTCTATGCATGATAGTTAGCTTTGAAATGAAGTCTGCTGGGAAGTGTGTCCAATCCTCTTCCTTCGATACTTCATTATGCTGGAAAGTATGAGGTAAGGACTTCTTTCAGCGATATGGTAGGGGAGGAATATGAACATTTTCTGCCCCCACATCATCCAAATGCATGAAGATGGGATCAGAGACACATTGAATGTTTGAACTTTGAACCAGTAATGCGTTTCAATTCGAAGAAGTAACATCGTTCACACATTGGGTGTTTAGACCAGTATTATGTCTAAATCATAGAGTCGTAACATCGTTCATTCTCAGCTGATCCTTATCTTTAATTTCCAAGTGGATTCTTATTGTCAGTCAGAGCACATTTGAGACAATTGGACAATAGTTGGTGTGAAGTTAGAAAAAAATATATCAGAAATTGAAATTGAAATTGAAAAATAATACTATTTGGAAGTCGTGACAACTTGAAGATGATAGTTTTGAATCTCAACAGCTAGGCCTGGGCATTGAACGAGCCGAGCCTAATCGAGTTCGAGCCAAACCAAGTTTTATACATACTGAATTGAGCTCGACCCGAGCTTTGCTAAAGTTTGACCGAGCCCGAGGTGACTTTTTTTCTTGTGTTCCCATACTTTATAATATAAAAAATAATATTAAAATTTTTCTTTTGATCATAATCATAGATAAGGATAAAAGTACTAGTTTATCAATTGTTAACTATTGCATTAAAATATAAATAATACGTAGACTTCTAATTTATTTTTGGTAATTAAGCCAAATGAATGGAAGTTATATTTTAAAGAAAAGATTACACGATTAATCAAGCTAATCATGTCGAGTTGAGCTTTGACCGAGTCCAGCTTGATCGAGCTTTAATCGAGCCGAATCGAGTTGAGCCAAACTTTAAATGAGATCGAGCCGAACCGAGTTAAGAGGCAATCGAGCCGAGCCGAATCGAATTGAGCCAAACTTTAAATGAGATCGAGCCGAGCCGAGTTAAAAGGCAATCGAGCCGAGCTCCGAACCAGCTCAGCTCTATGCCCAGGCCTATCAACAGCAAGATCTGTTCCAGTTATGTGCGCATGATTACCCTATGAAGTCTTTTGATTTGAGAGGAGATTTACAAAAAATAGGACAAATAAGGCAGTGATTTGAGATTATAGCCCCACTTAACAAAGTTTTTACAAAATGATCTTTGGACATACGTTTTAATTAGTTTAAGTTTCTGTTGCACATCGGCATAGGTTTTAATAAGTTGAAACCCTGCCCAATAGGCAACAAATTATACTTTTTTCACTGTCCATTACTTATGAAACGTCAATAAATCATGCATAATAGGCAAAACTACAACTTATACTATTGGGTGGCAAAGGCCATTTTTATATATAAAAAATTTAGTGTGGCCAAAATTTCAATTCAGCACTAATGAAGTCATTTATCTGCAAATTTTACTCTCATGAGGCTCACGTGCCATTAAAGTGGGCAAAGTGCACGCATAGCTTTTTTTGGACGTACCTTTGTAAAAGGCTAGCCACTTTAGACGTAATATTTTTCATCCACAGGCCATTTTTGTCACTGATATTTAGTTTGAAGCCACTTTTTTATTGCTCTTACATGAGAGGCCATTTTTTAGAACTTCAATCTTGTGGGCTGAAGTTCAAACCTTGTGGGTTGAACTTCATGCCAAAATTGTGAAGTTTCAACTTCAATCTGTAAGGGCTGAACTTTTAGGTATAGATGCGTAAACTTCAACCCTTGTGGGCTGAAGTTGAACTTCAATCCTTGTGGTGGGCTGAAGTTGGGCGAAGTGCACCAAATGCCACTTTTGGCAGTGGTCTTTGGTTTGAGGCCACTTTTTTTAATTGATTTTACATGAGAGACCACTTTTTGGAACTTCAATTCTTTTGATTTGAACTTCACACAAGTTCAGCCCACAAGGATTGAAGTTCAACTTCAGCCCAGAAGGGTTGAAATTTACGCATTTATACCTAAAATTTCAGCCCTTACAGATTGAAGTTGAAACTTCATAATTTAGGCATGAAGTTCAACCAACAAGGTTTGAACTTCAGCCCTCAAAGATTGAAGTTCCAAAAAGTGGCCTCTCATGTAAGACCAATAAAAAAAGTGGCTTCAAACTAAATACCAGTGACAAAAGTGGCCTGTGGGTGAAAATTTTATGATGAAGTTGAACTTCAATCCTCATAGGCTGAACTTGTGTTAAGTTCAACCCAAAAGAATTGAAGTTCCAAAAGGTGGCCTCTCATATACAATCAATAAAAAATGGCCTCAAACCAAAGACCACTGTCAAAAGTGGCCTTTGGTGCACTTCGCCCACTTTAGACCTTAATTGCTATCGACGGTCCACCGCCAGAGTGCTCTATCTTCAACCCCTTTTGGCTTGAAGTTGAAAATTGTTATTTTTTCTCAACTGCAAATCAAATATTTGAATTTGCTTTGAGGTTGATCGCAACTTTACAGTTTGGTGTGAATTTAGCTCATTTTCAGATCAAAAAAGTTTAACTTGTATGAACTTTACATCATGAACTGAAGTTGAATACATAACTTTAATCATGATGATCTAAATAGCATGAGTAAACACATGCTGCCTAACAAGTTTTTTACCAATACAATATGTTAGGGATTTTGATGGGAATTTGTAAGTTGATGTCATTGTGTTAGGTAAACTTGGCAGGCCTATAAGTCTTAGGAACCATAAAACAAACGAAAAGAAACAAATTCTACGAATAACGGCCACAATAAACATTTCATAAATTTTATGGGTTCAAGTAACGCTCTTAACAAAAATGAGGACCAGTTTTTATAACCCTTGAACAATTTTAATACTAATATAAACCCCAAACTTTATACACTATCCTATTAGTTGCTCTCTCTTTCGTTTCAGGTTTTTTAGGGCAAAACAAAAGAGAGTGCGGCACTCACAAAACCGATCCAAAAATCCACTGGTATATCTCTCTTTTTTGTCTTCATTTTTCCTCATAAATCTAATGCTCACCAAGTGTTTGTTTATTTGTCTGTGACAATTTTTCTATTTCTTGTTTAAGTACAGTTTAATTCTGATATTAGTAGATTTAGATATCTAATTGTATTTTCTTTTAGCCGAGGGTCTATCGGAAACAGCCTCTCCACTTTTGGTGGGGTAAGGTTGTACGTACATCTCATCCTCCCCGAGCCCACTTGGGAGATAACACTGGTATATTGTTGTTAGATATCTATGTAAATACCCATTTGGATTTATAGATGCGTTACCCATTTGGTCATTTTTTAAATTTTTTTGTTATCTTGGGGACTGACAATGAAATTTTTTTTCAAAGTTTTATGAATAGTTGCACTGTAAAATTTGGATGGATTAGGTCTTAGATTGAAATTCATACTAGTTGATTTCTTTCCATCAGCTTAAGCGTTGGTGGATAGAGTTACCCGATATTTGTGCGGGTGGGAGGTTGGAGGTAAACAGTGGAATTAATTGAGGTGCGTGCGAGCTGACCTAGACACCTAAGTTATTTTTAAAAAAAGAATTTGAATGAATTGGGTTGCAAAAAAAGAATTTGAATGAATTGGGTCACAGGTTCAAATCCGCACTAGGTGATTTGTTTCTATCTGCCTAATCCTTGGTGGGTGGAGTCTCCGATACTTGTGTTGGTGTGAGGTAGGAGGTAGACGGTGGAATTAATCGAGGTCTGTGCAGGCTGGCATAGATACCACCATTATTAAAAAGAAAAGAGTTTGAATGGATTATGTCTTAGGTTCAAGTCCACACTAGGTGATTTCTTTCCACTAGTTGATTTCACGCTTCAAGGGTTTTAAAATTTGTATTCAGGTTTCCTGTGGGGGGATATACTGGAAATAATGAGGATGAATGAGGAAAAGGAGAGAAATGTGCCTAATTAGAGTAGAGTGATAACAAAGGATTAATACGACTGACCTCTCAGTAGTTTGAGATAGCATTTGGTTGATTTGTTGATTTATGTTCTTTTAGATTTGTCTTCAGGAAGAAAGATGATGAAGAATTCATTCTGGATAAAGAGGCTTAATTTCTTGACATCTCAAACTAATGATTGGATTTTCTTGTACCAGTTCCTAGAATTGTTACTATGTGCATGCAGATTTAACATTGCGGTTCTTGCCTTTTGATGAACGTCTCTGTTATTTCTCTCATCCAACTATACCTCTGCAGGTGAAAGATCCTTGAAATGGCGACTTTTGCCAAGCCTGAGAATGCTTTGAAGCGTGCTGAAGGTTAGTGGTGCTGCTATTTGCATCTGATTTACCTTTTACAGGAAACTACTTAAAGCTTTAGTTTGAAATGTGCCCTGGTATTATGGACTGTATGTATACTTGCAAACCTCTATCTCAAGTGATTGGTCTGAGATTTGAGGAGGGTGTTATATGCTCTTGGGGTGGTCTAGATGTCTTCTAATTATATGGGAGGGTGGGAGTATGTAAAATCAGGTGTTTTGATGGCGAAATTGAGAATTTTGGCATGCTGACGAGTTTAATGTTTTGATGCAGAGTTGATTACTGTTGGACAAAAGCAAGAAGCCCTGCAAGCACTTCATGATCTTATTACTTCGAGGAGGTATAGAGCATGGCAAAAAACTCTTGAAAGGATAATGTTCAAGTATGTTGAGTTATGTGTTGACATGAGAAGGGGGAGGTTTGCCAAGGATGGCCTAATTCAATATCGTATAGTCTGTCAACAAGTGAACATTAACTCCTTGGAGGAGGTGATAAAGCATTTCATGCATTTAGCTACTGAGCGAGCTGAACTGGCTCGCAATCAGGCACAAGCTCTGGAGGAAGCTCTGGATGTAGAAGACTTGGAAGCTGACAAAAGGCCCGAAGATCTTATGTTGAGTTATGTTAGTGGGGAGAAAGGAAAAGATAGATCTGATCGTGAGCTTGTCACTCCCTGGTTTAAGTTTTTGTGGGAGACATATAGAACTGTACTGGAGATCTTGCGTAACAACTCAAGATTGGAGGCTCTGTATGCTGTGAGTTCCCATTGCCCTCTCTTTTCATTAGGCTGTAGAATGATTAGATTGTTTTTATGTTGTGAGGTGTGGAACTTCAGTATCTGACTTTTCAGGGCTTGTTTAGAGTGTATTGAGTATGCACAGGTTGTTTGTCCTTTTTTTCTTTTCATTTAGTTTGCCTGGAAAGTGGTTGTACGTGTGGTTCCGGGTCAGTAAATCAATCCTTTTTCTCTTCTTATTGCACAAACTTTTGAGGAGTCTTTCGCAGTTTGCTGGGCAACTGTGTATGTTCTTTGTTCCATAGAGATATCTGTTTTGTCATAATATATCTCTTCTTTTCATGTAAAGTCTATATATCATCTTGTTGCTATTTTTCAGAACCTGGTTTGTCCTGTATTCCTTTTTAAACTTTCTGGATGGCTGACTGAAGTTCTGCCCTCTTCCCATTTTGAATTGAGCATACGTTTTGTCTATTTTGTCAAAAAAAAAAAAAAAAACCAAATTCAGCTTTGTTAAGCTTTAAACCTGATATGTTCAGATGACAGCACACCGCGCCTTTCAGTTCTGTAAGCAGTACAAACGTACAACTGAATTTCGTCGGCTTTGTGAAATCATCCGTAATCATTTGGCAAATCTCAACAAGTATAGAGATCAGAGGGACCGGCCTGATCTGTCTGCTCCAGAAAGCCTGCAGTTGTATCTGGACACCAGATTTGAACAGCTGAAAGTTGCTACTGAACTGGGCCTTTGGCAGGTTGTTACTTTCTCTGATGAATCGTAAGCATATCTTTTTGCCCTATGAGAGTGGAACTTCATACTTTTTAGTTTTCTTTAACACAGGAAGCTTTTCGTTCCATCGAAGACATATATGGATTGATGTGCATGGTTAAGAAAACCCCCAAGGCATCATTGATGGTTGTCTACTATGGGAAGCTTACTGAGATATTTTGGATGTCATCAAATCATCTTTATCATGCTTATGCATGGCTCAAGCTTTTCTCTCTTCAGAAGAGCTTTAATAAAAATTTAAGTCAGAAGGATTTGCAGTTAATAGCATCGTCTGTTGTCCTAGCTGCACTTTCAGTGCCTCCTTATGACCAGTCGTACGGTGCATCTCATCTTGAGCTTGAAAATGAGAAGGAGAGGAGTTTGAGGGTGGCCAATCTAATTGGTTTTGAAGTTGAACCCAAAGCCGAAAACAGAGTACCGGTAACTTCATTTTTGATTATATTGCGTACTTCCTTATTTTATAATGTCTTCCTTAGCTGATCAGCTTAAGTTCCCTTGATTTTTATCCTTTTTCAGCTGTCCCGGTCATCACTTCTTTCCGAGTTGGTGAGTAGTTTTACGTATGACCTTTTTCTTGAGTTTTGCATATAGTCATTTTTTCGGTTTAATAGCTTAAATTCCTTTTCCCTGTTTGTATTGAATGAGCCTACTTTCTTTTTATCTCGGGATAAAGCTCAATGAACCCACTATGTCTTTGAAGCAAAAATGAGCACCTGTCAAAATGATTTCTAATTGTTCAGTCTCTTGATTTTATAATTATTTGCAAATTCCTTTGGTTTTTCTAATTTGTTTCTCCTTCTGCAGGTGTCCAAAGGTGTGATGTCCTGTGTCACACAAGAAGTGAAAGATCTTTATCATCTGTTAGAAAATGAGTTTCTTCCTTTGGATCTGGCACTGAAGGTGCAACCCATGTTGAACAAAATATCAAAGCTTGGTGGTAAGCTGTCTTCGGTTACTTCGGTTCCTGAAGTACAACTGTCTCAGTATGTTCCTGCCTTGGAAAAACTTGCTACTTTGAGGTTGCTCCAGCAGGTAAGCACACTATTTTGTACTTTTTGATAAAGAGCAGGCGAGCACATTAGTTAAGGTGAAAGTCCATCTTTCTTCGTTAACTGAGAAAGTTGCATTGTGCTTTCTTGTGCAGGTCTCTCAGGTGTATCAGACAATCCAGATTGATAACATATCTAAGATGATCCCATTCTTTGACTTCACCGTTATTGAGAAGATATCAGTTGATGCGGTTAGACGTAATTTTCTAGCCATCAAAGTTGATCACATGAAGGGTGCCGTCTTCTTTGGTAAACAGGTATAATTATGTCTCTTGGATTTAAAACTCTTGTCTACCCTTCATTTTTTGTTTTCTTCCTGAGTTGGTTGTGAGAGATTTTCTCAGACATTTTTCTTAGCCTTTTTCAGCCTTATCAATTATATGCAGACCTCATTGTTTTTTAGCTCTCTTATGAAATATATGGAGCCTTGTGTGTGTTCCGTTACCTTAACTTTCTATGGGGATACATTTTCTTCTTTATGCGAAAAAAGACACTTGTATTTTCTGAAGGAGAAGGTAGAGTTAAAACTAGGGTCAACAATTCTCTGTATTCGATCTTTAATATTTTGTGCAGTCATTTTGTGGGCTCTCTAAGGGTGTATTGTTGGCATAATATGTTTGTAGTTTAGTCACTAGAATGAATCTGGCTGAAGATAGATTGTGAACTCTGGTGGATAGCTGTTTAAAGTCTGAGATAGAGGAGTTTTAGTGGTTTACTGCTTCGGCAGATTCTATGTTGTGGGGTTTTGGGCAATGGGAATGGTTTCAAAGTCTTGCTCTTAACAATTGTAAGGTCAGTCTTTTACCTGAAGATTTTTTTTTTCTTCAACATGTATTGGAGAACTGATGCAGGAGAATTTGTAAATGTTTCTCTCAGACACTTTGACTCCCTGAGCAAGCAGGGTTTTGTTTTGCCCGATTAAGCCGTGTAGGCTAGTATATCATACATCATTTGCTTATAATTTGTTTCCAGACTATTGAGGCTGAAGGACTCCGGGATCATCTGTCTCTTTTGGCTGAATCCCTTAGCAAGGCAAGGACAATGATATACCCCCCTGCAAAGAAGGCTGCCAAGCTCGGGGATGCCCTGTCTAATTTGGCAGAGATAGTGGAGAAGGAACACAAGAGACTTCTTGCACGGAAGTCCATAATTGAGAAACGCAAAGAGGAGCAAGAGCGTTTACTCTTAGAAATGGTATGCGTTTCTTGCTGGTGTTGTGAATTGCTTGTTATGATAGTTCTCTTGTATGAAGAACTTGTCCTACTATTTCTTCTAAGGAACGAGTGGAAGAGTCAAAGAGAAGAGAACTCCAAAAGATGACCGAAGAAGCTGAACAAAAGCGCATTGCTGCTGAGTATGAGCAACGAAGGAGCCAAAGGATTCTCAAGGAAATAGAGGAGCGAGAACTTGAAGAGGCACAAGCTTTACTACAAGAAGCTGAAAAGCGCAGCAAGAGGAAGAAGAAACCAGTCCTTGAGGGAGTAAGTGTACATTTTGTACTTCTATTCCCTGACCATGAAGTGTAAAATCTTACCTAGTTTTAATTTGACTCCAGGAAAAGATGACTAAACAGGTCATCATGGAGTTGGCCCTGAATGAGCAACTGAGGGAGAGACAAGAAATGGAGAAAAAGTTGCAGAAGTTTGCCAAAACAATGGATCATTTGGAGAGAGCTAAAAGAGAAGAAGCTGCACCTCTTATCGAATCTGCATATAAACAACGTTTAGCTGAAGAGGCAGCTCTTCATGAGCGCGAGCAGCAGGTTTGCTTTAAATGCTTTTATGCTTTTTTGACTAACCGCAATGGAAAGTCCTTCCACATTTCTCTTAAGAAATGAAAAGTGATGCAGTACCTTTTCTTTCTTCTAGCTCTTTGGTTGATATTCTTGATGAACTGATTTGTCTTTTTAATATTCGTTTTCAGCAAGAGACTGAACTGAGCAGACAGCGACATGCTGGAGACTTGGAAGAGAAAAGGAGGCTAGGACGCATGTTGGAGAACAAGGTCTCTTCATCCGACTTTTATGAATTTGTTGAATGGCTAGATACAAGCTTTGGATAGTTTAACTGAACTGATGGTTGTGAAAGTGGCTTAATGCTATATATAACTTGATGCAACTTTGTTAGGTCTATAAGTGGAACTGGCGTAGGACCATGTTGGAAGTATATGTGGAAATAGAGAGCTTTTTTTTTTTTTCACTTCTAATCTGCCCTTTGTCTGATTTCTGGTATAGTGGCCTTGTATGAAGGAAAAAAGGGAGTTCAAAATACTTCACGGCAGTACACCCTAAGATGAATACTCTGGCATGTCACAATGGCCAACAATTATATTTTCTTGTAATTGGGATAACGTTGCTTCTTTGGGGAAGATTGTCATAAAGTAGAAATACATTTGAACACTATTTTCCCATTGAAATCTGAGCAGCCATCGGCTTCTGCTGAAGATGAAAACACTGATGTGTCACAATAGCCAACAATAATATTTTCTTTTAATTGGGATAGTGCTGCTATTTTGGGGAAGATAGCATAAAGTAGAAATACATATGAACATTACTTTCCCGTTGAAATCTGAGAAGCCATAGGCTTTTGCTGAAGATTGGTCTTGTCTTTCTCAAAAAAAAAAAAAGTTGGTTGGCATAGTCTGCATTGGTTCATGATAGTATGTAGATCAGCTGTATTATTCCTAATTATGCAGAGAATTTTTCAAGAAAGAGTTGTTGGTCAAAGGGAAGCTGAGTTCAATAGACTGAAGCTGGAGAGACAGGAAAGAATCAACCAGATAATTCAGTCTAGGAAGCAGGAGAGGGAAGCTAGGAGGAAGCTGATATTCTTTTTGCGATCTGAGGAGGAGCGACAAAAGAGGTTGCATGAAGAAGAGGAAGCCCGCAAACGTGAAGGTACTTTGCTGGTTAAATTACCAAATAAATTTATTGCATGCATTTTGTTAGGTCTCGGGGAGGGGGAGGGTATTGGCATTACACCGTGATGTGTGCAACCAAGGATTTCATGGTGGCACGTCTTGTGAGGGCATGCATGTTACTGCTTGATAACTCAGCTGTTCAGAACCTATAGGTTTCCTTTTAAGTTAATTTTCTCCTGACTCGCCCTTTTCCTTCCCCCAAAAATTTGCAGAGGCAGAGAGGCGGAAGAGAGAGCAAGCTGAGCATGAGGCGAGGCTAGACGCGATTGCACAAAAGCAGAGGCAACGAGAGCAAGAACTGGAAGAAAAAGCAAAACTTCAAAGAGAGGAGATCTTGCGTGAGTCGTCTGCTGCGCCAGCAAAGCCTGCTGCTGTGCCTCCAACAGCAGCTGGAGGACCTGCTCCCATTCCTGCAACAGCAGCAGCTGCACCTACTGGTGGGAAATATGTTCCTCGGTTCAAACGTGAGAAAGTTGATAGTGCAGGTCAGGCCCCACCTCCTGAAACTGACAGGTGGGGCAGTGGTGGCAGCAAGCCAGATGAGCGATCATCATGGAATGATCGAAAGCCCTCCTCTTTTGGTGGTGGCGGCTCAAGGACCAGTTGGTCGGGTTCTAGGCGGTGAATGGTCTGTTGCTGATGTGGTGGAGGCTGTGGAGGACCAGTTGTGGCATTTACCTTGATGTTTACCTGAGATTTTGTGGTCTTATGAATTCAAGTGTAGCATTTTTCGACTAGGAAATTTTCTGTACGGTATGGAGAGGCTTTAAGTTTTGACATGCGATTTGAACTTGGAAAACTTTGTCCGCAAATAACTACAGCTGCTGTTATGTTCAACTTTTTTTCCCTGATGGAAGTACAACACAGTGCCTAAGTTTTTTCTTATCAAGTTTTCTCCATGCTGGTGTGATTTTACTTTGCTAGAACTAGAGTTATATGCCTGATTGGTGATGGTTCTGGTGTGATTCCTTCCTGTCGAGTTCCTTCAAATATTTCCCGCAGAGACTTCATAGGGCATCTTTTGTCGTTTTAAGGATGAATTAGATGTTATATCACTTTCATTATGGGTTTTAGGTTATAGACACTAGCCTCAGACGACTATTTTACTGTCATCATATAAAACTAATACTAACGTAATGTTCTGCTACAAGTATGGATTTGTGAATGGTGACAGGTAATTGTTAACTGGTAAACAATACAGATAATGTAATTCCTTTATACTGCGTGTGAAATATAAGTTGAATCTTTTTGTACTAATTTTTACCACTTAGCTCTAATAGTAGTCCAAAAGCCAGCCTCCGGCTTTTGTTGCCGTCACCTCATCTGCTGGTGGTTTGTGTTTGGCTTCATCACCTAGTATGAAAAATTAGTTATGGAAAATGTTCTAAGAAGAAGGAAGATCTGTTTCACTAAATAGCTGCTAAGCACAATTTAAACATCAAAATTTTACTTATCAATACTCCCATTATCTTCCTTTTTTCTCTTGATCCTCACTGTAATGGATTTTTTTAAAGGAACGCAAAACAAATCACGTCCTATAACTAAACATAAAGGGAAATAGTTTAAATTTGTCCAGATACACAAAACAAAATGCTCAATTTTACCGTCAGATAACTTTTGATTTATTCATACTTTTACTATTAGCAAATTATCAATTATTTGTCTTTACCATATAGAATCCACATATTCATAATTTTCGAGAGAAAATATCCGAAAAATTAACTTTAATCTTCAACTTATTAACATGATTAAGACTCATCTTTAGGTTACACATGTGCGACTTACAAGAATCTTGGGGTGAATCTGGAATCATAAACTATGCTATTTTTGTATTCTCACTACTAACACTACTACTACTAGTACTACTTTAAAAAGTCAAACCTTTTTGTCTACTACATCTAAAAAAGAATCTTGATTGATCCAAATGAAAAAACAAAAAATAAAATAAAAATAGAACATACATAAAATATCAACAAGCATTTAATATTAATGCAAAAAAAAGAAAAAAAGAAAAAGAACATTAATCTTGTTTGTCTTTCTTTCAACCACCATGGCCACTGAAACTTTCTTATTGTCATATTCTTCATACTCCTTTGCCGGCTAATTTTTGTATATATATACACTTGTGATCATAAATTCATTTGTGGCTATTTCTTTAAATTTTCAAAAAATTCAATCTTTATACTTTTTATCTCAATGGCTACTGATGAAGAAGCACCCCTTGTAGTTGAAAATTCAAAAAATGAAAACCAAATTGTGAATCATGAAAAAGATGTTCATATATTAAGCTGTGCGTTTTTATTGATTTTTTTAGCTTATGGAGCTGCTCAGAATCTTGAAAGTACTATTAACACTGTAAGATTTTTAAAAATTATGTCTTTGTTATGATAATTTTTGCTGTTCGGGTAGTCCGGTGCACAAAATATCCTGCGTTTATGTAGGGTCCCGAGAAATATGCATCCCAAAGGGTGTGATGTACGCAGCCTACCCTGCTGCAAGCATCAATGGCTGTTTCCACAATGAAAATTTTTGTTGTTAGGGCAGCCCGGTGCACAAAGCATCCCGCATTCATGTAGGGTTGGGGGAAGGGTCACATGCTAAGGAGTGTGATGTACGCAGCCTACTTTGGTGCAAGCATCAATGACTGTTTCCACGAAGATAATTTCTGTTGTTAATTTATGATTTGAGTTTTTGAGGTTTTTTGTTTTTTTCAGGAAGGAAATTTAGGGACTACTTCACTGGGGATATTGTACTTGTCATTTATGTTTTGTTCAATATTTGCTTCATTGGTGGTTAGGAAGCTTGGATCAAAGAATGCTTTGATTCTTGGAAGTACTGGTTATTGGCTGTTTGTAGCTGCCAATTTGATGCCTAATTGGTATGTTTTCTTTGCATTTTGCTTATAAAAATCCAATCTTTAATCAATAGGGAAGGTGTTGGATATTGAGCTGGTAGTGATTGTCTGGTGCAAATCCTATTTAACTCCTTTTATGAAGTGAGTTGTGATTAGTAGTTTTTTTGTTATTGGATGTGTATTACAATATTTGTACACTTTTGGTTCCTTGAAAAAACATGAATCTTGGTATTTGAGCGGAGAAGGGTAGAGGGGCGGGTCATTTATCCGTTGAGTTTCATACCGTGCACCACTGGCCCTCAGGGATTTCTCTGTTAAAAGAAAAAGAAGTAACATAAATCTTGCAGTCCATTCGACTAATTATACAGGTTTATCAGATTTCATATTTCTCCTGGTGAGGTTGTGATTAGAGAGCTAGAAACCGTGAGATAGCCCAGGAAGAACTTCGACAACATTTAGTTGGCTTTTGGTAATTTCTAGTAGCACTGGTCTAGCTTTGATGTGGTTGAGCTTAGAATGGTCAGAGCAAGCGCTGTAATAAATTCTCAAAATGGGATTAAAACACTTTAGGAGACATTAAAAGTCAGCTGACCTGCCAACTTTTATATGCGGGCTATCAGTTAGAAAAGCCAGCCAAACCTATGTTATAGTCATCATTCTTATGTTTGTTGAACTAGTAATAGAATTTTCAGGGCATGACATGGCATCAATCTTTATGCATTTATCTGTCAAGGAAGGACCATCTCTTATTCAAATAAAAAAAGACTCCTCTATTATTCCAGAAAGACAGTTTGTATTTTTGTAAGACTATGAAACATAGTCAGACTCTGGAAGAAGATGAAGAAATGCTTGAGGAGGATGCTGTGTTGCTCATAGGTATACTAGATGTGATAACTGAAGTCTCTGAAACAGTTACACTGATTGATTTGCTATCTGAAGACTCAGGGCATGGTGATGCTCAGCTAGTCAGCTATTGTGGATGCTTGTTTTTCAAGAGACATGAACGGCTAACATATGTACTTGATAGTAGTATATAGTGTAATTACAGCCTGAATCTTCTCCTTCACTGGACTAACTTCAGAGGTCTATTCATATAGTATCGTTTTTCTCCTTTCGTGATTGCGACAATTGTGCTGTAAAGGACCTTATTGAGTTGAGCATGGTATTGGATAGATGGGGTAGGCCCTGGAAGACTATCATGACCAGTAGTTGGCTCTGGATAACTCCTTTGTTTCCCCTTAGCTTTCACTTTGCAAAGTTACCAGAACCAAGTCTGGAGCTATTTCCTTGTGCCATAACAACTAAAATCAATGTAGTTTAAATGGTATAATCTGTATTGCATCTTTGAGATTTGTCCAAAGCAATTTGATCATGATTGTAGAAATCTGAGAATGTTTTATGACTAAAATTTTGCCACTGATAGATCTAACATTTCATTTCCTAGGGGCACTTCTGTATGCTTCTTTGCCCCCTAGTTCAGTTTGCATCAGGAGTAGAGCCTCTTTTCTTCTTTATATCCCAGACAAAAGAGATTCTTGGTGCATGTGGTCCAAAATGACCTTTTTTTTATTAGTAAAATGACCATATTTAACATGATTGGATACGCTGCTAGACAAACCTTCTTCTATTCGAGACATAGCAGCAGGCACTAAGTCATGTCCTGAAAATGACAGATTCGGGATAATATATATTGCATCCTACACTTTCGGTTTCCTTTTCTTATCTCTCATAAGTTCACTTTGGGATATTGATACTTTGGAGAACATTAATTATGTTCTAAGTGCAGTGAAGGTGCTCAGTGAATAATATGCTAACAGGCGAGCTGAAGATATGTTCTACCTGGTCTTTGGGGACAGAATTTTTATCATTAATTTAGGTTCTACTTAAGTGTAGAATCTGCTTCTCTTAAACTGTTGGCTGTTCATGTATATTCGAATGTTTTTACCATGAGGCATGTGGTCTCTTGATTTTCTAAGATGCATCTTTAGTTATACTGTATGAAAAGATATGATTGAGCTATAGATAGCTTCTGGACTCATAAAGTGCCTGATGCTAAGGTAATTAGTTAATGAACTTGAACATACCTCATAAAATAATCAGAACATTTATACAAAGTTCTCTCATCTTGATTCTATAATACGAGTTTACTTCTCGCGGCGCTCTTGTGAGATTTAAGCATTTTAATACTTTAAAATCAATTCTACTTAAGCTTGTCTATAGCTATTTGGCACGTACTTATTTTTCCTGCATCAAGCTTTTATATAAAAGTTTAACCCTTTACAAATTTTTCTCCATTTCCTTTTTCTTTTACCCCCTTATCTGTGGATTTTGCTTTCTTTCTTAATGCTCACATTATAAGGTTTTGAGTATTTGTTTCTTCAGACATATTGTTGTTTAAGATGTTCATGAATTTGAATTGTCAGCGGATGATTAAGCTATCTTGTAGGTATACCATGGTCCCAGCTTCTTTGTACCTGGGTTTTGCAGCTTCCATAATATGGGTTGGGCAGGTATGACTTTCTTTTAGGGGTTGATTTTTCCCCCCTTTTGGGCTTCAGCAGTTGCCTAATCTTGTTATTCGTGGTTAGGGGACATATCTTACTTCCACAGCACGCAGTCATGCAAATGATCATAAATTAAATGAAGCAGTTATAATTGGTAAATTCAATGGTGAATTTTGGGGAATGTTTGCAAGTCATCAGGTACTATATGAACTTTGCAAGTACAGCTTCTTGATTTATATTTCTACTCGCAATGATCCTTCTGTACATGATAACTTTTTATCTCGATTTTTCAGTTCGTCGGAAATCTTATCACTCTTGCTTTGATGAGGGATGGAGAGGTAGCATCTACTCAGATTAAAGGCTCAACTTCTCATGATCCTTTTTTTTTTTGTATTTCATTAAGATTTGTCAGTTTTTGTGTTTATACAGGGAGGAAACACTAGTGGAACAACTGTACTTTTCTTAGTTTTTGTTTGTACCATAACCCTTGGTGCCATTCTTATGTGCTTCTTAAGTAAGAGAACGGGTAAAGAGGAGGCAGGACAACAGGACTCCTCCGCTAATTTCTTTTCTTCTGTGGTAACTCTGTTCAAGTCTATCATCACCCTTTTACGAGACATAAGAATGCTCTTGGTCATTCCTCTTATTGCGTATTCAGGCTTACAACAAGCATTCGTATGGTAAAGGATATTTCTTATCGTTTATTAAAGTAGAATTTGCTGCTTCTTATGCTATTCATTATTTTAATTGAGACCATGTTTCAGGGCTGAATTCACGAAGTATATTGTTAAGCCTATAATGGGCGTGAGTGGTGTTGGTGGTGCAATGGCGGTATATGGGGTTTTTGATGCCATCGTAAGTATGCCATTGCATTAGAGGACCAATTCAATCTTTTGTCAAAACCAGTGTGTTGATTGACCGTGTTCTTTGAGCAACCTGCTTTTACTCATTGTATTGCATGTTTCATGGACATTGTCTCAGTGTTCTCTAGTGGCTGGGCATTTTACCTTTGGTCTCTCATCTATCTCAATAATTGTCTCGGGTGGAGCTTTAGTACAGGGTGCTGTAATGATATGGATTCTACTTAGTCACAGGTTCGCTACGTGTAATGTTCCCTTGTTAATTTTTTGGGAGAATTTGATAGTGATACTTAAATATTATTGCTTCTCCTCTATTGTAGTGTGAGTGGGGGAGTTCTTGGCATACTATATCCACTTCTCGTTGCAGCCTTGTGGGGCATAGGTGACGGAGTCCTAAATACTCAGCTAAGTGCATTGCTTGGGATACTCTTCAAGGATGATCTGGTACTAATTCCCGAACTTTTCCTATCACTGTGACATATATTGAATGTGTCCTGCAGTATTAACACTTTGATTGGTTGATATAAGTTGAAGCCTTTGCTGTCATATAACAACACCATATGATTGCCTCTGACATGTGTTTAAGTTATCCAGCGATTTAAAGCTCTAATCTACCATATAAAAGTAAGTGGTCATGAAATTGATATGGATGACAGGTAAATATGAAATTGTGTAATCAGCTTCTGTTGGCGTGCCTTTTGCAGATTTTCAATTGTTTGGGTCACTTTTTTAGCACACCACTTTAACCCATTATAATGCAACTTTTGGATAGTTCATTAAGGGTTCAACACATTTGTTCTTTAGCTATTAACCAAACCTGTGAAAATTTGGAGGGGTTTGGCAGGTTGCACCTCTGGTCTAACAGTGCCATTCCTATTTGTGATAGTTAGATGATCGAAACACATTCTATGAGTGCTCAATAGAGGAAGTGAGTTCTCAAACGTCAGATACTTGCTACAATAATGTGTTCATCCCAATTTCTCGTTTAAGGTTTCCCCAACAAAGTAGTATAAACATCGCGCTGAACGCTGTGGTGTAGTGGTTAATGAAGTGGGAGGAGAACCATCAGGTCTCACGTTCAAATCCCAATGTAGGCTAAAAACATTAGGTGCTCTCTTCCCATCTGCCTAAGCCTTAGTAGTTATATAAATATTACCTGGTACCCGTGTTGGTGGGAGGTGATACGTGGGAGAATAGTCGAGGTATGCGCAAACAGGCTCGGACAACACTGTAAAAAAGAAGATGTGGCATAAACATCACCGCTGTTCAAGATTCATGTTAATCATGATCTGAATTTGTTTAGAGGCTTCTTATTCCTTCGTGTGACCTTGTATTGTGCCTGTTTCACACTGAATGACTGTTGCATAAAATATCTAATCATTTAGTGCTGAATGCAGGAAGGAGCATTTGCCCAGCTTAAGCTTTGGCAGAGCTTTGCAATTGCCGTAGTCTTTTTCCTTGCCCCACACATTACGTTGCAGACAATGCTAGTTATTATGTTTGTCACCCTTTGCTTATCCGTGGTTGGATTTCTTTTCTTGACGCTGAAGGTAGAAAAAGCTTTCTCATATCGAGCTGCCTAAGGAGACGCCAATGGGATGCTTAATGTTGTATTGGTTATGCTATGACCTAGTCTTGCAGTGTTCATAATCCATTATATATTTATATGTGGACCTGCTTGGTGCAGTGTATTCTGTTCAACTGATTTCTCCAAAAATCGATTTCATAATATCTATCTTGTGGTTGCTTTGTTCTTTACATGTTATTGTTGCTGTCTCTTGTTTCAATTGCTTAGTGTGAAACGGATCTAGAATCTAAACATGAAATCTTAGTGTTTTCTTTAAAGTGTCGTGTCAAAGATAATGAGTTCAATACGTAATGGCTCCATACGCCTCTGCATAGAGTAGGAGAGATGCTGAGTATTTAAGTTTATTGTAATCATATTGTATTAGTCTATCGATGGATAAAGAGAATTCATATAATCGATCGAAAGTAGTTTCGAAATTGAGCATAAGTTAAATTTTGAATTCTTATTGTTCGTGACATTGTATAATCAGAGTAATATAAATTCTGCTTCCAAATCAATAGGAGCTTTAACTAAAAAGAACTTCTACAACGGAGAAAACAGATGAAAAGAAAGATCTGTGATGTAACTATGGCACTTTTTTGTCTAGTTTAGGTGGAGTCACTGTCACAGATCCCAAATGTCAGCTGATGTTTTTTCCTTAAAAAAGAAAGAGTTGCCATTTGTGGGGACTGCAGTGTTCATAATTTATCCTGTATTTGCCTGTGAAGCTGCCTGGTGCAGTCTTTTTTATTCAACTGACGTCTGAAATCTATTTCACAATATCTATCTGTGTTTGCTATGCCTCTGCTTAGAGTAGCAGAGATGTTGACCATTCACGAAGGACAATCTTCAAGTGTGTCTAGTGTATTAGTCTATCGATGGGTATAGAGAATTCATATAGTTGAGCCAAGATTGTTTGAAATTGAGACATAGTTATTATTGATTTTTTTTTTTGGTAATTAAATTTCATTTCATTTAAAAACCAAAGCGTTACAAATCAATGCTCATTTTCAACTATACTACCTGACACGGTCCAGGTGTACAGTTACTAGATATACCAGAAATTAGAGACTAACAGAACTCATGCTACTACACTATCGGGTCGTTTGGTTGGAAGACAAGTTATGCAGGGATTAACAATGTAGGGATTAGTTATGCAGGGATTAACAATGCAGGGATAAGTTATGCAGGGATTAACAATGCAGAGATTAGTTATGCAGGGATTAACAATGCAGTGATTAACAATGTAGGGATAAGTTATGCTGGGATTATAATACATGGATTACAATGTAGAAATTATTTCTAGTTGGATGTTTGGTTAGTTGAATTAAAAGTTATACTCTAATCCACAATTTATTTTTTTAAGAGAATAAAATAGGACATTTACTAAAATAGAGTTTTGAAGAAATGGATAAGGGTATTTTTGTCATTTTTTATTTTAATCCATGTATTGTTAATACATGTATTCTTATTCCACCCTCTAACCCGCATAAAATAATACATAGATTGATGTATAACTTATACCAGTATTGTTAATACGGAAATGACAAAATGTAACCAAACAATGTATTGTTTGTACTTAGTTTAATACCAGTTTCTACTAGTCAAACCAAACAATGTACTATTAGTACAAACTCTTATACAGCCAACTAAACAATGGATTAACTTATCCAAACTCTTATACATGGATTAGCTAATACTATACCGCATACCAAACGACCCCTAAGACTATGGCTAATACAGTTTCTCTAGGGGGGTGTAGTAGTTTAGCTCTTCTTCCACTCTCCTGAACTTTGGGTTCATGCTGCATCTTCCCATGACTTCCTAGATGACCTGTCTTGTAATTGCCTCTGCAGTATTTGATAGACACTCGCAGCCATTGCCATTCTGAAAACTTGAGCCTTTGCACTCTTGCCCCGGCAGTGTTGACTTGCCCATTCTATCTCTTATTCCCACTTCATTGCTTGTCTTCCAATATGCTGCCATTGTAAGATCTTGTTCCAGATTTGAGCAGAGTATGCACATTTAAAGTACAGATGATTAATGTTCTCTCCATATACTTGACATAGTTCACATCTCATATTATTCAGCTGGATCCATCTTCCCAGCCTCTCTTTTGTCTGAAGTCTACCATGAACTGCAATAAATAGGATGAAAGTCCATTTGGGGTGGCCCATGTTGTTGCAAATGAGTCTTCTCCATTCCACTTTTTGTTGGGGAACCCTTTAGCTGTTTGTACACCTTTTGTATTGAGTACTCCTCCATTTCCATGGCATCAGCTTTCTGTATCCCTGCCTGCAGGAGATATTGCTAGGCCTTTAGGATCTTAGTCAGGACCCAAGATGCCTGCTTTGGCATTGCATCCCACGTGTCTGTGTTTTTACCATAGTAAATGTGAGCCCATTTAACCCATACTTTGTCCTTCTTTTTGCACAAGTTCCACATCATTTTCCCTGTCGCTGCTTTGTTCCATGTTTGGACATCTAGAAAATTTAAACCTCCAGCAGATTTAGGGGTGCAGAGCCTTTCCCGTGATATAAGGGCTTTCCTAGACATTTTAGTGGCCCCTGTCTAAAGGAATCTCCTGCATATGGCTTCAATGACCTTCAGCACCTTTTTTGGGAGTATAAAAATTTGTGACCAGAACACTTGTATTGCAAAGAGTACACTCTTGATTAGTTGTACTCTCCCAGCATAAGAGAGGAACTTGGAAGTGCAGGACTTGATCCTGTCAATCATCTTGTCTATGAGTGGCTGGTATTGAGCTACACTAGTTCTCTTTGTGCTAAGTGGAACACCTAGATATCGAAAAGGCAATTCCCCTTTTGTGAAACCCAAGCTCTGGATGCATTCTTGCTGGGTTGCTTCTGGGACTCCACTAAAGTAGATAGAGCTCTTGTTAATGGTTGCACTTAGGCCTGATGCTTTGGAGAACTCTTGGAAAAGGCCAAACATCAGCTTCATTGATATAGGATCACCTCTGCAAAATAGGAGCAGATCATCTGCAAAACTAAGCTGCACCAACTGCATTTTTGAGCACTTTGGGTGGAAGTTAAAATCTGGATTATGCTGCAAAGTCTTCATCAGCCTGGTTAGGTATTCCATTACTATTACAAACAGGAAAGGAGACAGGGGGTCACCTTGCCTGAGCCCTTTTTTGGCCTGGAAAGGTTTGGTTAGCTTCCCATTAATGAAGATAGTGTAGGTCACAGTCCTAACACATTCCAGTATCCACACCACAAACCTTTCTGGAAATCTTAGTTCCACCATTACTTACTCCAAATAAGCCCATTCGACTGAGTCATACACTTTCCTCATGTCAATCTTCATCATGCACCTTGGAGAGATACCTTTCCTCCCATATCCCTTGACCAATTCATGGCTTAGAATAATGTTGTCATGTATCAATCTTCCTGGGACAAAAACAGTCTGACTCTTATCTATCAGGAAGTCCATAACCTTTTGCAGCCTCTTTGTGAGTATCTTAGATATGATTTTATATAAGATTGTACAGCAGGAGATGGGCCTATACTCTGATATTCTGGTGGGGTACCTAACCTTTGGTATTAGTGTCACAGAGGTACAATTTATAGGCTTGTGCATTCTACCTGTGTCAAAAAAGTGTAGAACTGCTGTTGTTATCTCCTCTCCAATTGTTGGCCAAGCTCTTTTGAAGAACACAGTATTGAGCCCATCATATCCTGGGGCTTTGAGGTCATTGATGTCATTCAGCTTACAATGATCTCTGCTTCAGTTACAAGTTCAATTAAGCTGTCAAGCACATTTCCACCCTTCATTATTTCTCTGTTTATTGCTGGTAGTTGTGCAGTTGAGGTCCCAAGCAATTGCTTGTAAAAGGTCATGATTTCATCCTCCACTCCTTTCTCATCATGTAACAAGGTGCCATCTTCTGTTATCAGGTTCCTGATACTATTCTGTGCCACTCTGTTTTTCACACAGGCATGGAAAAAAGAAGTATTGGAGTCTCCAAGTTTTAACCATTGTACTCTAGACTTCTGTTGGATAGTGCTCTCTTCAATAAGCAACCAGTGTTCCAGTGCATATTTTAGTTCCTTTTCTTCTTCAGCTCTGTTTCTGTATTATTCAGGACCCACCATCAGCTCTTGTAGCTCTTTCAAGTTCTTTCTTGTGCTCTCTACTTTTTCTTTTACTTTCCCAAATTCTGTGATATTTAATTGCTTTAGGCCTTGTTTAACCTGTTTCAGCTTGCACCAGACAGATTGCATTGGCTCCCCATTGACTTGTTGCTCCTACACTTCACTTACAATTTGAGTAAAGTTTGCATGTTCTGCTAGGCAATTCATGAATCTAAAGGGTCTGTTGCACTTAGGGCTGCTCCTCTCTATTTCTACTTGTAGAGGTGAATGATCAGAGAATCCTGGGCTCAGGAGTACTGCTTCTACATCTGGCATTTGGATCATCCATTCAGCATTTGCAAGGGCTCTATCAATTCTAGTGAAAACACTACCATTTGTCCACGTGTAGCTTTTTCCAACAGTTTTGAGCTCTGTACACCATGTGTTTGTTAGAAACCTATTAAAATCTCTGGTTTCCAGCTCTTGAACCATGCTTCCAAGTTGTCTATCTTCCTGGCTTGCAATTGCATTGAAATCCCCTATAATGAGCCATGGCTTCTGATTTCCTGTGGCAAAGACTTCCAAGTTATTCCATAGGCTTCTCCTGTCCTTCACTGTGTGCAAACCATACACTGCTGTAAGGTGTATTGTCAACTTACCCATAAGATCCACCTCCCCATGAATATATTGGATGCTCTTCTCTACTTCAGTAAATGACACTACCCTAGGATCCCATAAAAGCCATATTCTGCCTCTACTACTATATGTATAGTTATCAATCCATTGCCAATTTTTTGCTATTTTCTTGATCATTTTCTGGGCTTTATTCTTCTTTACTCTATGCTCCAGAAGTGCTATAATTTTTATATTATTTTCCTGTATAAACTCTGTTGCCTCCTTTTGCTTATTAACTTTATTTAGGCCCCTAACATTCCATGTTACTATCTTCATGCTTTGTTCATTTAGGTAGTACTATCTGCTACCCCTTTTCCCTCTTCCCTTCTTGTTTGGATTCCTTCAAACCTCTTTGCAAGTGCAATAGGTGCATTTTGTTCCATTGCTTTCCCTGGATCTTTTGGGGACCCTCTGTCCATTCTTGTTGCTGATTCCCTACCACTATTGTCCATTTTTCCTGTGGTTCTAGGTTGTGCCCTGCATAGGCTGTTTGGCTCTTTGCTTGTCCAGGTTGCGTCTCTGCCCTGTGCTGAGCCTGAGGCCTTTCTATAACTTGTTATCCATCCTTGTTGAGCTCCTTGTCTGGTTGCTGCATAGCATGAGCCTGCACTTGCCCTGTTGCTTTGGGTTGGTTACTCTATTGTGCTTCATGTTCCTTTTGCTTTCCACCTCCTTGGTCTCTCAGTTGCCATGTCATTTTTCCCTGTTGTGCTACCCTCTCAGGCCTTTGTTTTTGTATGGGTGCAGGTGCTCTGCATTGATGTCCTACTTGAAGGCATGTTGAGCAGAACTCTAGTATCCAGTCATAGTTACAACCTGCTCAAAAACTTTCCCTGTTGGATCCTGGACTTTAATCTTCCGTGGTAAAGATCTGGTCACATCCATTTCTATCAGGACTCTTGCATAAGAGATCCTTTCCACTTTCGTGGTGCACTCATCTGCATAGATGGGGATGCCCAGGACACTGCTAATCCTATTTAGCGACTCCATACTCCAGCAGTTCAATGGTAAGTTTGGGAATTTTATCCACAAAGGGATGGTTTGCAAAACCTCAGTAGCAAAATCAAATTCATCCGACCAAACTTTCATGATGATTGGCCTATTGTTCATGGTATGAGGTCTGGAGTAAAGAATCTCATCTCTATCACTTAAGCTATTACACTTTATTAGGAAATAGCCATCGTTGAAGTAGTAAACCCTAGGTTTGACAATATAATTTCACTGCGCTGCGATGTACCTTTCTGCCGTCCCAATAGTAGGTTCACCCCCAATTACATACATTATTAGGGCTTGCATCCATTTCTCACTTTCGCTGTCTACTTCCTCCTTTTTTAATTCGACAACTTTCTCCCCATCCTTAACTATCGGAGCTACAAAGTTCAAATTCATATCTCGTGCAGCAAGTTTGTTTCCATTGAATAACGTTGCCCATTTCTGATTCGCCTTTTGTTCAGTTGATGCATCTGGATGTTGCAACTCTGTCAAAGGGGTCTGCAATTTAGCTTCAGCGGTGCTATGTGATTTGCTTGAACTAGGGTTGTTTTTGGCAGATTCTTATTGCTTTGTGATACTCTGAGGTCGGTGCTGAGGGTATCTGAGTGATGCTCGACGCTGGTGTACTCACCCCGTTCCTTCGAATTTCCGGTCACTCTTCTTTTTCGATGCTTACATCTTCCGATATCTCCAGTGCCTTTCCTTCCGTTGATTGGTTGCTTAGGTCTTCAGCGATTTGTTTTCCCATGTTTAGTTTCTTCCTCACTGTTTTCTTCGCACTCGTTTTTGTGCTTTTTTTCGGTCTTCCTCTTGGCATTTTCCGATGGTTGTGCGCACGATAGCACTACACGCTATTGTGCGCCGAGAGCCACAAACATTGAGTACAGCTAGCACGTAGCTTTACGGAATAATCAAATTCATTTGATTATTGAATTTCCTATTCTTATTGTTCGTGACTTTCTATAATTGGTCTCACTACTGGAGTACAAACACCAAAAAATAAGTTCTGCTTCCTAGTCAAATTGTACCACCAACTCTGTGTATTCCTTTCTCCCTTTCAAATTTCCCTCACAGCTTCGTGTTTAACCGTAATTTCGCTTATTAGGTTAAGTCACAATTAAATTTATAAAGCGGAGTCACGATCAATAATCAAGATTAAATGCCTAATGTGAAAAGGTATAAATGACTATGGTAAACGTAAAGAAATAAAGGCACAATTAATGCGATGTAATAAATGAAGATTTAAATGAAAGGAACCGTGTTCAGGCCGTATAGACTTGATCAAACTTCCTTCCTCGTACTCTTTATGATATTTAAGCAGCGGAACAATAAATGAGATCGCTTGATTGCGAATAGTAGTAATAAGTATTGACAGAAGGTAAAGAATCGGGCATTTAATAATTGGAATACAGATGTATGTTCAGAGAGAAAAATTAGATACAATGCTTGTGACTTAGATTACAATATATAGATAACTAAGCGTCCGTTCACGAGCAGTTGTAACTCCTTAATCGAGCAGTTACGTTGCTTAAGGATAAGACTTCTATTTTGAATTGGCTTGATGACGAGTTGCGACTATTCTGGCCGTGGTGACTGTTCATCTGTCCGTTATAGTTGTCCATCTTCGATTCTATCCGTTGCCTTTATGCCCATCCATAGCCACGTGTCGTCTACACGTCGTCCTACGTGGATGCTTAGTCACCAATTTTGGTGACGATGGATTTAACCCAATACAGATAGTCCCCGCACTACTCGGGCAGAGAATCTGGTCGAGGAGTGGAAAACGAATTTTGAGCGGGAAAGAACTCTTTTGAATTTTCCTCAAGTAACACATTTGAGTCCTCGTATTCATATTTGGATGCTGCCCGTTGAACTCTTCAAAGGCTTTCGATTGATTGACATTTTACCAGTATAAGCATTAAATGCTCCGCTAAAGACAAAGCGTGCAAGTTGTCAATTTCGCTCCACTTTTTACTGAAAAAGTGACTGTTACGTGTTTCGAGATTGCAGGAGTGATGATTGAACTGCGCCTACTCACGTCTTGCACGTCCCAAAGCAAAAACCGCCATTTCGATTTTTATTCTTTTAACGGCTGGATTCATTTACCTCTTGCGCGGATGCTTGCCACGTGTAGGGGCGGGTCGGGTTTTGCTAACCCTATAAATATGATTTCCACCAACTTGAAACCTTTTTACTTCATTCCAAATTTCATCCAAACCTTCAAAGCTTCAAAACACCTTCCTAAAAATCTCTAAAACGCAAAAAATTCTTCCAATCTTCTAGTCCAAATGTCTCCAAAAGCCAAGAAAAATTTGAACATGGATGCTGCGGCTTGTAGTTCTTCAGCAGCAGGTGGTCAGTCCACGAGTTCCTCAACTTCAGTTGCTGATGTGATTCCGAAACTTTGGGGAAGCCTTGAAAATGATTGTTCAATCAGCTCGTCCAGTCACTATGGCAATATAAGGTCGTGGCCTTCAAGCCGGTTTAAGAGTTCAATTACTCCTGACCTTTTGCCTAGAGTTAGGACAGATTGTGGCTGGGACGATGATGTTATGGTTTCTTGCCCCTATCCAACGGAGAATATTACTTCTGCGAGAACTGGATGGACAGCCATATCTACGTATCCATTCACGATAGGTCATACGCTCCCGTTGCATCCTGTTATAGAGGATATTTGTAAATACTATCTTATCTGCCCGGGGCAGCTGTGTCCGAGCATTTATAGAATTATTTCCCTGCTACAATGGTTTGCCGATGAGACTGAGCAGGACTTTGAATTTAAGCATTTTGTCTCTTTGTATAGCCTTCAGGTTGCGAGAGATGGATATATCAATGCCCGTATGAGAGGAAGAAAAGCTCTAGTGAGCAATTCTGGAGATACAGGGGATAGGGGTTGGATGCATAGGTATGTTTATGTGCAGTCTAAGCTCCTCACACGCAGCCGCAAAACTAACCTCCGCGAGGTGTGGAACAAAACTCGTAAGTCCCCGAGTCTTTGTATCGAATACTCTTTGAGTTACGTATTTGCTCCCTGTAACTTTTACTCTTTATTGGTTAGCTGACAAGATTCCTTACGACGGTCTGATTTCCGAGGAGGAATTGTCCGCTTGGGTTGAACCTATTTTGGCAGGTTTCACCCACGAGCAGAGGCAGTGGCCTTACTATGCTACTCAAAAAAGTTTATCGAACCCTAGCACCCATGGTAAGCTGATTACCCAAATTCCTGCTAATTTATGCAGAACTTATCATGATATTAATATGACTTTATTCTCAGGTTTAGGTGCTGGTGGTAGTTATTTTCCTGCTCCTCCTCCTGTGGAGGTGACCGTTGACCCCGTGGCTGAGATCAACGAGGAGGCAGCTGCCATTCTCCAAACTGCTGCAGCTATCAAGGCCAAGGAGGGTGGTGAGGAAGTCCTCGCGAATTTGAAGAGAAAGAAATCTGACTCTGAAAAGAGTAAACCCAAGAAGAAGACGAGGACAGCCCGTAAGACTCCTCATCCCTCTGAAAAAACAGTTGAAACCAATGTTGCTGCTGCTGATACGCCCAAGGCTGGGCGAGAGAGTGTTAAAAGTTCGGCGGCTGCCCCTGAATCTGCTGAGCCTATGATAGTTGACATTTCAGATTCAGAGGCTCCCGATGTGAGCTTGACTCAGAGGAAGAGGGCGCCTCTTCGGGGTGATAAGAGGAAGGATGTAGAGACTTCTTCTTACGCTTTCGAGGAGAGTCCCCGAGTTGGTGATGAAGAAGGAGATAGAGCTGGGGAAGCAGGGGAAGAAAGAATGCATGAAGGTTTTGCCTTCTTCCCCGAGGACCCAAAGCCAGATGAGCCTGAACGGGTTGGTGGTCAACAGGGTGAGCCTGAACAAGCCAGCCACAGGCGACCTGGCAAAGAGCCAATGAGAGAGGAGGATGACGAGAAAGATGAGGAGAAAGATGAGGAGGTTGATGAGCGGAGGAAGACTGAGGGGGAGGCTGAACCTCAGATCTTTCACTACAAGGACATGATGAACTTAGCTGGTGATGGGATGGCACCAGTTTATCTGCAAGAGTGCGACACTCTGGACCCCGATGAGACAGGTGACATCGAGATCTCTCGCACAAAGCTTACTAGGCGAGTATCTTTAGGAGGAAGGATTGGGGCGTACTCCGTTAAGGGTATTCGTCACAAATTTGGTCCCCAATATCCTTCTGAACAAGCGAGGGAGCCCAGGCCGTGTATGAGGGAGTGTGACTTCGCCATTCTCCCGGACACAGATTTTCTGACGAAGCCTGGCCACTTGGTTAAAGTGATGTCCAACCTGATCGGTCCTCGCGAGGAGTGGAATATGCGCAGCATGAGCGACGAGCAGCTAGCTTACGTAATCGCTGAAGATACTGCTCGGGTAATGTTCCTCTCTTTACTCCTTTATTTCTATTAAGACCTTAGTTCTGATTACCTGCGTATTTTCACTTGTTGCCAGGCAAGTATGATGGCTGCCGAGATCATGTTCCGTTCTAGGTTGAACAATCAGGATCAAGTCCTTGACTTAAAGAAAGATCTTTTGAAGGCTCTTCAGGACAAGCAGGCCTTAGAAGAGGAAAAACAAGCTCTGATCAGGGAGAAGCGGGTCCTGGAAGGGAGGCGTGGCTTCTTTGAGGATAAGATAGACAGGTTGGAGAAATCCAACACTGAGGCTAATGACAAGATAAACACCCTCCTCGAGGAGAGGGACCGTCTTTTGGATGAGAAAGAAAGGTTTGCACTATCCTTTGAAGATCTGAAAGCCAGGATGGATGAACAAGGTAGCCAGATTTCTCAACTTGCCCATGAGCTTAATGTGAAAGAAGTCACTTTGGAGAGCATCCGTAACGCTTCCGACCTAATGTTGAGGAATATGAACAAAGCTGAAGCTGAATCTCAGGCTGCTCGAGGAGAACTACAAGAAGCCAAGAATCGGGCTGAGGAATCTGCGAGGGTCCAAGAGCTGTTGATGATGGAATTGGCGAATTTGAGGGATCGTTATACAATCGACTCCAAACTGGAAGCTCTCGAAGCCAAGAAGAAGTTGCTCATCCAAATGCACCGTGGCCAAGCTAATGTCGACTCATTCCTTGATCAGACTATAGCGATTATCATCAATGTCAAGCAGGCCTTGGGCATGGAAGTGGGAGCTGACGATGATGATGATGAAGAGGATGATGAAGGCAGTGAGGATAATGAAGATGAAGATTTGGGTGGGGATCCGACTGATGGAGCTAGTGCATCAGGTCGAGAACCTGGCCCAAATGATGACTGAAGCCTTATCTGGCCCTTCTTATAAATTTACCGGATGTTGTTAACTTTGAATATTGCTAACTTGTGGACGAATGTATATTTTGACTGTCTTTTTGTTTGACTGGCGAGGCTTGATGACCATTTTTGGTTTCAAGTCTTGCTTATATGAATGATGTTGATATTTGTTGTTTAATGAGGTTTTCAGAAGTCAGAATTATGTTTCAAATCCTAGTGTCTGAGTTCCCTTTTTGGTGTTAATCTGCGCAGATTGTTTGAAATAAAATTTGGTCATAACCAGGTTAAGTTGCCCTTAGTTAAGATGAATGAAATCAGGCCTCCTGGGCTGGACGAAACCATGCCGTTTAAGTTGACTGAAATCTGGCCGTATAAGATGGCCTTGCGATAAACTTTGCTTATCATATTTGACAATTGAAAGTTTTCGCAAAGATTTTTGTTAAGGTTGAGGTTTTACCCTGTTATTTCTATTGAAAAGAATAGGTAACCCAATGACCAAAACACAAGATTGTTTGGTCGTAAAGTTATAGAATTTGGGCGAATACTGGCCGCAAAATGTAAAAATAACGTAGTACAAGTAAAATAGTTCTATTGAACTTACTTGATTCTGCTTAGTCGTGGACTTGGCGAATGATCATGACCTTGCTCTGCTCGAAGCTCACTCATATTAGCCGGGACTTTGGCCTACTGGGGCCCTCGCCACCCCCCTGTTTTTATGTTGAAATTTCGTAATTTCAGACATAAAAAGACAATGGGTGAAACGCTGAATCAAGGAACACATATAACCAAAAGAGGAGTGTGTCCGTTGTGGGATTTGAACCCACAGCCGCGAAGCACGAGGACTTCGAGCTCTACCAGTTGAGCTAAACGGATCTGGCCTTTTGAAGACCGTTAGTACCATTTAGACAAAGATAAGAAAACAGAATAACTTAAAAGAAAACAATAACAAGTAAGCAACAGAGAATGGACAGAAACACTAACCCACGTACTATTTAGAAGTAGTACCTCTTTAGGTGAGTCACGTTCCAACTGCTAGGTAGGAGCGATCCATCTGGTCGTGCCAAACGATATGAACCCTTACCAATGGATGCAACCACCTTGTAGGGGCCTTCCCAGTTTGGACCAAGTTTGCCGACGTTCGCTTCTTGCGTATTCTGGGAGACTTTACGCAATACAAAGTCCCCGACTTCAAAGTTACGCAGCCTAAGTCCCCGATTATAATATTATTCTATCCTTTCTTTCTGAGCTACTACTCGTATAAGTGCTAATTCTCTACGTTCCTCTAGAAAATCCAATTCCTCGGAGAGGTTGACTGAATTAGATTCTTCAGTTGCATGAGCATATCGTAGACTTGGCTCGCCGATTTCGACTGGAATCAATGCATCGGAACCATACACTAAGGAATAAGGCGTCTCCCCGGTGCTCATTTTTGTGGTTGTTCTATACGCCCAAAGAACCCCGGGGAGTTCTTCCACCCAGCACCCTTTGGCCTGCTCGAGACGTTTTTTGAGAGAGTCCACTATTATCTTGTTGGTCGATTCTGCCTGCCCGTTTGCCACTGGGTGATACGGGAAAGAAGTGATCCTTTTAATATGCAGATCTTCAAGGAACCTTGTGACCTTCTGACCAACGAACTGAAGACCATTATCCATGACAATCTCTTTGGGTGCTCCGAAGCGACAAATGACATAACTCCAAAGGAAATCAACTACTTCCGTTTGGCGTATCTTTGAATATGCTGCAGCTTCAACCCACTTTGTAAAATAATCAGTAATAATTAACAAGAAACGTACCCCTCTAGGTGCAGTGGGTAGTGGCCCAACGATATCCATCCCCCATTTCATAAACGGCCATGGGGAGATGATTGAATGCAAGGGTTCTGCTGGCTGATGGAGGAGATGTGCAAACCTTTGGCACTTGTCGCATTTTTTGAAAAACTCGTTAGTATCTTTTTCCATTTTGTCCCAATAATAGCCTGCTCGTATAAGCTTTCGTGCAAGCACCTTGCCTCCCAAGTGATTTCCACAGCAGCCCTCGTGAACTTCCCTCATCACATACTCAGTTTGGCTGGGACCTAGACACTTGGCGAGCGGGCCTGCAAAAGTCTTACGATAAAGGATACCATCTATAATTGTATACCTGGCAGCTCTTATCCTCAGTTTTCGAGCAGCCTTAGCGTCTGATAGTAGGGTTCCATGCAGTATATAATTGATTATCTCATTCCTCCAATCCCAAGTCAGACTGGTCATGTTGACCTCCATTGCATCTTTATCGATTGTTGTACATAGAAGATGAGCCACGACCACTGAACCTGTTGCTCCAATCTCTGCAACTGAACCCAAATTTGCCAAGGCATCAGCCTCGTGATTCTCTTCTCGTGGAATCTGTATGGCTTCCCAATTGTGGAATTGTGCTAGCAAACCAGTGACTCGGGCAAGATACCTCTGCATACGAGACTCCCTTGCTACGAAGCCACCATTTATTTGATTGATAACCAGGGCAGAGTCACTCTTAAGGTGAATTCTGTCTGCCCCATAATCTCGAGCCAGTTTTAATCCTGCAATTACGGCCTCATACTCGGCCTCATTATTTGTAATAAAGGGACATTTTATGGCCTGTCTAATGGTCTCCCCCGAGGGAGCGGTAAGAACTAAACCTAATCCTGATCCTTTTACACTCGAGGACCCGTCAGTGTGTAAGGTCCATGTCCCCGACTCCGATCCGGCGAAAAGGACCGCCTCACGTTGAGCATCAGGGTACATAGTAGCACTAAAATCTGCAATAAAATCTGCTAGAGCCTGAGATTTTATGGCTACCCGGGGTTGATAAGATATATCAAACTCGCTTAATTCTACTGCCCATTTTACTAACCTGCCCGAGAATTCAGGTTTGTGCAAGATATTGCGTAAGGGGAAGGTAGTAACTACAGCTATTGAGTGACTTTGAAAATAAGGTCTTAATTTACGGGCAGCGATTACCAAGGCTAGTGCTAGTTTCTCCAAAGGTTGATAGCGAGTTTCAGCATCTAATAAGGATTTTCTAATGTAATAAATTGGAAGTTGCTTACCTTTGTCTTCTCGAACCAGAACTGTACTCACCGCAGACTCAGACACGGCCAGGTAAAGTAATAGTTGTTCACCTGGTTGGGGCGTTGAAAGTAAATGAGGGTTTGACAGGTATCGCTTCAAATCCTTAAGTGCTTGCTGACATTCAGGGGTCCAATCGAACTCCTTGTTCTGTTTCAGCACTTCGAAGAAGCTTTTGCATCGATCAGATGAGCGAGAAATGAATCTCCTTAGCGCTGCTACTCTCCCGGTTAGCCGCATTACATCTTTTCTGTTATGAAGTACGTCGGGGATGGCTTCTATTGCTTTTATCTGGGCAGGGTTTACCTCGATCCCTCGCTGGGAAACGATGAAACCAAGAAATTTCCCTGAACCTACTCCAAATGCGCATTTCTCCGGGTTGAGTTTCATGTTGTATTGATCAAGGATTCGAAAGGCCTCCTTCAAATGTGTTAAGTGATCTTCTGCCCGTTTGGACTTGATCAGCATGTCGTCGATGTAGACCTCCATGGTTTTGCCAATGTGGTCGTGAAACATCCGGTTGACTAATCGTTGGTAAGTCGCACCTGCATTTTTAAGTCCAAAAGACATTACTTTATAGCAATACGTACCTCGGCAAGTAATGAAGGAAGTTTTCTCCTGGTCGTCGGGATCCATTAAGATCTGGTTATAGCTTGAATATGCATCAAGGAATGTAAGCACTTCGTGCCCGGCCGTCGCATCGATCAGTTGGTCAATCTGAGGTAGTGGATAAGAATCTTTCGGGCAGGCTTTGTTCAGGTCAGTGAAGTCGATGCAGACCCTCCACTTGCCATTTTTCTTTGCCACTACGACCACATTGGCCAGCCAATCTGGATACTTGACTTCTCGGACGGAGCCAATCTTGAGCAAGCGGTCAACTTCGTCATTTATGATCTGGTTCCTGAATGCTCCTTGTTGGCGCTTCTTTTGCTTTACCGGGCGATGGTACGGATCCACGTTCAACTTATGAGAAATAATCTCCGGGGAGATTCCTGTCATATCTGCATGTGACCACGCAAAGGTGGTGTGTTGCTCCTTGAGGAAGTGCAAGATATCTTTGCGTAAGTCTTTGTTTAACTCTGCTCCCAAATATACTTTTCTTTCAGGCACGTTATCGAAAAGTTCTTCTGGTTCTAAAGCTTCAATAGTTGGCGCGTGCTCTTCCCGTGCATCCAACTTTGATATGAATTTCGGGACTCGGTAGTCTGATGCTTCATTGTTTGACTCTGATCCCGGGTTCTTTAATTGCTATTTTGCCTCCTCGGGGAGCTTGACTGCAACTGAGTAGCAATCTCTAGCGCAACGCTGCTCTCCCCGAACTTCTCGTATTCCCCACTCTGAAGGGAATTTCATTACTTGATGATATGTTGACGAGACCGCTTGCATATCGTGTATCCATGGCCTCCCAAGGATTATGTTGTAAGCCATATCCCCATCAACGACATGAAACGTTGTTCGTCTCATAACGCCTTCGACCAGGGTCGTCAAAGTAATTTCTCCTAACGTCTTCTCGCTGGAATTGTTAAATCCTGAGAGAACGCGAGAAATTGGTATAATCTCATTGTAGAGTTTCAACTCCTGCACGACCCGAGATAATATGATGTTCGCTGAACTGCCTGGTGTTGCGCCCTATTTTGGCATTAGGTCAAAATAGCTTACAACTTATGGGACTCTTTTTGGGTAAAGAATGGAGTCGCCACCTAACAATTCTAAGGTCTGCTAGGACACCTAATTAAATTAAAAGAATGCATGTTAACTCCTATTACGGCCTGCGAAACGTGTGAGATTCTAGGCAAGGGTTCAATTTATCTAAAGGGAAGGTATTAGGCACCCTTTAAGATCCACTATAGAAGTGGTTCCACGTCGGACTTGACTTAATAAATTAAGGGGTTATGTAAAAAGAATGGCTAGCTTGAAACAAATATTTATTAATAAATAGATAAGCGAATATTCATTCGTAAGTAAATAAATTATTCTACATACAATTAATTATTCTACGGGGAATTCCTATAGACATGTAAATTTCTAATAGAGAAAAGGTTTAGAAGAACCCGGGAAAAGGAAAACTCGAAAGGATCCTAAAGTTCCTAAAATCTTCATTTCTTGAAAGCTTGAGCCCGAACTCGACCCCAAATGACTCCAACGCCATGTAAACCATCCCCATTTCGAGTTTTGTCAACTCGTCCCAAGGTACCATGCCAAGAAAATAAGATAAGGAGTTAGTATACATTCAAGAATTATTTATGAAGATAAAATGCAAAGTCAAACAGGATAACAAAATTATCCTTAAGTAAACTGAACTTCAATTTAAAGAAAAACAAAGGTCTAATAAACTTATTTGGTTAGGAAATGAAGCAGACTTCAAGATTTTGCATACAACCATGAAACTTCATTGAAATTAAGCATCTAGCCACTAGATAGGAGAAACTGCCACATGCCAAACTTAAGGCTTCTACTCAAAATGAAATACTTTAACAATCAACTATATTTAACTTGGTAATTTAAGATGTGCGAAACTTTAAAACTACCATAACAATAGAGATTAATGAACAGAGGAGAAGATAGTTAGGGTCACTCTTTTATTAATTTAACAATCTAAACTTGAAAATTCAAATTGCGCACATGCTTTGACTTTAAGAGTTCGACAGGTTCAAAGATAAGTTTGACAGATTGCACATGAAAATAGTAGCCTACATTGTTCAAATGAGGACATGATTTCAAGCATAAACCTACAGAGCCTCAGATGAAACAAACCAACAAATGACAAAGTCATCTAGAAAACTCAATTTCCGTATTACTTCACAGAGACAATTCACACAGAAAATAATTTTCAAAATACAAGTTGGAATAATCATGCCTGCAATCACAATTAGATGGCTGAAGTGGTCAGTTAAATACCTAATAAACTAACTAGATTCAAATAAGAATAACTAGCTTCTATTTTTTCTAAATTAAAGAACAACTTCCTGCTTAGGATAAGTTTAGGAAAAAGAAAACATTTAACCCTTATTAATTGTTCAATATAAATTATACACTTTAGGATCAAGCCAAGATTCAATTTTAACTTGAGGAAATGAACAACATAAAGAAAGTTTATACTTTTAACGGATGAAAGGAGATATCCAAGAATACTTTCATGAACAAGCCACATGGGTAAGACATAAATGGACTAATCAGAACCAAAAATAGCCATGCTCACACTCTAAAAAACGCTAATACTCTTCTATGTCACAACTTAAATAAAAAATCAAGACTTCCTAATTAACAGACAAACTTTATCTTAAACTAGGCAGAGATTACCACAATGAGCGAAAAGATTCAAACTTTACTTTCAATTACAGGTGACAATAACCACAGGAATTCAAATTTTGTACTCATATTTAAAGACGCGAGCGCATAAGTTGATTCTGGAACTTTAACTCCATTACAACTAAAAGAAACACCCAAAACATGATTTTAACATAATCACACACTAAAACAGCAAAAAAAGATTAAAGCTTTCTCTAACTACATCATACAAAATAGTAGTAAATACACAACAGTAAACTAATGAAAAGATCTAAACTTTAACTCATAACAAAGGCTAATGCAGACAGATAGACAAATAACATTTAGGAAGAAAACGAAACAAAGTGTTAAGGCAAGGTTATTACCTCTTGCAGAGCAGTAAAAAGGGGCGATGAACCAGTCGAATCCACACTCAAATCAAAACGACGCGTCGAGGTTTTTTTTTAAAAAAAATGAAGGACTGAAGCTTTTTCCTGTGCCAAAGAAACTGCTGCTATTTCTATGTCTAAGTTGCTGCTACCAGAATACCAAATTTTCCTAAAGCTTTCTCTATTTTCTTGGTTCACGGCTTGAGAGAATCAAGACACAAGGATGCAAGATTGTAACATTTGAAGGAAAGACTTCTCATGCTATAACTCAATGAAATTTAAAAAATTTAGAATGAACTTATTTTATTATGACACAAGACTAGCTAAAGAGAGGAATTAACGTATTAGAAAATGCTTTAATGAATTCATCCCATAATCACTTTATCTTAAGAGCATCCTGCTATTATTCTAAGAAGCAAACAAAGTTCAGACACTCATTTAACTTGAACAGGGTACTAGCTACAGAAAGAAGGTCATTAGTATGGTAAAGTTGAGATAAAATACTTTCTTTTATTTTGGAAAGGAAGGCTCAGATCTGTATTCAAATTAGGCAAGAACTTCAAGCTCGCCATGGCTGCAAAAATAACCTTGCCAAGATACGGAACTTATAAGTTCGTCATGGCTGCGAAAACTGCCTCGCCAAGATACGGTACTTAAAAGTTCTCTCCCTAATTTGATGATCTAGAAATGTCGTCATCGCCTCTTTCTTTTCAAGACAGCAGCATAACAGTAGCGACTGGATAGTCATTGCCTCAAAGAATAATCAAGTTGTTATTTCTTTGTTTTGGAAATGAAGGCTCGGACCTGTATTCAATGTAGGCAAAGAACCATAGGGCTTGTCATGGCTGCAAAGTATTGCCTCGCCAAGATACAGAGCCTGTAGGTTTCCGCCTTACTTGTCATTTTAGGAATCTCGTCATCGCCAAATATACTTTATTACAACAGTAAAGGGGCAGCAGCAGAACACGTAGAGTGATAACAGTAGTGAAAGATGTTGTGGCCTCACAATTGATCCTCGGCCATGTGTAGTACCCTGTTCAAATCAATTTATGGCCACAATATCAAGATCTCAACCAAGCATATTACCTGTTCACATCAGTTCGCAACCAAGAAGAATACCATCAAGCAGGCCAACATATTAGCAAGAAACCATGTGGAGACAAACTCCCGAAAGTGTAGGATAGCAACACAACAATGTAGTGAGCTGAAGATGCAGGATGAGGCAAAGAACATTGGTAAGGTGCAGGCTGGTTGAAGAGGCTCAGAAAGTGCGGGGAGTCGACGTCGCCATGGCTGCGAACTGGTTGCAATATCATGCCATACCAGGTCGCCCCACCAAGATACGGGTCAGTTCTTTATCAAAGCACTGAGTAGATAATCCAGAAAGAAAGAAGTAATCATCATCACAGTCCGATTTCATCACCAGTTTTGGCCTTGTAAATGCGAGGTCATATGAAGTATCCATTCGTGCAAATCAACCAGTGTAGAAGCAGAAGCATAAAAAGTGTTGTTTTGATGGTTTATTCTATTTTCCTTCTTCTTCTTTTTTTCTTCTTCTTTTTTGTTTTACTGAAAGGGCTGTTGGAATGATTAATGGGAGAAATCTTAGACATAGCAGAGAGGGGCAACCACCCCTCCACAGAAAATACCATCTCTCTTACGTCTCATTCTTCCTTTTGGAGCTGAACCACAAGGGTAACAAACTCGAGCAGATTTAACAGAAAGGACCCATAAGCCTCAAATTAAGAGAATGGCCTTCAATTTCAAGATCACCAAATAGTTGTCGTAGAAGTTAGGGCTCAGATTTGAGGTACATAAACATGCAAAGAGAAAGTCGACACACAACATGGCTGCAGACACCGGTTTGCAGAGTGATGCCATATCGGGTCGCCTTGCCAAGATACGGTCGGATTTTCTCAAAGCAGATATCCAGAAAGAAGCAATCATCATCACAGCCCCTTCTCTGTATTTCGAATAATGGCACAAATGCAATGTTAATAAGAGGCTCAGATTTATTTATTTTTTCAAATTTAGGCAAGGGACTTTAAGCTCGTCATGGCTGCGAAAGTCGCCTTGCCAAGATACGAAAACCCACAAGTCATTGTCCTAATTTGACAATTTGGAAACCTCGTCAATGTCCAAAATGTATTTTTATTATCCAGAGACAAGGAGGGTATAGTAGCAGCAGCAAAACAATAGAGAGGCAGCAACATCAGTAAGAGGCAATACCTCAAAAAGTTTGTCAATAGTATCAGATTTGCCCAACATAAGGACCAGCAAAACATCACAAATCCAAGTCGAGGCAAAGATAAACTAAGAGAGAAAACCATTGTTGTTTTAACGAGGGAGGCTCAGGATATTGAAATGGGCAAGCGCCATGGCTGCAATTGGTTGCTCGAGGCCATCCAAATTGCCATGCCAAATGACGAATCCCAGAATTTTATCACTTGGAAAGAATAATTATCATCATTGCCTCGTGTTTTCTCTCAGCAGCAGCACAAAAGCCAAAGCAACAACCAAGTGAAACAATGATCAAAAGCACGACTTTGATCGAAGACTGATCAAGTGTAGTATCGTTCGAATCAACATTAAAACCCCCTTATTTGGAACAGCCATAACAGTAGAACAAAGGAAGCAATCACCCGAAAAATTAATTCTAAACAAGGGAGCCTCAATAATTATTATCGAACACAAGCAGAGGCGACAACAAGTCGCTACAGTATCAAGAGCCGACAAGGTTAACATGATAAAAGTAAAGCAGTAACAAGGCTGACAAGGCCACAAAAATTTAAATGCATAGCAATAACGAGCTAACGAGCAAGATAAAGGAACGAGTGTACCCGAGCAGAACTTTCTCGATGAGGCAATGTCAAAGGGGAAGCATCAGTAGAATGACATAGCTAACAGGGTAAAATGGCAACACCAGCAGCAACCAACAATAGAATAAAAGGAGGGATGACTACCAAGGCTACGGCGTGCTTAGCCGGCGTCACCACTGCTCCATCGTCTTCTTTTTATTTTCTCTCTTAAGCTCTGCTCCAATTCCCTCAGAAACCCCAATCTTATCTCTGAAAATCTTCCCCTTTTCCATCAAAACTAGCAAGGTTTACATCTCCTCCAAATTAGTGTTTCCAAAGGTACAAAAATGGAAGAATCCTCAATCATAGTATCCCTAACTGCTATATTTTCTTCCCCCCTTCTAATCACCTGAGAGATGCTCCCCAAAAAAAAAATGAGAATTCTTATGTATATTAACTGTGTATTTTGCAAGCATAGGCTAGAATTAAATCAAAATTTCATATCTAGCCCTTTTCTAGAAATAGCTAATTGCTCTAACTAATTTCACAATTAATTTAAAGATTTTTCTAATTAAATAAATGCTCATAAATATTTTGCATGTTGTAGGTAATACAAAGCCGAAAGTATCAAATTGAAAATATAAAAAAAAAACTTACAAAAAATATCTACATTGCGGCAAAACTTCAAATTTTACAATTTCTTTTGGAAAATGACACTTTTGGCCTTATATTAACACAACATGCTATATTTTGAGATATATATAAAAAGTAAGCGTCAAAAAAATAATTTCGAAAATACCGGGCCAAAATTGGGTGTCAACAGCTGCCCCTCTTTACCCGAAAAGGATGAAAGAGTTTTCAGGGTAAAGAAAGTTGACGTGAAAGCCAATTTTGGCACGGTAGAGCAAATAGCGCTTAACTAAAGCATGGCTAGAATGAAGTTTTGGAGAGATATACCTGTAACCTCCTAACTATGAGATGTAGTGCGCAACACACTCATAAATAGGATTCTTCATGCATAGCTCTGCAACTCCCTAGGGATGCATGAACTTATAGACTAGACATTGCACGAACTTTAAAAATGCTGCCCCAGTGTCGAGGATAGACACTGGTGATATAGGAAAAGATAACGCCAAAGTAAAGGAGCGATCCAACATGAGAGATAGGCAGAAATGATAAGCACTAAAGATAAGAACGCAAGAGTAGAATAGTAAGAAAAGCCTCACGTTATGCTCCAAATAATGCTGCGACTTTATTAAAATTTCCTGCAAAATCTCGTTAAACGGTTAGCGAGTAACTGCAAATAATGCTTGATAAATGGATTAAGAAATAAATAAATGGACTGAGGAATAAATAAAAATAATATAAAGCTTGCAAGTGCTAGTTGTGATATCAGTGATAAGTTGTCTCCCAATCAACTGGCGAAGCGGTCCGGCTTGTAAGGCAGGAAAATTTCGAGGCCATTGGTAGACTTCATTATTAAATCATTCAAATCGGCGAAGTGGTCCAGCACAAAGCAAGGATGGCCTCAGGGCTGATTGCCAAACTGCAAAAGGTAAAGCAAGACATAATTTAAATCAGGTGCAAAGGCATAAAGTAAAGCAAGTGCGATGCGATTTTGCTGCGGAATGTAAAGAAATGCGGGACAAATCAACTCGCGAGATGCTCCGCCCGGAGGGCCTCGGGGCTGATTGTCAAACTGAAAAGTAGAACAAGACATAGAGTAAAACAGGTGCAAAGACATAAAGTAAAGCAAGTGCGATGCGATTTTGCTGTGGAATGTAAAGCAGTGCAGGACAGATCAACTCGCGAGATACTCCGCCCGGAGGACCTCGGGGCTGATTGTCAAACTGAAAGAGTAAAGCAGGATAATAATTAGAGCAGGTGAAAAGATATAAAGTAAAGCAGGTGCTATGCGGTTTTGCTGCAAAATGTAAAGCAGTGCAGGACAGATCAACTCGCGAGACACTCCGCCCGGAGGACCTCGGGATTGATTGTCAAACCGAAAAGTAGAACAAGACATAGAGTAAAGCAGGTGCAAAGACATAAAGTAAAGCAAGTGCGATGCGATTTTGCTGTGGAATGTAAAGTAGTGCAGGACAGATCAACTCGCGAGATGCTCCGCCCGGAGGACCTCGGGGCTGATTGTCAAACTGAAAAGTAGAACAAGACATAGAGTAAAGCAGGTGCAAAGACATTATGTAAAGCAAGTGCGATGCGATTTTGCTGTGGAATGTAAAGCAGTGCAGGACAGATCAACTCGCGAGATGCTCCACCCGGAGGACCTCGGGGCTGATTGTCAAACTGGAAAAGTAAAGCAGGTGCAAATTTATAAAGTAAAGCAGGTGCTATGCGGTTTTGCTGCAGAATGCAAAGCGGTGCAGGACAAATCAACTCGTGAGACGCTCCGCCCGGAGAACCTCTAGGCTGATCATTATTCTGAAACAGTAAAGTAAAACAATAAGTAAAGCGAGTATGAATTGTAGGATGCAAGGCTTTTATAAGATAAGTCGACTAACGAGGCATGATGTCTCAAGTCGAATTGCCTACAAGACAACCGACATCGCGAAATACTCCGAAAGTGGTGCTTCAGCCGACTTGTCTTTCGCTATCAATCTACTTTAAATATAACATGCCAATATTGCAAGACAACCGACATCGCGAAACACTTTGAAAGTGGTGCTTCAGCTGACTTGTCTTTCGCTATCATCTACTTGAAAGAAACCTGCATATCCTATTTGTGGGTGAAAGGACCTGAGATATCCTATTTGTGGGTGGAGAAACCCGAGATATCCTATTCGTGGGTGGAAGGACCCGAACATCCTATTTGTGGGTGGAAGGACCCGAAGATATCCTATTTGTGGGTGGAAGGACCCGAATATCCTATTCGTGGGTGGAAGGACCCGATGATATCCTATTCGTGGGTGAAAGGACCCGAATATCCTATTTGTGGGTGGAAGGACCCGAAGATATCCTATTTGTGGGTGGAAGAACCCGAGATATCCTATTTGTGGGTGGAAGGACCCGATGATATCCTATTTGTGGGTGGAAGGACCCGAATATCCTATTCGTGGGTGGAAGGACCCGATGATATCCTATTCGTGGGTGGAAGGACCCGAATATCCTATTTGTGGGTGGAAGGACCCCGAATATCCTATTTTTGGGTGGAAGGATCCGAAGATATCCTATTTGTGGGTGGAAGGACCCGAATATCCTATTCGTGGGTGGAAGGACCCGATGATATCCTATTCGTGGGTGGAAGGACCCGAATATCCTATTTGTGGGTGGAAGGACCCGAAGATATCCTATTTGTGGGTGGAAGGACCCGAGATATCCTATTTGTGGGTGGAAGGACCCGAAGATATCCTATTCGTGGGTGGAAGGACCCGAATATCCTATTTGTGGGTGGAAGGACCCGAATATCCTATTTGTGGGTGGATAGACCCTGTATCTTGCAAAATTTGAAATCGTCTGGCTTGTGCTGGTGATGCGATAATCGAACAAAAGCTAAAATAACAAAGAGAGAAATAGAGTTGTTCTGCATATGCGATAAGGCAAATATTCTTCGAGGAACTAATAGTTGCGAGTTCTTCTCGTTTTGCTGCTTGAGATTCCTGCATTCAAAGAAAAATTGTAAGCACTATAAAATTTCTGGGAAGTCACGACACTCTGCATTGCTCCCTCCACCTTGATGCTGAACTTTGCGGTAAATGCAAAATTTGCCCCTGTTTATTCAAAAGAAATTCGTCAGTTTTAAAGAGAAAATGGTTGGTTTGCCTTGAACACTAAATATGGTTTCGAATCTGCATTGTGCTTTCATGACCAAACGAGCTCGAATCCTCCAATTCTACTCTTTGCCCTAGAGAAAACCTCTATAAACTGCCCCAGTTTGGTTGTTGAGGGGTAGGTTCTACATTATGCATCTTCTGCTTCCATGTAAACTGCAATTCTGTCAAACTTAAGGCGAAGTTCAGTAAAAAAAATAATGGAGGATAAAATGGTAAGCAAAACAGTTTATTTTTGAATGCAAAACAGGAAATAGAGATAAAGTAATAGCAATGTTCAAATCTATGGCAACAAAATCAGTATATGACGCCTTCCGCCTAAAATGACGAGTTATGTGTTGCTTCCTGTCAAACTCAAGTGAAGGCTGTTAGTTAATATCATGAAGAAAAGAAACAAGTAAACAGTAAAAATAAAGTAAGAAAGAAATAATGGGTTCGAGTGCTTGAAAGGATCAGTGGTTCAACACAAGTCAAATGCTATCGCCTCACATCCATTGACCTGAAGGCAAAATACTTGCAAAAGTGTCAGAAAACTTAAAGAATAAACAAACAGTTATTGACAATTATAAATAAACAAATAGCATATGTATAGCAATAAATAAAGCAAAAGCACAAAACCCCCAACTGTCAATAATAAATCAAGTCCATTGTGGTTAGAACCTAAGTATCCCCAGCGGGGTCGCCATGTTGTTGCGCCCTATTTTGGCATTAGGTCAAAATAGCTTACAACTTATGGGACTCTTTTTGGGTAAAGAATGGAGTCGCCACCTAACAATTCTAAGGTCTGCTAGGACACCTAATTAAATTAAAAGAATGCATGTTAACTCCTATTACGGCCTGCGAAACGTGTGAGATTCTAGGCAAGGGTTCAATTTATCTAAAGGGAAGGTATTAGGCACCCTTTAAGATCCACTATAGAAGTGGTTCCACGTCGGACTTGACTTAATAAATTAAGGGGTTATGTAAAAAGAATGGCTAGCTTGAAACAAATATTTATTAATAAATAGATAAGCGAATATTCATTCGTAAGTAAATAAATTATTCTACATACAATTAATTATTCTACGGGGAATTCCTATAGACATGCAAATTTCTAATAGAGAAAAGGTTTAGAAGAACCCGGGAAAAGGAAAACTCGAAAGGATCCTAAAGTTCCTAAAATCTTCATTTCTTGAAAGCTTGAGCCCGAACTCGACCCCAAATGACTCCAACGCCATGTAAACCATCCCCATTTCGAGTTTTGTCAACTCGTCCCAAGGTACCATGCCAAGAAAATAAGATAAGGAGTTAGTATACATTCAAGAATTATTTATGAAGATAAAATGCAAAGTCAAACAGGATAACAAAATTATCCTTAAGTAAACTGAACTTCAATTTAAAGAAAAACAAAGGTCTAATAAACTTATTTGGTTAGGAAATGAAGCAGACTTCAAGATTTTGCATACAACCATGAAACTTCATTGAAATTAAGCATCTAGCCACTAGATAGGAGAAACTGCCACATGCCAAACTTAAGGCTTCTACTCAAAATGAAATACTTTAACAATCAACTATATTTAACTTGGTAATTTAAGATGTGCGAAACTTTAAAACTACCATAACAATAGAGATTAATGAACAGAGGAGAAGATAGTTAGGGTCACTCTTTTATTAATTTAACAATCTAAACTTGAAAATTCAAATTGCGCACATGCTTTGACTTTAAGAGTTCGACAGGTTCAAAGATAAGTTTGACAGATTGCACATGAAAATAGTAGCCTACATTGTTCAAATGAGGACATGATTTCAAGCATAAGCCTACAGAGCCTCAGATGAAACAAACCAACAAATGACAAAGTCATCTAGAAAACTCAATTTCCGTATTACTTCACAGAGACAATTCACACAGAAAATAATTTTCAAAATACAAGTTGGAATAATCATGCCTGCAATCACAATTAGATGGCCGAAGTGGTCAGTTAAATACCTAATAAACTAACTAGATTCAAATAAGAATAACTAGCTTCTATTTTTTCTAAATTAAAGAACAACTTCCTGCTTAGGATAAGTTTAGGAAAAAGAAAACATTTAACCCTTATTAATTGTTTAATATAAATTATACACTTTAGGATCAAGCCAAGATTCAATTTTAACTTGAGGAAATGAACAACATAAAGAAAGTTTATACTTTTAACGGATGAAAGGAGATATCCAAGAATACTTTCATGAACAAGCCACATGGGTAAGACATAAATGGACTAATCAGAACCAAAAATAGCCATGCTCACACTCTAAAAAATGCTAATACTCTTCTATGTCACAACTTAAATAAAAAATCAAGACTTCCTAATTAACAGACAAACTTTATCTTAAACTAGGCAGAGATTACCACAATGAGCGAAAAGATTCAAACTTTACTTTCAATTACAGGTGACAATAACCACAGGAATTCAAATTTTGTACTCATATTTAAAGACGCGAGCGCATAAGTTGATTCTGGAACTTTAACTCCATTACAACTAAAAGAAACACCCAAAACATGATTTTAACATAATCACACACTAAAACAGCAAAAAAAGATTAAAGCTTTCTCTAACTACATCATACAAAATAGTAGTAAATACACAACAGTAAACTAATGAAAAGATCTAAACTTTAACTCATAACAAAGGCTAATGCAGACAGATAGACAAATAACATTTAGGAAGAAAACGAAACAAAGTGTTAAGGCAAGGTTATTACCTCTTGCAGAGCAGTAAAAAGGGGCGATGAACCAGTCGAATCCACACTCAAATCAAAACGAAGCGTCGAGGTTTTTTTTTAAAAAAAAAATGAAGGACTGAAGCTTTTTCCTGTGCCAAAGAAACTGCTGCTATTTCTATGTCTAAGTTGCTGCTACCAGAATACCAAATTTTCCTAAAGCTTTCTCTATTTTCTTGGTTCACGGCTTGAGAGAATCAAGACACAAGGATGCAGGATTGTAACATTTGAAGGAAAGACTTCTCATGCTATAACTCAATGAAATTTAAAAAATTTAGAATGAACTTATTTTATTATGACACAAGACTAGCTAAAGAGAGGAATTAACGTATTAGAAAATGCTTTAATGAATTCATCCCATAATCACTTTATCTTAAGAGCATCCTGCTATTATTCTAAGAAGCAAACAAAGTTCAGACACTCATTTAACTTGAACAGGGTACTAGCTACAGAAAGAAGGTCATTAGTATGGTAAAGTTGAGATAAAATACTTTCTTTTATTTTGGAAAGGAAGGCTCAGATCTGTATTCAAATTAGGCAAGAACTTCAAGCTCGCCATGGCTGCAAAAATCACCTTGCCAAGATACGGAACTTATAAGTTCGTCATGGCTGCGAAAACTGCCTCGCCAAGATACGGTACTTAAAAGTTCTCTCCCTAATTTGATGATCTAGAAATGTCGTCATCGCCTCTTTCTTTTCAAGACAGCAGCATAACAGTAGCGACTGGATAGTCATTGCCTCAAAGAATAATCAAGTTGTTATTTTTTTGTTTTGGAAATGAAGGCTCGGACCTGTATTCAATGTAGGCAAAGAACCATAGGGCTTGTCATGGCTGCAAAGTATTGCCTCGCCAAGAAAGTGCCTCTCCAATGGCAAAAATGGATTGACCAACCCACCTCTTAAATATTCTGCATCTAAAAAGGTATTCTTTTTCATAGAGAGACTTTCAGGCAAAACTTGGGCTAGACTTTGGTTGGGCAATGGTAAGCTGATTCGCTTCTGGGATGATGTTTGGCCGCGCCACTCTCCTCAGAGATGCATGCCATAATTTATATCAAATCACAAGGTTCTCATGACCTCAAAGTGATTCCTTTTGGGAGGAAGAATTTTAGAGTGAATGTTTTACTTCTGCCCAATAGACCCCCCTATCCTTATCCATCAAAAAAATGCTATTGGTATTTTCCATTGCCAATATCCTATTTATCATCGATGACTCCAAGGCTATATTGTGAGTCGGGGGCCAAGGCTCCGACAGGACCTGGAGCCCGAATAAATCTTCCGATGAGGAGTTTGAAGGGCCCGAAAGAGGAAGTCCTTGCCCTCCCCTGTAGGTTTCCGCCTTACTTGTCATTTTAGGAATCTCGTCATCGCCAAATATACTTTATTACAACAGTAAAGGGGCAGCAGCAGAACACGTAGAGAGATAACAGTAGTGAAAGATGTTGTGGCCTCACAATTGATCCTCGGCCATGTGTAGTACCCTGTTCAAATCAATTTATGGCCACAATATCAAGATCTCAACCAAGCATATTACCTGTTCACATCAGTTCGCAACCAAGAAGAATACCATCAAGCAGGCCAACATATTAGCAAGAAACCATGTGGAGACAAACTCCCGAAAGTGTAGGATAGCAACACAACAATGTAGTGAGCTGAAGATGCAGGATGAGGCAAAGAACATTGGTAAGGTGCAGGCTGGTTGAAGAGGCTCAGAAAGTGCGGGGAGTCGACGTCGCCATGGCTGCGAACTGGTTGCAATATCATGCCATACCAGGTCGCCCCACCAAGATACGGGTCAGTTCTTTATCAAAGCACTGAGTAGATAATCCAGAAAGAAAGAAGTAATCATCATCACAGTCCGATTTCATCACCAGTTTTGGCCTTGTAAATGCGAGGTCATATGAAGTATCCATTCGTGCAAATCAACCAGTGTAGCAGCAGAAGCATAAAAAGTGTTGTTTTGATGGTTTATTCTATTTTCCTTCTTCTTCTTTTTTTCTTCTTCTTTTTTGTTTTACTGAAAGGGCTGTTGGAATGATTAATGGGAGAAATCTTAGACATAGCAGAGAGGGGCAACCACCCCTCCACAGAAAATACCATCTCTCTTACGTCTCATTCTTCCTTTTGGAGCTGAACCACAAGGGTAACAAACTCGAGCAGATTTAACAGAAAGGACCCATAAGCCTCAAATTAAGAGAATGACCTTCAATTTCAAGATCACCAAATAGTTGTCGTAGAAGTTAGGGCTCAGATTTGAGGTACATAAACATGCAAAGAGAAAGTCGACACACAACATGGCTGCAGACACCGGTTTGCAGAGTGATGCCATATCGGGTCGCCTTGCCAAGATACGGTCGGATTTTCTCAAAGCAGATATCCAGAAAGAAGCAATCATCATCACAGCCCCTTCTCTGTATTTCGAATAATGGCACAAATGCAATGTTAATAAGAGGCTCAGATTTATTTATTTATTTTTTCAAATTTAGGCAAGGGACTTTAAGCTCGTCATGGCTGCGAAAGTCGCCTTGCCAAGATACGAAAACCCACAAGTCCTTGTCCTAATTTGACAATTTGGAAACCTCGTCAATGTCCAAAATGTATTTTTATTATCCAGAGACAAGGAGGGTATAGTAGCAGCAGCAAAACAATAGAGAGGCAGCAACATCAGTAAGAGGCAATACCTCAAAAAGTTTGTCAATAGTATCAGATTTGCCCAACATAAGGACCAGCAAAACATCACAAATCCAAGTCGAGGCAAAGATAAACTAAGAGAGAAAACCATTGTTGTTTTAACGAGGGAGGCTCAGGATATTGAAATGGGCAAGCGCCATGGCTGCAATTGGTTGCTCGAGGCCATCCAAATTGCCATGCCAAATGACGAATCCCAGAATTTTATCACTTGGAAAGAATAATTATCATCATTGCCTCGTGTTTTCTCTCAGCAGCAGCACAAAAGCCAAAGCAACAACCAAGTGAAACAATGATCAAAAGCACGACTTTGATCGAAGACTGATCAAGTGTAGTATCGTTCGAATCAACATTAAAACCCCCTTATTTGGAACAGCCATAACAGTAGAACAAAGGAAGCAATCACCCGAAAAATTAATTCTAAACAAGGGAGCCTCAATAATTATTATCGAACACAAGCAGAGGCGACAACAAGTCGCTACAGTATCAAGAGCCGACAAGGTTAACATGATAAAAGTAAAGCAGTAACAATGCTGACAAGGCCACAAAAATTTAAATGCATAGCAATAACGAGCTAACGAGCAAGATAAAGGAACGAGTGTACCCGAGCAGAACTTTCTCGATGAGGCAATGTCAAAGGGGAAGCATCAGTAGAATGACATAGCTAACAGGGTAAAATGGCAACACCAGCAGCAACCAACAATAGAATAAAAGGAGGGATGACTACCAAGGCTACGGCGTGCTTAGCCGGCGTCACCACTGCTCCATCGTCTTCTTTTTATTTTCTCTCTTAAGCTCTGCCCCAATTCCCTCAGAAACCCCAATCTTATCTCTGAAAATCTTCCCCTTTTCCATCAAAACTAGCAAGGTTTACATCTCCTCCAAATTAGTGTTTCCAAAGGTAAAAAAATGGAAGAATCCTCAATCATAGTATCCCTAACGGCTATATTTTCTTCCCCCCTTCTAATCACCTGAGAGATGCTCCCCAAAAAAAATATGAGAATTCTTATGTATATTAATTGTGTATTTTGCAAGCATAGGCTAGAATTAAATCAAAATTTCATATCTAGCCCTTTTCTAGAAATAGCTAATTGCTCTAACTAATTTCACAATTAATTTAAAGATTTTTCTAATTAAATAAATGCTCATAAATATTTTGCATGTTGTAGGTAATACAAAGCCGAAAGTATCAAATTGAAAATATAAAAAAAAAACTTACAAAAAATATCTACATTGCGGCAAAACTTCAAATTTTACAATTTCTTTTGGAAAATGACTCTTTTGGCCTTATATTAACACAACATGCTATATTTTGAGATATATATAAAAAGTAAGCGTCAAAAAATTAATTTCGAAAATACCGGGCCAAAATTGGGTGTCAACAGCTGGATCAACGAGTACTCTTTTGACATCAAACTCTTCTACTCGTAACGTTATCACTAAAGCATCCACATGAGGAAATTGCAAGCCATCTGCATCTGTTTCTTCAAAAGTTATTGTATCCTCCAGTCGTGGTCGTTTGGTCTTCGTAATAGGTACTTTGGCATATTTCTTTGCTGTGTATGTGACTGCATCAACCTCAATACCACCAGAGATGACGTTGACTGTCATTTTTGGAGATGATGCTCGGGGAGGTTCTGATTTGTTTTGCTGGGCCTTTGCGTGAGTTTGTTTTCCTTTTTCTGTCAAGTACTCCTTGAGATAGCCCTGTTTCAATAAGTTAGCAACCTCGTACCTTAGAGCCTTGCAGTCATCCGTTGTGTGGCCGTGATCGCGATGGAATTCGCACCACAAGTTTTTGTTGCGCTTGCTGGGGTCACCCTTCATATCCTTAGGCCATTTGACCTTTTCGCTCATCCCCTCAAGCACTGCCACAAGTTCCACTGCTCCGATATTGAAAACGGGCAGGGTTGGAAGTCCACTAGAAGTTGAAGCAGAATCATTGCCCCTTGCAAGGCCTTTGTTGTTACGACCGCGTCCATTTGAGTTGTTACGCGACCGATTGGGATATGGCTCGTGCCGTGCGTCTGGTTTATCTGTCTCGATCTTTCCCCCAGCGCCGTTGGTGCGAGTTTGGCTCCGTCCCCGGGCACCTGTGCCAATCAATTTATCTTCGTCTATACGTACCTTTGAATTATAACGATTGTAGACATCCGACCAGTTTGCTGCAGGATATTCTCGCAGGGATTCATACAATCGTCTGGTCGCCTCAGAACTTTTGACGTCCAAGCTGTTAGTGAATGCAATAGCCGCCCATCGATCTGGAACTTTGGGTAGCAACATACGTTCACGCTGAAAGCGATCCACATACTTCCGGAGAGACTCCCCGGGCAGTTGTTTGATTTCAAAGATGTCTTCAACTCTCGTTTCTTTTTTCTGAGCGCCCGTGTGTGCTTTGACAAACAACTCCGCCATCTCGGCAAAAGATCCTATTGAATTTGGTGGCAGCATTGAATACCATCGTAGAGTGCCATCTGCCAAGGTTTCTACGAACTTCTTCAATTGTACTGACTCGATCTCCTCGTCGGTGAGATCGCTTGCCTTTATGAAATTGCTAAACATCATCAAGTGGTCGTTGGGGTCAGTTGTTCCCCGGTATCTTGGTATGTTTGGCATTTTGAATGTTTTGGGTATTGCCTTTGGTGCTGCTTCTTTCTTCCAAGGCCTTTGAGTATACCGTTGAACGTCAATTTTCTTCAAAGTGGGTGGTGCGCCAGGGATCTGATCAATCCTCTCATGAAGAGAGCGCTGTAGGGCCTCCTGGCTCTCTTTGAACTGCCTGGTGAGGGCTTCCATGACCTCGCTCATTTCCGTCGGCACCGCTGATCCTGCATTTTGATTTTCAGCGCGTCTCGAGGCATGGGACGGTGAAGCATCCCTTGGACGTCCAATGGGTGGATCGTTTGGCAAGGTTTGTCCTCGTAGGCTGTCGATAGCTTCCCGTATTTGCCTGTTGACCTCAGCCTGTTGCCGTATGAATTCAAGGACAGTGTCTTGAGAATTCCTCGAATTCCCAGGACCATTGGGTCTTCTAGGTCCTCCAGGCCCTTGATCGAAGTTTCCTCGGCCAGGAGGGCGGCTATTTCTGCTACCCTGCTGGCTGTGCTCGTTTTCCTGTTCTGCTGGGAGCACGTTCTCGTCCTCTGCAATGGGGATTACGTCGTCGTCTGCAGGGATAACATTTTGCTGCTCGTCCCCGGCCAGATTCAAGTCTACCTGCTCCGCAGCGTTAAGGTCTTGTTGCCCGTCAATGGGAGCGTTGTTGTGTGAGTTGTTATCTGCCATTTTGACAAAAAGAAAACGAGGAGAGCCAACGAGCAAGAAGAAAGCGAATAAAGAATAAAATACGATAAGTAATTAACCTACGGAAGTTATTGACCGGCTCCCACTGTGGTCGCCAAATTGTTTAACCGTAATTTCGCTTATTAGGTTAAGTCACAATTAAATTTATAAAGCGGAGTCACGATCAATAATCAAAATTAAATGCCTAATGTGAAAAGGTATAAATGACTATGGTAAATGTAAAGAAATAAAGGCACAATTAATGCGATGTAATAAATGAAGATTTAAATGAAAGGAACCGTGTTCAGGCAGTATAGACTTGATCAAACTTCCTTCCTCGTACTCTTTATGATATTTAAGCAGCGGAACAATAAATGAGATCGCTTGATTGCGAATAGTAGTAATAAGTATTGATAGAAGGTAAAGAATCGGGCATTTAATAATTGGAATACAGATGTATGTTCAGAGAGAAAAATTAGATACAATGCTTGTGACTTAGATTACAATATATAGATAACTAAGCGTCCGTTCACGAGCAGTTGTAACTCCTTAATCGAGCAGTTACGTTGCTTAAGGATAAGACTTCTATTTTGAATTGGCTTGATGACGAGTTGCGACTATTCTGGCCGTGGTGACTGTTCATCTGTCCGTTATAGTTGTCCATCTTCGATTCTATCCGTTGCCTTTATGCCCATCCACAGCCACGTGTCGTCTACACGTCGTCCTACGTGGATGCTTAGTCACCAATTTTGGTGACGATGGATTTAATCCAATACACTTCGTTTTAATGTTAATGTTAAGAGTGCAATACACGTCATCGGTGCGCAAGTCGACTTAGCCAAAAGCTTTGGTATTTAAGCAGAGAAGGATATAGGTATGAGTTCGTTATTTACTGAATTCCGAATCATGCACCAGTGACCTTAAAAGGCAATAACTATATAAAATCTCCGCCCCAAAAAAAAAAAAAAATTAGTTTTTACAATAAGGTGGAATGAATTGTGGCTTCACTGAGAGCATGAAGTACAGGACTAATTGAGAACATAACCTATAACTTTTGCAAATATATGAGTTTCACCCTTTGAAATGACAAGCTTGATTAGATGACTATAAAAAGTTTTGGAAATTGTAGAAGACAAAAAGTGAGTTTATTGACAAATGCGATAAAATTTATCAAATTTGGAAGGTCGTCTATAAAATGTGAAGATGTTGTATAAATACTCCTACTCTTATTGTATACATCCCTAGCGCCCCCCTCCACCCCCCCTCGTTCTCTTTCTCCCTCTGCTCTTCTAAGTTCTAACTCTTTTCCTTCTATATATGATGCAATGAGCATCTGAAATTATGCCACTTATTTGGGCAAGTTTATGTTCCAAGATACCAATTGTGTCCAAATTTTCGCCATTGTAGTTCCTGAAGGTTAATTTGTCGAACTGACACAACCAACATCTACACAACCACTCAACCAGTGGTGCCCAAAGGCCCCAAACCAGATCAATGTGACCAATATACAAGAAAGACAGTCCATCTACAATAGTAGTATTCAAGAAACATAGTCCATATAGACCATATACACTAGAAGAAGACTGTAACTATTTTCACTATAAATTATTGGATTTAATTTTGATAACTTTAATTTCAAAAAACGAAATGAAAGATTTTTTCCCCTTGGTCAACATAATAAAGTATCTTTGATGATAATTTTTGTATGATAGATTAGCTGTTTAAATAAGTTATGTTTAAACCAACAATGTCGAATTACACAGAATTTCCCCATATTTTATAATCTGAAGAAAAAAAAAGTGAAAGGATAAAGAGTCACTACTATAAAGAATAGAGACGGTGATCCTTTGTATTTTTGGTAAAATTGACTAGAATAAATATAGAGTCCAAGTTGCCTTAACTTACCTTGAATAATCTATAATAAATTACCTTATTATAAAAAAAGTTTACACCGCTTAAACTCTTTCCAACATATAATAGGAGAATAGTGTCAGAACATATAAATAACATGCAAGTCTTGTTCTCCTACTTCAACGTAACAACATAAAGACCTAGTTGTAGTCAGCTCAAATTCATGCAAACCCACGGTCAAGTTTCAATGCATGGATCAAGCAGGAAAATTCCTTTTCTGCCTGAAGAACTCATCACTGAAATCCTCTTAAGGCTACCAGTGAAATCCCTCTTGCAATTTAGGTGCGTTTCAAAATCTTGGCTTGCTTTAATCTCTAGCCGGGAATTTGTCAAGACCCATCTTAGCATATCTGCTAATAATAAGGATTACACCCACCATAAACTTATGCTTGAATTATTGGGTGATCCTAAGATCAATTTTGTGGACCTTAGCTCTTTACTTTGTGACTCTGTTGTTGCTAGGGCATTTGAGTTGGATTACCCTATGAAAGACCTCAATAAACTTGTGTGGGTGTTTGGTTCCGTCAATGGATTGTTTTGTCTTTCCATTAAGGAACACGGCTTGTTTTTTTGGAATCCTTCAGTTAGGATGTTCAAGAAATTTTCTGAATATATTGGACATGCTAACCGTTTCTTGCATGGTATTGGATATGATGAGCTTCATGATGATTATAAGGTAGTGGTTATTTTCTCCACTTCGCATTGTCATGAGGTTAGAATATATAGTCTAAATAGTGATTCTTGGACAAGTTTAGGTAATTTTCAGGGAGAAGGGCAATTCATAGTTGGGAGGACAGGTACGTTTATGAATGGAAAGCTTCATTGGAGCAAAGGTACTACTCAGAATTATAATTCGTATAATGGTTACGACATAATTTCTATTGATATGGCGGATGGGAAATGGGGGGAGTTGGAGCTACCGTATTATGGACAAGGAGATTTTGAGTTAATGCCATGGGTGACAGTGTTGGGAAATGATCTTTCTGTGTTCTGTAATTATCGTAGCGGTCACACAGATGTATGGATTATGAAGGTATATGGGGTTAAAAAATCTTGGACAAAGTTATATAGTACCATCAATAGTGTTATTAATCCAATGAGATATGTACATACGCCAATTTTTTGCAAGCCAAATAATGGTGAAATTTTGTTTAAGGTTGGTCGTTCATATTTCATGATTTACAATCCTAAGGATTACTCCATCAGATATGAAGAAGTTGCCAACTGTGATTTCTTTTGGGATGCAAACATCTACATTGAAAGCCTAGTTTGGCCCTTTTGCCAAGACGGATCAAGGATGCAACAACTACGAAAGCTGAAAGGCCTTGATGAAGACAATCGTGTATTTAAAACTCTTAATTTGTAATAGTTCTCTGTACATTTTTCTGAAGTTCTGCAAAATTTTGTTTCAATCTGTCATCTTTAAACCATATTCTTTTCGAGATCTTGTTAGTTTTTCCTTCATGAAACGACATTTTTTTTGCAAGAACAATTATTTGCCTGGAGTGCTTGCTGTATTCATCTTCAAACTAAATGGTACTCTACACTGTTTCGAACATGGGGATGTGCTTTTTTTAAAGAAGGCCCTATCTTATTCTATACTAAATGAAAATACAAACTTTTGTGTTCTTTGTTCAATTGAAAGTTTTAAAGAGAATTCCCAGAAATTCTGTTTTACTATATGTATGTTGTGTTTGCTTTGCTCTTTTCCTGTTATTCTTGTAGTGCCTTGTTTAAAATTGCTCATGGTCAAAAGCGGATTAAGGATTTATACTTGATTCAACCACTAAATTTTTTTAATTCTAAACTCATTGAAATTATGGGTTCAGAATTAACTTTTTTTACAAAAAAAAAAAAAGATTTAGTGACTTTTCTGTATCAATATGTTAACCACAGTCACATGTTCTCAGTCAAAAATATTGGGTTCAGTTGAATCTATAATTTAAAGGCTATTACTATTTAGGATTCAAACTAAAAATTGCTTAGGACCCGTAACTATTCACTACTAAAAAAAACTGAATTTGAGACCACCATCATGCGACCGATTTTCGGTCTCCACAGTTGTGCGACCGAAAATCGGTCGCACAATCAACGAAAAAAAGTGGCGACCGAAAATCGGTCGCACACCGGTCTCTGAAAAATTAGTCACAGCTATGCGACCGACAATCGGTCGCATGTCGGTCGCATAACTGTAACTAAAAACGGGGCAGAACCCCTTTCTTCCCCATTTCAAAATTTCCAAAACGCACCCCAACCCTAAAATCCGAACCCCCCCCACCCCATAATCAAATTCCCACCATTATAAACCCCATATAACATTAAATTACTACTCTATTACCTCCAACATAACATTTAACACAATTTAAACCTACAAATTCAAGGTAAATTTCATTTTTTAGTAATTTGTGTTATTTTTTTAAAAACTCATATAATGACTTTTTAATTCACTTTTTTTGTAGTTATTGGGTGGATAGCACATTGGTAACTCATCCTTTCTTGGCATTGCATCCAATACAAAGTAGAGGTAACTTTTTTTTTTTTTTTTTAGTTTAATAATCCGAATTTAATTATATATATATTTATAAATAATGGAGATCCTATATATATTGTTTGCATGTTAGTTGTTAGTTATAATTAGTTTATTCTATATAATGTGATGTATAATACGTTGTTTTGCATTTAAAGTTAGGGTTTAGGTATTCTTGTTTTGATTTTTCATGTTTGCAACATCTTATGACTAAACCGGATACATTGTATGCGTTTTGTATTGCATTCATCTTACTAGATAATATGGAATTCAAACGGATCAATGTATATTCAAAAAAAGGCTAGGATTATTAAAAATTGGTACCAATTAGATTGTTCTCAATTTGGCAATTTTTGTGTAGATATGGACTTTAATGCACGTCGTTTGTGGATGGACAATAGACTTTTCCCCGGTCGGCGGGGGATAAGGCCTGAATTTTATGAGGGTCTTAAGGAATTTGTTGCTTTAGCAAAAACAACCGAACCTTTTATAAGGTTTGGTACAATTAAGTGCCCCTGCATAAAGTGCAAATGTTGCACCATCCAAGATATGACGAACGTGCAAGTGCATCTGTTAGAACGAGCCGTCCGAGGATGAAATTGCTAGTGACTACGAATCGGATGATGAAGTTGATTGAACCAATTTGTACTTTGTGATGTGCTTACTTAGTTGATAAATGTGTACTTTGCAGGTTATTGATAATATCATTTTATGATTGTGATGTGCCTACTTATTTCATAAATTTATTCAATCACAGCAGTTTAAATTTATGTTTTCTCATAATTAATGAAGCAGAACTAATTTGAATGTTTCAACAGGTATGGACAAGTTATGCCCTAAAGTTTTTAGCCGAAGGCCTGGCAAGAGACCTGTGGGCGAGAGTACATCTTCTGCGGGTGGTGATAGTCAACAGTCCCAGGTCCCGCATTCGCTGCCTACTGATGCCCCACCTGGCTATGATTCAGCTTTTTTCAGGCCCCCAGGCCCATATCAGGTACCACTTATTACCCCGTCTCAGTTGCCTCCTGATTGGCAATGGACCTTCCCTACAGTTGATTGTACTGAGACACAGGTCCCTCCCACACAGGGCGATCCCTCCCAGGCTGATGACAGTGAGACTCAGCCCCCTGAATTCCCCCTAGATAGTTCTGACGACCCACCGAGTCAGCAGGAGCTAATGCTGTATGATCCCCATTCGCCTTATTACATTGGTGAGCCTGGCGCTCTGCTAGAAGGCAGGATGATTATTTATCCCGAGGCGGATAAAGGGTAAGCTACCTAATTTCTTAAGTTCTTGTCAATTAAATAATTATTTCTTACTTTAATTGCTAGTATTATGAATAACTCTTGTTAATTTTTTTTGTAGCTTTTGCCCAAGCGATGAGTCCACTAAAGTACTGACTGCGTGTATGAGATCGCACTGGAACCAGCCTTGGCGAACATGGAGCGATGTGCCCCCGCATGTAAAGAAGCAGATATTGGTAGATTTTGAGGTGATACATATTCATTTGGTTTTAAAGTAATTGTAGTTTTTTAAACCATGAACATGTTTAAAGAAATTAGTTTGATACTCGAACAGGGCAAATGTATCTGGCATCAGGGGCTGGATTATAACATTCGCAACATCTTCCCAAAGAAATGTGCTGCGCTATTCAAGCAAACCCTTTACAATGCGCGGCATAGAGGTATAAGGCCCGGCTTCCTCCAAGGCCCTCAGTGGGCGGAGCTGGATGAATATTGGCACACGTCCGAGTTCGAGGCGAAGAGCGAGCAAGGAAAGGCTGCGCGAGCGTCGGATAAGGGTGGATCGCTCCATACCGGTGGCTCAATTAGCGCGGCTACACAAAAGATGCGCTTGGTACGGTATATTTAATTGTTGATTATTTACTTGAACAGTTGCTTTTTTCTCTAACATATTATGTTTTTTAACTTGTAGGAAAAGAAAGAAAAGCGCACTATACCCGTGCTCGAGCTGCACAAGATCAGGCATACAAAGGGTGGCAAGAAGGGGGGTGGAGAGTGGGTCGAGCCCCGCGCAAAAGAGGCATGGGTAAGTTTGTAAAATTCGATCTTTAGTCGCCTCAATCCTTCAACGTTTAGTATTTCTATTAACATCATTACTATATTAATGTTATTCAGGAAAAGGCTACAAAGGCCATGGAAGACTGGACATCGACCCAAGCATCGGACGCAGGAAGCAGCACCCCGGCTCCCTTGACGTTCGAGAAAGAAAAGCAAATATGGGTCGATACTGTTGGAGGGGTTAAGAAGGGTTATGCTTATGGTCTTGGATCGCTATATGCTCCAGATAAGCATAATTCTCGTTTTTTGGGCTCTTCAGCTACTTCTTCTCCGGCGAGCTCCGTTGATCCTGCTGAGATGGCTCAAATGAGAGAGCAGATCGCACAGCTGTCAAGGGTAAACCAAGAAACGCAGGACATGATCAAAAAGCTCCTTGCCAAAAAGGAGAAGAAGAAATCGAGAAGAAAGCATAAGAGCAAGCATCGACGCAGCTCCTCTTCCGAGTCCGGGTCTAGCTCATCCTCGCCCGAGCCCCAGTAGTCTTTTAAATGTTTGTGAAGTTGTATTGTTAACAATTTTAGGATATAACTAATGGTGTATGGATGTTTTTTAAATGATTGGATGTTTTTGAAACGTTTGGATTGCTGTTTTATTGCTGTTTATTGTTGTCCAGGTGCTGGTTTTGCTGTTGCGATGTGCCTGATTGCAGGATTTTTATTGCAGGTTTTTACAGGTTTGGCGACCGATTTTCGGTCGCATAGCAGTCACAACTGAGACTATGTATGCGACCGATTTTCAGTCGCATAGAATATGCGACCGAAAATCAGTCGCACACTTGGTCACCATTAATTCTTACAAATGAGACCAAGTGTGCGACCGAAAATCGGTCGCACATCCTAGTGCGACCGAAAATCGGTCGCACACTTGGTCTCATTTTTTGAGCTTTTGTGCGACCGAATTTCGGTCGCATAGTGGTCGAAACATCGACCGATTTTCGGTCGCAGGGCTAATTGCTACCATTAATATTCCGACTACCCATATCGGTCGCCGATCGGTCGCCCGGGCGACCGATGTGCGACCGATTTGGTGGTCGCAGAATCAGTTTTTTTTAGTAGTGATTCAACCTAAGACTAATAGATTATCTTGTTAGCTCCCTGTGGAAATCAACCCCGACTAATACATTGGGTATTATTATCTTTGACGACCGCCCCATCACCCTTTGAGGTGAGTGGATTTAGCGTGGATCACGTATCATACGAGTATGTAGTCTCTAGTGGAGAAAAACTGCATAAATAATTTAATGTAAGTTATTGTCAACATCGAAAACTAAATGACTAAAACATAATATACCATTCAAAAAAATCATATGGAACTATTATTTTAATTCATAACAACAATTTAAACACGTGTCCAGAATTCTGTTCGAACTGATTAGAAGGCTTCTCAGATAGCCTATTTACTTGCAATTGAGTAAATTCACTTGGAACATTAAGATCAACACAATGTTGCTCAGAAGGAATTTCATTCATCATGTGTGGTTCAGTACGGACATAAATTTCAAGCACTCGTATGAACATTTCTTCCGGTAACTTTAAAAATTCCATCAATGTTTCATCGTCATATATATTCCACTCACAATATATTGGCACACCTTGACTAGTAGATGAGTGTGGATACCTACCAAAAATTAAAATCTTTTCCCGTGTTGGATCAACATTCATTTTCTTAAATAAAATACCAACAAAACTATCATATGAAATAGTAGTTAGCACTTTGGAATTACTTTTAGGAGGTAAGCTATATCTGATTGAATTATTTTCATGTAACACTTCACCACCCTAATAAAATAATACATTTACATTGGCCATGAGGAGAAAAAAAAACCGTTTCTTGTTGTTGATAAGAGATATGAGAAAAGATAAGAAATGAGAGATTATCGGTAGTGGTAGATGAAAGATGTGAGGCAGTAGTTATTATAAATCGGCAAAACTAATGCCAATTATTGTTAGTTAAAAAAACACATCGCAAGTCGGTGTTTGTTCTGCCGACTTAGTAACAAATGCCGACTTGTTTAAATATTTGTTCTGCTAGTCGGTCCTTTATTAAATGCTATAAATCGGCACTTCTAGTGCTGATATACCCATTTTTGTTCCTTTTTAGTTGAACAACATATTTATACTGCTCAACTTAAAAAATAGTCCATTTTGGCACCAGATTCTTAGTAAAAACGTGAAGTAAAAGGCCTCAATGAGAACATAACCTAGCCTTCTGGGTATGTATGTGCCCCACCCTCTCTTCATACCCTGCTTTATGTAACAGCCTGTAAAATTTATTACTATAATATATATCTTCAAGTTTGAGTGACTCAATTTAATTATCGTAAATTAGTAAAAGGAACTTTTGAATTATTTCTTAAGCGTGGTATTATTATATAAATGAGTAGTAAAAAGTGTCTAACAATTCGTTCGTAGATCTTGGTAATATCTTTATTTCAAATATATAAAAAAATTAAAATAATATATTGTTTAGTTGGAGGAGAGCAAGTTTTTGCCTAGTATATTAATCTATGGAAAAACAAGTTAGATATGGTCATTTTCAAGATGGTATCTTAAATTCTTGCTAACTCACGTGAAAAACAAGGAAGCATTCAAGGATTGAATTATGTTTTGGGCATAAAGGCTCACTGATTAGCATTACACTACTGCCTTGGTAACCAATAAATTATATATGCATTATTGGACCAACTGCCTTTTGAAGAGAATACATAGTAAAAAGTACTAGTGTATTTACTTTGGACCAAATGATACAAAAGTGAAGTTCTTTTTCTTAGCTTAGCAAGGAAGCCATCTTACTGCTTTCGTCTCTTATTTTGTGGAAATAAACTTCAAGTAAGGCGTCAGGGGACTCTAGCGATTGTTTAGGACTTCATTCTCTCCTAATCAAGTGTGACTGGATTGGAGCTTGTCTTTCCGACCTTTTTGGACTTACTGGCCGTAGTACTTGAACAGCTTTCGAGATCCATCTTCTAGTCGGATAGCTGGACTTTTTTGATCTGTTTGAGGTTGTGGACTAGAGTCATTGAGGTGAGCCGACCGCACTTGTTCGTGGTGGCGCACCGCCCTATCTTCCCTTATGTCTTAGTCTTTCCTTTTGTTTTGGGTTGTGCCCTAGATTGTATAAACTCTTAGTATGCTCCATTGACAATATCTATTATGGATGATTATGTTGGGATATTTGGGCACTTATTATTACCTTGATATTACTATTTTTCCATTTAGTACAATTATCTTTTTAGATTATGTGTTGATTTAACCTTATTGTTATTAAACCGTCATTTTGAACTTCTTACTTACTTCTTGGTTTGCCTAAGGGTAGAACGCTTAGGTGCCATCACGGTCCCAGAAATTGGATCGTGACACTTTATAAGTCGATACTTACATCTAGATATTTGAAACGACAAAAAGCAAAATTTAGAAGCGGTAGAAATTAGCGTCGAATAACTCAAGAATTGATTCGCAAAAAAAGACGTCAAGAATCAACTGGTGAAGGAAATATATGACTCCTCCTTTTCAAAATTCTTCATAGCACTTAGAGAGTAAAAGTATATAGGAGTAATAAAATAAAAAATTTTATGCTAATTTGAATAACGGGACTTCGGAAGTTAGTAAATAATACGGAGTATATTTTTAAGTAATTTTGTGTAGTTACTATGTTAACTTTTGATAATTAAAGACTTTATTTAGTATTTTTTAATTTAATAATTGGAAAGGTTTTTTGTGCTTACACCCCATACTTCCGAACTCGTCCACGCATAGGCTTGCGCCCCAAACAATAGGGCTTACACTTTTTGATATTTTCGCCCGACCAGATTGCCCCAGGACATTTATGGTACGACCCGTTCCGAGGCTGGCTCCGCGAACACCTTTTAAACACTGTTACAAACTACATCGAATCAAACAAAAAGTTGCTTGGATGATGTCGAGTCCTCATGGCCCTAATTAAGGGTTAGAAATTACAAGGCAGAACGAGATTGGATTTCCAATAATAACCCCAACATATAAAGTACAATGCAAGTCTTGTTTCTACTTCAACGTAAAAACATCAAAACCTAGAGGTAGTCTGCTCAAACTCATGCAAACCCTAATGGAATTTGAGAGAGATGATCAACACCCAAAGCACGACCGTCAACTTTCAATGCAAAATTCAAGTTTGAAAATTCCTTTTCTTCCCGAAGAACTTATCACTGAAATCCTCTTAAGGCTGCCAGTGAAATCCCTCCTACAATTCAGGTGTGTTTCAAAATCTTGGCTTGTTTTAATCTCTACCCCGGAGTTTGTAAAGACTCAACTCAGCATATCTGCTAATAGTAAGGATTACACCCACCATAGACTTATGCTTACTATATTGGGTCGTCCTAATAAGTACAATCTTATGGATTGTTCCCTTAGCTCTTTGCTTTGTGACTCTGTAGCTGCTAGGGCATTTGAGTTGGATTACCCTATGAAACACAACAATAAATTTGCGTGGATGTTGGGTTCCGTTAATGGATTGTTTTGTCTTTTCATTAAGGAACAAGGCCTTTTTTTTTTGGAATCCGTCACTTAGGATGTTCAAGAAATTTTCTGATAATTCTGGACTTGCTCACCATTTCTTGCATGGTATTGGATATGATGAGCATCAGGATGATTATAAGGTTTTGGTTATTTTCAACACTTTGCATCATCGCGAGGTTAGAATATATAGTCTTAATAGTGATTCTTGGACAAGTTTAGGTGATTTTCAGAGTAAAGAACTATGTATAATGAAAATGAAGGGTATGTTTGTGAATGGGAAGCTTCATTGGAGTAAAAGTTCTTTGCAGACGTTTCGTTCCTATAATGGTTGGGACATCATTTCTTTTGATCTGGCAGATGGTAAATGGGGAAAGTTGGAGATGCCCTACTATGGTCAAGGAGATTTTGATTTAATGCCATGGGTGACGGTGTTGGGAAGTGATCTTTCAGTGTGTTGTAATTATAAGATGAGCTTTCACACAGATGTGTGGATAATGAAGGTGTATGGGGTTAAGGAATCTTGGACAAAGTTATATAGTACCATCAATAGTATTGATGATCCTGTGAAGTATTATAATCCAATCTTATACATTTTAAATAAAGGTGAAATTTTGTTTCAGTTTGGTTCATCTTTCATGATTTACAATCCTAAGGATGACCCTATCAGATATGAAAAAATTACCAACTGTGATTGGTTTGGGAAAGCAAACATCTACATTGAAAGCCTCGTTTGGCCCTTTTGCCAAAATGAATCTGGGATGCAACAACGATGAAGGCTGAAAAGACTAGATGAAGACAATGGTGTATTTTAAGCTCCTAATTAGTAATAGTTCTTGATAAATATTTCTCATGTTCAATTAAATTTTGTTTCAATGTGTCACAATGACATTCCATATTGTGTTGACCTTTAAACTATATTTTCTCGCGATCTTATTAGTCCTTTTTCTTTCAGGAAACAACAATTATTTTTAAGTACAGTTGTTTGGTTACGTTGAAGTGCTTGATGTCTTCATCTTCAAAGTATATGGTACTCAACATTATTGTTTCTCTTCTTGATTTGTATTGGCCTGGAAGAGGGATGCTGTCCCTCTAGATAAAGTAAGAAAAATAGGAACCCCACGAACAAGGAAATCGTGTCATATAAATGCAGCATTAACACATTGGTGTAGGCCTTGCTACAGTTATTGCTTGATCTAGGGCTCTTCTTCAATAATCTACAGAGAGAATACTTAATAGGGGAAAAGAAGGAAACATGATCAGGATTATGGTTATGGTCTGACATAGTCTAGTTTTGATATTTTTCCTTGCTTCTGCTCATGACTAATTTTTTTTTCTACACCAACTTTTTGTGTTTCCTGTGCCAAATCGTCTGTCATTATGGCAGTAACTTTGACATAAGCAATGGTACATGCAAGGATAGAGCATTGGAGGAAGTGAGTTAGCTGCTTTGATCATGAGAGTGGGTTGGGGTAACCAAAGGACTTAAGAACAGGGGAATGTAGGAGAAAAAAATGGGGATGTGTTTTATTTAAGAAGTCCCTGTCTAATCTAAACTAAATGAAAATACAAGCTTTAAAGTATAATACTGGCCTATATTTTCGATTTCAAGTGCTAATAAATGGATTCTAAATTTACTATCGTGCATACTTAATGAACTTGGCAACACAAATATAATGTTTGAAGAAAAGCTACCAAGTTCGATGGAACCCGAACCACCGCCCCTGACTCCAGCATGTTATGCTATCAATCGATGTCAAGATTTGATATCCCTTGCTGGCTGAATGGATCAAAATGATGTTAGGAACAAGTATTCTACCCCTTGCTTATTGAATGGAAAAAAATGAAGCATGGAATCTCCCTGTTTCTTCTTCCTATATGTTAATTAATACTATGCATGTTTTTCATTGGATGGTTGTTTTACATCACATAGCTAATCATTAAAGCACAGGTAGGAGGGCATTTGCAACCTTAAAGCTTTGGCAGAGCTTTACTATATGTATGTTGTGTTTGCTTTGCTCTTTTCCTGTTATTCTTCTAGTACCTTGTTTAAAATTGCTCATGGTCAAAAGCGGATTAAGGATTTATACTTGATTCAACTACTAAAATTTTTTAATTCTAAACTCATTGAAATTATGGGTTTAGAATTAACTTTAAAAAAAAAAAAGATTTAGTGACTTTTCCGTGTCAATATGTTAACCACACTCACATGTTCTGAGTAAAAAGTATTGGGTTCAGTTGAATCTATAATTTAAAGGCTAGTACTATTTAGGATTGATAATCTTGAATAGATTTCATATAGTTAGCTTAAACTAGTAAGAGGATTAAGCCGTAGTTGTTGATGTTAAATTTTGAACTTGTTGGTTTTTAAGTTTTTATATAGAAACTCTATTTTCAAATCAAGACTGAAAACATTTTTGCAATTCAAACTGAAAATTGCTTAAAGGAACTTAACACATGAAAAATTAGAAGTTTGACAGTAGGTTATTGATTACAGGGAAGGATAAGAAATTTATTTTCATCCAACTTTTAGGTCGTGATTTACCACCTGTTTCTATGTTTCTGTCACATTAGGTTATAAAAATATGGACTCTATTATAGTTATTATGATTATGATTACGGTTATCATTATCCTTATCATAATTAATTATTATTCAACTTAAAAATTGAAAAGAATGAACAACTAAATTGAAGGTCAAGTGTCCAACATAAAACAAACTCCTAAATATAAGGTCAAAGTGCACCAGGAGTGTCATGTTGAGCACTTAAAAAGTCCTATTCTTGAAACAATATCATATTTTTCTCACCAACCCCACACCAAAATAACCGTTCCTTTTAGCTGCAAATCTCCTTTTCTTTCTCACCAAACTAGCAACATATTTGCTTCATCTTGTTATGGAGGAGGAGTTAGTCAACCAATTCTCAATCCATTACAACTTTAATAGTGTAACTTATAAAAAGGCAGATATAGGATTTAATTATTTAAATTTAACTGGTTTGACATAATTTTTTTTTTTTTTTTTTTGAAGTTATAGGTCGGAAATTTGATATTTCTTGACATTTTGGTAAATCTTTACATATATGTGTATAATTCATGTAAAATATTGTGTTTAAATTATAACTTATTGTAGCAAATATAATGTCTTATTTCCATGATACTAATTTCACTTTCACCATTACATGATAATTTGTGGTAGTACAAAATTATAAGTTTAACAACTATACTTGGAACCATGTTGTGCTACATTTTCAAAGTAGTTAAGGTTAGGTCCATTATCTTTCCCATACCAACAAAATATCCTTATTATACCTATATTTGACCAATTAAATAGGCAACCCCATTATATATTATCATTCATGTTCATTACAAAGTTTTCTTGGAAAAACATGAGCTTTACTTTCTTGAACTCATTTTTTCGAAGGCTATCTCTAAGGCTACCAGTATTATGGTATGCAGCAACATGGACAACCCTTTTAACAATCATAGTAGCAGTGGCTTCTTTCTCACCAGAATTAGCCTTTGTTTCGGCGATAACGCCATCTTCTTCCTTCTCTCAAGCTTGTCATAGTAGAGGATCAGTGAGAATTCCATTGGATCTTCCAATAGAGGTGTTTTGTTTTCCAACTCAAGTTTTTAAAAGGTCTAATATGGATTTGATTGTTCCTCCTATTTTTGCAGCAACTATTGTAGCTGTCTCGGCTTATGTAGTTAAAGCTTTGGCTTTATGGGAAGCTGATGATGAGAATAATCAATTTTGATTCTTTTTTTACTTTGTTGGTTTTTGTGTATTTGTTCGAATATTGTTCACGCTTTGTTTTATTACTTGGAATAATATTCATTCACTCCCTAGTTTCTCCTAGAACTCCAATTCTGTGGCATTTGAAGTGCGAGAGAAGTTGCTGGAATTCTACGGGATTGCATAAAATTTGCATATGACAATGTGGAGTGACACAAGTTCTCGTGACTTATGTATAGATATTGGTTCATTCACATAACAATTTGCGAGTTAGTATCACATTAGAAGGATTTCGGTTATAATTTTTCGTGTAAAAGCTCAGGACGGGCGTTACCAGTGATATATCGATAGGCACGTTTTTGGGTGAAAATTCTTTCTTTATGGTGTAGCGATTTACGTTTGTAGACGAGTAGGATTTATGTTGATTCGATATTTATGGTTAGCTGATTCTTACATCATGTGTTATCACTTATCCCCTTGCAGGTTGATAATAGTCATGTGAGTAGGAGTAGCTTTCTTGAAATACATCTGCTTGTTGTAAAACGAAGATTGAGCTATATTCTACTAATTCCTACTAACAAGATGTAAAAAGTACTTGCTGTATATAATTACATCATTTAGAAGAGTTTGCAAGTGTTTTCCCTAGCTAGTGTTGATTGAAAACTTAGAAATTAAAATAAAAAGAGGGCTTAATATATCGAATGGCACTAATTCATATGGTAAGTAGATTAAAAGTTATAGACTATGTAAATTACTTTCTTCCCTTCTCATTAGAAGCCATTCTTATTGTATTGAAACGAATTTATACTTGCAAATTATAATGGCACGATAAAGCTAGGTTATTCAAATTGTTGAATGATAGATTCTTTACCGACATTTGAAGTCTATAGGACATTGATTCAGATTCAAGCTAAGTACAAGCTAAGTAGATTCATTATGGACCACACTCTAATATCAAGAAGTTCTCTATTTTCATCTGAAGACTTGAACTCGAGATCTTTGATTAAAGATGAAAGAATCTCAATCATCTCACCATACTATTATTATTGGCTTTGAGTATAAAATGTCCTCTATAACTACATGGCAACAATTTTATATATAGCTTTGATATTAATTTAGTAGCAGTTCAATCCCACAATATATTCTTTCGCAATCATGGAATACCAAAGTCCATTGAGGGTCTTAATATAACAAAAGAACAAGAACACAAGAAAAGTCACGACACATAGCAACAGCACTCACCTTAAAGTCTTAAACTTCGGCTCTTGGCTTGCACTTTCTCCATTTTCTAGTTACTCGGGGAAGTACAGAAATAGCCACTTCACTTTTCCTATCTAACTTCACTTTTGTGATGATATATAACTATTTTCTATAAATCGGATAACAAATAGTACATAATTTATCAATCCGAGAAAACTAATGAAAGACTATATATAGGCAGCATAACTATAGTACCAAATTTTTACTTATTGGACAAAACTTGTGAATAATAGCACATCTTAGGTATTCAAAAAACTTGTGAATTCTCTCCTGTTTGGTAAACACAATTCTTTTTTCATTCTTCATATTGTGTAGCATCCAGTTTAACTCTGGATAAAATATAAACGGTGGCCTAAATTTCATCCTATTTGTGCAATTTCTCCGGTTTTTTCTAAAGTGTGCAAATTGAGCTAAAATTGGAGGGTTTTTCCAATAACATTAGGTGCTATATAAATATATTGAGTTCCACTTAGTTTCAACTTTCATAAATTTACAAAAGGGTACACCTACTTCTCTTGTTTAACAAAGAGAGCTTTGCAGCAGCAGAAGAAACAACAATGGCTGATGATGATTATGATATGGATGGAGCGTTAGTACCCTTTTTATCTTTTTATTTCACTTAACTTTAATGCTTATATTGTTTATTTGTAGCTTATAAATAATAGCTTCTTGAAATATTTGCTTATTTAGTTTAGGGTTTTACGGATTCTTGGTTTGTTACTTTTTCCTATTACAACAACATAACCAGTGATATCTTACAAGTGGGGTTTGGGGAAGGCGAGATGTAGACAGACCTTACTCCATCGAGGTGGAGAGGCGGTTTCCGATAGACCCTCGGTAAAGAAAAAGAATTTTGAAAACAAGTTTGAAATAGACCAAGATTACTTTTTTCCTGTTGCATACCAAAATTAAACATATAGAAGTGTCCCTTTTGTTAAAGTTTTAACTTTTAGCTACAATTAAACTAAAATGTTTCCTTGTGCATGGCCTAAAAGATAAAAGAAAAGTTAGCTCGTAGGGATTTGGTCTACTGGTAAGAGCTCGGTTGTGATGTGCAGGGTAGGTGCACGTTACTGGTTAGAACTTTGCTATTGGCAAAAGCCGGGTATTTAGGTGGAGATGGTTAGAGGGAGGGGGGGGGGGGGGCGCATTATCCCACTGGACCTTGGGGATTTCTTGGTTATCGAAAAAAGAAAAAAGACTAGGGAAACTGGAGCTACATGTGAGGAACAAATTGAAGATCCCGTATAAAGAAGTATAAGTGCCAATGAGTCGCCTCTGTTACAGTTTAAGTTGTAGATGAGGTGATTCACACTATCCAACCTGAAGTATCTATGTATTGTTGGTGCAGTCTATTTGTAGAAGGACCTCATAGGATAAGGTGGACATATATTGTTGTAGAGGCTGCTTTACAATGGATGCTCGGAATGCTGTTTCTTTTGGATCATTTGTGTCAATGTAGAGATTATTGTGAAACTTGCTAATTAGTTTATTTAAGGTACTGTGGCTTGTAAATACTATTTTGTGAAACCAAATTTGAAAAATAGAATACTTTAACTTGTTTAACTAGCTGAACTTCATAGGACTTTCAAATGATTGGTCATGGGGTTGATTGAGTAGAAAGGGAGGTATGGACTTTGTTGTCTTCCTCGGTGCATCTCTGTGAGGGGTAAATCTTCATAAAAAGGGAAAACTTTCGTTTGGACTGTGGCAGTGCTGGAGGTTAAGTTTATTTAGCATTGATGTTCGAAGAATTGTCCTGAACAGTTCAATGGAGTGTTTCAGAATTATTGAAACAATTGACTTTTCAAAACTGCAGCAAACCTTCTGTATGTATCAATATTTATAGAGTGCATGCTTAGACATGCTGTGGAGATTTCTGTTTTTTCACGTATCAAGGTTTCCCTGCAATATATGCATATATGGTATTCCTTTTTCTAGCCAGTGAAGAGGGCTTTTTGAAGTGGTTAAACTACTTGTAACTGGTTTCATGTTTGCCACTTTCTGATTTGGTGGTTCTGATGATGAATTATATTGGATTTTGGTAAACGTCAGTGGGTTTATACCTAATGCATTTTATCTGTACATTTTGTGCAGTTACGTGGATGAGCCTATAGATCCTGAGCCTGATGTAAGTTGATTTATCTTTTTTGTACTCCTCATTGCGGATATGTTGGTATCTAAATGTTGCATAGGTATTTAATGAAGTGTTTTACATTACTGGCTAAATGTCAGGAAGGAGCTGAGATTGAAGAAGATAATGGCAACAATGAGGACATTCCAGATCCTCTGCTGGGAGAAGGTGAGGAAAAAACAGATCAAGAGCCTGTTGAGCGACCTCGGAAGACATCGAAGTATATGACGAAATATGAACGTGCCAGGATCCTGGGCACACGTGCACTCCAGATCAGGTCCTTTTGTTTTTACCAATTTTGCCTTTTGTCAAGATCGTATTTAAAGTTTGAAAACTTGCGAAGCCAGATGCAATTTTTTATGACTTGCTGAGTTTTTGTGCTTGAGCAGCATGAATGCTCCTGTGATGGTTGAGTTGGAGGGAGAAACTGATCCTCTCGAGGTAAGCCTCTTTTTTATCTACATTAAGCATATAATAATGTCTGTTTGGTGATGTTTCTAGATTGCCTGATGTCTTTTCTTTAATGTTCATCTTTGTTAAAAGATTGCAATGAAAGAGCTCCGAGAGAGGAAGGTACCTTTCACAATTCGCCGTTACCTGCCTGATGGAAGGCAAGGCTTCTTTTCTCTTTAAGAATATGTGTTATTATTTTCTTATTTTTCGGCATTTAAAAAACATTTTTATTTTCCAAAATTATTATTGCTTTCTTAATTGGTAGCCTCAGCCTATCTCGTAAAAATTTCGCCCAGAGGGCACTTTTGCCATTGGTATTTAGTTTGAAGCCACTTTTTTTATTGGTTTTACGTGAGAGGCTACTTTTTGGAACTTCAATCTTTGTGGGCTGTGGTTTGAACTTCATGCTTAAGTTATGAAGTTCAACTTCAATCCGTAAGGGTTGAACTTTTAGGCATAGATGCTGTAAACTTAAACCCTTGTGGGCTGAAGTTTGAACTTCAATACTTGTAGTGAGGTGAAGTTAAACTTCAACCCTTGTGGGCTGAACTTGTGTGAAGTTCAACCCAAAAGGATTGAAGTTCCAAAAAGTGGTCTCTCATGCAAAACTAATAAAAAAAATGGCCTCAAACCAAAACCAAAGACCACGGGCAAAAGTGGCCTCTCAATGCACTTTCCCCGCCTATGTCTCATCATTTCCCTCACCTAAACATAATTTATCTCTTCTTGGTATGTAATAGTTATGAAGACTGGGGAGTCGATGAATTGATTGTTGAGGATTCATGGAAGAGACAAGTCGGAGGAACTTGATGGTTGAAGTATGCTTCCTTTGCTTGTTGGCTCGCAAGCAGAGGCGGATTTACATGAGACTAATTGGTGCACGTGAACCCAATCCTTCTATAAAACAATAGATTGGGAACCATTGTGAAAAGCACATGTCGTTCCTCGTCTCAATAGAAGCACGTACTTCTTCTATGCTTTGCTATTTTACTTTTTTTTTCCCCTCGTTTTTCTTCTTTTCTTTATTTTCTTGTTTCATTCCCAGTTTCTTTCCGTCTCATGAAACATGTGGGTTCTCAAAGTAATCCACAAGTTTGCTTCGACATAAATATTTTGTAAGATTTAAGTTACAACTTAAAAGTTGCTTAGTGGTATTTTATTCCAATCAATTTAGTTATTTCTCTCTCTTCGATTTTAGCAATACAAATGGAGTTTTGGTGGTATCTCACACTTATTTAAACTTGCACATTTTTAATTTTTGTGGCATTAATCTGTCATCAGGGTTCTACATTTTATTTCTGTTCTATTTTGCAATATACGGGGCATCTCGACAACATCGGTAACCGAAAATTAAAATTTAACAGGATGTCATGAACTTTTAAACAAAATTCATGCGTGTTATAAATAGTTCACACTTATATCTTTTTTGGTACGAGTACATTAATATTTTCAATAATTAGTTCCTTGGTAACTGTGTTTTAATGGACCAAGAATAATAATTGATTCGAAAAGATTGATTTAAAGTTGGAAATGCGATTGTCATAAACAAGACATTAAAAATGAATGTTGGCGAAAAAGAAAAATAGAAGCAACTGAGTGGATGAATAAATATGTTTTCTAAATGTCAAACGTAAAATACCCTTTTCCAAGATTAATGCATCTAAGATAGATAAGAGTAGCATGTTAGTTGATGTGCCTATTAAAGAAGCTTCAAATTCAGTTGGTATTAAAAGAAAAGGTAAGGAAGTTATTCAAGTCAGTGCAACTGATAAACATCGAAAGAAAGTGGTGGTGCCGGAGGCCAGCCCTAAGTGGTCTCCCTCCCTAAAATGAAGGTCCTAGGTGGAATTGCCGATGGTTGGGGGGATCCTTGACAGTTCACTGCTTGAAGGCGATGGTGTTTCTACACTCCCCAGCATGTGTTCTTCTATGTGAAACAAAGAACCAGCAACCTCGCCTAAGATGGATTCAAAAGAAAACTGGCATGGCAAATTCTTACATTGTTGACCCTATCGGACTCTCTGGTGGCCTTTCCTTGTTTTGGACAGACGAGATTGAGGTAAGTAACATTGTTTCTTCTAGCTACTTTATCGAATTTAACATACATGATGCGGAAAAAAAACCTGAATTTTGTTTGTGTATGCTAGTACTGATAGAGATATTAGGCAAAATCAATGGACTGAATTATTATTTAGGTCTGTGAATTGGGGTCATCACTGGATGTTATTTGGTGATCTTAATAATATTATTGATGAAGGTTATATTGTAAATAGTTAGTGTGTAAATAGTTAGTTATGTAAATTGTATATTGGGCCAAGCCCGTTGAGTTTACTTGGTCCCTAAGTTAGGTTAGGTTTAGGTTTTCTCTTGTATAAATAGGGGACTCCCCTCATCAATAAAAACAAGAATTTTTCACCCAAATATTGTTTCTCTCGTGTGAGTGTGTTCGGTTTTACATGGTATCAGAGCCATCGTGAAACTCTTCAAGTAGAAAAGTAATGGAGGCTCCAAAAGGAGATGTTGCAGTCGTACGGAAGACAATCTCTCTGTACGATATCACCTCGAATGATAATCCTGGTTTGATTATCACGCAGATCCAGTTGACCAGTGAAAACTATGAGGAATGGGCGCGGTCGGTTAGAACGGCGCTGCGTGCAAGAAAGAAGTTTGGTTTTGTTGACGGATCGATCAAGATGCCCGATGAAAAGGCGATCGATTATGAGGACTGGTGGACTATCAATTCTCTTCTAGTGTCGTGGATTAGGAATTCGATCGAGCCTACTCTTCGGACCACCATATCGCACATGGAAGTGGCAAAAGATCTGCGGGAGAGTATTCGAGAACGTTTCTCCGTGGGAAACGGACCTCGGATTCAGGAATTAAAAGCGTCTTTGGCCGGTTGTAAGCAAAAGGGATTAACTATTGCTGCTTACTATGGAAAACTGGCTATGTTGTGGGAAGAACTAGGGAATTGTGATAAGTTTCCAACTTGCTCGTGTGGAAACTGCACTTGCAATCTAACGGTTGCACTGGAGAAGAAAAGGGAAGATGATAGGGTTCACTTATTTCTTATGGGCCTGGATGAAAGTCTTTATGGAACTGTCGGTTCCAATCTCTTGGCTCAGGAACCATTGCCATCGATGAATCAAGTTTACCAAAAGGTAATCCAAGATGAACGGGTCAAAGGGATGGCACGAACTCAGGAAGAACGAGGGGAGGTGACAGCGTTTGTTGCACAACGATCACAGCCACCAAAGACAGGCTATAAGGAGTGTCACTTGTGTGATCGAGGAGGACATCCTCCGGAACGCTGCTATGAAGTTATTGGCTATCCGGAGGGGTGGGTGCATTATCCGAAGCAAGGTACTTCGAATGGAGGACGTGGTAGAGGAAGAGCTGAAGGTAACAGAGGTGGAAGAGGTCGTGGACATCAACAACTTGGTTCAAATGCTGGTCGAGGACGTGGTAATAATCGAGCAAATGCTGCTCAGGCTGAGCTCGAGAATGGAGAAAACGGACACATGAATGTGCCCGGACAGACTAACTTGTCCGGAATAACAGGTGATCAGTTGCAGATGCTGTTCGATTTGCTGAAAAAGGAGAAGGCAAGCACAAGTGAACCATCGATCGGTAAGAAAACTCATTCTTCATGGATTATTGACACGGGGGCGTCAAATCACATGACCGGACAGATAAGTGTTTTGGAGAATTTACGAACAATACCAAAGTGTCCGGTAGGTTTACCGAACGGAAGCAGTACGATGGCGACTCAGGAAGGATCCATCAGATTTAACGAAGACATGGTTCTTCACGGAGTGTTATATGTGCCCGAAATGACTTGCAACTTGATTTCTGTGTCTCAATTAATTAATCAAGTTGGTTGCAATGTAAATTTCACTAATGATTTGTGTGTTATGCAGGACCGGGCTACGGGGAAGTTGATTGGAGCGGGTGAACAAAGGAACGGACTCTACTACTTTCGGACGATACCCGTGGTGAAAGCTGTGAAGGTCGATGTGGTAGATTTATGCCATCAAAGGTTGGGACATCCTTCGATGCAAGTAACAAAATCTCTTTCAGTCTTAGAAGATAGTGGGAAAGGTAGCCTAGAAGAAAAAGCATGTGATGTATGCCTTAGGGCAAAGCAAACTAAAAATGTATTTCCTTCGAGTAATAATAAGGCTGCTGAACCTTTTGATTTAGTTCATTGTGATTTGTGGGGTCCTTATAGAACTGAGTCTTCGTGTGGTGCATCATATTTTTTGACTGTTGTTGATGATTGTTCACGAGGAGTATGGGTGTTCCTGTTAGTTGATAAGAAAGAGGTCGGACAAAAATTGAAAGGCTTCTTTGCAATGGTGGAAAGACAATTCAATAAACGGGTTAAGTACGTTTGGAGTGATAATGGAACCGAATTTGTAAGTTTGAGAGGGTATTTTCTCGAACAAGGGATCTTGTTCCAAACATCTTGTGTGGGGACACCCCAGCAAAACGGTAGAGTTGAACGGAAACATAGACATATCTTGAACGTGGCACGGGCGCTACTTTTTCAAGCCAATTTGCCGATTGACTTCTGGGGAGAATGTGTGATGACGGCATGTTATTTAATTAATCGGACACCCACTAAGTTGTTGAATGGGAAGACACCTTACGATATCTTGATGGGTGTGACACCGAATTATGATCATTTGAGGGTTTTCGGTTGCTTATGTTATGCTCGCAATCAAGGACGAACAAGTGACAAGTTTGAAAGTAGGAGTCGTCGATGTGTGTTTTTGGGTTATCCAAATGGGAAGAAAGCGTGGAAAATGTATGATTTGGAAGCAAAGGAGTTTGTGTTCTCGAGGGATGTGGTGTTTTACGAAAAGGAGTTTCCGTTCGCATCCAAGGAGACTGAGGTCGAAAAACGGACACAAGATACGGTTCCTCTCACCGTAGCATTGGAGGAGGAAGAGGAGTGTGTGCAAGGAAGGGGGGTGTTGATCCCGAAGGCATGACTCCGGTAATTGAACCCGAAGTGGTGACTCCGGAAACTGAACCTGAGGTTGTTCCCGAAGTTGAACCCGAAGAGTTGGGTCGTGGTAAACGAACTAAGAAAGAGAATATCTTGCTGAGAGACTTTGTTACTAATACGGTCCAAAATATGAGTCACCGGGTATCGTCCTATGTTCGAAATTCTGCTTGTTCATCTGTTTCTCAACAACCCTCTGGTAAGCCCTATCCTATAGCACACTATGTCAATTGTGATAATTTCTCTTCGAAACATGTGAGTTTTCTTGCAGGTATAACGCAAGGACATGAGCCTACCTCCTATTCGGAGGCGGTAAAAAGTGACAAATGGAGAACAGCCATGGGGGAAGAATTGAAGGCATTGGAAGCGAACAGAACTTGGGAGATAGTTCGCCTACCTACGGGGAAGAAGGCCCTCGGATGCCGATGGGTATACAAGATAAAGTACAACTCGTATGGAACTATTGAAAGGTACAAAGCAAGACTGGTGATTTTTGGGAATCATCAAATCGAAGGAGTTGATTATACGGAGACATTTGCACCGGTTGCAAAGATGGTGACTGTCCGATTTTTTTTGGCCGTAGCAGCTGCCCGAAATCGGGAATTGCATCAGATGGATGTGCACAATGCATTTTTGCATGGTAATCTTCACGAGGAAGTGTATATGAAATTGCCTCTGGGACATCGCATGACCGGGAGAGGAACGGTGTGTCGCCTTCGAAAATCATTGTATGGTTTAAAACAAGCTCCCCGATGTTGGTTTGCGAAGTTGTCTGCTGCTCTTAAGCAATATGGGTTTCGACAATCATATTCGGAGCACTCTTTATTTACGATGAAGAAGGGAAATGTGCAATTGAATGTGGTTGTTTATGTGGACGATTTAATCATATCTGGTAATGATTCGAAGGCAATTCGAATTTTTAAGTTGTATCTCTCGAAATGTTTTCATATGAAGGATTTGGGTACCTTGAAATACTTCTTGGGAGTTGAAGTGGCGAGAGCTCCGAAGGGAATCTTCCTGTGTCAGAGGAAGTATACTATGGATATAATAACGGAAGCAGGCTTGTTGGGGGCAAAACCGGTTGGTACACCGATAGAACAAAATCATCGATTGGCGCTGGCAACCGGTCGTTTTATCAAAGATCCTGAACGTTATCGGCGACTGGTTGGAAGATTGATTTACTTATGTTTTACACGACCGGATTTGTCCTATAGTGTGCATGTGCTGTCGCAATTCATGCAGAGTCCCCGTATTGAGCATATGGAAGCCGCACTTAGGGTTGTTCGATATTTGAAAGGCTGTCCGGGACAAGGCATCGTATTTGATTCTCAGTGTGATCTGAGATTGCATGGGTGGTGTGACTCCGATTGGGCAGGTTGTCCGTTGACACGTAGATCGTTGACAAGTTGGTATGTGTCGTTAGGGGACTCACCGATATCGTGGCGAACGAAGAAGCAACAGATTGTGTCGAGGTCCTCCGCCGAGGCAGAGTATCGATCGATGGCAATGACTGTGTGTGAATTGAAGTGGTTAAAAGGGATATTATGGAACCTTGGAATCGATCACAAGTCTCCGATGAATTTGAAGTGTGACAGTCAAGCGGCGTTACATATTGCCCGGAATCCTGTCTTTCACAAACGTACCAAGCATATTGAAGTCGACTGTCACTTTGTCCGGAATGAAATTATCGGAGGAATCATTCGTCCCAGCTATGTGCCTACGACCACATAACTTGCTGATATTTTTACGAAGGTGCTGGGACGTGCCCAGTTCGAGTACTTCCTTAACAAGTTGGGCAAAAGAAACCCTCATGCTCCAACTTGAGGGGGTGATGAAGGTTATATTGTAAATAGTTAGTGTGTAAATAGTTAGTTATGTAAATTATATATTGGGCCAAGCCCGTTGAGTTTACTTGGTCCCTAAGTTAGGTTAGGTTTAGGTTTTCTCTAGGTTCTCTCTTGTATAAATAGGGGACTCCCCTCATCAATAAAAGCAAGAGTTTTTCAGCCAAATATTGTTTCTCTCGTGTGAGTGTGTTCGGTTTTACAATTATTGATGTAACTGAGAAATCAGGGGGAAATGTTCGAGCTTCTTGGACATTTAAGGACCTCAGGGATTTTATTTTTAGATTGGGAGCAATAGACTTTGGTTACAGAGAGAAGCCATGGACTTGGTCATGCTATAGAATTAATGAAGGCTTAATCCAAAACACTACTAAAAAAAAGCTTTTTTCGACTACCACCTATCGACCGAAAATCGGTCGAACCACAATTTCGACCGATTTTCGGTCGAACACTTGTGACTGTCACAACTGTTCGACCGAAAATCGGTCGAAATTGTTGTTCGACCGATTTTCGGTCGATAGGTGGAATTGCTGTTGGGCATGTCGACCGAATTTCGGTCGACCAAGCGGTCGATAGGCCCATTAATAAGTCGGGCATAAGCCATTTTTGGGTCATTTCCTTCTTACCCAAAATTATTTTACACTCTTTAAAACCCTCCCCAACCTCCATACTCGAAATCCACCATAACCCACCCCCAAAATCAACACTTAAACACAATCTACCCTCCTAATCACTACCCATAACAACAAATTCAAGGTAAATTCTTAATTTTAGGGTTATTTTAATTACTTTGTAAAACTTGAAACCTAACTTTTTAACTCAATTTTTTTGTAGTTTTGAAGCATATAACTAGTGGTGAATCATTTGTAGGTGCTATAGGAGCATAAATCAACGTCGAGGTACGGTTTTTTTTTTTTGTTTTTATTTAATCCGAATTTAATTAATTTTTTAATTAATTTTTAACTTTGGCCTATAATGTTGCATATTTAGTTAATTATTAGTTAGCAAACTTTATTGTAGTTATTGTTGATGTTGAACAACTTGTTTGGTGTTGTTAGCTATTATAAAGTTAGGTTTGTGTTGTTTGGGATTGTTGTAGTTGTTGGTATTGTTTGGTAGTGTTGTTTGTAATGTGTTGTTCCCTTGGTATTGTTGAGAAGATGAACATGTTATGCCTAAAACGAATAAGTTTTTGTTTGTTTGAATTGCTTTGATAATATTAATTAATAGGGTGTTATTAGATAATATTATTTCTTTGGGGCATTTCATCAAACAAGTTGCTTGCATTAACAAACCCGACGACATTAATCTTGCTAAAGTGATTACAAAAAAAAAGTGGCAAACTAATATAAAAAATCATACATATTGTTACTCAATCTTTCAATGTTTGTGTAGATATGGACATTAATCGTCGTCGTCTGTGGATGGATAATAGAAACTTTTCCGAGCGGCGGGGGTTGAGGCCTTCGTTTGTAGCGGGTGTTATGGAATTTCATGATGTAGCTCGCAACACAGACGATTATTTAAGGCATGGCAAAATTAGGCGTCCATGTGAAAAATGCGAATGTGTGTGTAAAGATACAAGATTTGGAGAATGTCGAGTTACATTTGTATAAGAAGGGGTTTATGCCAAATTATTACGTTTGGTATAATCATGGAGAGCCTTGGGACTTGCAGTAGCAACTTCAAAATCTTAAAAATATTCATGGCGCTAGGAGTTCTCCGGTTGTGGAACCAGACCAAGCAGCCGGGTATAGAATGGAAGATATGGTGAATGATGCTTTTGGGATGTACCCGGCTAATGATCCCCTTCAGCCGGATACATCACAGCCAAACATTGAGCACATTCCCAATGCCGAGGCAAATCAGTTCTTTGAACGGTTGGAGGAAACAAGTCGACCATTTTATGAGGGCTCGGTGCATTCCCAGTTGTCGGTTGCTGTTAGATTGATGAGTATCAAATCAGATTTTAGTATATCTCAAGCTGCCATGGATTCCATCATTGCCCTTATGAATGAACTAAATCCGACAAATATGGCCTTACCAACTACTTATTACTACACTAAGAAGTTGGTTTCCTCGTTGGGGCTTTCTGCCGAGAAGATACATTGTTGTGTTAATGGCTGCATCTTGTATTATAAGGATGATGCAGACCTGCAGACATGTACATTTTGTGAGGAGCCCCGGTACAAGCCTGAGCCAGATCCTAAAAAGCAGCCGAAGCCTGTTAAGTGGATGCATTACTTTCCCCTTATACCACGGTTAAAGAGGTTGTATGCTTCGATGAGTTCTGCTCCACACATGAGATGACATCATGACCGTACCAAGGTGCCGGGTATTCTATCCCATCCATCTGATGGGGAGGCATGGAAACACTTTGATCAAGTGTATCCGGCATTTGCTAGTGAGCCAAGGAATGTAAGGTTGGGTCTATGTTCTGATGGGTTCACCCCGTTTGATGTCTCCTCTACGCCCTATTCTTGTTGGCCCGTATTTGTCACTCCTTACAACCTGCCTCCTGGAATGTGCATGACCAGTCCTTATCTCTTTTTGAATTGTATAATACCGGGTCCACATAACCCGAAAGCCTCTATTGATGTATATTTGCAGCCTTTGCTTGATGAGTTGCAGATACTTTGGCATGAAGGAGTTGAGACTTATGATATATCAACGAAACAGAACTTCCAAATGCGTGCTTCTTTGATGTGGACTATAAATGACTTTCCAGCTTATGGGATGTTGTCTGGGTGGTCCACAGCAGGTAAGCTCGCTTGCCCTTACTGTATGGAAGATACAAAAGCCTTCACGTTGAAATATGGAGGCAAATGCACATGGTTCGACTGTTGCCGTCGATTCTTGCCAATGGACCATCCTTTCAGGAGTAACACTAGCGCATTTATGAAGAATCAGGCTGATTTTGAGGAGCCCCCGCGCAGGTTATCAGGCATCGAGATATGGGACAGGGTCAAGGAGCTTCCTAAGGTAACTGAACAACTGCCATCTAATTATTGCAGAATTATTCCAACTTAATTCCACTAACACAATAATTAATTCCTAAAGTAACTGAACAACTGCCGTCTAGAGCACCTGGTTATGGGGTTGAACATAACTGGACTAAACAGAGCATTTTCTGGGAGTTGCCTTACTGGAAGGATAATCTTCTTCGCCATAATCTGGATCCAATGCATATTGAGAAGAATTTTTTCGAGGCCATCCTTAATACTGTGATGGATGTCCGGGGCAAGACAAAGGACAACTTGAAGGCGCGGTTGGACCTACAGCTACTTTGTAGGTGACCTGAGTTGCAGGTAATCCAAGAAGGCAACAGCATGTTCATGCCAAAGGCTTGTTATACATTCGATGAGGATGAGCGAAGGATGATTTGTGAGTGGGTGAGTAATTTGAGGATGCCTGATGGTTATGCTTTAAACCTTGAAAGGTGTGTTGATATTAATAGTGGGAAACTGCATCACATGAAAAGCCACGACTGTCACATCTTCATGGAAAACTTGCTCCCAATTGCATTCAATGGCTTGCCTGATAAAGTTCTGAAACCGCTAACAGAGACGAGCCTATTTTTTAAAGAACTTTGCAGCAAGACATTGAAGGAAGAGAACCTTAACCTGTTGGAGCAGAACTTTCCTGTAGTCGCCACTAAGCTGACAAAGATCTTTCCCCCCGGATTCTTTAACGTGATGGAGCATCTACCGATTCACCTAGCTGAAGAGGCTCGGCTAGGAGGCCCGGTGCACTGCAGATGGATGTACCCTTTCGAGAGGTAAGCTTCCATATCTTAGTAACTTTTATTTTTTTAATTAATCCAACTTAATTCCACTAACACAATAATTATTGCAGAATTATTGGTAAGTGTAAAAGGGACGTCAAAAACAGGAACCAAATCGAGGGGTCAATATGCGAGGCATATCTGGCTAGAGAAACTTCGCATTTTTGCTCTTACTACTTCGACAAGGATGTTCCATGTTTGCGCACTAGGCCGGATCGGCATGATATGGGCGATAATAATGATCCCAGCTACCCAGCGTTCTCTGTATTCAATCAACCAGGCAGGGGAAATACATCTTCCGAAGTATGTCAGCTCAACGAACAGGACAGGAAGGTAGCAACAACAGATGTGCTGTTGAACTGTCCCGAGGTCACGCCTTATTACAAGTATGTTGTATTTTAACAATACTGCCTAATATTCGCCGTATTATAAGTATATTCGGACTAACGTGTATTTCTTCGGCTCATAATGCAGTCACTTTGTCGCTGAGTTTGGTGATGCAGAAGTTTATGAAAATTTTACAAATTGGTTTACAGAATTTGTAAGTGGTTAACAAATTCTTAAATATTCCTTATATTTAGATAAAAATATTTACTTACACAGCTACATTAAATGTTTGTGTAGGTGAACAATCCGGTGAATGGCATCACCTTTGATTTTCTGCGAGATATATACCATGGCCCATATTACAAATACAAAAGAATGAATACGTACTTTGTAAATGGGTACAAGTTTCATACAAAGCAGCGGTCGGAGGGTAAGAAAACATACAACTCTGGTGTGTCCGTGAGAGTAGGAACCGGTGATCAAGGGGGCGACTTTGAGTACTACGGTGTGATTGAGGAGATGTTAGAGGTAGAGTAAGTGTCGGTTGGCCTCGTAAGAAATTGGTTCTTTTCCGGTGCAAGTGGTTTGATCCCAGTAACAGAGGTACGAGGGTAGACCCGTCTTCTAAGTTAGTCGAGGTTAATCACAAAAGGTCGTATGGACACTATGATCCTTTCATCATTGCCCAGAAAGTAAAGCAAGTGTGGTTTGTTCCTTACCCGCGTACAAAGAACCCAGCAAGATCAAAGGCCAAAGCCCATTGGTGGGCAGTTTTAAAAGGAAAACCGGTGGGATTAGTTGAAGTCCCTGATCTTTTAGATGTTGCATACCAGAACGAGGTCTCAACCGTTCCATTGATAGCAGACAATGAACTAGCTGACCAGTTGCAACATATTGATGGCATATATGAGCAGTTAGATGCATCTGTAGCTAGTCGAGGAAAAAACCCAGTTAATTTTGGAGCAGGAGCTTCAAGGGCAAATGATGATGATGAATATACAGATGAAGAAGAAGTTAACGATGAGGATGAGGAAGAAGAATTGGCTGATGATGAGGATTGACCTTATACGTACTCCTAGCTTTTGTTTTTTTAATAGGCTAGTTTAATGTACTTATATAATTATAAACATAAGAAGATATTTGTATTCTTATTTTTGTGCAATGAATGTGTTTGTTTAATCTATTTAACCCGTCTAATTTTTGTGCAATGAATGTGTTTATTTAATCTATTTAACCCGGCTAATTTTTGTGCAATGAATGTGTCAACAGGTATGAAGAAAGTGTTTTCAAGAAGGAAGGGGCCTAAAAAGGCAGGTGAGCCTTCAGGTGAGCCGGCACAGGACACTCCTACCTCTCAGGTGCCGCATCACCTTCCTACAGGAGCACCTACAGGATACAGTCCAGATTTTTTCAGGCCGCCCGGCATGTCTCAGGTGCCGCATTCGCTTCCTACAGGAGCACCTGCGGGATACAGTCCAGAATTTTTCAGGCCACCTGGCATGTCTCAGAGCCATCCTGGTTGGAGGCATAACTTCAGTAGTTATGACATGACTGAGACCCAGGCCGGTCCATCCCAGGGCGTTCCCAGACTAGGCGATCCCACACAGTCCACTAGTCCGTCTGGGTCGACTCAGCCGCCTTCCGACCCATCTAGCCCTACCTGCCCTTCGGTGCAGCAGGAGATTCCTTACTATGATCGGAGATCGCCATATTACATCGGTGAGCCTGGCACTTAGGAAGACGGGCGTTTGATCATTTATCCCGAGGGGGATAACAGGTAAGTATAGTATTTTTGAAGTTCTTATTTATTTAGCAGTAAGCTTTTAAATGTTAGTATTTCTATTAACCCGTCTGTTTTTTTACGTAGCTTTTGCCCCAACACTGATGCTACTCCTATGGTGACGAAATGCATGAAATCTCAATGGAAGGAATCATGGTCATCCTGGGGCGCTGTGCCCCCTCAAGTAAAGCAACGGATAATGCAGGCTTTTGAGGTGATAAATATGCATACGGTTTTTCACTAATTGCAGGTTTTCTTAATGATTATGTTTAAATAAAATATTTTGATGAATATTGCAGGTTTAGTGTAAGTGGCATCCGGCTCTGGACTATAAAGTCCGTTCTAACTTCCCAAAGAAATGCGGGGATTTGTACAAGAACGCAATGTATAATGCGTGCAAAAAAGAGAAAATGCCCGGCTTCCTCTATGATCATCAATGGAGAGAGCTGTAGCAATATTGGGATACTCCCGAATTTCAGAAGATAGCGAACAAGGGAAGAAAGCGCGGGCATCTAGTAAGGGTGGATCGCTGCATACCGGTGGCGCAGTTAGCGCTGCGACGCAGAAGATGCACTTGGTAAAGTAATTTAATTTATAAGAATTACTATAATAGTTTATTTTTTTTATCTAAATTGATCTCTTCTTTAATTTGTAGGAAAAGCAAGAAAATCGGACTATTCCACTCTCTGAAATGCACAAGATCCGCCATATCAAGAAAGATAAAAAGGGCGGAGAAACATGGGTCGAGCCCCGCGCACAAGAGACCTGGGTAAGTAATTAAATTTAAACTAAAGTCGCGCCAATCCTTCAACTTTAAAACTTCATAGTTGTACCGTTGATATATTTATGTTTTTCAGGAAAGAGCTACAAAGGCCATTGAGGACTGGACCGCGACTCAGCAATCTGAGGTCGGAAGCAGTACACCAGTACCGCTAACGCTCGAGCAAGAAACCAACTTATGGTTGGAAGCGGTCGGAGGGGTGAAGAAGGGGTCAGCTTATGGCATTGGAACTCTGTTTTCATCTGCCAAGCATAAATCGAACTATTTGGGCTCGTGTTCAAGTGCTCCTCCAAGCTCTGCTCCCACTCCAGAAATGACTCGGATGCAAGCGGAGATCGAAGACCTGAGAAGACAAAATGAAGCTATGCGCTTAGCACAGGAGGCGCATCAGAGACAAGTGCATGAAATGATGCAAGAGCTCCTCAGGAACCAAAAAAAAGGCAAAGGAAAGCGTGATAGCTCGGGAAAGGGAAAGAGCAAGAGCAAGAGCAGACATCGCCACCATTCACCGTCTCAGTCTGATGCCGGGTCTAGTTCGGCTTCTAGCCAGTAGTAGTGATTGTTGAACTTTAAACTGTTTGTTTAGTTTGTTTGAATATTGTAAAACTTGAACTAATGTTGAAAGACTCCTTTCTATTGTTTGGCTTTGTTAGCCTTGCTTGAATAGCGTTTATGAATGTGTTTTGTCTGGTTTTTCTGCGTGTTGCTGAATTTACAGGTGGTGTAGGGCTAATTTTAGCTTTTATGTTGCAGGTTTTTACAGGTTTTCGACCGACTTTCGGTCGAAAGTTGGTCAAAAAATATTACCAGACTTTCGACCGAATTTCGGTCGAAATACTGTTCGACCGAATTTCGGTCGAAGTCGGTAGACGTTCGACTGAATTTCGGTCGAAGGTTGAATTTCGACCTTAATTTAGTCGACCACCACAATCGGTCGAAATACGGTCGATAGGTCGACCGAATTTCGACCGATTGGGCGGTCGAAAATGCCGGTTTTTTAGATAGGATCTTAGTTTCTCCTGAGTGGCGTCTAAAATATGATCAAGCTGCTGTCCGTCATATTGAAAATGATGCATTTGACCATGTTGTATTATTATGTTCCACTGATGGCTTTGATGATAGATGGAAGAAGAGATTCTATTTTGATAAGCGTTGGTGGGGCAACAGGAAGCCCATACTGTGATAGAAAGTTCTTGGGGTCGTCAAGTTTTTGGAACTAATCAAAATTAGGTTTGCTCTAAAATTAATAATCGTAAAAGAGCTTTAGTGTCTTGGTCTCGGATAAGTAATCCAATAAAGAGTTAGGACTAGCATATAGGGACGAGGAGATTTATTGGAAGCAAAAGTCAAGAGTTCAATGATTGAATGAGGAGAATAAAAATACGTCATTTTTTCATATGTCCACGGTCCAACGAAGACGCAAAAACCTTATTAAAAGTATTGAAAATGTGTCAGGGGAGTGGATTTGTGATAAAGGTGGGATTGTTAAGGAACTAGAGGATTTTTATAGGGATTTATTTACCTCTTCCTGTCCTTCCTCTTTGAATCAAATTTTAGATGTTATTCCGGTGTCGATTACTGATGATATGAATCGAGCTCTTCTTTGTGAGATCACTGATGTAGAGATTAAAGATGCTTTATTTTCTATGAAGCCTTCCAAGGCTCCAGGGTTGATGGAATGACGCCACTATTTTTTCAACAATTTTGGTCTTTGATTTCTAATGATATTTGTGTTGCAGCAAGGAGTTTTTTTTATTCAGGTCAACTTTTGCATGTTTGGAATCGAACCTTAATAACTTTGGTTCCTAAAATTAAAACTCCTGCAACTCTACATCATTTTAGGCCTATAAGTTTGTGCTCTACTCTGTACAAGATTATAACTAAAATAATTGCTAGTCGTATGAAACCTTTGATGTCTCTGATTATTTCTCCAAATCAAGCAGCTTTTGTAGGGAATCGGCAAATCATAGATAATGTTATATTGGCGCATGAATTTATTGAAAAATAAAAGAAAAGGTAAATAAAAATTGATGGCCTTAAAATTAGACATGTCTAAAGCTTATGATCGTGTTGAATGGTCTTATATCCTACATATAATGCTTAAAATGGGTTTCCATAAAAAGTTTGTAGATCTGATTATGACATGTATTACTTCTGCTACCTTTTCTTTTAATATAAATAGTGAGATTAAAGGCTACGTTAAACCGAGGCTTGCGTCAAGGTGATCCTCTATCGCCTTACCTTTTTCTTATTTGTGCTCAAGGCTTGTCTGCATTGTTGATTTCGGTTGAGCAACAAGGAACATTAAAAGGTATAAAATTAGGAAGGAATAGTCCAGCGGTTTCTCATTTGTTTTTTGCTGATGACTCGTTTATTTTTTGTAGAGCTGATATGTGTAGTACTTCTCAAATTAATAATATCTTAAACTTGTATAAAAGCTGCTCTGGTCAAGCTATTAATTATGAGAAGTCTGCAGTTTATTTTAGCAAAAACGCTACTGATATAGAGAAATCATATATGTTCTTCACTTGAAAATATGGAGCTATGTACTAGAGGATCTTATCTTGGACTACCTATTGTTGTAGGAAGATCTAAGAAGGAGATGTTGTCTTTTATTAAAGATAAGATTTTATCTAGGAATAAAAGTTGGAAAGGTAAATTTTTCAGTCAAGCTGGCAAGGAAGTCTTATTAAAATCAGTTTTATCCGCTATTCCTTCTTATGCATTGTCTTGTTTTCGATTACCGGATGGACTTTGTAAAGAAATTATGAGTTTGTTCTCGAGGTTTTGGTGGGGTCAAGAGGATGAAAAGAGGAAGATGCATTTTGAAAAATGGGATAAATTGTGTGAACCTAAATTTAGGGGTGGCTTAGGTTTTAGGGATTTAAAAGCATTTAATATGGCGTTACTAGCTAAATTGGCTTGGAGAATTATGAATGAGCCTGACTTGTTAGTTGCTCAAGTTCTTAAGAGTAAACATTTTCCAAATGAGTCTCTGTTGAAAGCTAGTTCTCATCGGTCTGCCTCTTGGATTTGGAATAGTATTATATGGGGTCGTAATCTATTGAATAAAGGAGTTAGATGACATATTGGTAATGGAACATCTGTTGATATATGGCAAGATCCGTGGCTCCCTAAAGACAATTTCTTATATCCTTGTTATTCTGTGAGTCACTTTCCTGTAGAACTAAAAGTATCTAATCTGATCAATATTGAAACTCATTCATGGAATACTCAGATTCTTCAATCTCTGTTTAGTCACGATGAGGTGTTATCTATATTGTCAATTCCATTATCTTCTACAGGGAGTAATGATAGGCTCATTTGGCATTGCACAAAATCAGGTAAGTATGAAGTGAAATTTGTATATCACCTTGCAAAATTAATCTTAGCTAATGATAGAAGTGCGGAGAACATTCCAGGTACAAGTTTTCATGTATTTCCTAAATCTTTCTGGAATCAACTATTGTCTTTGGAAATTAAAAATAAGCTGAAACATTTTTTGAGAAAGCTTAGTGGTATTTTATTCCAATCAATTTAGTTATTTTTCTCTCTTCGATTTTAGCAATACAAATGGAGTTTTAGTGGTATCTCACACTTATTTAAACTTGCACATTTTTACTTTTTGTGGCATTAATTTGTCATCAGGGTTCTACATTTTATTTCTGTTCTATTTTGCAATATACGGGGCATATCGACAACATCGGTAACTGAAAATTAAAATTTAACAGGATGTCATGAACTTTTAAACAAAATTCATGCGTGTTATGAATACTTCACACTTATAACTTTTTTGGTACAAAACTATAGCATACACATTAATATTTTCAATAATTAATTCCTTGGTAACTGTGTTTTAATGGACAAAGAATAATAATTGATTCAAAAAGATTGATCTAAAGTTGGAAATGCGATTGTCATAAACAAGACATTAAAAATGAATGTTCGCGAAAAAGAAAAATAGAAGCAACTGAGTGGTCATAAATATGTTTTTCTAAATGTCAAACGTAAAATACCCTTTTCAAAATTCCAAGTTTCATGTTTGTCAAATTTTCTACACAGTAAGAAAAGGTGTAAATGATATTACAACGCCTTAATTAACTATTATTATCATAGTATAATACAAAACTTCATAATTTCCTATATAGTGCTCATTAAATCTTTTTTAAACATTTTGAAGTTTTCTTCATTCAATAATCAAGTTACAATTAAGTTTGGAACTTTGAAAAAGCTTTTTATAACCACAAGAAAAATGTCATTTCTGTCAACACATTATACTAATTAATATTAAGAAACTACATTACATTCTTGTGTTCATCATTTGACTTTTTTAATTAATTAAGAAAATTAATTATTTTTTATATGGTCATGTAATAGTAATGCAGTCAATCTCAATTCCAGTATTTAAGTTTTGTAATTTAATTTCATTTTTTCGATAATAAATCTTTTGCCTAATATGTTAAAACTTTGAATTAAATAACTTAAATCTTATTATACGTCAATAATCTTTGTGACAATCAAAACTAATGTACTATATTCATACAAATAGCTAACGCTTTGTTAATTTGAAAGAAATTTTACTAATATAAAATAAATATTACTAATATAAAGGTTTTGGGGGCATTTTTTTTATTTTTTTTAACCTAAAGCCATATAACAAGCTCTGTTAACCGAAATAAGCATTCGAATGACCAACCATCAGAAGGAAAAAAGCTCTAACAAGGCTGCCAATAATACTAACACTCGACTAAAGAAACTTTGACCTCCTTAACCGTGTAAGACGTTCCATCAACATATGTCCCTCTGAAGCTGCCAGTCACTAGGTTCATCTTACCTGTTGATTTGCCCTTACAAGCCCTGAAACCCCTGTTGAGGGAGGGCTCAAGCAACTCAAATCCATAAGCATGGATCCCAATCAAGGTAACACTATCCTTATCAGTCTTCACAAGAGCAGTTTTTTCCACAGCTAACCAGGTTAATCCAGCCTTTAGAGTAACATCCCTTACAATTGTACTCCATGTTGCATGGAGTTCAATCGGGGAGTTTAATCGGGCATAATATGATCTTTTAGAGAATTAGTTTTGTATACTTGCGTTGCAGGGACAGTAGACACTTATATATAAAAACTAGAAGACGTGCCTGCGCTAGTGCTAGTGCTATGCACGGGTGCCATGCACGTGTGTTAGATGTCATCTTGCCTAATGTTATTAATTGTGTTGTGTGCGGAGCTACAAAACTACCAAAAGTCGAAAATAAACATTTTGTGCAATCACAAAATACCAAAACCCGAAATTGAAGTCATATCAAACTAATAACGTACAAACTTGCTTCATATTGTGTACATTCATCGTTTGTGGAACGAAGTTGTTAATTACATGGTACAGTCATCATATCTACGATAAGTGCAGATCATCCAATAAACTTTCGTCGTTATAGGCCTCCCTTTTGTAGTACCATTTGACAAAAGTATAAGCACGGTGAATATGGAAACTTTGAGATTTCAGGTTCCCTAGAGAAAAGTATGCGGAAAAAAAGTTAAACCATTATAAGGACTAACTTCTGATGTTTCAAAAATAGAGAAGATATAGTAAAAAGGAAAAACAAGCTAAAGATATAGCCAAAGAATAAGAATTATATCAGCAAATCAGGTGAATTAAAACCCCAAATTTCAGTATCAAGACCATGCTGGAGAATGTGAAGATAATTAGGAAGAAGCACTGAAAAATGGAAATCCCACGTGTCAGGAAATTGAGGAGAAAACGGGCTGAAATTGAAGTTCATATTACAAAAGTATCCATAAAAGTGATGATAATTACCATTTTACACTTGTTTGGGAGTGTATTTACTAAAGACAGTATAGTATTTTAGCAAATACTAAAATAGAGAACAGAAGACGATAAAGGCATTCCACACAAAAACCCGAGGTGCTAAAACTATAACGATGTTAAGATATGGGGTTACTGTCAAGTAAAATATACAAAAGAAGTTTAAGTAGTTTTTTTCAGAGTCAACTTTCATCCACATATATCTACTCCGACTTGTTACTCATGTTCTTAACTAAGTGAAATCACGTGATGCCTAGTTGCTCAGATAATTCTGAATAGATCATACCTTTAATTGCTGCTGATGATCCTGAAACCTTGATCCATGTTTTTAAGAACATAGCACAAGCTGTAGCTTGGTATGGATGTGTTACCATATCCACCATGTTGCACTTAGGAAGAGCAAGATTAAGTCATTGTTCCTTGGTCTCTCTTGAGCTCTAAGCAATGAAATGTCTCTGTCTTAGGACATTTTTGTTCCAAAAAGTTTATTATTCAGTTAAAGTAACAATTATAATAAAGGTAAATAACAAAGGCATATGACAAACTTTTGCACTATTTCTATTTTTGTTAAAAAATGAGTGTAGAGCAAGTGACCTACTTGTAAAACTCCAGCATTCTATAAAGTTTGTGTTATAAGAACGTGAGCAGCGGAAAAGACCATGGTTGTAGCTGGTACGGGTCAAATCACGGAAGCAACAACAAGGTAACGAAAGCAATAGATAAACACAAGATCAAAGAAATAGGGGATGGGGAAGAACAGAAATAGAAGAAAAGAATGGATAAACGATTCAAACCATGAATGTATATCCGAGAGAGGAAGGGAAACTTGAACCATACAAGGATTCCGTACTAGTGACGAATCTCCATAGGTTCCAAGCAAGAGATAATTCGAAGCTTCAAGCTTCTACAAAGAAGAAGGTCGTGCCTCTCTTTCTAGGTCTATTCTTCAAATCTAAACAAGCTAATGAAATAAATGGCTAAGTGTGGTATTTATAGGTTCACCACACTTCTAAATGAAATGTCTAAATAGCCCATAAGTCTAGTCTAAACAATACAAGTCACTTAGGGCTATAGTTGGAATTACACTCAAAATAAGTAGGAGTCCCGTCTTGACACTTCAGCAACTAGGCGCCCCGCCTGAATAGTAGGCCACCAGAGTAGGCGCCCCAGCCCAAAAGTGGGCGGCCAGAGTAGGCGGTCCACCCAAAAAGTAGGCGGTCCGCCCATTAAACAGGCGCCCCAAACTCCTGAGGCTTGATTTCAAGTAGGCGGTCCGCCCCTTCCCGAGGATTCTTGGAATGGCTCAAAATGTATCCCCCGAGCCTCTCCTTTGGTGCCTATGTGCTCCTCCTTCCTTGGCGCTCCATTGCATGATCTTCAAGTTGCTTCCGGAGGCCTTGACGGTACTCTTTGTTCTCTCAAGCTTGGCTCTTGATGGTTGGCGCTTTGGGTCCAATTTGCCCCCGCATCAGTAGCTCTGCAAACACCAAAGAAAAAGAGAAGCAATGCAGTTAGGGCCAAAACCCTTCTACAACCATACAAAAGGGAAAGCTAAAGAAATTTAGGATAACAGCAATTGGTCCTATCTTGTATGCTTATGTTTGGAAATAAGAAATTTCCAGGTACATCCTGAATTTCTATCATTATATTTTGACCGGAGTAATCCAAATTATATCTCCCTATCTTTATCTTCTCCATTCTAATAATGGGAAATTTGTGGTCTTAAAATTCAAAGAGTATCAAATTAAAGTTCAAAGAAAAGTGGCAAAAATAACAAACAATGAGTTACACCTGTTGATGCTATGGAGTTAGTTATATGTCGCACCAGTCATTTCAAATTGAAGCAGAAGAATTATGCAAGGAATTGTCACCAAGGTTAAATGAGATGTTCGATCGTTTAACGATTATTATAAAGCTAACTAAATTTACACGAAAATTACATTGAAGTAACTATTCCAGCTGATGTGACATTAATTTTCATTAGTCAAATAAATTTCCTTACTTTCTCCTTTTTATTTGTAATATTATTTATTTTGGCTAGTTAAGTTATATGTTAAGTAATGATAAGCACATTCAAGGTAGTTCGATATAAATATGGATATTTCTTCACAATCAAAATTAAATTATATTAATTGAACCTCAGAATAAATGAAATATTAAAACTAAGAATTACTCCCACCCCCAACATCATCTAGTCAGTAGATCAAACAATAACTTTATGGAGGCATAACGAACTTCGATCTAATAATACATCTTAACCAATCTATATGTGGACGAACATAAAGAGTCAAACTTCTAACTGTGACATTGGAGAAATTACCTGAGTAAATTTCAGGACTTCTTCAAATGTATAATAATTTAATCTCTTTTTATCATCCTGGCAAATCGCTTCAAAGTTGAGCCAAAAGCTTAGAGTTTTTTGTGTTTACTGTTTTACCCTTCGTCGTACTCCAAACTTACATTTATGATATATATAATAATATTGAGTTTCTAAGTGAATACATAATAATTTTATAAAAGTAATAAATTGATAAAATTACTGAATAACGTTAGTTTTTATTACACTAATATAAAAATTATATTTAAAATTAATAATATTAAATGAACTTGCAAAAGCTGATCAACTAAAGCTTGTGACAATCATTTTTTATTTTCTGACAATTATATTTATCATAGGTATAACTTCATCCTATTTTATCATTTACCATAGGTGTTTCATGTTATAAAAAGCAATTTTTTTCTTACTAATTTAGCAGCAAACTATTTTAACATATCTTTAATTTTTTTCTCATCATTTGTTTAAAAGGTATCTCAAATTTAGAGTGTGTCTTTCAACCTTGTAAGATTGTCGTTAATATTTCATATGTTGTTAAAAATACCTCCATACCTCTTTGATTATACTCGAAAGTATCATTTCGTAGCTCTTCCATGGTCATTAATTCATATGAAATAGTTGCTCCTTAAGAACCGACTTTAACTATTTTTCTCTATTACATATATATTTGACTACACCCGACCCCTAAGCAATTTTGGTGTATAATATTTTTGGCGCTCCTGGCCAAGCTTTTTAGTGACAAGCGTTCCATACTTATTTTAGCACTAGTTAAATGTTTAGATTTGAAAGTATTGAAACTTTTAAGTCATGACACGAATCTCTTCTTTAGAGCCTTTTCATATTTTAATTTTATCCATCTGAAATTCACGTTATATATATATATAGGTCTATTTGAATTTAAATTCTACAAGAAAATTTTCGTTCTTCAAACTCCACTGATTAAGGTGAAAAGGATCCCATCTTGCCACCACATTCTTTTGGTGATTTTCTTTATTTTTTATAAGTAACCACTTCGAGCGTTCTGTTTTCTTGTCATTGTCAACTATTTTAAAAAGTTACAACAATTAAATTAAATTTATTACCTAGGCAGGACAGAATGTTCGTTATTGACGTCATGGCGTGTAAATTGTGCCTTGTGAAGTCGACGTTCCATAAACAACTCTATTAATACATTAACCCTAGCTAGGAACGAATATATGCTCCCCCTTAAAGAGACTTGCGCGAGAAAAGCAAAAGAGAAAGGCATGTATAGTTCCAGATCCTTTTTAGTAAACCCGAATACATGAAGAATTTTATGTTTTGATATACCGGGTTTACATTATAATATGCTACTGTGGATCAAACTTGGACTATATTTTAAAATTTTTAATGTCTAGAATACAAAATCATAACACTTGGAATCTGATGATACGAGTTAACACCTATACACAGAAAAGGAAAGAAAACGAATAAGTTGACTATTTAAACGTACCAACTGACACTTTAAAAATGCTGTCGTAGTATATACTCCATTCAAGGAAATCTAGGCGGCTTTTAGACGCACAGATTGTAGTCTTTAATAATAGTAATAATAATTAGTGATATAATAAGTTACTCGTCGATAGTGGATGTAGTGTGTATATATATATATATGTACTTATGCTTAAAACGCTTAAGTTTCAGCTCATCTTAATATCTATTTCAAAAAAATAGGCAATGGCGCTGACAACAAAATTGCTTGATCTCTTAGTTCTTTGTTTGAATATCAGTTTCGTGGTTCTGATTCAACAATGTTTCATGAAAACCGATGCTCAAGAAGTACTAATAACACTTCAAAAACCACGATTGATCAAGTGCAAAATTGACAAAATATATCAAATTGGTGACTCGCTTTCTGATACAGGCAACTGCATTAGAGAGAACTTTTGTAGAGCTCATTCTGATTGTAAAAGACTTCCTTATGGAATGAACTATTTCCAACATAAATCAACTGGGCGTTGTTCTGATGGCATGCTCATGATTGATTTCATAGGTATATATATATATATATATATATTACTTACTATAAAAGTTTACTCTCTTTCTGTCTGACTTGTGTTTTCCAGATTTTGGGGAAGAACTAAATTTATTCTTTGGAAAAAAAAACGCATAAAACTTCTACCTATATGTTAGCTAACCTTGCACTAATGGGGTGCATGCGTCCCAGACTCCCAGTTTATACAAAGGATTTAGCTTATTTAAATTTTGAACCCATGCATCGATCTCTCAATAACTGCATGTTGCTATGCGTTTTTTCTACTTGACAGCATTGGAATCTGGTCTTCCTCTCCTAAATCCTTACAAGCTTCAAAATGGAAATTTTAGACATGGTGTGAATTTTGCAGTAGCAGGAGCTACCGCTTTACCAACTGAAATCCTGACAGGGAAGAATATTGTTAATTCATTCACCAATGGTTCATTGAGTATGCAACTTGATTTGATGTCTTCCCATTTAGCAGCCACCTGCTCCACTGGTAATTATATTAATTAATTTGCTAAATTAACACGTATTTCCCTAGCAAGTGTTATATGGTTTAGTTATATACTATCAAGCTAGCTAGTCGTATGTATTAATTAAACGTCCTTCTCTTTTTTCTTGTTCTTGCTAGATTGTCCACAATACCTAAAGAAGTCTCTTTTCCTAGTTGGGGAAATAGGAGGAAACGATTTCAATTATGGCTTATCGCAAGGTAAATCGATGAAAGAGTTAAGAAGCATGGTGCCAGATATCGTTCGAGCCATTATTGATGGTGTTATGGTGAGTATATAGCTTACTCCATTCGTTTCACTTTGTTTATCATAGTTTGACTTGAAATAAAATTTAATATAGAAAAAAAATTGATAGAAATAACAGCGAACTTAACTGCTGCTTAAACAAAAAGTAGCCGGCGAATCTATATATAATATGTGTATAATCATATATAATATGTGTATAATAAGAAAAGACTTTGCAAACTTGTAGTCTGAAGTATGTCATAAGATTTGTGTGGTTATAATTTTTGAAGCTTGTAATCTTAATATTTTATAGCATTTGTTTGTCTGTAAAAGCTATCCAATTAAAAAAAAAAATAGGAATATATCATTTTTTTTGTAACAAACTGATAAAAATAGTATCAAACAAAATGAAATTCTTCAAGTATTAAATTTGGTGAGGTTTTTTCACAACCGTAATTCGTAATATGGTAGTAGGGGAGGGGAGGTAAAAATTTCGCCCAGCAGCCATTTTTAACAACGGTATTTGGTTTGAGACCACTATTTTCTTTGGTCTTACACTAGAGGCCACTTTTGGGCCTTTACTAAATAAACATTGACTTAAGTTCTGATCATTGACTGAAGTTCAGTCCATACGACCCCTGGACTAAAGTTCCATCTTTAAGGACTGAACTTCAGTCCATATGACCCTGGACTGAAGTTCCATCTTTAAGGACTGGACTGAACTTCAGTCAACATGGCCCTGGACTGAAGTTCTATCTTTAAGGATTGAACTTCAATCCATATGGCCCTGGACTTCAGTCAACATGGCCCTGGACTGAAGTTCTGTCTTTAAAGAGTGAACTTCAATCCATATGGCCCTGGACTGAAGTTTAATCTTTAAGGACTGAACTTCAATCCGGCCCCTGGACTGAAGTTCTATCTTTTAAGCGAAAGTGGCCACAAACTAAATGTTTTGATATTAATAACCTGTGCCTAAAGACCAGTGGCAAAAGTGGCCTTTCGTGCACTTTCCCCGGAGGGGAGTTGAGGGCAAGGCGTGCCTCTTTAAACTATATTTGAAAATATAATAATAGTCCGCATATTGCTAGATTCACTTGTCGTGAATGTACATACGTAGTATATCCTCTTTCTTTAGTCTTCTCTATTCGTGACTGTCACACCGCTTAATTTCAGAGACCCTATGGGTACGAACAAAACCAAGTATGTCACACTCGCAATAAATAGTGCAATATATTACTCTCTCTTTTAATTTATACATAATTTAATTTTATTACGCATGAAGCTAATACTTTAAAAAGAAAAATACTTTTATCCGATGAACTTAAATATATCATAAGATGTTTGTAGATATTAAAATATGTGATTAATAATAAAATGAGAAAATTAAAGTTAAAATATTTTGTGAATGCAATATTCTTTTTTAAACGGATTAATAAAGAAATAACTTAAACTAAAAAGAGAGGAAGTACTTAAATGTCCTTCTTAATCAAACCAACGAAGATACCTTCAATGAGTATTATTAGTAAATTAAAGGATGATATTTTTTGTAATTATTGAGTTTCATAATTAGAAAGCAATAATAGTTATTAGTGACACATTTTAACATACTTACATTTCTAAATTGTGAGGGTGCTTATTTATTTTTCCTTGTTTACATTTTTCTTGTTGAATTATCTTTAACAATTGATTTATCACTTTCAGAGAGCCATTAGTTTTGGAGCTATTCGAATTATAGTTCCGGGCAATTTCCCAATTGGTTGTCATCCAATTATGCTAGCACAATTCATGACCAATAACTCAACTGCCTACGATGAGTACCACTGCTTAAAAAAATTAAATAATTTGGCAATCTTTTACAATGAGCATTTGCAACAAGCCATCGAAGAGCTTAAGAACGAGTATTCAAACATTGCACTGACTTATGGTGACTACTACAACGCCTATCTCTGGCTTCTACAAAATGCCGCGAGTCTTGGTAAGTAAGAAAAAATTCATCCTTTTATCTTTTTTAATCCATGATTTCCTTTGTTTTGTTTTTCATTTGATTTCATGTGAACTTTGGTGCAGCAAATTCTCTTCCCACCCCACTTGAAGCGACCAATCAGTCCTTTAAAATTTCTTAAAATGCATTAGTAGTACTCTTCAAAAGGTATATTACGAGAGAGTGACGAATTACTGAAAAAAAAAATTAGACTCCATTATTATAAATGAAAAAGTAAAGAAAGCTGTATGCATTTTCTTATTTCCCGCGCACGCAGTGTTAGGTACTCACTTTAGGCAGACTAATCTAGAGTCGCAATAGAAAGTTGCTAGGGATAAAATGCTACCTATGAAAGATGTAAAAATCCAACACATCAAACGAAAATAGAACACACACCAAAAGAAAATTGAATATGCTTTTGGTGAAAACTCTTGCCTTTCATTGATGAAGGGAGTCCTATATTTATACAAGAGAAAACCTAACTTAGGGACCAAGTAAAACTTAATGGGCTTGGTCCAATATACAATTTACATAACTGACCTATTTACATATCTAACCTATTTACAATAACCTTCATTACCCCCCCCCCCCCCCCCCCCCAAGTTGGAGCATGAGGATTCCTTATGCCCAACTTGTTAAGGAAATACTCGAACTGGGCCCGTCCCAGTGCCTTCGTAAAAATATCGGCCAGTTGTGTGGTCGTAGGCACATAGCTGGGACGAATGATTCCTCCGATAATCTCATTCCAAACAAAGTGACAGTCGACTTCAATGTGTTTAGTGTGTTCGTGAAAAATAGGATTCCGAGCAATATGTAATGCTGCTTGACTGTCACACTTCAAATTCATCGGAGAATTGTGATCGATACCAAGGTTCCATAATATCCCTTTCAACCACTTCAATTCACACACAGTCATTGCCATCGATCGATACTCTGCCTCGGCTGAGGACCTTGACACAATTTGTTGCTTCTTCGTTCGCCAAGATATCGGTGAGTCCCCTAAAGATACATACCAACCAGTCAACGATCGACGTATCACGGACAACCTGTCCCATCGGAGTCACACCATCCGTGCAATCGCAGATCACACTGAGAATTCAATACGAGGCCTTGTCCCGGAGCATCTTTCAAATATCGAACAACCCTAAGCGCCGCTTCTATATGCTCAATACGGGGACAACACATGCATACTATAGGACAAATCCGGTCGTGTAAATTACAAGTAAATCAATCTTCCAACCAGTCTCCGATAGCATTCAGGATCTTTAATAAATTGACCAGTCGCAAGCGCCAGGCGATGGTCTTGTTCTATCGGTGTACCAACTGGTTTTGCCCCCAACAAGCCTGCTTCCGATATGATATCCAATGCGTACTTCCTCTGACACAAGAAGATTTCCTTCGGAGCCCTTTCCACTTCAACTCCCAAGAAGTATTTCAAAACACCTAAATTCTTCATATGAAAATATTCGAGAGATACAACTTAAAAATTCGAATTGCCCTCGAATCGTTACCAGATATGATTAAATCATCCACATAAACAAGTACTGATGCAGGGAAAAACGCGCGGAAGCTAAACACGAGATGGAAATGCGGAAGCTAAAACAAGATAGGCGATATCAATAAAGATATCGAGATAAATGCAAGACGAGGCTTGAAACGTTTACCTAAGTAGCACCGAGGAACTTGTCTCGATACACCCCGGGTGAAGTCAAGGATCACCTATACTATGCAACTACCCTCAAGAGACACTCGGCTCTCGCAAATAGAATGATCAAAGAGGTTTCGATGTTCAACTTCGATTCTACCAAGTGAAATCATGCCCGCTCACGGGTTCTTCATTGAGATTCAACTTCGATTCTACCAAGTGAAATCATGCCCATTCTAAGACTAAAGTAAATGACTAAAATGCCCTCAAGTGAGGTTAATACATAAAAGGCCACTTAGGGCTAAAATAGGAAATACACCCAAAACTAGTGAAATCCCGCAATGGTGTCACAGGGGGTAGGCGGTCCGCCTCCCCCCACTAGGCGGCCGCCTCAAGCAGTCCTTCAAGCTGAGGCGCTCCGCCTCCTGCTGATCAATTCTCTGGATTTTTGTAGGCGCTCCGCCTCCATGCTGAGGCGCTCCGCCTCATCTTGGGACTTGTGAAAGATGCTCAAAATGAGCTTGGGATGGCTCCCCTTGGAGCCCAAGCGGTCCTCCATCTATGGTGCTCCAATGCATGATCTTCAATGTGGTTCCGGAGCCCTTCACTTGCATCCTTTGTGCTCTCAAGCTTGGCTCTTGATGGTTGGCGCTTTGGCTCCAATTTGCCCGGCATCAAGTACATTCAAATGCACACTTCCCTTCTTCATCGTAAATAATGAGTAATCCGAATACGATTGTCGGAACCCATATTTCTTAAGAGCAGCTGACAACTTCGCAAACCAACATCTGGGAGCTTGTTTTAAACCATACAATGATTTTCGAAGGCGACACACAGTTCCTTTCCCCGTCATGCGATGCCCCGGAGGCAATTTCATATATACTTCTTCATGAAGATCACCATGCAATAATGCATTGTGTACATCCATCTGATGCAATTCCCAATTTTTAGCAGCTGGTACAGCCAAAAAAACTCGGAGAGTCACCATCTTTGCAACCGGTGCGAGTGTCTCCGTGTAGTCAACTCCTTCGATTTGATGATTCCCAAAAATCACCAGTCGTGCTTTGTACCTTTCAATAGTACCATCTGAGTTATACTTTATCTTATATACCCATCGGCATCCGAGGGCCTCCTTCCCCGGAGGTAAGCGAACTAGCTCCCAAGTCTTGTTCGCCTCCAATGCCTTCAACTCTTGCTCCATGGTTGTTCTCCATTTTCCATTTTTCACCGCCTCCGAATAGAAGGTAAGTTCATGTCCTTGCGTTATAGCTGCAAGAAAACTCACATGTTTCGAAGAAAAATTATCACAATTGACATAGTGTGCTAGAGGATAGGGCTTACCAGAGGGTTGATGAAAAACGGATGAACAATCAGATTTTCGAACACAGGACGATACCGGTGACTCATCTTTTGGACCGTATTAGTAACAAAGTCACTCAACAAAATACTTTCTTTCTTAGTCCGTTTTCCACGACCAACTCTTCGATTATTATACCATCTTCATTGTGTCCGGGAGCTACATTGGGAACAACTTCGGGTTCAATTTCTGGAATCACAACTTCGGGTTCAATTTTCGGAGTCATTTGAATATTAGTCTTAACACCCCCTTCCTCGCACACTCTCCTCTTCTTCCTCCAATGCTACGGTGACAGGAACCGTATCTCGACTCCATTTTTCTTTCTCAATCCCCTTTGATGCGAACGAAAATTCCTTTTCGTAAAACACCATATCTCTCGATATGACAAACTTCTTTGCCTCCAAATCATACACATTCCATGCTTTCTTCCCATTTGGATAACCCAAGAACACGCATCGACGGCTCCTACTCTCAAATTTATCACCTGTTAGTCCTTGATTACGAGCGTAACACAAGCAACCAAACAAATTCCTACACAGAAAGTTTGAAACAAGATCCCTTGTTCAAGAAAATACCTTTTCAAACTTACAAATTTGGTTCCATTATCACCCCGGACACACTTAACCCGTTTATTGAATTGTCTTTCTACCATAGCGAAAAAACCTTTCAATTTTTGTCCGACTTCTCTTTATCAACTAACAAAAACACCCATACTCCTCGTGAACAATCATCAACAACAGTAAAAAATATGATGCTCCACACGAAGATTCAGTACTATAAGGACCCCACAAATCACAATGAATTAAATCAAAAAGTTCGGCAACTTTATTATTACTTGAAGGGAATACATTTTTAGTTTGCTTTGCCCTAAGGCATACATCACATGCTTTTCCTTCTAAGCTACTCTCCCACTATCTTCTAAAACTGAAAGAGATTTTGTTACTTGCATCGAAGGATGCCCTAACCTTTGATGCCACAAATCTATCACTTCAACCTTCATAGCCTTCACCAGGGGTATCGTCCGAAAGTAGTTGAGTCTGTTCTTTTGTTCACCCATTCCAATCAACTTTCCGGTAGCTCGGTCCTGCATAACACACAAATCATTAGTGAAATTTACATTGCAACCAACTTGATTAATTAATTGAGATACAGAAATCAAATTGCAAGTCATTTCGGGCACATATAACACTCCGTAAAGAACCATGTCTTCGTTAAATCTGATCGTTCCTTCTTGTGTCGCCATCATACTACTTCCATTTGGTAAACCTACCGGACACTTTGATATTGTCCGTAAATTCTCCAAAACACTTATTTGACCGATCATATGATTCGATGCTCCCGTGTTTATAATCCACGGAAGATGAATTTTCTTACCAATCGATGGTTCACTTGTGCTTGTCTTCTCCTTGTTCAGCAAATCGAATAGCATCTGCAACTGATCACTCGTTATACCGGATAAGTTGGTTTGTCCGGGCACAGTCATGTGTCCGATCTCTCCACTTTCGGACTCAGCTTGAGCAGCATTTGCTCGATTATTACCACATCCTCGGCCAGCATTCGAACCATACTGTTGATGTCCACGACCTCTTCCACCTCTGTTACCTTCAGATCTTCCTCTGCCACATCCCCCACTTGGAGAACCTTGCTTCGGATAATGCACCCATCCCTCCGGATAACCAATGACTTCATAGCACCGTTCCGGAGGATGTCCACCTCGATCACACAAGTGACACTTCTTATAGCCTTTCTTCGGTGGAAGTGATCTCTGTGCAGCAAACGCTGTCACCTCCCCTCGTTCTTCCTGAGTCCGTGCCATCCCCTTTACCATCTTGAATCACCTTTTGGTAGACTTGGTTCATCGATGGCAACAGATCTTGAGCCAAGAGATTGGAACGCACAGTTCCATAAAGATTTTTATCCAAACCCATAAGAAATAAATGAACCCTGTCTTCTTCTCTCTTCTTCTCCAGTGCAACCGTTAGATTACATGTGCACTTTCCACACGAACAAGTTGGAAACTTATCACAATTTCCAAGTTCTTCCCACAACATAGCCAATTTTCTGTAGTAAGCAGCAATAGTCAATCCCTTTTGCTTGCAACCGGCCAAAGCATCTTTTAATTCCTGAATCCGAGGTCCGTTTCCCATGGAGACACATTCCCGAATGCTCTCCCACAAATCTTTGGTCACCTCCATATGCGATATAGTGGTTCGAAGAGTATGCTCGATCGAACTCCTAATCCACGGCACCAGAAGAGAGTTGATAGTCCACCAATCCTCATAATCGACCGAATCTTCACCGGGCATCTTAATCGATCCATCAACAAAACCAAACTTCTTCCTTGCATGCAGCGCCGTCCTAACTGACCGTGCCCATTCCTCATACTTCTCACCGGTCAATTGGACCTGTGTGATAATCAAGCCAGGATTATCATTCGAAGTGATGTCGTATGGAGAGATAGTCTTCCGTACGACCGCAGCATCACCCTCTACTCCTTGGGTAACGCCTCTTCCACCAGCACCGCCTATCGGAGCTACCATTACTTTTCTACCTGAAGAGTTTCACGGTGGCTCTGATACCATGTAAAAATCGAACACACCAAATGAAAACTGAACACACACCAAAGTAAAATTGAACAAGCTTTAGGTGAAAACTCTTGCCTTTCATTGATGAAAGGAGTCCTATATTTATACAAGAGAAAAATTAGAAAACCTAACTTAGGGACCAAGTAAAACTTAATGGATTTGACCGAATATACAATTTACATAACTAACCTATTTACATAACTAACCTATTTACAATAACTTCATTAAAAGACTTCCATTCTAGAGTTCCAAAGTTGTATATATACATTCACAAATACTTACCGTGAGTTATTTAATATGCAGGTTTTGACAAGAACTCTTTGCAGAAAGCTTGTTGTGGATTACCAAATTATAATCTTGAAAAAAGTGTAAGGTGTGGAGCTCCAGGAGCTCAAGTGTGCGCTGACCCTAGTGCTTACATCAGTTGGGACGGTATGCATATGACTCAAGAAGCATATAAATGGATGGCGAGATGGCTAATTGATGACATGTTACCCGAATTGAGATGCCAAGTTTAACTTCTTTACTCTTTAATTTCTTGGCAAAAAGAGTATGAATTAGAAGGCATCTGCAAAAATGACAGTATTGGGAATATCACAAATTGAAAAAAATAATAGGGGGTCTAAACACTCATTAGCCTTTTTAACAAAAAAGAGCCATAGAATGTTTAGTTTGTTTATATTTTATGTATGATATGTATACCTACTCGAAAATGAAAGTAATGAATTTCGACTGCTATTTCTGAAAAGATCAGTAAATAATTCAGCATTAGTTACCTGAATGTTATTTTTTATGAGTATCTCTAGTTCTCTAAATTTGAACGATTCGAATAGCGACTAATATATCGTTCTTCAAACTCTTGTTTTTTCTCATAGATCCATAACAAGCTACAATCTTGTCAAGTTCTCAAGCGTTGCTCTTCACAAATTATGACCTACTGATTTCAAACTTTTTTAGCTTGTAAAATTTTGGCTGCAACAATCTGTACTGAACCCTTATTTTGTATTTAATTACATTCCATTTTGTGATATGAACATGCATGTTTATATGTTGATTATGTCATATGACTTGTGGAGATGAATTTGGTTGAGCCCGAAGGGATTGGATGGATTAGGGAAGAGTTCCAAAAATTTAGGAAGATGCTACTCCCTCCGGTCCATATTATTTGATACGGATATTAAAAAAATCATCTTTTTAGCATTAATTAGCAATGTAATTGACTATATTAGCCATTATTCAAGCTATTATTACTTATCATTTTGTTTAAAGTCATTTATTAGCAAGGGGTGACATTGTAAAATTCCATCTTGATTTCCGAAAAGATCAAATATTGTGGACAAACAAAAAATAGGCTAAAACATCAAATAAAGTGGACCCGGGGGAGTAATTTTTTGGTGCAGCTACGACCATGGTACCCAAATAACTCGCAATCGCTGGCTGCTTATGACAGGGGTGGAGGCACCTGTTTCACTATCGCCGATATCAAAATGCCACTTGTTTAATGAGGCACCCCACCAAAGTCAACTAACATTTCTATTAAGAATCTTGGATATAATGAAGTTGAGCATCAGGTAAGCTGTCATGTATTCATGTATCCTTATAAAGTCGCGATATGTCTCAACTAATAATATTAATTTTGTTCACAAAGAGACATGCAACACTCTTTTTCTTTTATCATTTGTGTTTTTAAAATATAATAACATACCACAAATATCTCATTTATTTTATGTTTTATAAATATTTTCTACAAACTTACTTTTCAAATAAGTTGCCCAAAAACAAATTGCTATTCTCCAAAGTACTTTTACGAAAAGTATTTTTGAAGAAAAACAACTTCTCAAAATAAGAAATTTTTTGAAGTTTGGCCAAAACATGGTAAGTCGAAGATGTCGTGCTCCCGAGGATCTCGTACTAAATATTAAGGATACCTGTACGATAACTATAAGAAATATAATAGAAAAAAAAAAAGATAACTATAACCATTTAAATTCATATACTCAGAAATGAAAATGTTTCTACAAGTAATGTCTCAAAAAAATTGGGAGAGAGAATAACAAGGTGAGAAATTGAACCTTCACTAACTACAGTATACAAGTAATGCGTTAAATGCCAAATATGGTTGCAATCACGAACTTGATAAGGAAGAATATGTTGAACTATTAAGATTAGTGCAACTCTCCAGCATAAGTTGTATGAACGTCCAATAATTTTCCATTGCTAGCTATTTGCAGATCTTTCTGAATTGCAGATTTCAACAATCACTAACTGTTTCACATATAGAATTGAGGAGTGCATGACGAAATTCAAGAAAGTGCACATAATAACGTGGAAATCAAATAGAGATTTAGAGTGCTTTTTAAATAAGTGCTTTGTGTGATAAGCAGTTTATGTTTGGCATAATTATATTAAAGTGCTTTTGTTATTAATTTGTGTTTGAACAATATTTAAAAAAATTATCAAATTACGAAAATGGATATATAATAATATTAATTTGATTAAATATGGAAGTTTGAAATGGGTATTCTTGTCCCAAATAATCAAAAGCACTTATTTTTTCAAGAAGCTACTTTTTTCAACTTCTTCCCAACAGCAGAAAAACAGCTTCTGCTGCCACTCAAAAGCACTTATTTTTCCCTAGAAACTTGGCCAAACACCCCAAAATTTTAAAATAAGCACTTTTGAGAAAAATAAGTACTTTTGGCTCCCCAGAAGCTTGGCCAAACAGGCTCTAAGTGATGCACCTTTATCTTATGAGCAGAGACTGAATATTAGAAAACGTACTAAAATTTCAACAAATAATATTAACAGGAACCGATTTGGATCTCAAGGGCTTCTCTAAGTCAGCGTCTTCTCCTCCCTAAATTAATCGACCTTCCACAGCTCAAAACTTTTAACTATAATAAAAAAAAACAAAAAAGAAAGTACTTAAGGTGTAGTTTATGGAAGATATCTAGGGCCCATTTGGGTGAACTTAAAAGTGACTTGAGTATAAGTCAATCAGTAAATATTTGGTAACTCAAAAATTTATGGGCTTAAAGCACTTATGTGCTTAAAAAAAGCCAAAAGTAAGAAGTTAAGATTTCATAACTTCTCAAAAATTTGCTTAGCTTATAAGCTGACTAAAATAAGCTCACCCAAACAGGCTCCTAGCCTAGGGGATAAAAAGGTAATTAGGCCATTTCAATATTATAGGGCTAAATTTTCTCTCGGACCAACCATAACATTGTATTATAGTACCATATTCTGAAAAGGAATTATAATCCGAAAATCTTATAAAAAGTTAACATAAAAAAGTAATGGCAACCTAAGCAAGACAAAATTACGAAGGACTACAACAATATTTAGAGAAAGATATAAGAAAAAGGGTTAAAGAACTCAGATGGTAAGTAGCAATTTTATCTCGTACGATTAGTGAGGAGTCACAAATTATGAAGGAATTAATTATCATTGATGAATGCAAAAAAGACTTTTATTGTCTTAGAATAAGCTTAAATGCATTAGTAATAATATGTCCACAAAATTAATCCTTATGTATACACAATGTTATCAATGCCACAGACCAAGCTAGATCATCTAGTTTACCCACCTCTATATCAATTGGTCAAAACTTTTAAAAATTCACGAATTCCAAAAAATAGTAGTGAACTTTCATTCTATTTACCTATCCAATAAAAGAAGAAACGCTGCCCCATATTGATATCATTAAATTATCCAAATTTTAGATTATAATTAAGTAGATATGAATAAAGTGGATATCTAAACACATAAATGATCATGTATATAGTAGCGTACATAAGATTTTTTGTAACTCGTATCACTTCAAAATAGAGATATTGATAAAATTTTAAAGATCCGTATTTAACTTTTCAAAGTCGAGAATTTTATTGTTAGCCTGCTATGCCTACTGTATACTTGTACATTTTACTGTTTTTTCGGCAAATTATAGAGGTGTCTAACACATGTGATTTTTTGTCTTTTAAATTTGTTGAAGGTGCAAGGATCAATCCCTACGAATACCAATCATTTTTATTGAATAAATATTCAAAAACCGTGATTAAAATCGACAAATAGGATTCAAACTCGTATCATCTAAGAGAAGAGACGAGCCTTAACCATTTCACCATTAGCACTTCTTGTTTAAAGTAGTGTCATATTTTGTATTTGTACCAACATATTGTAAATTTTTATATATTTATATATATATACCTGGTTAAAATTTTCGACGAAGCAGTGTCCCACCCCTTCCTCTAAGGTAGATTGGCCACTGCATGTATATAATACTATATAGTTGTATGATCAAATTAAACAATAGCTGCAAGCAATTTGAATCATTAAAAAATCATACATAATACAAACAAGTATTCGATAATAAGAATATAAAAACAAATAAATTGTACATACCTTAACGATAGAGAAAACAAACTGCAATATAGTATCACCTGTTACATTCCTAGAAAGCAATACATTATTAAAATCTAAAAGTATTCATCTAAATAAAATTTAAAAGAAATTATGAAATAAAGGAAAGAACTCCTTTCCATTTTCCATAGTATATTCTGCATACTTTTTTATCAATTATGTCTTTGATGATTTGTTAAGAACTTTCTCTAGGTTTTATAAGTCCAATACAAATGTATTTTGGCTTTTCTGAGTTCATGATATTTCTTCAATATTCCTAGTAACAAGTTTATTTATGAGGGAGTGCATAGTTCTAAAAACTTAAAACCAAGCCATTGATACATATACAAAATGAAAAATAATTCTAACATTATTATCTAACAAGATGTATTTAGACCAAGAGAAAACAAAACAATAAGAGTAAAATTAAATTGTCAATATTCTAGAGCCACATAAAATCAGTAAATATTACTTATAAAATTGTGAAAGCCACAATAAACAACTTGCTTCCTCAAGATTAATGGGGTAAAGGGTAATTCATCATCCAGCTATACTTATATGTATGTGTTGACGGAGATTTCACCGGAGTTCTGTGGTGTGAAGACGAAGGGTTAAGAACTGATGAGTTTGGTTGAAGATGAAAGGGTGCTTTGTTTTGTTCAAGGTTGTTCGTGTTTTGTGTTTAGTCATTAAACACGTTTTGACCACTGATTGCAGAATTACTCATATGGACTTGGGCTTCAAGTCTTATTGGATCAAGTTATGCTACTATTGGGCCTAAGACAGATTTAGAAATAGTTGTTCATATGAGTGCCTATTTTTAAATCTGTATATACGTTAATATTTCTCATGTAAATGATTTTCCAGCTTTGTATAGAGAATCTTTCTAGAATAGGTAGAATAGATAAGTTTTTTGTTTGTTAGTAGGTTTGTTAGAGGCTGTTAGGGGATATCAGAGTAATTTCATTCTTGTAAACATTAGTATAAATAGTGGTCCAATATTATAATGTAGATATTCAGAAAATACAAGGAAGACACAATTTTTCCAAAATCTTATTTCTTCATGGTATCAGAGCAAATCTGATCCAGATCTGTTTTTTTGCTTCCTTGCATCGTTTTCTTAATCTTCCTTGCCTATATCATGGCAAATTCTGGTAAAGAGGGTGAAACCTCAGTTGTTGTTTCATCTGAAACAAAGTTCGTGGATGGATCTCATCCCTATTTTATCAACTCTTCGGATTCACATGGTATGAGTTTGATTAGCACCATTTTTTATGGTACAAGCTTGGAAACTGGAGAAGAGCAGTTTTAATCTCACTTTCTACAAAAAATAAATTAGGATTCATTAATGGAACTTGCAAGGAACCAGCAAAGGAGGATCCATTACTGGATCAATGGAAAAGGAGTAATGATATGGTACTTGCCTGGTTGTTAAATTCTCTCAGCAAAGAGATCAATGAGAGTGTGATTTACTCTCAATCTGCTGAGGAACTGTGGAAGGAGTTGGAACAGAGGTATGGACAGGCTGAAGGAACAAAAATGTTCCAGTTGCAGAGAGAATTGAGTAACATATCTCAAGGGACCTCTAATGTAGCAACTTACTTCAATAAGTTGAAGAAGATATGAGATCAGTTGAGAGAACTCAACAATTTTATGGTCTGCTCTCGTAATTGCACCTGTGGAGCAAAGGAACATAATGTCAAGATGAATGAAGATTTGAAGCTAATCCAATTTCTTATGGGATTGAATGATGCTTATACTGCTATAAGAGGTAATATTTTAATGATGAAACCACTCCCAACCACAACACAAGCATATTCAATTGTGTTGCATGATGAGACACAAAGGGAAATTCACTCTGGCAATTTAGTGAACACTGAGTCTGCAGTATTCAATGTTGGAGTTCAGAAGGGTAATAAGCAGAGGAACAGATATGAACAGAAGGGTGGCAGCCAGTCTAGTAATGAAAGGACCCAGGGATACAACAATGCCCAGAGGAATGACCCATTTTGTAACTACTGTAGGTTACCTGGGCATTGGAAGCAGGAATGCCCTGAGTTGAATAGAGGTTCTGACAAGTATGCAAAAGGAAGAAAGAATTATGAGAGTGGTCAGGTAAATGCAAATTATATAGCATAGAGAAATCCAGGAGCATGGACAGGCACTTGGAATACAAATGAAAATTTAAGCCCTAGCCATGGATTCACTAAAGAACAATGTGAACAGCTAATTAGCATGCTGCAGTCTGTCCAGGCCAATGGTGCAGGTTTCTAGGGCTCTGAGGGTAGTCCTAGTGTTAACCTTGCTGGTAAAGCATTTGCCTCACATGTTTTTGCATTATATTTTTTCACTTTTTCTCCTAACTTTTGGATAATTGACACTGGGGCCTCACAACACATGACTCATGATAAAGCACTGTTACATGACATAAAAGAGCTCTCTAATCCTATTCTTTTGAATTTACCAAACTCCTACAGGGTGAAAGTGAAAGTTGTAGGTAGGGTGACTTTATCTTCTGATATAGAACTAGAAAATGTTCTATATATACAATCTTTTAAACACAATCTTCATTCTATCAGTCAATTGTGTAAGCAGCTAAACTGTGAAATGATATTTACTAAATCTGGGTGCCGTGTACAGGACCTTTCTCAGAAGAGGCAACTGGTGAATGGTGATATTTCTAGAGGACTTTACGTACTGAAGGATACTGTGTCTGAGTCAGTCAATCCTAGTTTTAAGTTAAATTCTGTTTGTTTTTCTTCTGCTTCTCCTAAGAGTCCATTAGGGACCAGTAGAACTGTTAGAATGAAATATCAAGATAAGTCTCATGTTACAGTTTCTGATTCTAAATAAGCTGATGTAAATGGAGTTCTTCCATTGACGGACAATTTGGTTATCAATGAAGTTTGTGTTTCTGATTCTTTAAGTTCTAACAAATTATGGCATTTAAGATTGGGGCATTTGGCTTACCAGGCTATGAAGAACATTAATCATATCCCTTTTTCTCCCAAGGATAATCATTGTTTATCATGTGACATTTGTCCCATGGCTAGGCAATCCAAGCTCCCATTTCCTACAAGTAGTATCTCAACTACCCATTGTTTTGAGCTACTACACATAGATACATGGGGACCTTATCATACCCCTACCTACAAAGGTGAAAAATACTTTTTAACCATAGTGGATGATTATTCAAGATCTACCTGGGCTTATCTTCTTTTCACTAAATCTAATACATTCCCTACTTTGCAGTCATTTGTAACCCTTATTGAGAATCAATTTTCAGCTACAGTGAAGGTCATACATTCAGACAATGCCTATGAATTAGGTTCAGGAATATTACCCACATAGTATTTTAAGTCCAAAGGAATTCTCCATCAGACACTTGTATTGCTACCCCACAATAAAATGGAGTTGTGGAATGCAAACACAAGCATTTGTTAGAGACTTGTAGGGCATTATTGTTTCAATCTCATTTGCCAAAGAAATTTTGGGGGGACTGTTTGCTAACTACTACCTACTTGATTAATAGGTTTCCTTCTAGGGTGTTGAAAAACAAGTCACCTTATCAGATTCTTCTTGGAAAGTTTCCAGATTATTCTCACTTAAGATCTTTTGGTTGTCTCTATTTTGTGTCTACTCTTGGTAGAAACAGGGACAAATTGTAGCCTAGGGCTATCCCTGGGGTATTTTTAGGGTATCCATTTGGTAAAAAGGCTTTCAAAATTCTAAATCTTCAATCCATCCAAATCATGCTTTCCAGAGATGTCAAGTTTTATGAGTCCATTTTTCCTTTCTCATGTCCAACTCCTATCACTAGACTATTTCCAGGGAGTTTCTCTACAATAGATGCCTGTTTTCCTAGTGTCCATCCTAACATGACGTCCTCCTCTCTTATCTTTGATTCTACACCCCAGAAAATACCCCAGTTTCAGGAATTACAGTCATCTCCCATTCAGCTCACCCCTGCTTCTCCTATGTCTAGTTCTCCCCTTCAGAAGACACCTCAGTCTCCTATACAGTTGTGTCCCAGCCCTGCTATATCACCTATTCCTATGACTTATGGAAATTATTCACGAACCTGACGGATTCTTGGTCACACAACGCAAATTTGCTGCAAATTTGCTCGAGGAGTATGATTCTCTTCCTTCTAGGGCAGTCTCCACTCCTCTTGATCCCACCATCAAATTGACTGCTGATTCTAGGGATTTGCTTCTAGATCCCACGGTCTGTCGACGTCTTTTGGGGAAGCTTAATTTCTTAACAAATACCAGGCCTGACTTATCATTCACTATGCAAACCTTAAGTCAATATATGCACGCTCCACGATCTGTTCACTATCAGGCTGCTCTTCACGCCTTGTGTTATGTGCGCAATGATCCAAGTTTGGGCCTTTTCTTCTCCTCGGAGCCTTCCTTCCAACTTTTGGGGTATTGCGACGCTGATTGGGCGGCGTGTGCTGATACACGTTAGTCTGTAAGTGGCTTCTTCTTAAGTTTTGGTGGTTGTCCCATTTCTTGGAAATCTAAGAAACAACAAGTTATTTCAATTTCTTCCGCAGAAGCGGAATACCGATCAATCCGCCGGTTAGTTGCAGAATTGTCTTGGGTGGTTCGTCTCCTTGCATATCTAACCATTTTCCCTTCGTTATCGATTTACGTTCACTGTGATAACCAAGCCGCGATTCACATTGCTAAAAATCCCATTTTTCACGAGCGAACGAAGCACATCGAGATCGATTGCCACTTCGTTCGTGAAAAATTGCTTGACGATCTCATCTCTTTATCTTTTGTTCCGCCGACTTTGCAAATCGCGGATATTTTTACTAAAGGCTTGGCTGGTCGTTTTCACAGGAGTTTTATGGGCAAGTTAGGAGTTCGTACTCTGGTCTCCACCTTGGGGGGGGGGGGTGTTGACGGAGATTTCACCGGAGTTCTGTGGTGTGAAGACGAAGGGTTGAGAATTGATGAGTTTGGTTGAAGATGAAAGGGTGCTTTGTTTTGTTCAAGGTTGTTCGTGTTTTGTGTTTAGTCATTAAACATGTTTTGACCACTGATTGCATAATTACTCATGTGGACTTGGGCTTCAAGTCTGATTGGATCAAGTTATGCTACTATTGGGCCTAAGACAGATTTAGAAATAGTTGTTTATGTGAGTGCCTATTTTTAAATCTGTATATACGTTAATATTTCTCATGTAAATGATTTTCCAGCTTTGTATAGAGAATCTTTCTAAAATAGGTAGAATAGATAAGTTTTTTGTTTATTAGTAGGTTTGTCAGAGGTTGTTAGGAGATAGCAGAGTAATTTCATTCTTGTAAACATTAGTATAAATAGTGGTCCAACATTACAATGTAGATATTCAGAAAATACAAGGAAGAAACAATTTTTCCAAAGTCTTATTTCTTCAGTTTGAGATAGTTTAGAAATATTTCACAAAAAAAAAGTGCTCATTGATTAAACTGAAAGGTAGGCTACCAATATTATAAAAAACTGAAAACTGCGAATGCTTCTAATTAATTGAATCTTTTTTTAGAATCCAATTTTCTTATATATATATATATATATAGCAGAGTGATGTCTTTATGACAATTCGTCAAGTCCGATCGAGAAACCTGCGCCCAAAGTGCTTACGTAGCCGGTCACCGTTTGGCTAAGATCCTTGATGACTGATTCATAAAATAATAATTAAAAAATGAGAAAATAAGAAGAGAAAGCCTAGGATTTTTACCTTCTCGCAAGAAACACATGTGTTATGTGTTGGCGCTGTTGCGATCCCATGTTTCATATTTTTATACATATCTAGAGCATTATTTAAAAATGTTTTTCTAAAAAATATTAAACGAATGCAGTACTAAAAATATAAAGTAGAAGAGGGGATACTTGGCAGTCACATAAGAATCTCTAATCTCTGAGAAGAATTGAGTAAAAGATTCAAATAAAAACAACTGCATTCTATCCCACAACAATTATATTGGAACAAATAAGTTTTCTTCTGACTCTTCAAAAAACTCTTTACCGACAAACTTTTTAGATGATATAGCAAGGTGTAGATAAGGGAACTAACCAATAATAATTGTGTTAGCTAGCCCTAATGAAGCAGCACGGGCACTCGGTGGAAGTAGACCTATGTATGTAAGCCTTGCAAAGTTTATGCCATGTTAGACAGAATAAAACCTCAAAAGTTTTAATTATATTTGCATATCAATAATACATAATAAATGACTTAACTAAATTGTTTAGGTTTGTAGATATACAACAATTATACCGAATGGGACAAAGTAGATACTTGTTTATTAGGATAAAAAGTCAAGTTGATTGTTTATTGAGTTTTAAAAGTCATACAAATTTTGCATGAAAAAGGGCACATTGAACCACCTCTTATATGAAAGCTTCATTGGCACATTGATTATTGCCACTCAAACGTAACATGTTAATTTTTCTATAGTTTCTTTTTGTTTGTTTTTTTTCTTTTCGTACAAACTTGGTTTATAAATTATGCATAGAGATTGATGTAAATTATATTCTTTTCAATTTAGGCGAATCTGTTTGAGTACACAAAATTTAATGAAGTAAGAAAGACTTTCAACTTGTAGTCTAAAATAAGTCATTGATATTTGTGTAACTATAAATCATTACATTAAAAGTATATAGATAAATTATGAAACGACTAAAAGGAAAATGGGTTCACATAAACTAAAAAAGAGAAAATAATACTTATGTGATTTAGGATCGTTTTAATGGTAGGCATCTCAAACATCTATCTTGTTGGTGGGTCTTCGAATCCCATGCCCCGTCACCATTTCCTAATGTAATAAAAGAACTATTAAAAACACTGTAGTACTTAATTCTTTGTTTGTTTCTATAATTTTTAATTGATTGTACAATGTAATAACATACTTTTCTTCTACTTAAATGATTCTTGCATATATTTGGATGTCAATTCCTATTACACATAATATTTTTCTAAAACTATAAATATTTAGTAGCTACTTTTTCTTATTTCGTTGGAGACACGTGCAACGCACGTACGCTAAAACTAGTTCTATAAAATAGTCGAGTTCAAGAAAACAATTAAGAGTACGAATAATTTCGGTACAAACAAAATAAAACCTGCTCAATTTATTATCATGCATGTCTTCTCTTCCAATAGTTTCATTAAACTTGGTTCGAAGCAAATAGGTTAAAAGTGAGACTTGAAATCTTGAAAATTAGTTAAATAGCCAATAATATAATGCAAATGTGACTTGATAGTATAAAAATTACATTATTTAATAAGAGTTTAAATTTTGTATACTACCATTGTATATGAACTCATTATAAAATACACTTTATATATAAAGCTCAAGGGTACCATAAATATGAATTCCATTATAAAATAATGGGACTTTGAACATATTAGTTCAAAGTCCTATTATAAAATACTGAGACTAGACTTTATAGATAAAGCTCCAGGGTACTATAAACATGAATCCCTTTGAACATGTTAGTTCAAAGTCTCATTATAAAATATTGAGACCAGTATGGGGTGTTTGCCAACACTAATGGAGTGTAAGTGTGCGCGCGGATTTTTGACTATTCCTCAATTAATTTTGAAACGGTGGATAATTCTCACTTAGCGCGCCAAAAAATGGCTACGCATCAAAATCACACATCTTGAATATAGGGTAGCTTACCTACGACAACAAGTAATTGTAAATTGACAATATTAAATTTCTTTACGCTGCAAGTAACTCGACAGAGGTACAACCTGGCATACATACTAATGATCTAAATCCTCATTCTCGATTCATTCTGACTTGTTTTCTAATATTGTTTCTTTCTAAATCATACCCATTCCCTTCTCTCAGGGCAAAAGATGAAAGCTTACTTATAATCTCTTTGTTATATGTGAAGGGCGCTTACCATTATTTGAATAACACTCAATTGTCGATTTACCGTGACTTTTAAATTTAGAACTCAGTTTTAATTTCTCTATTGACGACATCTACCGAACTTGTATAATATATTGTGGACTGCTAGTTTTTATTCGTTAAGCTGACATTTTATTCACTGCATATTTTTATTGTTTTTTTTCCTTAGCAAATACTACTAAGCTCATAGCTTAGCGGCTAATTTTATTAATAATAAACACAAAACAATAAAGTCTTATAAGAAAATATAAAGTATAAACTAATACTATGTACTCTAGCCTATAAAGTGTACTATTTATTTTTATCATATTCCTCTCAATGGATTGAGCACCAAGTGCTACTGCCACCATTAAAGAAGAGTACAATAAATAGCATATGCTTATTGTTAGATCTTATTATCACATCATTTTGTTTAAAAGTCATCCTAGTCTTCCATCTTCTCAAAATCCATCATGGATGATTGTGTCATTGGGAGCAGCACATGAAATCTTTTCCAAAAAGGACTCAAAAATCAAGAGAAGTGGTCGCTCAATATAAGTCAACCTATTACTCCAACTTGGTCGCTCAAACTCATCCCACTGCAAAACAAAGATGGCTCTCCATCCAAGGATTAGTAAACCTAAATAAACTAGTACAAAACAAAGGTAACAGATATGAATTGGACTTGGAATAGCATTGAATACCTAGGATTTCGACCAATGCCGCCAAAGTAGGTTTTCGTGAATAATTTTTTTTTTTAATTTTAGTTTCAAGTTTTCATAGTAATTTTGTATAATTAAAATAAAATGACAAATAAATTTACAAATCTATCCAGCTTAAAATCACTTATGAAGGGTTAAAAAAGTCGAGCGACATCTCACTAAGGCCTTCGTGCTTTTATAATAATATAGATACGTCGCCGCCGGCTCTTTTGGAATTACAGCTTGACAGTTCTCACACTTGAGCTTGAAGTAAAATGAAACAACATTTCATGTCATCACTAGTTTCTCCATGTTTTCGAGCTGGCTTTGAGTTGGAAGTAGTAAGCGTTGCTTGGTGCCATACTCAAAATGTACACTGAAACTGAGTAAATAGCAAAATGCCAGACGAGACGAGAAAGTGGAAGCTTCTAATCGTGCAAAGTATCCAACACTCGGGGGCATTTGAAATTGGGGTCTTAAAGGAAAAGTTTTAGTAACCATAGTATAATAAATCTTAAAATATTAAATCGATTTATAGTTAGTGGTGAACTTATAGTATTAAAATCCTGAATTTTTCTCTGCTCGCAAGGAGCATTATTGATGTAGGCCCAAAGTGGGTCCACCCTCGGGAAAGGGATATGTCTCTGATTGGCCGTGGTGGGGGCATGGACTGGATTCGATCCAGCGCATGGCATGTATTAAGCCGTGCCTGCTGAAAGAGGGCTATATAAGAGTTGGGTTGCGCCTCTACTATCAGCTTAAGCTTTTGGTAGAAATGGTTGCAGTTCGCTCTTAAGGTTTGGTGTCAGAACTGGTCCCGAGTTCGAATCCCGCTTACACCATGTGCAGGTTTGAGGATAAACCTTTTCAAAAGAAAGGGGGAATGATATAGACCCAAAGGGATATGTCTCGGATTGGCTGTGGTGGGGGCATGGACCGGGTTCGATCCAGCATACGGCCCATGTTAAGCCATGCCTGCTGAAAGAGGGCTAAATAAGAGTTGGGTTGCGCCTCTACTATAAGCTTAAGCCTTTTGGTAGAAAGAATTAAAGGAATCAACAAGAAATAAGAATTGGGAAGAACAGAAATAAGAATAAAGAAAGGATTGAACTAACAACTTGTAGATTAATCCAAGAGAGGAATGAAACTTGAACCATTCAAGGAATCATACTAGTGATGATATCCATGGGTTACAAGGTTAAGAGATAAAACGAAGCATGGGAGCTTCAACAAGAAGGCAACGTCTCTTGTGGACATCACGAAGCTCTTCATCACCATCAAGTGGATATCATGAAGCTCCTTAGCTTGACTCCTCGTGAATGGTCTTGAAGCCTGGTTCTACCAGGAACTTGTGGATATGATAAGTCCAAGGCGTATGTAGATCATCTTCAATACCTTCGTTTGTTTGCCTTTCTGATGGGCTCGTTTAGTCAAGTTCGCAGCCAGATACTTATGATGAACCATGTGCCAACTATTAATAAAATGATCATCTTAGATAAAAGTCAGAGAGTGACAGCTGGTACCTACCGTGGTGGTAATGTTTATGATACTGTAACACTTTATGCTAGTACTTCTGGTAACATAAGATACAATCCTATGTCTAAGGGTGTGTCAAGGGGTGGTGGAAACATACTTCAAAGAAATTATCAAGCTAAGAAAGGAAATATGCATTGTAATCACCGTGGGTTGACCAAGCTCAATATAGATGGTTGCTGGAAGCTTCATGGATATCCTAATGAGAATAAGAACATGTCAAAAGGATTAGGAAATACAGTAACACCACTGCGAATCAGGTCTCAGTGGAAGCAGCAGGGCACTTTTATAATTTTGCTTCAAGCTCAGGATATAACCCACCAGTTTAGGAAGACCTCAATATGGATCAAGCTCATTTCGCGGGCACATTATCACCAGTTCATGAGGCTGTAGAATAAAGAGGAAGAGGTTATTGCTTCAGCTAACATGATAGGTATATCTAAGCATTTTAACTCTAATGTTGTGTTGGCTACTAGGAAAAGAAGCATTGGGTTGTGGACTCTTGAACCTCTAGCCATCTTACCTCGTCTCCAAAACTTTTAAAAGCACGGTATACCACCTGATTTCAAAGATAAAAATCCTTAAAAAATAAAAGGAGTAAATGCTCAAAATGATCATACTACAGAGGTAGCTCAAAACGAGCATAGAGACATAACAACTCATAAGACCTCTTCAGGATTGGCTTAGGGACTTGAAAATAATGAAATTGAAGAGATCTCAATAAGTTACATCTCTGCAGGAAAACTATGAAACTGGAATAATATTGTTTTCAACAACAATTTCACATATAATGTTGCTCATGAGATTATGCAACAAAACGAGAATCTTGAACCAAAATCTGTCTATGAATGTAGACAGCGAAACGATTGACCAAAATGGAAAGATGCAATTCAAGCAGAATTGACTTCACTTAAAATACATGAAGTTTTTGGACCAATCGTCTGAACAACTGAAGGTGTAAAGCCAGTTGGGGTACAAATCGGTATTTGTGCGAAAACGAAATGAGAAAAATAAAGTTATTAGATATAAAGCATGACTTCTGACACTAGGGTTTTGCAAAGACCTGACATTGATTATATGGAGACATATTCTCCTGTGGTGGGTGCAATCACCTTCAGGTACCTTGTATGTTGTCACAACTTATTTATATGGCTCATTAGACAATATTTTATTTTATGAAAATTCCTGAAGGATTTCAAATGCCTGAAGCATTTAAAGGTTCCCGAGAAGCTTGTTAAAGCTTATCCTTATACGAATTAAAACAATCGGGCCGTATGTACTATAATCGCCTTAGCGAATACCTATTGAAATAAGGATAAAAATGATCCAATTATTCCTTGTGTCTTTATATAAAAGCCTGGATATGGAGTGTTTGAAGTAAGAGTTTGAACATAAAGTCTTTGGAAAGATTAGTTTTTATCTTGGTCTACAAATTGAGCATTTGAAAAAAAAGAATATTTCTCCATCAATAACATATATTGAAAAGATTCTTAAGAGATTTTACATGGATAAATCACATCCATTGAGCACCCCGATGGTTGTGAGGTCGCTTGATGTAAATAAAGATCCAGTCCGAACTTGTGAAAATGATGAAGCATTTCTTAGCGCTGAAGTATCATATCTTAGTGCAATTGATGCACTAATGTATCTTGCCAATAATACTTGACCGGATATATCTTTTTCTGTAAGCTTATTGACAAGGTTTAGTTGTTTCCCAACACGGAGGCACTGGAACGGTATTAAGCATATATTGAGATACCTCCAAGGGACTATCGATAAGGGATTATTTTATTCAAATGAATGCAAGTCACAATAAACTGATTATGCATATGCGGGATATTTGTCTTGGCTACATAGAGGACGCTCTCAAGCAGGATATCTATTTACATGTGGAAATACAACAATATCATGTCGTTCAGTAAAACAAACTATTGGTGCCACTTCTTCAAATCATGTAGAGATACTGGTCATTCATGAAGAAAGTCATGAGTGCATTTGGTTGAAACTGATGACTCAACATATTTAGAAAATGTGTACAGATTCAAAAACTACGTTTAACGAAGAAACGCAGATTGAATTGGTTAGTCAGGGCTTTATCGGAACAGTCTGAGGTTGGAGGTAATTTCTAACACTAAATAATTAACTACTTTTACCTCTGTTTCCTTTATGAAACACATATATAAGTGATTTACAATAGCTGAAAAAATATATACAACAATGTTTCAGGCCACCATGAATACACCTTATCATTGTCGCCTGCACATAGGTTGAAAGCGGTGCCAAAATGCATCTACTATACAGCTAAAAGGTTTGAATATGAACCCCCAACATTTTGTTGTGCAAGCGAGCTGATCACACTGGCGAGCACTCCGGCTCCAACTGAACTATATGAATTGTTCACGGATGATACAGAAGATGCTAGAGAATTCCGCAAAAATGTACGGGCATATAATAACATATTT